>JAMJFZ010002475.1:1482500-2082500 GCA_026225945.1 Cricetomys ansorgei | reverse complement strand
GCAACGTGCTCGTGTGCTGGGCCGTGTGGATCAACAGCAACCTGCAGAACGTCACCAACTACTTTGTGGTCTCACTGGCAGCGGCTGACATCGCGGTGGGAGTGCTCGCAATCCCCTTCGCCATCACCATCAGCACGGGCTTCTGCGCGGCCTGCCACGGCTGCCTCTTCTTCGCCTGCTTCGTCCTGGTCCTCACTCAGGGCTCCATCTTCAGCCTCTTGGCCATCGCCATCGACCGCTACATCGCCATCCGCATCCCACTCCGGTGAGCCGGGGCTTAACGTCTGTGCGTAAGGCTTGATCTATGGGCGAGAAGCACGGGGCTCTGGGACTCGGCCTGAACCATCACAGGGCTGGAGGCGGCCATTCCGGTCCGGCGTATCCCTTTAGGTACAGGGTACCCTGGCCTTCCCCAGGCCACGTGCCGAGGCTGTCTATAGCCAGCCGTGTATGGCTGCTGTCAGATAAAGGTTTGGCTCTGATACCACGTGCTGTTGTGTGTGTGTGCGAGCTGGTCTTCATACATCTAAGCAGAGCTCCTGTATGATCCGAGGTGGGTGGGGAGCCACGGGAAACCACAGAACCTCAGTGAGGAACCGGTCTCTGACACCACCAACCTTTCCCCAGTGTGTGCATTTAGGAGAGTGACCCAGAGAGGGGAAGTGACTTGGCCAGATGCCACAGTGAGTCATTTGGACGTCTATGCAAATTATGCCGTTCGTAGGTCTGAGAGGACTCTGCCTGCACTCAGGCTCCTTCCTGCCCCCCCCCCCCCCCCGTTCCCTCACTACGCAGAGGGGTTTTTATGGTGACTCTTTCGTGAAGTGACTACAGCCAAGTGTTGTGTAAAGGTCTTCCCAGAAGCCTCTTCCTAGCCACCCTGTCGATAACCTAGACGGTACCACCCTTTCTCAGGGACTCTACCTCCGTGTCTTTCTACTAGAGAGTTCAGTCCTGTGGCCAGGGTGGCTATAGGCCTTGAGGAAGGATTCCATAATGGGGATTGGGATGCATAATCTCCATAGTGAGTTTTTTTTCTAAGCAAGTGGAGTCCCCACCCACAGAGGAAGCATCAGCGACTCTACTGTGGGCTGAGGGCACCCAGCAAGAAGAGGATCCAGGCTCGGCGAGCAGTAAAAATTCAGGGTCAGATGCAAGAGAGCTGTCAGAGGTCATTTTCTTCCTCTTGTTTTCTGTATAGAAAACTGAGGCTCCAGGAACCCTAGAACGTTCCGAGGAGTTGATAACAGAGCCTGGGAAGAAATGTAGCCCACCATGACTGTTACATTAGCGTCTAGAGTGGCTCAGTCTCTTAGAAGGCATATCGCACAGCCATTGCTATAAATTGAGCCTTAAGGGAGAAGCCAACGTCCACACTAGACCGCTCAAAAGAATGGTGCCTTTGCCTCGTGCAAGACTTTGTCAAAGGGGACTCAGCCGGGCACTGTAGCAAGCACATGCTTGTATCCTGGAACTTGGCAAAAGCTAGGGCTTAAGGTTGGTGAGTTCCAGGCCAGGCAGGAGTCTAAGACCCCTGATCAAAGAAAAGAAAATCAAACAAAAAAAACAAAGGGGGAGGGACTTCTGGCCAGCTGTAAGAAGGGACAGGGTTAGAAAGCCTGTCTGTGGGGACAGCCTTCCCCTAGGGCCCCCACCCCTTGCTTCTGAAGTAGAGTACGATCTAGGTTCCTACAGTGACAGCTTAGAACACAGAGGCCTAGGGGAAGTCTGTAGGGGGGAGGGTCCCCAGTAAATCAATGGCATCTACTCCAGGAGTTAGGCTCAGCCTGTGCAGGTCACCAAGGAGGAGGAGGAGCTTAACAGTCTCTTGCCTCCAGCTCAGAGCAGCAACACAGGAAAGAGCAGGGTAGCTATTCTCAACCTAAAGGCTTCAGCTTGCTCTCCTCTCTTTGGATACAGGCCTCTCCTTATCTCTGTCTCCTCAGAATCAAGAGACCGAATCCCTGAGATAGGATGGGGTGAGTTGTGTGGCAGTCGAAAGCTGGCTGCCCTATGCCGGGCCTGTTTTCCCATGGGTAACAAGAAGACTCGTTCCTGTGTTCCTCTGGGCTCACAAAGGTCCGCGGGTTCGGATGCGCGTAGGAATGATGAGGGTGATGGGAAGCTTTCAACGCTTTCTTGAGCTAGAGGCTTGGAGCCAATAGCCCATCTCCCCTCGAGTTGCATCCTTGACACTCAGGACGTCCTGACCTCGGTTCCACTTGGACCCTGGGCCATTTGAGCTCTGAGTGAGGCTCTGGAAAGCACAGGCTGGTCTCTGCAAGGAGCCGATGGGTCTGAAGATGCCCATTAGGGGTGCTCATCTTCCCTCTGGGCAGTTTTACAGCTGCCATGAGGTACAGTATGTCCTTTGATCCTCCTGGTTCCAGTGTTCTAGCCAGAGCCGATGTCATGACCCTGGTGGGAGACCAGAGCCAGGGGGGGACATCTGCGTGTCTCCCGATCTGGATGGACTCTAGAGACCTTCACTTCCCTAGCCTCTGAAGTCTCTGGTTACTGTGAACATGGAGCTATCTGTATGGACGTTCTTGAAGCAAGCCAGGGATGTCAGGGAGATAGGTCACCAGGGAACAAGGTGTGAGGGGGATCTGGAGGGGACCAGGGGACCAGGCATGATGGGGAATTGAAGGAGAGCAGGAGACCAGGCCTGAGAAGATCTGGAGGGTTGAGGGGGTTATGGGTCCTCGTCTAACTCTGAAGGTGCTTTCTAGCATGGACTCTTACTTTTCCCCCCCTTAGCAACTAGTGATTCAGCCTCTTCTAAGGCACTTCCTGTGCTGTTGGCAAGGCCCACAGACTCTAGCCTTTGATGGAGGCACAGTCCCAGGCTTGTACCAAGGACCAGGAATTCTTTTAAAGAATTCCGTTTTAAAGAATTCCGCTTCATGATAATCGGTCCCCTCCTTTCTTAGTGGAAGGACCCTGTTAAGGCAGGACCTCGCGGGTGATCAAGAAAATGGGTCAGAGATGGAGATGAAGCCCTGTGTCTGCAAGGGACAAAAAGCCTGGAGTAAGGGACCAGATTTCCTTTCCTAGGGATCCTTCCTTCCACCGTCTCCGAGTCTCACGTTGGCCTCTGGTGCAAGAAACGAGCCACAGTACACATAGGGGATCAGTCGGTGCAAGACCTGACGTCCTACGTCCTATCAAATACATTCCTCTGGTTTCCAAGAGGACATGAGGGCTGGGCGTACGGCCGTGGTAGAGGGCTTCCGTAGCATGCTTGAAGCCTTGGGCTGTGTCCCTAGCACGGCAGAAAGGGAAAGAAAGAAAAGGAAAAAAGCTTTCCATTTGGCCACAAGCGCCTGCTGGCCCAGCGGTGCGGCTCAGTGGCGGAATACTAATTGCCTAGCGTATGTGAAGCCCCGGATCCCGTTCTTCCCTCCACAAGGGTGTGGCGGTACACTACTACTGTCTTTTACCCTCTAGGGGAGGAGAAAGGAAGGATAGAAAGAAATTTTCACCACTTTCGAAAGTGGCCTTGATATAGAAAGAGAGAAAGGTAGACATCTTCACAGCCTCTTGTAGGCTGTCCTAAGCTCGAAGAGGACTAGCTGACAGCAAGTCAGATTAGCATCTCAATCAAACTCAATCTCTGCAACCTTTGTTCTTTTAAGAATTAACACACGACCACAACTCCTCCAACGAACCATCAACCAACACCTACCCCCCTACCTCTTTGGGGCTTCAGGCTTTGAATACCCTAAGCCAAAAGTTCCCATACACCCATGCAGCACACAGTCCCGAAAACAAGCCACAGGTGCCCGAACGCCTGCACCCAACCAGATTACAGCGGCCTGCAGCAAGCCTTCCAAACCCAACTCATAAACACAAACCTAATCCAGACGCCACCTTGCGTCTTTCAAAGAAACCAAAGTTACAAAAACTTCTTCCGAGTGTTCCGCCACACAGGGGTTCCGGCGCGGGTGCCAATTTGGAAGGCAGTGTGCCCCGGAGGATGTCTCGCCATATTCGTGTTGCAGGATGTGCCTGGTCTTGATTGTGTGAGGTAGAGGGAGGGCAGGTGTCAGGAGGGTAGAGCTTGGGCAAAGGTCCCAAGCAAGGAGTGGGTGAGCCTTGGGTACGGCCCCTCCTCCTCTGAACAGGAGGGAAGTGGACTAAGCTGCCTGCGGCAGGCGTGGCTGACTTAGGCTGGTCTCTGCCTAGGGAAGGAAGGAGTCTGAGTTTCTCCTTTGGGTCATATGGTCAATTCTTCAATTCCTACGCCATCGGCCCCTTAAGATGACTTAGAAAGTTCGCCACCCTCCTCCGTGTCATCAATGCACATGAAAATTCCAGCTGGAATTGTAGGTATGTTCTTGAGCCATAAGGGTGAGCCCCTAGTATGGGTAACCAGGATTCTCAGGGAAGGGCAGCCTCTACAAGCTGGAGAATATAGGGATGCAGAGACAGCTTGAAAATAGGGACTGTCGGCGGCTCGGGCACCCACATCCTATGATACTTCTGAAGCTCCCTGGAATCGCTCCGTGCCATGCCAGGCAGCCTGGGCATCCTTGTAGCCGCACAGAGTGTATTTATTCAGAAGGCCAGGATGAGACTGTGTTAGTCATAGATACAGGCCAGGATGCACCCTTGGGACAGCTATGGTTTATTCATGATTCCATTTGGGCCCTGATGCTCCAACCCCATGAATTCTTGATTCTCCTGCCTCTATTTCCACGTACTGGAAATCCAAGCGTGTGCTCTTATTTGGGGTATGTGTGTGTGCATGTGTGTATGTACGTACGTATGTATGTGTGTGTGTTAAATAATACTTGCATGTGCTTAAACATCTAAAAAGAACAAAGGTCATATAATCAAATGTCTCCAAGCCCCTTAGTACTTGGCCAACCTAGGAAAGTACATCTTTCATATCGGGCTCTGTCCCCATAAGGGGCTTTCTTTCTCAAGTGCAACGGAAGACTTCCCCTTGTGGGTTCCCTGTCTGTAAGAGTAAATTGGACAAGCCAGGGATTTCCGTGGTGTGTTTCCAGAAGCTATAAGGCCTGGCCTGTTGTTGGTAACTCAGAAACTACTTATTTACTTGAAGTTCCTTCTCCAAGAGTACCGCCTTTCTAACTACCTGGACAGGGGCAAGAAGGCCTGTCCTGGGAAGAGTTTGAAAGCCACCAAGGTGACTCACCAATATCCCAGGTGGCCCATTTCTCTGAGCAGCACCTGAATAGCTCTGATCCACCCCGAGCTGCAGGACGACTCCCTGAAGTTTCTGTCTACTAAATTCAGCATCCTGCCCTCCTGGGGGCAGTGGCGACAGGTCTAGAATTCATAAGTTTCGTTTTATAGATGGGGAAATTGAGGCCCAGAGAGGCAAAATGGCACAGCATTCCTCATTTACAGGAATGTACCGGGACTAGGACCCAGAAAGGGTATGCTTTTCTCAGGCAAGATGTCTACCGTAACGTAGCTTCCCTCCCATGTGCTTCATGTAAACCACTGTTGAGGGTACCTGACACGGAGTAAGTGTGTAAGTATTAGATGGGGGAGCCCGAGGACTTCATGTTTGAGCTTCCAGACAGGTAGACATCAATGCTTGTTCTCTGGTACGTGGTAGAAATGATTCTGTGAATGGCCCGCAAAGGCCCTGTTGCTGGAGACCAAGGCCTCCCTCTGTGGGCCTTTGAAGCTCTTGAGAACGTACCTGTAACCGTTAGGATTTGGATTCTGAACGGACAGGGCTGAAGTTGTAGCTCAGTGGTAGAATGCTTGCCAGACATATGTGAGGGCTGGATTTGATCCCAGCGTCATGCGGGAAGAGACTGCGAGAGATTCTGACAAATTCACCCAGGCTTGAATTGCTCCCGGGCCTTGGAATGATCACAGAAAGTTCCTTCCTCTCCTCGGGTCTCAGTTTCCCCAGCTCTAAAACAGAGGAACAGATTAGATAAGTGATCAGAAACTACTAGTTTTTCTTTTCGTCTTTTAAATTGACAACATGTAAAATGGGAGGTTTTTTTTTTTTTTGCTTAAAAAAAAAACAAAAAACAAAACAACCAACTATCCAGTCCTTCTTGAGATCTGGCAACCCTGGGTATGAAACCCTCCCCCCCTTCCTTCCTTCTTTTCTCTTTTTGTTTTTATGTTTTATGACGAAGCTTGAACCTAGGGCCTCACACATTCGAGGTAAATGCTTTAACTCTGGGCATACGTGTTCCGTTGTGACGAAGACAGGATAAACACACACCAGCCTTGCATGTCTGTTACCAGCAGGTGCTGCGTCTGCCACCCATAGGTGATCACCTCTCTGCAGCTGCTTTGAGTCTGGAATCAGTGAGTGTGTACGTTTTCCTTGTTGCCTACCGTATGCCCCCTGTTCCCCAGCTGGCAATGTAGAGATAAAATGCAGGAGAATCCTGCTAGCTCCCAGCCTCAGATGAGGAGGGACACTTCTCTCAAAATCTCTGGCCTCAACTTGGAGAGTAAAAGCTTCCATGGGCAGTGGGGAAGGTGGTCTCCCTTTGCCAGAATTGAAACCATTAAACAGAAGTTCATCCCTCAGACGTTACCAAAGCTCTCTTTTCAGTCAAAGAGACTTCAAAACAAAACACAACAAAAAAACATTCTTTTACTAAAGTGATGATTTATTTCCCATGGAGCTGAGGCTGCTTCCTGGCTGACAGATCGAGCGCCCCCCCCCCCCCCCGAGCCTGGAAATGGTAGACACTGGTGTATTTTCATCTGGCCCTAGGGCAGATCACTGTCTTCCTTCGAACCCCATTCATTGACACATCGAAGTAACGGATGATTAAAATTGCCAGAAAAATGCCATTACATAATTGTCTCATTTCCACCTAGAGGATTATGAGTAGGTTTGGAGGAGAAATGGTATCTCATTTGGCTTGGGACTTCCACTCCTCCTCCATGCCCTGGGCGGCCTCTTCTCCAGGTTCCTGGAGATTCGAGTCAAATGGGGAAGGAAAAAGCATGGAGTTCTCAGTGGCTCAGACCAAGCACAGGTGTGATCGGGCTGCTTCTGTCGTCCCACTCTGGATCTGTCCCTCCAAAGGAAAGCGTGTTATCATATGAACCAAGATTAACCAACATGGAAGCGACACTTATGCTCCCTAAGATCACCTCTTTCTCCCAAACAAAATGCAAACTGAGTCTCAAGACCAAACCTAAGACTAATACCAGCTGAACGTTTGTGCGATCACTTCCATGTTCAGGATACCCACCTGTAATTTACCTTCCTGCAGCTGTCAGGAAGGCAAGGCCGGGGTACCTCACTTACAGGAGTATGCCGAGGGTGAAAGGAGGAAGTACTTAGTTCCAAGACCCTACAGCCAACACAGAGAGACCACCCGGGGTTCTATGGGCTCCTTGGCCCTACCAGACCTCAGCCTATCAGGCCTCTAATGCCAGTCTTCTCTTCCTAGGTACAATGGCTTGGTGACAGGGACGAGAGCAAAGGGCATCATTGCAATTTGCTGGGTGCTGTCATTTGCCATCGGGCTGACCCCCATGCTGGGCTGGAACAACTGCAGTCCGAATCCGGCGGGCAAGAACTCGCAGACCTGTGGTCAGGGCCGGGTGACCTGTCTGTTTGAGGATGTGGTCCCCATGAACTACATGGTCTACTACAACTTCTTCGCTTTCGTGTTGCTGCCCCTGTTGCTCATGCTGAGCATCTACTTGCGGATTTTCCTGGCAGCCCGGAGACAGCTGAAGCAGATGGAAAGCCAGCCCCTGCCAGGGGAGCGGACTCGGTCCACGCTGCAGAAGGAGGTCCACGCCGCCAAGTCCCTGGCCATCATCGTGGGGCTCTTTGCCCTCTGCTGGTTGCCGCTCCACATCATCAACTGCTTCACCTTCTTCTGCCCCTCGTGCAAGCACGCCCCTCCATGGCTCATGTACCTGACCATCATCCTCTCCCACGGCAATTCCGTCGTCAACCCCTTCATCTACGCCTACAGGATCCGCGAGTTCCGCCAGACCTTCCGGAAGATCATCCGCATCCACATCCTGCGGCGCCAGGAGCCCTTCAAGTCTGGGGGTTCCGGTGCCTGGGCCTTGGCGGCTCACAGCACCGAGGGAGAGCACGTCAGCCTCCGCCTCAACGGCAACCCCCTGGGGGTATGGGCCAATGGCAGTGCCCCCCATTCTGGACGGAGGCCTAATGGCTACACCCCGGGGCTGGCGAGTGGAGGAAATGTCCACCGGTCTCCTGGGGATGCCGAGCTCCTTAGCCATGAGCACCACGAAGCAGCCCCCGAGCACCCTGGCCTAGGGGATCAAATGACCCAGGACAAAGGTGAAGCATCATGGTCCACAGAGTTTTCTCCGTCCTGAGGGAAAGAAATCTTTATTTTTTTGTTTTTTGTTTTTTTGGGTTTTTTTTTTTCTTGGTTGGCTGGACCAATCTTACTGAGAGAAGAAAAGACCGTGTTCAGAGCAGCATGGAGCCCAGTGAGAAAGGCCTGGATTGCAGGAAGCAGATGCTTCATGCTACAAGGGCCCTGAGTTAGGCCAGGGGTTACAGAAGCATCTTCGAAGGCAGGGCCCAGTTCCCCCACAAAAAGCTCTACCTTGTCTCGGTGGAGCAGCCGTGGCTTAGACTGGCCTGGCCCAATTCTGGGGCATGGCTGCTTCAGGCCTCCTGCCATAATACACTACCCTGCCCCAGACCGTCTAGGGCTCAGGGAGCTGCTGGCTTGCAAGTGGCACTTGACTATTTCTTTTTTCCCAGAAGATAAAAATGTGAGGAAACCCTTTCTATTTTATCGTCCTCCCGTCCCTGGCTGCCGGGTCCCTTTGTCAAGCCCACTGTTAGCCCAAGGAGCCGCAGGCAGCCGGCTCATGCTGCCACAAGCTGCCAGGCGCTTAGCCACAGGGCCATCTCGGGGTAGCCACGCTGGGCTGGGAGACAAACTGTGAAGGAAATAGTTCCTGGGCATGGGCTCAGGTCCCACGAGAGAGGTTACAGAGCTGGCAGGCCCAGGACCTGAGCTTGGGTAGGTCAGAGGTCCCTTTCCTTCCGGAGGGAGTGATTTTTTTTTGTTTGTCTGTCCCCCCCTCCCCCGAGATAAAATAAAATGAGCCACATTGTGTTTTAAATGTATCCACTAAGAATGATGTCTGAGTTCTCTTCTCACTTCCAGAGCCGGGTCTGGTGCACACACATGGGATCATGCTGATTATGTGTGAGAGAATGTGTGTACGTTCAGACATTGCCTACCCTGGGGACTTCCCAGGTCCCTGTTCTGTCCCCCGAGGCCCCCTCCTGGGGGATGGCAGGGCAGACTGCCTAGTTCCGCCAGAATCCAAATGCTTATGTGGCTGGGGTGGTGGGTGAGGGGATGGGGGGTGGCAAACCCACATTCCTGCGGGGGACACCATCATTCCATATAAGTACCACAGGAGATGGGGACTATTCCGTTACACCCTCAGGGTCACCGAACCCTCCTGTCCTTTAAGTAGAAAGTGAGGGGACCTTACTTTCCTCCCTTGTTTCCTTCCACACATCCTATGAGCAAGACTTGTCTGTAAGTTATCTCTTCAGAGCCGTGTCCACCATGTCTACCCCTGATCCATTCCCTAAATAAAGGGGCTACAGAGGTCCCAGAAACAGCTGGGCTGAGGCAAGGCTATCTTCCCTTCTTCCTGACAAACCTATGAGACAGCTGTCCCTTGCTCCAGTCTTGGCCTCTGGGCCCCTGTCTGAGGAGACACTCCTATCTCACTGTGATGGACAGCGATGACAGCTTCAGATGGGCAGGGAGCCATGACTGGTTCTGACAGTGTCCCAAGGGCCGGTTTAGTACTCTCTGGCTGTGGTTCAGGAAAGGGGTGTTAGACCTTCAGGGATGATATTCACACAACCTTGTTTCACATATGATTAACAAGCTTGCCCCAGGTCACATAGCTAGTAAGTGAATCTAAACCCAGGTCTGCTCAGCTACAACTTCCGTGCTTTTTTTAAATTAATGAATGATAAACCATTTCAATCCAACCAAGTCATATGTTTGTTCCTTAAGAAATGTTAATTGGGGCTGGAGAGATGGCTCAATGGTTACGAGCACTGGCTGCTCTTCCAGAGGACCCAGTTTCAATTCCCAGCACCCACAAGGCAGTTCACAGCTGTCTGTAACTCCAGTTCCAGGGGTTCTGACTCTCTCACACAAACGGAGGAGGAAGAGGAGGAGGAGAAGAAAGAAAAGTTACTTCAAGTGTCCTTTAATCCAAGCACTCCGGAGGCAGAGACAAATGGATCCCTGAATTTGAGGCCAGCCTTGTCTACAGAGTGAGTTCCAGGACTGCTGGGGCTGCACACAGCAACCTTGTCTTGAAACATCCCCCACAAAAAAAGAAAAACATACTTTAGTTGATACATCTGACCCTTCCTTTACACTCTTTATACCAGTGGTTCTCAGCTTGTGGGTCACGACCCCTTTGGAGGTCAAATGACCTTACATAGGGGTCACCTAAGACCATCTGCATATCAGATATTTATACTCCGAATACAGTTATGAAGCAGCTAGGAAGATAATTTTCTGGTCGGGGTTCACCACAACATGAGGAACTGTATTAAAGGGTTGCAGCACCAGGAAGGTTGAGAAGCACCGTCTTTCACCATCCTATTGGTCAGAGGTTTTTTTTTTTTTTTTTTTTTTGTCAACTGCTAAGAAGAACCATCTAGGACACTTCTCAGCAGCTCTGAAGCCCAAGCAAACCACCCTAGAGGGATCTCCACCACCGTTAGTAACCAAAATGTCTCTGGGCAGTGAGGCCAAGAAGCGCCGATGCAGAACATACCCTGGTGTTCACCGGCTTCTCCCTCCTTAGGTGTGTGCTGGCTGGAGACGGAACGATGACCTGGGTGGGCTGTGTGCGAGGAGGCAGAGAGCAGGGATGCTACCGGTCATCAGTCCCTGTTCCTAGGAGAAGACCAGAAAGAACCACAATGGCAGAAAAGGAAGAAATCTCACGGCCCTTAGCCGTGTCTGGGAGCGGAGCATTTGGTGCTGAGCCGCACAGGTAGAGGTTTGGGGTTAGGAGATCCGGGTAAGGGCTTAGAAAGGACTTCTGGGTGTAGTGGTGACTCGAGGGCTTTTAGTCAGCCAAGGACCAGCTCTGGAACTCAGGCTTCCTTGTGTCTTCAAGACCCAGCATCCCACGTCCACAGCCACCCCAGAGAGGCACCCACTGTGAATAGCACGTCAGTGCAAGGACGCCTATCTAGACACAAGTGTGTGCGTGCCGTCCCTCTGATGGTAAAGCTGGAAGTGCACACGTAACTGATTTCTGACGTTGTAGCTGCCTCGGAAGCCGCCTTTGTTTGGGAGCCAACTGTAACCATCATGTTACTTTTTCCACGCATAATGAACTCCGCCTCTCCTGCTCATTAATGGAACTCCACCCACACCCACACCCACCCCTGTTCCTGTTTCTCAGCTGCTACTGAGACAGATTCCTAATTTGTCACTTGTTTTGTTTTTTTTTTAAATCCCCTTAGCTCTAAAAGATTATAAAGGAAGCGAAAGATTTCTTTACTGCCCTTTCTGGCTGGCTGTCTAAACCTGGAGAACTGGAGTGACTTCTAACTCGACTATCCTGTTACCTGCTTTTTCCAGCAACTGTCTGCCTTTCTTTCCCATCTTCAGCCTCTGGAGAGAACTGTCTAACTGACACACTCTCTTAAATAGCCCTCCAGAGACCTTCCCAGAAATCTCAGCGGCATGTAACCATAAGGAAGGCTGCACGGTACAAAAAAACTTAACCGGCGAAGCGTTCTACCACGTGCGCGTTCGTGGACATTGCGAGGGGAGCGAGCACAGTAAAGAAACTGTCGATGTGGCCTCTTTGTTGTACGGGTTCAGGTTTTTATTGTGAATAAGAGAGAGCAGAGAGAGAAAGAAAGAGACTAGACATGGCCAGCGGGATAAATTTGAGTAGGAAGTATAAACCAAGTGGCCTCTATATCAATTAAGAGTGACGAAGACTTACCCAATACCTGGACAGCCAGCCTGGGCTCCCCTGTGACGGTCTCCATGGCTTTGTTAGAGACAGAGGTGGTCAGTGTTTGGCTGCCTCACAGGGCAGCATCAGCCTTTGGCTGCCAGACCAGAAAGTCTGAGAGGTTTGTCTGTGGAGGAGGAACTTGACCTCGCTTACTTACTTTAGCGAGGCCAGAGTAGAGCAGTCAACCCTGCAGTGTGGCAAGGCCCCGGTGGGAGCGGGGAATGGAACAGTTCTTTGCTCAGAGGTGTGTGTTGCCACACTTGAAGCAAGCTCCGGGTAGAGTCCGTTGCTGCCCATCTTCTCTGGGGATAGCCTCGGCTGCTGCTACCAGAAGCTGGCATTTTTGTCTATCAGGGGAGCTTTTTTCATTAAACACCTTAAATGCCATATCGGGCAGATCTCTCTGAGGGGTTTGAGGGCCATCATCTAACCTATTAAGTATATCTGATTTGAAACGATCGTTAGTTGATTTTAATTACTTGCTTCAGGCTTAACCGTGACAACATATACAGAGGCTAAAGCTTGTCCCTGCAAATGAGTTACACTTCTACTTAGCATGACTACAAGCATAGTTCTGAGCACATTAAAAGTTGATCATTTATAAGGTGATTGGCAATCAACTTGCATGTCTTAATGATCTTTAACAGTTTCTAACAAGTAAATAGCTTTGATAAGATGAGGAGCTTACAGTTTTATCTCTGATAAGTTTGACCCTTAAAAATCTGAATTGAAGATCCTTTAGCATCAAAATAAACCTTTAAACCATTAATGCAGACACAGAGAGACTAGGCACCTTATGTTCCTGTTTCTTGCGTAGTGTACTTTTACAGAATATCACAGTTTCTTGAGTGACTCAGTTCATCCAAATAGTACAGCTTAACGAAGTTAGCAAAGAGGCTAGATACACATCTTCAAGTCACTTTTTGCTAGCCTGAACAGACCCTAGGAGTTTATAAACTTTAATCATCAAATACGTTATTCGTAAGTTTTATTTTTCATAAACAAGAATCGAATCCAAGTTACATATATACAGCGTTGTATACAGAAAAATCAAGATTGCCTATGTGTAGTTTTTTTTTCAACTGTCAACCCTTTTGTTACAAGTTTTAAGTTAACTTTTTGTTACAGATTTTTTTTTTAACCACATCTAATGAATTTACAAAGCCTGAGATATAGAAAGTTTAAACGATGCTCTTAAGAGATTTTCTGAGACCAGGGAGAAAAGAAGGCTTAGAGAGAAGAGATTTTTGAGAGTAGAGAGCAGAGAAAGCTCAGAGATGAGAGATTCTGGGGTCATTTGCTTGTGCTGTGGCAGAAGTTGTCACGGTGTGGTGCTTAAGCAGCGACCGCCTCAGCAGTCAATGGCCACAGCAAAGCAGATGATGAAGGGCACCAGCCCATAGTATGCGGGTTCTGTTCAAGCAACCCTCTCCTTTAAAAAAATTTTCTTATCACTATATAGTCCTGGCTGTGTAGCAGATATTACTACCAAGGGGGCATATTCATAGGTGCAGACCCTGCCAGAACTCAGCAGAGAGAACCACTATCATGGCAAGTGCCATCCTGGACAATGGAACCCAGAGCTTCTGAGCTCAGTGGTTTTTATTGACACACAAGCTACTCAGGTGTTCTACTGATAGCACATGCAGATCGTGAGGAACCAAACATCTTTTATGTAAAGCCAACACCTGCAGATAATACAAAATGCCAAGGCCTAGGAAGTCTCTTTCCCAACAGTGCACAGAACAACCATTTTAAACATAACTAAAAATAAACTTCAACAACATGGCTGGCCTAGAACGCACAGAGATCCACCTGGCTCCGCCTCTCTGAGTGCTGGGATTAAAGGCATGCACTACCACCACCCGGCTCCAAAGGACTTTTATTCAGGTCCAGTCTGAGCACTGGGGACCCGTTGTATATTCATGTCCATTGGGTTCCAGGCCCTTTCTGGGGTTAGAATGGCAGAGCCACAGGGAGGCCCAAAAGAAAAGACCTGTCTCAGGCTGGATCTCAGCCTAGCTTAGCTGCCTAAGAGACAGGTTCCTGGGGCCTCTTCTTGCTCCGCTCCTTGAGATATCATGAAGCCTTGCCTTTGTAGCTCTCTCCATTTGCACTATGGAAGGAGTCATGAAAGGGGTCTTGTGGTTGAGAGAAGGTACAGGTCTACGTGTTGACCATGGAGTGACAAACCATAGGGCAGGAGGAAGGGCTTCTGGATGGGGAGAAATGGCTTATTGATGACCCCTGGGTCATCAGTTCCCCAGAAATGGGAGATTAACCTTCTTTTAAACTATGATGGGAAAGCCGAGCTTGGCAGCGCACGCCTTTAATCCCTGCGCTTGGGAGGCAGAGGCAGGTGAGTCTCTGTGAGTTCGAGGCCAGCCTGGTCTACACAGATGCTGTATGCCATAGAGAGTTTCAGGACAGCCAGAAAAACAAAACTAAACAAAACAGCAAACAATAAAAAATAAATAAAAGGATAAAATAAAAAATAAGCCGTGAAGAGAACATAGGACCCCAGAAAATCCTCAGAAGTCAAATATCCAAGGAGATAGTTCTATGGATCCTGTGTGGTCCCAGCTGTGTGCAAGGAGGTCAAGACTGCTTAGGAAGAGAATGCTTTCCATCCTGACCTGCCCCTCCATCCTCTGATTAGCCTGCTTCCATCTTTGGCTTAGAGTATGAAGGGACTCTCCCTCCAGGAACTCAGCGGCCACCCTCTGCTGATGAGAAGTGACTTCAATGGGGTTGGTCTGAAGACACCCGGAAGTTCTGAGAGGCCAAGCCACTCTGTGCCTTGCCTAATCTGCCCTTCCTGCTGCCCACACTTCTGCATCCTCGGCCAACCCCTCCCTGGAGCTGTATTAGCAGGAGTTGTCGGTGTTAGGACAGCCCATCAGGCCTCAGAACCAGGAAAGAGGTCCACTGAAGAGACACTAGAGAGAATACGGAGCCCAGGTATTGGGGTGCCCCTCTAGACCTCTGGCTCCGTCTTTTCTCTTTAAAGAAGTTTTATGTGTTTATTTTATGTGCATAAATGTTTTGCCTGCATGTATGTCTGTGCACCTCATGCATGCCTGGTGCCTGGTCAGGAGAGGGAAAGATTTCTTGGTGCCAGAGTTACAGATGCTTGGGAGGTACCATGCGGTTGCTGGGAACCGAACCGGAGTCCTCTGCAAGAGCATCGAGCTCATCCTTTTCCCCAGCCCACCTACCTTTTCTTTCCTAGGGATAAACTATAGTTCTGTCTTCTCTGCCTCCTGCTGCCAGGCTGGGAAAGGACATGGGCGTGGGGACAGCCAGACACACAGTGGGTATCAGTAAAGACAAATAGCAGCATCCTCACTAGGGAGAAAAATCATCACAAGGAACTGTATCTAGGGGACTGTTCTTTTGAAATGAAGAAGATTCTGTCTATTTAGCCACCTGGACTGGTACTTAGCTACCGGCAAAGTTCTAGAGAGGGCTGCTTAGGACCCTAGCCAGAACCCCTGCCTCTGCCGCACGTCTAACCGACCACTCAGGGATACATGCTGGTAGACATTGAGCCTGGGGCTGGAGGCACGCAGAGGGAGCCAAAGCAATCAACCTAGGAGAATAAACCAGACCTGGATAATGAGGGCCAGGCGAGAGACATGAATTTGATGCATTCAGAGGAAGGAAAGGTCACATTTGCCTGGGTTTCCCAGAGCGAGCCAGGTCCAGTTAGCCATGGCTGGCGCTGCTCAACCCCAGGGCTGTGACTCTCCAAGGTGTGGTAAAGAGAGACAACCCAGGGGGCTCTGAGTAAATCTACCTGACTTCCATCTGCCTACACAGAATTATGCCATCCACTTAGAGGCAATTTTCAAGTTAAAATGTTGTCAGGAGGTTGTCACCGCTTTGACGTCTCTCTTCTGCTCCGTTCAAACCACCCACATTGAGTAGCGGGGTTGGAAATGGGAGCGGGTGGGACAGAACAAGTTTAGAGTCAGATTCTTGCAGTTTTTTAAAAGCGGGTGAGACCTTCGAGAACGACTGAGTTCTCTCTTAAGAAACTTTAATCGCAGAACCCAGTGCCACAGCTGTCCTGTCGCCTTCCGGACTTTGGGGACAACCAGAGAGAGCAGGTCAGGCATCCTGTGGTCACTCAATGCTGTCTCCGAGCGTTTCACCTGGCTCTTCCCTTCTGCCTCCCATGGAGAAGCCAGATAATCCCACTAACTTGCTTCGGACCTCCTATGCGCTCTGCTGGGGTCTCAGAGGAGAGTCAGAGTCAGGTTCACATGGACCTCCGGACTGTGAGCTAGCCACTCTCGACGCTGCCGGGCCTCCTCTCAGATAAAACAGGAGGAGAGACCCAAAAGTGCTGACAAAGCATGTGAGAAACCAGTCCCCGGGACTATTGTTATTATTATAACATCCAATCGACCCGTTAATGGTGTCCTTGGCATCAGGAGGGAAAGAAGGCCATCGGGGGAGGGGAGCAAAGCAAAGACTTGCTGGCCTGGTTTCTATGTTCCATTCACTGCCATCGCTCAGCCCCTACTAGATGAAGAAATATGATGAGCACGAGCATAAGCTGCACCTGGAGGGTTCTGGTCACGAGGGGCTAGCCCCAGGCTCAGTGCACAGCAACAAGGACCCCTGAGTGGTTAGAGGTGGGGCACAGACAGGGGACGTGGCTCAGCTCTCTCTAGGACTTTGCCGGTAGCTAGGTACCAGTCCAGATAAGCAGGTGACTGAGACGAGAGACCCTGATCGTAGATCATTTCCTGCTACGTTTCCATCTATTAACAAAGGTCTAGAAAACAGAGAGGATTGTACATTTGGAACGGGTGGATGAAGAAAGAGCATCTCCTGGATAAAATCAGAATTCAGAAGGACCTCAGCAGACTGGGCAGATAAAACCAAGCAAGGGTTCCTGGAAGCCTGCACGAGTTTGAAAGGTAGATGTGTAAGAGGAGGGAGAGGAGAGACATTTCATGTGTCCAGTTCAGCACTGGATAGCTCCAGGAAGCCGACCTAGGGAAAGTATCTGTGGCTTCAAATCATGCCCTCACCCCAGGGAATAGGATGTCCCCAGACAAAGGGGATGTGGGGTGGTCAAGGCAGGAAGGATCTGGAACCGAAAGTGGTTGGAGGAGATGAAGAAGCCCTGGGAGAGTCACGACAGCAGGTGAAGAAATGTCAAAGTATTAAGAGTCAGTTTACAGGTGGTGGCAGTGGCAGTGCATGCCTTTAATCCCAACGCTTGGAAGGCAGAGGTGGGCTGATTGCTGTGAGTTCGAGGCCAGCCTGGTCTACAGAGTGAGTTCTAGGACAGCCAGAGTTACCACAGAGGAACCCTGTCTCGAAAAACAAAAACAAAAACAAAAACAAAAACAAAAAAAAAAAATGTCAGTTTACAGGTAAAGGTGAGACGTGATTATCTGGTATAGACAGAAAGGAACCTCAGAGGCCTAGAGCACCCAGACCTGAAACCCAACCTTGCAGTGACACTACACGAGAAGAATGTTTGCTGTTTGCTGGAAACAGCATAACGCTTTGTTGGGTCAGCAGACAATTATAGATGGTCATATTCAACACAGGGTTAAGCAGATTTTACCACCTTTAAATGTCTTTATTACAATCATTTATTTACTCTGTGTGTGCATGAGTGCGTGTGTGTGCGTGTGTGTTGGGGGCTTAGAGTTGGGGGCTTAGAACAAGTCAGTTCTACCCTTTGACCATGTGGGACCCCGGGATTGAAGTTGGGTAGTCAGGCTTGATGGTAGTGCCTTTACCCACTGCGCTGTTCCCACCCAGCGACCCTCAGCGGGTTCCCACTGCCTCTTCCGTCCCCTGCCACCCTTCACTTCCCCGAGAAGGGTCCTTTCCTCATCTCAAATCCAACTTACCGCAAGTGCTAATTCTTTCCAAACACCTTCAGAACCTGTTCCGTTTCATCTACCCCTGGGTAGGCTATGCTGCCAATGGTCTCAGCTGAGACCATGTCATCTCTACACGTGTGGGTAAAATTCCTTCCCAGGCTGAGATATCCTGTCCCTCTTCTTCAGGTCCCAACGATAAACCAAAGGCATGGTTCTGGGGAACCAAGAGTTTACTGGGGGTTCCTTACAGAGCTTACGTGAGGGATTTACAGGGGTGTGGGTGCTCCTGCTCCCAACAGATAGCATCTGAAAAAGCCTTTACCCAGCAGGGTAATGAGGGCTTCACTGTAGCCATACCCCCCTAGTCTTTTCTGGCCTACAGGCTGCAGCTCTTCACGGAGATCACATGCAATTAAGGCAGAGTTGCCCACAACTCTGGTTGGTGGGGAACAGCTGGAGACTCAGATGAAGCTCTCTCGATTCTTCCTATCCCTCCACGATGGGGTGAAAACAGTCAACAAGGACCAGCTGGGGCAATTCGTTGGCAAGAGGGCACAGCTGAATTCCCTAAGACGCCGGTTGCTCGGCTCAGAGGAGGGTCACTCGCAACAGACCCCAGCTGACTCCCTCTGTTTGCATTTTGTCCCCCCATCGGTTCATCCCATAATGCCTCAGCCATGTACTGGATCGTTGTATGTCCCTCGACACAAGCCAGAGTCATTGTGGAAGAAGGAACCTCATTTGAGATAACGCTCCCGGTAGGCAAACCTGTGGTGCATTTCATTGATTGACGGCTGACGCACGAGGGTCCAGCGCACTGTGGGTGGAGCCATCCCCGGGCTGGTAGCCCTGGGTTCGAGGAGAAAGCAGGCTGAGCAAGCCACGAGGAGCAAGCGGCACTTGAGAACCCCTCCTGAAAGCCGGTTCACCTCAGGTCTCCATTCGCACTCAGGCCCGCCACATCCACCGAAGTCTGTTCCCTGCCAGCAGCATGGCTTCAGCCGCTGAATGACAGCTTAGCGCCTGGATAACGCCTAGACCGCGCATTCTAATGTAAAATCAAGAGTCTGGGAGCGGAGCACAGCAGGGATAGTGTCTCCCTCATCCGAGGGGCCACCCTAGTGAGCATCTGATGAGACATGTCACACCCGCGTGGTGAGAAATCAGAAGGCACAGCCTTGATGTCAAGAGGCCTAAGGTGTTAGTTCTCCGCCGCCATGCATTAACTGGTCACGTGACTCCGGCTTTGAGAGAAATGGTCCGTCCTTGCACGGTAAGCAGATGGATGCACGCGCGTGTCCTTTATGACTGGGGTTGCCCCAGCTTTAGGACTGGCTGAGGAAATAGTAAGGGAGGCTCTGAGAAGCCCTGGGAACGGGAGAGGGAGATGGGGGGAGCTAAAGGCTCAGAGGAAGGAAGGGCAAGCTGGGCTAATGGGCTAATTGGATAATCCTCAGAGCTGGGGGGGCTGCCAGGCTGGGGCCAGCTGTTAGAAGCAGACACAGAAGGCACAAGCAACACAAGGTGCTGGTGCAGGAAGCGGCCTGCTGAGGGACGTGGGGGAAGGGCCGGAAGAGCCAGAGGAAAGGGAGATGGAGGGAAACTGAAGTCCTAAAGGGACATTGAGGACAGGCCCTTAGGGAGCTTGTATTCTGACCTCGTTACTAAGGTGACAGTTAGGGACCCTGAATCCCTTTGTGTACCAGAGCCCATGGGCTTATCCTGGCCTCCAGCGTGTCCTGGCCACCACCAAAGACTTCTAGATACCGTGAGGTCCGTGCCTGCCCACTGGGTGGGGGATTACTACAGATGGGGCTTCTTTCTGTTTGGCATGTCTGTGAACATATTGCGGGACTCTTTTAAATGGGTGACGGTGGTTTGGTGGCTCAGGGACGTGCCTCTATCTCAAGCACGTACTGGTTCTGTCAGTGGTGTTGGGCACAGAACAAAACACATTCTGGAGAGGGTCCTGATGGAGGAGCCAGGAACCTGGCTTCTAGTCTTGGCTTTGCCGAGTCACGTAATTCATGATGTGAGCTCTCTGGATCTCAGTCACGCTGTCCACATGACGGAGGCAATAAGCAGCCCCTTCCTGCAGGGCTTCTGTGCAGACAACGTGAGAATCTGAGTGGGGCCATTATGAAACTCCCAAGTATTTTGTCAAGTACTTTGGCCTCAAATATGTATGTCACTCACACGGTTTGAAAAGGGTGTGTTTTGTTCTAGGAGTGCGAGTTTCCTTCGTAAGATGATGTTGGACTGGGTAGTCTTTATTCAGTTTTTCAAGACAGTGTCACTATTAGCCTAGGTTGGCCTCCAACTCGGAAGCCCCCTCACGGTCCCAACTGCTGACATTACAGCCGTGTGCAGCCCTGCCTGGCTTGGGTATTCTTTAAATTCCTTTCTAATTTTACTGACTCTTAATTCTTACTTAAAAGTCTATATTGACATTTGAATATAGTATAAGGAGAAATTAATTGGAAGCCAGTTTTATCTATGAATGTAGATATACAATGTTAGATATTAACAAGCAGTATCTAGCAATGTAGAAAAGACAATCTAAATCACTGACCAATTAGAGTTTATACCAGGAATGCAAGGATGGGTTAACATTAGATAATTAATCAGCCCCATTCCTATTAATAAATTAATACCATATTAATAAATTAACAGGTACCTCTCCGTACATGAAGAAAATGTATCTGATTAAAAAATTCAACACGGATTCAAGGTCAACAGTTGGCACAGTGGAAATACAAAGCCTTTTGCTTAATACCATAAGGAGAAATGTCCTTTTTGCTTTTAAGATTTTTTTTAAATCTACGTGTACATGTGTGTGCCTGCATGTATGTGTGCGTGACAGGTATGCGCAGGTGCCAGTGGAGGCCAGAAGATGGCGCTAGATCCCCTGGAACTGGAGTTCACAACTGTTGTAAATCACCTGGCACCGGTGCTGGGAACCAAACCCGGGTCCTCTACAAGTGTGCGGAGGGCTCTTAAACCCTGAACCATCTCCCCAGCCCTTTTTTTTTTTTTTTTTCCTTTACAAAGTGATGGGTCTCATCATGGGATTTTAAAACAATTTTAATTTTTTACTACGTTCATTTAATTACTTTGTGCGCATGCCACTGTGCCTGAGTGGAGGTCAGAAGAAACATTTCAAGAGCTGGTTCTCTCCCGCAGCGCCGAGTGGGTCCCAGGGATGAAGCTCAGGTTTGGTGGGAAGCGCGCATGCCTGCTGAGCCATCTCTGCAGCCCGGAGTTGTTTGTATTGACCCCCCCATTGCTCTCCATCCTCCTGCCTGCGCCTCTACCCGCACTAGTCCCGCCCCCTTCATGTCACATGTGTTCTGCTGCCCTCCCCTGTCATTTTCTTCCAAATGCTTTGTCCCCTCCCGTGGTTTTCTATATCGAAAACAATCGAAACTGACAAACTTGCAGGACGTCTCTTTGTAGTGAAGAGCGTGGGTGCTCTCGTAGTCAGCAGAGCACTAAAAGCCCCAACACACAGTTGGTACAAGAAAGAAAATAGGTTTTTTGGTTTTTGTTTGGTTGCTTTTTTTTCGAGACAAGGTTTCTTTCTCTGTTGTAACTCTGGCTGTCCTGGAACTCACTCTGTAGACCAGGCTGCCGCGTGCCGAGGTCTCGCTCACAGAAGAATGCCTGATGGGCCCCTCGCTACAAAGTATTGGGACCTTTTCATTTGCCTTCCTCTTCTAGGGTCTACGTGGTCAAGCGGACCCTTGGAAAACAATGGTAAACTTGGCCATGGATCACACAGGACAGTGGAGAGAGGAACAATGGGTGGGGACGTGCAGGGGTAGGACCTTCCAGGCCTCTGCTTCCTGACCTGACTCCTCTGGCCTAGAGGTTTCACATGGTGTTCCCTCAGAGGGGCAGAGTGGAGGCCTGGGGACCTGCTCTGGGAACCAGAGATCAGTCATCCTCAGTGACCCTTTATCTACACAGGATTGTTTTTGTCTGCCCAATGGAGCAAGAGGAAGGAAGGTCAGCAGATTCTTTTCTTAGCTCTTAAATGGCTAACATTTCAGGAAATCAAACTTCTGAATGGACTAGAGGGCATTTTAATCCATTCTGCCTCTGTGCGGATGGGGCCAGTCCTAGATAAGCATGCAAATGCGTGCTTCTCCGGGCTTGAGGACATGTGCAAAGTTGCGCTCCAGGCTTAGGGGAAAGCTCTCCAGACTTACCGCTTCATGTTTGGAGCCTCATTACTGGAACATTTTTTCGTCTTTTGTTTTTTTGACACAGGGCAGATGTATGTTTCTGTCTTCTGTAAAATTACACGAAAGCCATATAAAATCGCACACATCCCATGTATAAAATCATATGAGGAGGCTGGGGGTGTGGCTCGGTGGTTCAGTGCTGGCCTAGTGTACCTTAGGGTCCTGGTTCAGTTCTACAGCTCTACACAACCAACAGACAACAGAACAACTCACTTCCATCTCCACAATGTGAACAGAGGGAGGGTCAGGAAAGATGGTCTTTCCTGAGACCAGAACACTGAAGACTGTGGGCCCCCGGAGCTGTGTGGAGAAAGGCGGGTAGCATGTAGGAGAGAAGGAACGCAGAGGAAGATGTCAGATGTGGGCTCCGGAGCACCCCCTAACAGGAACATGAGACAAGTAAGAATGTTCTGCCTGATTCCATTTGAGCCTAGCAAATGCAATTGAATGCCTAGTGACAGGAGGGAGATTGGCGGTTGCCTGGGCAGGGCTAGGAGATGGCCAGAGAGTAAAATTACCCAGGGGGCATAGGGTGATTTGGGGGAAGACTGACCTTTGAACTAAGATAGTAGTTATGGCAATATATATGTGCCAAAATATATCTAGCCATATACGTAAGTATATATAGTTAAGTATATATAGTTAGTATGTATAACTATATATGTAAGTATATATAGTTAGTTTATCTCAGTTGTTCCTAAATAGCAGTTTTGTAAAAGTCGACTCACAGAAAACTATTCTACTAGGTGTCTTTCCTAATAATTTCTCCTAATGCTAGTAAGTTGTTTTTTTAAAGGTTTTTTCCCAAATGACAATTACAGCTTGCTTTTTTCCCCTTGGATTTTCGAGACAGGGGTTTCTCTGTTGTAACCCTGGCTGTCCTGGAACTCACTCTGTAGACCAGGCTGGCCTGGAACTCACAGAGATCCATCGGCTTGCTGTTACAACGTTCTAAGAATTAAGTTTTGTTTGTAAATCGACAGACCTGACAAAATGACCCCAAGATAAGCAGTCTAGGCTGCTCCTGTTATACATTCGGTGAGAGGAGAATATTACAAAAAAACTTGAGGGGTTCATTGTAAGCCTCCGTCCAGTATGCTTCTCAGATTTCCATTAGTGTAACAAAGTATGTGAGACAGCAAAGTTTACAAAGGAAAGGCTGGTGTGGGTCTTGACTGACTAGCCTGCGAATGGAAGCCCATTCACAGGTCAGTGAGAATCCGGTGTCTCAGAACCATTAGTGCATTTCCCACTGACCTAAGCCCTCTCGCTGGGCTTCATCTCTAATGGACACCATCTTACTAAGTACTGTGAATTTGGGGACAAATCCTTTGACCCATGGGCCTTTGAGGGGCATTCCATCTCAAACTATAGCATTGAAAATTATCAAGGAGCTGGGTGATGATGGTGTACACCTTTAGTCCCAGCACTCGGGAGGCTGAGGCAGGCGGATCTCTGTGAGTTCGAGGCCAGCGTGGTCTACAGAGTGAGTTCCAGGACACCCAGTGCTATACAGAGAACCCGTCTCAAAAAACAAAACAAGAAAGGAAAAAAAGAATTATTAAGGAATTTATGTCTATAGTGATACTGGGTAATGATAAAGTGGTAAACACGTTAATTTTGTAATATCTAAATTTTTACTAAAATGAAGGGTTTTCAGTAGCAGTCTCCAATGGAAGTTCTTAAGGAGATCAGATAGTTAATGTCCTGTCCAGAGGACATTTCCCAGAAAGCAGGCGAAAGGGCAGGACAGAGAACCAGAACTGAAGAGATGCAAAATTCATCGCACTGTCAGAACAACAGGAATTTCAGAAGCACCACAAAGGAAAGGAAACAACTGAAGAAAACATCCCAGACTCACAGGACATGAGTTTTCAGTAGGAAAGGGATATTGACTGAGCAGCATCTCAGGGCGACGTTTCCTAATGCTGAGACAAACCCCGCAAGGCCACACACAGAGTCAGGGGTCAGAGTGGCTTAGGTCTCCTGCACAGCAGCTCTGGAGGGAGGCTCAAGGACCACAGGCCCTGCGGGAAGATAATGGCTTCGCTGCCCTGAGGCAGGAGGGCTTCCCACCTGGAACTGTCCTGTACCCAGGCGTGGGATACCTTCAGACAGATGGGATTTTGAAGGCCAGCATCTCACATCCCTATTCAGGAAGCTGCTACAGCATGTACGTCATCGAGGAGAAGAAAAGGGGCGGAGGCACAAAATGAGGAGAAATGGGGTCCAGGAAGTAGCCGATCCGTCGCAGGAAGAAGGCAGAGGAATTCCTCCGGCGATGGTGGCAGCCACACAGCAGGTCCTCAGCTAGGAGCGCAGGCCTAAGCCGTGTCCTAAAGGCAACAGCAGTGAAAGGAGCTAGAGATTAAGGGCAGAGATTAGGAGATAAGAGGGACCCCTGATAAGACACCCTAGGAACAAATGCCTGGGAAAACAAGATAATCAAAACCACTTCGGAGAGGAAAAGCCATTGTAGCTGACAACACGGCTCCGCGTGGACTGGTCTATGCCTTGTGATGTCAGACACTATTTTGAATATTGACTTTTTTAGTAAATATATATATATATTTTTTTAATTTATTTTATTTTTTGATTATGTGTGTCTGCCTGTCCATGCACACATGAGAACAGGCCCCAGGCAGCAGATCCCCCGAGAGCCGGAGTTTCGGTGGCTATAAGCCACCCGGTGCGGGTACCGGAAACTGAACCGTGTTCCTCCGCGTGAGGTCTGGAAAAGCGTGCCTCAGCTCTAGCCCCGGGAAAAGCAACCGTAATTTTTGACATCGCCGTACACGCCTGCCATCACGTCTCACCTATTTTCACTCCTGTCGCCCACCCGTGTCGTTTTCTTTCTCCAAAAAAAAAAGAAAAAAAAATCTGGGTTCTGAATCTTAACAGCGTGATATTTGGGGTTTTTTTTTTCTTTCCTTCTATGACTCTTTCTCTCTTTTAAACTATTTTCTCACACCATAGAGGCCCTCTTCCTACGTTCGCATTTTACTTAACAGCATTTATTTATTTGTTTATTTATTTATTTAGACAGAATCTCACGCAGTCTAGGCTGTCCTCAAACTCACCGGGTAACCAAGCCTGCCCTCGGCCCCGCCTTCCGCGTGCAGCCACCCCTGTTTTCATGCATCATCTATGTATACACTTTAAAACCTACATATGGCATCCGAGAGAATAGTTATAAAGATGTTTCTATGTATTATGTGTTATAATATATATACTGCTCATGTATATTTATGTATTATACGTTTTATGTATATTATAAATTTTATTTGACCACAAACTAGCATGAAATTTGCAGGAATTATTTAATACTTATTTAATGAATTAACAATAATAAATAATATATAATACTTTTATTACATAAAAGATAAATACATAAGATATATTCATAATTATATAATATAATATGTAAACATGTATAATTTGTAAATATATAAAGTATATTTACATTATACATTATTGCAATTATTATATTATACATTATCATATATTATATATTATTATTTATTATTACAATATTACATTATTACATTTTGTAATATTACAATATTATAATTATTGAAGTAATATTATTACAATATTATATATTATTCATTATTGTTAATTCATTAAATAAATATTAAGTAATCCCTGCAAATTTTATATCATTTTGTGGCCAAATAAAATTCTGTTGTACACGTAGCCAGAACAGAATTCTATTGCAGCCATAACCACAGTTTTAGACAGTTTTTTTACTTTCAGTCTTTAGATAGGGTCGCACTATGTGGCCCTGACTGGCATGGAACTCCTCACCGAGACGCACCCACCTCTGCTTCTCAAGTGCTAGGATTAAAGGCGTGTGCCATCGTGCCCAGACATACCACGCTTTTGCAGCCCCTTCATCTATTGATGGGTATCCAGGCTGGTCCCGTGTCGTGGCTGTTGTGAACAGCAACAGTCGTGGATGTTCAAGTGTCTGTAGTTTGCTGACTTTGATTCCTTTGGGTGTCACACCCAGGAGTGGTGGAACTAGATTAGGTGGCGGTTCTATTTTTAGCTTTTGGATTTCCATAGTGGCTGCACTAATTTTCATCCCCACCGGCAGTGTGAGTGCTCTCTGCCTTCCCACATCCTGACCGGCATCTGTTTCTTTTCTTGATAACAGCCATTCAGACTGGGGTGAGATGGAATCTCATCATAGTTCCATGTTTGCCTGAGAGCCAAGGATTTTGAATATTTTAAAATACTTACTGGACAGCTGTAGTTCTTCGCAGAACTGCCTGATCAATTAATTTGCCTATTTATTGCTTGATTCTTTTTTTGTTTGTTTGTTTGGTTTCTTTACATTTCTTTATATATCTCAGGTATGGATTCTCCATTGGCTGTACTGTTAGCGAAGATTCCCTCCATTCTGTGGATCGCGTCTCAGCTTAGGTGACCGTTGCCTTTGCCACACCGGAAGCTTTTCCGTTACGTGAAATCATATTCGTCAGATTTTGCAATCGTTTCCTGAGCCACAGCAGTCTGTTCTGGAAAGGTCTCACCGATGTCTCTTGGCATCCTGACGTGTTTTTCTAACTGTCTCAGAGCTTGGATCTTATTACACGTGCACGTCTCTGATCTATTTTGAATTGATCTTTACGGAGGGCGAGAGAATGGGATCCTGCTTCATTCCGCTGTACGTGAACATCCCGTTTCTGTCTAAGAGACTGTCTTTTCTCTGATGCGAAATTTTCAACATCTTTGCCTAAAACAAAGTGACTCTCTCTGCCTTTTTATGGCTGGATCTTTTATTCTCCTCCATTGATCTATCTGCACGCCTGTTTTTATGTCAGGACAGAGATGTATTTGTTATCACCAGATATTGTGAGATCGCTAACATTGATTTTTGTTTTTCTTCTGCTTGGTGTTTAGGCTACACAAGGCCTTTTGTGCTTTCATATGACTTTCAGGATTGTTTTTCCTAAGTCTGTGGAGAAGGCCATAGGGATTAGCGGAGATTATGCTGCATTTTAGATCACTTCTGGTGGTATAACCATTTGCACAATAATCACTCTGTTGATCCACGAACATAGGAAGATTTCCCATCTACTAGTGTCTTCTTTAATTTCTTCAGTTTTCCAAAGTATTTATTGTGAAGGGTTTTTCACCTCATTGATAATGTTGTCCGTGTCATTGTTTCCGCCCCCCCCCCGCCCTCCGGGCACTTTTGAGGCTACATATACTATAGATATCCCCGAAATTAAGCCGTAACTGGATGGAGCACAGAAGGACATAGGGAAGGCTTGCATGCATAGAAAGCAGAGTAAAGGGCAGCCAAGCCCTTATTTCCCATGATGTGTATGAAGCCAACAGAAAAATGCCTAAACTGAAAGATCAGGATGTGACATTATAAACATGTCATTCAGAGATAAGTAAATTCCAGAAGAATTAATTAAACAAGCTCAGAGCGCTTCCTCGGGGAGAGGAAAGCGGCCTTGAGCTGGGGCTAGGGAGACTGCGGACCACTCTCTGTTTTAAGAAACCTTGTGGGGCTGGTGTACTTTAAGCTACTTTGTGCTCCTGCTACTTGAAAGGGAATTTCGTATCAGAGCTGGGATAGACAGCTACAGGCACTGAAACAGGTGCTCATGTGTAGGTGCTGATGTTTATGAGCAGCCAAGGACTGGGCTCCCCGCAGGTATGACATCTCTTCATTTGGGAAACAGCGCGGAGCTGACACCACACTCTGCTGACTGCCCTAAGCAACTGTCCATTGTCTTACCTCCAGCAACCAGAGTCACAGAGTGCTGAAGGTTTCCTAGGGGCAGAAGGAGTCAGCAGAAGACCTGAGCAGGGACAGAGCTACAGCCTGATGCTGAGGGGCCTGATCTGGAGAAGAACAAGGGTTAGAAAGGCTCTGAAGGGTGCATAAAAACATGCAGCCTCTGGGCAGTGGTGGCACATGCCTTTAATCCCAGCACTGGGGAGGCAGAGGCAGGCAGATCACTGTGAGTTCGAGGCCAGCCTGGTCTACAGAGTGAGTTCCAGGACGGCCAGAGTTACAACAGAGAAACCATGTCTCTGAAAAATAAAAAAGGAAAGAAAGGAAAACGAAAACAATGCCATGACCAGGGTAACTTAAGGAAGAGAACGTTAGTTTTGACTTATAGTTCCAGGGATATAGGGTCCATAATGGCAGTCCTATAGGGAGGCCTGTATCAGAGGGATGAAGACCCACAAGGGACCAGGTCAGTGAACTTGACATTGGATTCCCTTCGACCCCAATCAGCCTGTAGGCTGAGAGCTCAGCTATAACCCCCTGAGACACTCTCAACCAGAGGCATCCAGTTCTTGTCCCTAGATCCTTGACCACAGAAACGGTTGGATAATACATTGTCTAAAGCCACAGATATTAAAGTCATTTGTTACGTAGTAATGGACAGTGACACCCAAGCTAAGGTCACATGTGACACAGCCATAAACATCAAATACGCAGGACCCGGCTCAGACTGTTCCTCTGACTTTTCCTTGACTTCTTGCCCAGAGCAACCTTTGCCTCGTTTGCATGTGACGGAGCTGTTCCCGTTGGTCATTTTGTACACCGGTGTCATGTCTTCCATCCTCTCTCAGGTTTTGTCCTCTGCAGTAATTGGAGGCCAATGGCAGTTTAAATTCCTTTTGACCATGTGCTTAGACAGGGCAGACGTTTAGACAGAAAAAGAAGTCTGCAAAATTAGGGAAATGGGAGGGGCTCTAGTTAGGGGAGGCAGGTAAATACAGAGAAGGAGGGGAAACTACAAGGGTATCCGAAAAAGTCATAAGGAATCGTACTATTAGCTATCTACCTAAAACCTACACATAAGTCAGTCAGCCTCTCTTCCTCTCTCTTTCTCTCTCTCTCTCTGTAGTTTAAATGAAAATTTCTCCTCAGAACTGACAATACTATCTCCAAGAGCCAAAGACCATCTAATAAAAACCCCAACACCAGGCAGGAGAAACCCTCTTTCGAAGTGTTAGTCAGAGTTGTCCAAGAGACTCCCAAACCATTACAGGCTATTGCTGCTACCACTGGCTACCCCAACCCCAGAGGTGGAAGGCAAGTCCCTATTGCCGAAGACACCGTGCGCTTCAGACAGAGGACCCAGAGGCCCTTGAGCTGGAACTGACCTGAAAGCCTCCTTCCTCTCTGAGGACTTGCTTTCACTGCACAGAAGGGAGGGCACCGTGCAGACTTCCAAAGGAGGAAAGCAACCAACAGTCCTGCCCAGCTGTGGTGCCTGTGCACTACAAAGATCAGCATGGCACCATAACCCAAGGGGTGCAATAGTGGCACCCATACCTTGGTAGTAACCAACAGCTCTCTAATTAAACTTCAGACTGGCTCAGGAGACCATACCTGGTACTGGAAACCTAGCTAACTGGTTGCTCAAGGACAGTGCAGGCACGGACCTTGGAGGAGAACCCGCGACCACCGCTCTAGTAAACCAGCATAGTCTCTAACTACATTCTAAATACCCTAACTAGACAACGGTAAGTGGAGGCCTCCGCTCCCATCGAGGAAAACTCTCTCTGCAACAGACGGAGACCGTTAACGGGAAAACCACAAGTCATCAAAACGTAACTGTGACAACTCTCCTCAAGGCTCTTGGGTCATGGTGCAAATCTGTTGTTACATTGTGTCTCCTAGGATTGTCAAATGATAGCCACTCCCCCGCCCTCCCCCCAAAAAGTCTCACCAACGTGACTGCTTAAACAGGAGCTAAACAAAGACAACGAAAGATATGCCAAGAAGCCGACGGCGGAAAACCGATCGCCTTGACTCTACACAACCGCGGGCGACTGAGGAATTCTGAGAAGGAAGCAAGTAGTCTTCCCCAGAGCACGCACTCACTGGGTATCCACTATCAAGTGTTTAGCCCTGAAAACACACAAGGGGAATCTACATGTATAGTCATGCAAATAGATACACGTAACAACAATTAATGGCGAAACAGGCAAATTTGAAAGAGAGCAAGGAGCAGTATCTGGCAAGGTTTGGGAGGAGGAAATGATATGATTACATTATAACATCAAAAACTCGTACAATTAATGAGGCTTCGGCGTTGAACGCCAGCGGCCGATGCTCCTAGCGACTTGCCTGTGGCGGCTTCGCACGCCTCGTGGGCAGCTAGCTCAGCCTTGTTGGCAGTGGTGACCGGCGACAGAGAGAGCAGCTCTCGGACACTTGGGGTCACTTGAGAGGAAAGGAAGCCAATTATTTTCTCAGGCCTCCTCGTCTCTCGGTGTACTCTCTCCGGGGCCTCTGCAGAGGGACTGGCTCAAGCCTGTTCCCTACACGGAGCGCCACTTATTGAAACACAAATCACAAACACAACAAACCAAGAGGAGGAAAAGGGCTGAGGATCAGAGTCACTGGGAGTTCAGGCTAAGAATAGAGAGGGACTCTGAGAGCTTCTTGGCTGGGTGACCTCCTGCGGGGACTTGGCAAGAAGCCAAGGCAGCTTTGGGTTTTTTTTTTTTGTTTGTTTGGTTTTGGGTTTTTTTTCTGTGCTTTTACAAAGAAAGAGCTGGCCCTGGAGGCAGGAGTCTGGGTACCAGGCTGGGCTCTGACAGGCTCTGTGACCTTGGGTGTGTGGCTCTTCCTAGGCCTGACTTCCTTGTTTATAAGATTAAGGGGTTGGAGTAGGCTCCAAGATTATCAAGTCTAAGTGTGAGCCGGCACAGAGGAACAAAGAATGAATGCTGGCCGGCCAGAATGCCTTCCCATCCTGACTCTGTCTCTTAAAAACCTGATTCCCGTTACCTCCACCTCCTCCTCGTGTATAAAATAAGGTGCTATGCGCGTTCATCCAGTACTTTATTAAATGTTTCCTGAGCATATACCCTGTGCCTGCCTGGCTCTCCGTCAGTTCAGTGTCTGTGACCCAACATGGTAGACACAGGGAAACCCTGTGAAGATTTCTATTTCTTCTTCCTCTTCTTCTTCCTCCCCCACTCTCCTCCTCCTCCTCCTCTTCCTCCCCCTCCCTCCTCCTTTTTCCTTACATCCTATCTAGAATCCACATAAGAACCTATGGACTTACTTAATGAGTCCCCATATTGATGAGCAAACGGACTGCTTCCAGTCCTTTACTAGAAACCGATGCTGTAGTAAACATCCACCCACTCATGATCTTACGACCATGCTCTGTCTCGCACGTATAGGACGAACTCAGCGTTGCATGCAGCTAGGTCCAAAGTCAGAGTGTATCCAACGTTAGCGTTATGGAACTGACTTCCCTAGAGTATCTACCAATTTATACTCCTACCAAGAACTCATTCAGTCACTTAAAATTTGTATTACATTTGGAGGGGGGCAGTTACAGGTTCAAGTGCGCCATGGCCCGTGTGTGGGGAATCACAGGACAACTCTAAACGAGTTGGTTCTCTCTTACCACTGGGTGGGTCTTCTCTGGGACTGAACTCAGGTGGTCAGACTTAGCAACAGGTGCCTTCACCCACTGATGTCATCTTGCCATCACGCAATATTTTTTTTTCAATTTAATTCAACAAAAATTTGAGTAACAGGCTTAATTATAGGCCTTGGAGATACAGTAATTAAGTAGTAACGACACTAGCAAAGACAAAACTCACTTCCCAGTGAAACTTAGACTATTGTGGAAATGAGAAAATTAAAAAATGTAACATTTTTAAGCAACACTAAATTCTAGGACCAAATACAGAAGAGAAAGGAATACCAGGCAGGGGGTTATTGGTTTAAAAAAAAAAAAAAATGCTTTTTGAGACACAGGTTTGCTGTGTTTTCCTGGTTGGTCTAGTTTTCATAGAAGAAGCTATGTGAGTTGCTAGGGGAGAAAAGTCATCAGTGGTCTTACCCAGTTGTGAAGTTTGCACGCTAGATGACCAACCCGCCGGCAAGACGCGCCCATCGACGCAGTAGCGGCATGACTGTTACGGGAGTAACCAATCACATTCTGCTTGGATCGCCACATGAGTCTGGTACCGTGAATCTGGTCAGCAGAGCCTCTAGCTGGAGAGGTCGTAGGCCCCGTGTATAACTGACGACTAGTGTTTTGCTAATAAACGTGTTGTTAAGCTCTCTTAAATACTTGTATTTGTACCCATACAAGCTGTTCTTCACCTTGGGTGGATAGGCTTCTTTTCGCAGTGGGCAGTGGTTAATGCAGAGACTCACAACCGGTCAACGAGCTGAGAATAAGTGATTGCTGAGAGCTCATCTCTAAACGTGACATTTGGGTCAAGGCCCTCAAGGCTCACGGAGCATCATAGTAAGCAAATGTAAGAGCCAGAGAACGTGGAGCGGCCTGCTGGGATACGCTGTCCTTGGGACATGGCCTGGCTGTCGCCTTGCGAACACGCAGCAGCTATGGTTGCCTATGGAAGACCTGCAAAGCCAACTGTTACAGAGCATACTGGTAGGATATGTCGAAGAGGCAGGGGCAGGAGGATCACGAGTTTGAAGCTAGCCTGAGCTAAGGTTGAGCTCACATTGAGCTGGCAAAATGGCTCAGTAGGTAAAGATGCTTGCTGCCAATTCTGATGACCTGGGTTTGACCCCTGCACCCCACTCCCAACACACTTGGCAGAAGGAGAGAACTGACTCCAGAGACTTGTCTTCATAACTTCACATTGGTGTCATGGCATACACACACACCCACCCACACCCATCTTGCACCCCCGACTCCCCCCCCCCCCCCGTTACAAATAAATGTGATCAAAGTAAAACTTGTACAAGATCGAGCCAACCAACATTCTAGCATGGACCAGAGAGAAGCCCTTGAGGCCCCACGCCTTGCTGAGGAGCTAATGACAGCTAATATCTGGGGGAGTGGGAGTAATTGTTCTTTGTGGCTTGTGGTCGGTTGCCTATGTCCTGGTAAGTGCTCCTACACGCACACACATACAAACGTATGAACGGCATTCATCGGATTCAATGGGCATGAAGGTGGGAACGAGAAGTTGGAGGTAGACGTGACCAAGATACATAGAATAAATATATGAAATCATCAAAGAATTTTAAAAAAAATAGAATTCTGGCCTCCATTTCCTTATCTATAAAGTCAGACAATAATAGCGCACTCATCTGAGGACTGTTGGAAGAATTCAGTGAGATTACATAATTTATTATAAATAACTTTATAGTGGACAGAACTGCCGCCCAGGGAAGGACAGTTTGTCCACAAGGGAGCAGGGGAAGATCAGCACCCGCACAGCAAGCAGAACCCAGGCCTCCTGAGCCTGCAGGCCACGCACTTGTGAATACTCCAAGGAACTAAAAACACTAAGTTCTCAACAAGCACAGGAAGGCAGAGAAGAGGAGGAAACTTCTAGAAGCAGGCTGCCTGACTCAGGCCCATGGCCCAGCCTTCTGGGGCTCACTCACAAGACATCCGCTCGCAGGACAGTGCTCTCAGCCAAAGGCAACAAGCTTGCCGGCTGCCGCTGGCCCATCTGCTCTGATGAGACTCTCCCAAAGCCTGGACTCCCATTGGGTTCATTCCAAGGAATCTCTTGGAGGGAAGATAAGCAGCTCTTGAGTCGCAGCTGTAGAAATACACAGCCCGGAGGAGCATGCGAATCTGTTCGCCTGGGTGAGATTCCCGAGGGGGCCGAGTGTGTGGTGGTGGTCGCCCCTCAGCTCCCTGTGTGTCCGCGTCTCACCCGACGGCACCTCCTCTTTCTGTCCGTGGTGAGACCCCTGCCTCTTCTCTCTCCTCCTGCTCCTCAGAGCCCTGTGGTCGCCTGGGTTCTAACCCTCCCTCCATAAGAGACCCCCTTCCCTCCAGCCTTCACAACCCGGTCTTTGGAATTAGGTACTTCATGGCTTAAAGGCGCTAGTGTGGATTGGAGTCAGCAAGTTCATGTCCTGCACTTGCCCTCAGTTAATAAATGCTTATGTGAATTTGGAAAAGCTAATGATCTTTCGGGAGATTCAGTTGTATATTATATGTTATTTCAGACGAGAACGGGTACACCCAGGTCAGGGTGGCTCGACACAGCTATATGCTATTTCTAGTACCACAGAGTAGACTTTTCTGAAGGGGGATACCTAACCTAAATGTAAAATAATAATAATAATAATAATTATATATACATATATATATATATGTATATATATATATATACCAGCCATAGCACCAGAGACAGATTTTGAAATATAATCAGTGATGGTCTGGATTTTACCCTGTACTGGGATCCACTCAATGCACGAATAAACTTCCAAAACATAGGCCCTTTGCTAGATTCTGGATACCACTCAACTAGACGTTGGACATGTCTTTTACGGTTTTCTTAAAGTCTTATATGTGTCAGTTGTGTTTACATTTTTATTTGATTGACTGGCACATAAAACTGGCACACATTTATGAGGTAAATTGTGATGGCTCGATACATAAATGCACTGAATAATGTTCAAATCAGGGCAAGATGACTGCTCTAACATTGTTTCCTTATGATGCAAATACTCAAATTCCCTTCGTATAGAATTTTTAAGCATATTATTAGCTACAGCCGTATCAACGTGATCAACTTAGGTTCTGGAAAAATTAAGAAAACTTTAAAAATTTTGGTGAATGTCATTAAATATATGCTGTCTTTCAGGGAGTGTGCGTGCATGTGTGTGTGTGTGTGTCTGTGTGTGAGCATGCATGTGTGTGCATGTGTGTGTATATGCATACATGTGTGCATGTATGTGCATGTGTGTGCATGTGTGTGTATATGCGTGCATGTATGTGCATGTGTATATGTATATGTGTGCGTGGGCGTGCATGTGTGTTTGTGTGTGCAAGTGTGTGTGTGTGTTGCTGGACACTGAACCAACAGCTTTGAGCACGCCAGACATGCACCCTGCCACTAAAGTATACTTCTGGATTGCCTTTAATTCTCCCCATTCCCCAAACAGAATCTTCCTACGTAACCCAGGCTTTACTATTCCTGCCCTGGCTAACCAAACTCTGTGCCGCCACAGCTCTGGGCATCAATAATCTTTACTTTACCCACCAAAAGGAAGGCAGAGGGCAGTCTAAGGACAGACACGTGCAGCTCTGGATTGTGAAATAACCCGTGATAGTTACTGTATCATTGACCCTGTCTGAAAGACGCTTCTCTCTGATCCTTGAAATTGGGTTGGCAACCAACTCTCACAGGCTTGAGTCTCGCTGCGTGGTTGATTTAGCAAAAATCTACTGTAGACACTTAGCGTCCTGTCTGGAAAAATCTACCAAGGGTGCTTAGAGTCCCGTCTCTGCCAGGACAGCAGTATGTCAGATCTCTAGAGTCAGCACTGTATCCTAGCAGACAAACACCAATGAAGGGACGCCACTGTCTGCGCGGAGTTTTCAGTGACTTTCCACTGAACTAGGGGAATATTTCTCAGTTGACTCTGACCGAATCATAACCCAGAGGTCCTGACCACACCATCTCTTGAGATTCCATTCATTCCGCTCCCAAAAGAAGAACCTGGCAAACTCTACTCCCTAAACTTCATTTACCTTCGGAGTCTCGCAGCGACATGGAGGCGCCGAGTTTTATGCTGCCGGTGTTTCCGAACGGGTTTTAGAAGGAACAGCATCTAAAATCTGCACTTAGAAACATTTCTCTTTCTCTGGTATTCATTGTGTCAGGCATTTTAAAAATAGATCCTTTTTATTGGTTTCTTACACCCCCCAAGCAGGGTCTATGTGCAGTCCTCATGCCTCGTATGCAGATGGGGACACCAAGTTCTGGAACGGCGAACAGCTGGCTCGTGGCCACGCAGCCGGGTGTCAGGTGCAGGGACCGAACCTAGGCATCGAGTCTGTGCTCCCAACAGTTAGGTTATACCACATGAAAATACAGAGGCAGATATTTCAAACTCATCCCAGATCACCCTCAAGATTTTGCAGCTGAGCAAACAGACCCAGTGAGATGATGGGAATGACCTATTGATTGACAGCCAGGATCCCAAGTGGTCCTCTTCACACCAGGGCTCAGTGCTCCCTCTCTCCAGCGTTGGAACCGCCTTTGCCTTCTGCGTCACCTTGAGAGGCTCCAGTCCTTTTCAGAGTGTGCCTTATGCCCTGCTCTCTAAAGAATTTCTATTTGTGTAAACATAAAATTGTTTCTCTTAATTTCCCATAGTATACCGACTTCCCAATGCTCCACTTTTAAACTATAGGATTTATTTTAAGAGTCTGTGTGTGGCTGAGAGTATCTAGGGGCTCAGTGGGCAGAGGGCCTTGCTTGCTATTCACTAGGCCCTAGCACAATACCAATGGGGTGTCGAGGTGCGCGCCTGTCATCCTAGCTTTCAAGAGATGAAGGCGGAAGCATCGGAAGTTCGAAGTCACCCTCTGCTACGTAATGAGTTTTGTTCCGTTCTTCCAAGGAGCCTGGACTCTGCTTCTCTGGCCCCACGGTGAACGGGAACTCCCACCACCCGCCTCCTAACCAGCATTTCACATGTCTGTGTCTCGGAGTTTAGCTGGTCCGCAAGGTATGCAGTGGTATGTCGCTATTGCTTAGTCCCCAAGTTCTCCAACGGCACACGATGGAGGCGGTTTCTGTATGTCTACCTACCAGCCGTCTGCGTGCTGTCTGGTGAGATACGTTTTGATCACGTGTCGGTTTTTCTGGCGTCACCGTGGTCAGCTTGACCTCCTGAGAAGCTGGGACTGCAGCTTCACGGCCGCCAGGGCTGCTTTACTCTGGTTTTCGATATGATACTTTTATTGATCTTTAAGAATTTCACACAGCGTATTTTGATTATAGTCACCCCTACACCACTCCCTTCCTCCCCCCCGAGACACCCCGTCTCCATTTCTCACCGCTCTCCAAACTCTGTGTCTTCTTTTTTTCTTTTTTTAAAAAGGACTGTCCTCTACTCCTTTTTAGGGGCTTTAAAAAAAATAATGGCTCAGGTACGGAGACATGGCTTAGCAGTTAAGAGTCCATACAGGACTGAGCTCAGGTCCCAGAACCCATGTCAGGTGGCTCACAATTACTCGTAACTCTGTTTCTGGAGGGTCGGGGTCCTCTTCTAGACTGGATGCACACTTCTGCGCACACACACTAAAATAGTTTTTAAAAGAAGCCTGGGAGTGGAGAGGTGTTTCCGCAGGTGAGAGCACTGGCTGTTCTTCGGAGGACCTGATTTGATGCCCAGAACCCGTGTGGCATCTCACAGCTGTCTGTAACTCCAGTTCCAGGAAATCCTCCCGGCTGCCCTGGGCGCTGGGCATGCAGGTGGTGCACAGACGCACACACAGGCAGAACACTCACATACATGAAATAAAATAAATCTTCTTAAAAATCTTGTTTTGTTTTTCAAAAAAAAAAAAAAAAAAGGCCATTCTGACGATAAACTTGTCTTTTGGAGGGGTTTGTTTTTGTTTTCGTTTTAATCCTCTGGAAGCTAAAGAAGTTTCAACTGGTATTAAAAAAAAAAAAGTTTTAACCAACTTTCCCTCCATGTACCAAACACTGACTTCCAGCTGTGGTTTCTAATCATTAATCATCCAGTAAGTGTTTCCTGATGTCTTCATGACGCCCATCCTACTTTCCCTTGGAGGAGATGATCAGCCCAGGCTTGGTTTGCCCACTCAGCTCCTGCCTTTCCATTTCCTGGCCTTACTGTGTGAGGGGTGGTTTTTATATCCTGCCTGCTGGAAAGGACAAAAGTCCGTATTCTTCCCAGGTAGTTTCCCTGCAGTGACACTGGCCCGAAAGCATTCCTTCTCCCATATTCAGGTAGACTGACAAATTATTCTCTGTCTCTCTTTTCTTTCTTTTCCCTCCCTCTGTCCCTTCTTCTCCCTCCCTCCCTCTCTCTTTCCCTGCCTCTCTCCCACTCCTTTCCCTCCCTGCCTCCCTCTTTTCCCCTCTCTCCCTCCCTCCCTCCCTCCATTCCCCTCCTTCCCTGCCTCCCTCCCTCCCTTTGATTATTGGTCAGACAGGATCCCACACTGAAACCCTGCCGTGGAACTCACAGAATAGCCCATGCTGGCCTCACACTCAACAGTAGTCCTCCTACCTCACCATCCTGAGTGCTGGGGTTACAGGTGTGAGCCCCTACTCCTGCTGGGGTTACAGGTGGAACAATTTCCTCTGAGTTGGCACTTTCCATCTGCCAGGGAAGCTAATTAAAACTCAGGAAGTAAACAACTCAGAAGCTTCAGGAAGTCCCTGAAACTAACCAGATGTACTAGGCCTCCTCCACCCCAGGAAGAACTGGGGGTAGAGGGAAGCTGGGAGGAGGAGAGGGAGGAGAGGCTAGGGTCAGGATTAGAGAAGAAAAAATTTTTAAAAATTAAAGTTAAAAAAAACAAAGGACTTCTGAGAAAAAGTTCCAAACCAGCAGAGCTGCCTGGAAGAGGCAGAGACCACCTGAGCTACCTGGAAGAGACACCCTTCAGCTTGTCAAGCTGCCTGCAAGTTGTGCAGTGTGCTCCAGGTTTCCAACTTCAGTGACCCGTCACCCGTGCTGGAATGGGCTGTTGGTGACACAGCTGTCTTTGGGTCATTTCTGCTCCGATAAGTAACCCCTCACCCATACTCCTGCAAGTAGTCCCAATAAACTCGTTCACCAAGTTGGACTCTGGTGGTGTCCTTATTACGGTCTGTTGTTGGTTCTCTCTCTGATGTGAGTAAATACTTGTTCTCATCTTCCCAGAAACAGTGCCACACAGCAGGTACATTGACATCAAGACAAACTGCTCTCTATTCCAGGAGAATATAATAGGCGTCAATATAATATCCAGAAGTAAGACTTTAAATTGTCAGCGCCAGTCAGGCAGTGGTGGCACACATCTTTAATCCCAGCACTCGGGAGGCAGAGGCAGGCGGATCTCTGTGAGTTCGAGGCCAGCCTGGTCTACAGAGTGAGTTCCAGGACAGCCAGAGCTACAACAGAGAAACCCTGTCTCAAAAATCAAACAAACAAACAAAAAAGCTTTAATTAAATCCTATTCCAGGTGGGTGATCTCTAAGTACTTTTCTATAGTTTTATTTTCTGTATTATCAATTCTGACATGCTTTATCCTTTCCATAGAAAAGAGATAGGGTTATAAGGTAACGAAGCTGAGGTTCAACTATATAAGAATTTATCTCAAAGTCATCCAAAATGCCTTCTAGAATCCTTTTCCGGAACTTTTCTTGGAATTGCTTCAGAGTTGATCTCCCTAATACTAAAATCAGATAAGGTCACAGACACACACACACACACACACAAAGAAAATCTTAGACCAGTCTTGAAGGTAGTGGCAAAAACTCTCACCAAAATATTTGCATACTGAACACATCAAAAATCATTTAATATGATCAAATTGACTTCATTCCAGAGATGTCTTGATGGTTCAACATATGCAAATTAGTAAACGTACTACATCACACAAGAGAACTCAAGGGCAGACCTCACATGACCACCTCAATAGATTTGCAGAAGGAAAAAAAAAAAAACTTCTTGACAGAAATCTAACATCTGTTCATGATGAAAGCCCTTAAAGAACTTAGAATAGGAGGAAGGCATCTCAGTACAATAAAGTACAATCTGTGGCGAGTCTACAGCCTGCAGAATGCTAAATGAGAAGAAGCTCAAAGCGTTCCCCTTAAATCAGGGGCAAGATGGTGTCCACTGTATTCACTCTTACTCAGTATAGTCCGTGAAGTCGTAGGTCGACCAGTAAGACAAGAGAAAGGCATAAAACATGCAATAGGAAAAGAAGATGTCGAAGAATTCTTATTTGGAGAAGATATGATCTACACATGAGACATACCACCAGAGAACTCCTAGAACAGATCAACACTTCCCAAGTGTCAGGGTACAGAATTAGCACTCAAAAATTAGTAGCTTTCCTATATCCACTAACAAACACACCAAGGAAGAAATCGGGGAAACATTCCATTCGCAATCAGAAGGAGGAAGGAAAAACAAAAACCTCTAAATGAGAACTTTAAAATACCAAAGAAAGAAACTGAAGACATCCAAGGCAGAAGGAGCGCCCACGTCCGTGGATTATAATAATATTTTGAAAGTAGCTACACCACCAGGTAACCGACATATTCGGGGCAATCCCCACCAAAGTTCTAATGACTTTCTTAATAGAGAAAAAAAAGTTTAAAATTTGGAAGCATAAAATCCCAAATAGCCAAAGCAATCCAGGGCAAAAAGAATAATGTTGGAAGTATAGCACCATAGTACTATAGAACCATAGTTACCATAGTAACCATAGTAACCAGAACCATAGTAACAAAACCGCATGGCGCTGACAGAGAAACACCCAGAATGGTCAGTAAAATCGCATAGAGGACCTAGATAGAACCCTCCACAGCAACACCCACCTGGTTTTCTAGAAAGATGCTCAGCGTATATATTGGAGCAAAGATACCTTCAATAATAGCGTGTCCACACAGAAGAATTAAAATAGATTGTTTATCGCCTTGCAGAAAAAAAAAAAAAAAATCAGCTCCAAATGAATCAGAGACCTTCATGTAAGATCTAAAACCTCAAAAGTAGAGGGGAAATTGGGGGAAATATTTCAAGACATCGGTATCAGCAGAGCCTTCTACAGAAAGACTCCAGTCGCTTGGGGGAGAAGGCAAATGGAACCCCAGGAAAGCAAAAAGCTTCGGCGTGTTAAGGGAAAGAGTGAAGCAAGCGAAGAGCCAGCCTACGGGATGGGAAGGAATCTTGGCTAGCTGTACATCTGATAGGATTAATATCTGGAATAAACAGAGAACTAAGATCCTAAGTAAGAAGCTGAAAGACCCAATCAATTAAATGCAACCAACAGTTGTGAAAGGATGAAGCACAAATGGTCCGTGGATTCGTGAAAAGGTGTCCAGCCCTGCCGTCAGAGCAAGGCAAATCCCAGCTACACTGAGGTTTCATCTCACCTGGCAGATGGAAGCAACTCTCACAGATGCCGGGGAGACGCGAGGCCAGGGGGCCCTCATATGTTGGAGGTAGGAATGTAAGTTAGTCCAGCCACTGGGAACATCAGTATGGAGGTTCTTCAAACGAAACAATAAGAGAGATGGCTCTGTCAGTGGAGCTTTGCAACACCCATGTAGAAGCCGGTCATGGCGGCATACACCTATAATCTTAACATGGGCAGAGCCTCCTGCTCCCTGGAGCCAGCCAGCCTAGCTTAATCTGCATGCCCCAGGTCCCCTGGAGCCCCTGCCTTAAAAAAAAAGATAGTTCCTGAGGAATGATACCGGAGGTTGGTATCTGGCCTCCGAACACACATGCAAACACATAGGCGTACACCTGACCCACATCCCCTCTGTACACGCATGAACATAACATACATACACACACCCACACACTCCCCCACACCACCAAAAAAAAAAAAAATTCTAAAAGTAGGTCTACCGTATGACCCCGTTATAGCACCCTCGGGTATTTACCCCAATAACCCCAAGTCAGTGTATCCTAGAGGTGTTTGCAAGGGGATGAAGCAAAGAGACTCCCGATGAGACTGCTCCAGCATTAGGGGAGATATATCCTGTATATGAGAGGGAGAGAACGGCCAGAGGCATCTGGGAGAGTCCAGAACAGGAAGGAAAGCAGACTGGACATAGCCAGAGCGATCTGCAAGAGAAGGGATAGTTGGGGAGAAAGAAAAGCTGGGGAGGGATACATAGAATAGCATGAGTATGGGGGGCAGGGATCTGAGAAGGGCAGGGGAGGGGAGGGTCTCTGAAATGACTAAGCAGTACTTGTGAATAGGGGCTGAGAGAGCCTGGTGGTCTCGTGGGTTTTGATACGCCGACACAGACACAAGTCAATGGAGCCATATGTCCCTCCTGCCAGAGGTAAGGGAATGACGCCTTTTGGTAGAGGAGAACCAGTTTCAAAGATTCCTAAAGGATGCTGGCTTCTATCTAATCACCGGAAAACTTCCCGGAGTCCAGGTTGAGCTGGGCCCAGACTCAATTTTGGACTGAGTCAGTGGGCCTGCCCTTATGTGTGGGGGCTGGGTGGGAGGGTGGGGTACCCTTTAGAGCTTACAGGAGATCGTTGCCCATATACGTTGACGGCAGCACTATCCACGATCGATGAGTCACGGGACCGACCTAGGTGACCACCAACTGAGGAATGGATTTTTTTTTTTTACAACATGGTATGATTACACAATGGAAAATTTTCAGATGAAAAGAAGAATGAATTCATGTCATTAGCAGGAAAATAGATGCAACCGGAGATAATCACATTAAGCAAATTAAGTCAGTCTCAGAAAGACAAATATTGCATGTTTCCTCTCCTGGGGGGGAGTTGTATTTTTATTTTTTTTCTCTGCACTTTGACCAATTTGTGAGTCTCTCTGTATTAATCTCCATGTGTTGTAAAAACACGCTTCGCTGATGAGGGTTGGACGATACACTAATCTATGAGCATAAAGATAAATATTTAAGGGAATCAGTTTAATATTATGTCCATTTAGCAAAATAATAATAATAGGTTCCTCTAGGGCTCTTGGCCCAGTTTACAGTATTAGAGATAAGTTCTATCTTGTAGAACAGGCTGTAAGCACTGACAGAAAGCACCTTCATACCACCTGTGTTCTAATCTCTAACTTCTTTTGACTTCCTAAATCTATTTATTTATTTAATTTTATGTTTTGGTTTTTGGAGGCAGGGTTTCTCTGTCGTAACCCTGGCTGTCCCGGAACTCACTCTGTAGACCAGGCTGGCCTCCAACTCACAGAGATCCTCCCGCCTTGGCCTCCCGAGTGTGGGATCAAAGGCGTGCGCTGCCGCCCAGCAAGGTCTTAAATTTTTAATCAGATATATAAAGTCATGTATGATATGAAAATGGAAGCAGAACTATTTATGCTATAGATTCTATAGGAACAAATGGGACTAACAGGAGCGAGAATGGGGGGAGCAGTGGGGGGAGGTGGGAATAAAATGGAGGGGAAAGTATGCTCAAAGTGCATCGTTTACTCATGTGAAAACGTGCTCATGTAACCCATGTACAATGAACACACGACAGTAAGAATACGCAACATACAAGCACAAGAGGCTGGGTATGATGGCGCATCCCAGTACTCAGGAGCCTGAGACAGGAGCATTGCTCATTTTAGGCAAGCCTGCTCTACCTAACAAGGCCCTGTAGCCCTTGAAGTAAGCGATGCAAACGAGTACTGTCATCTTATACTAAAGAAACAGAGTAGTCCTGCTGAGCCAGCCTTCAGTCCCAGCTACTGAGGGGGGACACAGGCACCCCAGAGTCAGCCTGGAGGACATAGCAAAATCCAAACTCAACCACAACGAACAGAACTCCTCAAAACTGACTAAGCAAGCACATCATCAGGGGATTCCACAAGTTGTGTAATTTGCTCAATTATGAAACTAACACCTACGTAAATTGGAACCTGATTGGAACTTATGACTTTAAGTCAGGCAGAGTGAGACAGACCTCTCTCTTTAGCCCGGGTGGTGGAGGCAGAAGGATCAAGAGTTCAAGGCCAGCCTTACTTGAGGCCCAGCTTGACTACGTGAGACCCACATTGCTTCTGACAAAATAAAAATCTACTTTCAGTGTCTGGAAAACGGTTAGATTACTTTACGTATATATCTTAAATTTAAATTGTATGTGTGTGTTTTGCTTGCATGTATATAGGTACACGGTTTGTGTACCTGGTGATCAGATTGTAAGCCACCATGTGGGTGCCTGGAGTCAAACCTAGGTCCTCTGGAAGAGCAGCAAGTGCTCTTAACCACGGAGCCGTGTCTTCGGCCACCCTTCATAACTTTAATATTTTTTTAGTTTCATTTGTTCCCATGATTTTTGTCTTCATTGACACAGGAAAAATGAATCCAGATGTGAAAATTTGTCATAGATTTTTGAGGAGTTAAGCCTGCTTTATAGAAATAGAAAATCAGAAATAAAAGTGTTTGGGGATCATCGGGTTTGACCCCCCCTGATAATGGTATAATACTGTGTGGGTTAGATCCTGAACTAGTGTTGCCTGGGCAGAGGCAACCTCAATTGAGAAATTGCCTCGGTCAGATTGGCCTGTGGGCATGTCCACAGAGCGTTTTCTTCATTCATGACTAATGTGGGAGGGGCCAAGCCACAGTGGGCGGTGCCACCCTGGACGAGAGGTCCTGGACTGTGTATGAAAACAAGCTGAGCAAGCCTTGGAGAGCAAGCCAGTAAGCGGCATTCTTCTATGGCCTCTGCTTCAGTTCCTGCTCCCAAATTCCTGTCCTGAATTCCTGCCTTGGTTTCCTTCCATGAGGGACTGTGATCTGTGAGCTGAAAAAACTCTTTCCTTTCCAAGTTTTTTTTTTTTTTAATCAGTTTTTTTTTTCACAGCAACAAAGAGCAACATATAACGAATAGGGTTTAAGTATGTTACAGTTTAGGTCAGCCATGAACAGTATCCCCTTCTCCTCATACAAAGTCCGAGAAGGAAGAAGGCTTTTGTGTATATGCACTGACTTGAATACAGTAGGTTTTACTTAGTCTTCCTTTGAGTTCTATCAACCCACCACTGTAACAGTCCACACCTTTACGTATAGCTGACTCTGACACTGTTCTCACGGAGTTGGAAGCCTGCAGACTTGAGTTACCAAAAAAGCAAGAGTTCTGCTGGTCCTGCCAAGTACTTCAGTCCATGCACACTTAGGTAACAGAATCATCTTTCACTTTGTAAGCTCTACTCTCTCCAAAGGTGACTAAACATTACGATATTCCCTCCTTTAATTGCATAATTTCACACGCGGGCCTAATCCTTTCGGCGTTTACAAATTCATGTGATCATTTTCTCCCAGGAACATAGTAGAGTTTCGGGGGGTTCCCTGAACAGTGGAGGTCTGCTCCCCATGCATTATTCCAGCAGGACCTTCTGTCTGCTTGTGATCCAGATGGACTGGCTACTTTACTGTGGTTGTCTTCTGATTACAGCCTTGCTTTTCCCTCTTGGACCAGCCTTCCTATGTTCAACACACATCCTTCAGGCTCACAATTCTCTCTCATTGGACTTCTGTGGCTCTTTTGGTGATGCTATTTCATAACATGTGAACATGATACTGTTAATAAGCACTAGCCATGTGCCGTGTCTATAATTCTCATCCCCTATGAGGGCTGTGGATTATAGACCTGGGTGACACACCTCTAATCCTCTATAAGCCTGCCACAGAACCTGGCACACAGGAGAAACTCAAGAAGTAGAAATCATTATTACAATTATGGGAACAATCACCGCATATAGCATTAATATTTGGCCCCGATGTTTGGTTCGCTGTGGGTTTATAAATAAACAAATGTTGAACAGCTGTAAGGCCATTGTGAGACAAACTGAGCAGCCTGCTATAGGCTGGTAAAACTAACATCACAGGGCTCTATACAGGTAAAGTACATAATTAACAGAAACGGAGCCATGTTTCCCATAGATGTGGCCCAGAGGCTCAGCAGATGTTTGGTACCAGCTACAGCTGAAGAATTTCTTTTTGGCTAGTGACTGCAGAGGCTGAATTTGGAAGAGGTCCCAGGCCAAAATCTATAGCCCTTTAAATCAGAGAAACTTGGCCAGGTGATGGTGGCGCATGCCTTTAATCCCAGCACTCAGGAGGCAGAGGCAGGCGGATCTCTGTGAGTTTGAGGCCAGCCTGGTCTACAGAGTGAGTTCCAGGACAGCCAGGGTACACAGAGAAACCCTGTCTTGAAAAAAAAAAAAAAAGAAAGAAAATCAGAGAAACTTGGAATTATAAAAGGCTCTTGGGCTAGGGGTTGTAGCTTTTCTGGAATACGTTGGGCCCTGGGATCAGTCCTTTGCTACTGCAACCATAAACACTAGAAGCAGCTCTGGTTGTGAAGTGATGAATAATTGGTAGAGAGACTTGAAGCTTGGAACTGTAGAACTCACACAGCCCAAGGGTGAGGCTCAGGGGGCCTGGGATTTAGCAGTGGCTTTCTCTCTCTCTAGGAAGTAGTCTGAGAAACTAGCTATAAACTCTAGAGAGAGATACCAGGGCCAGTGACCAGGGTGACGCTGGATAATCCAGACTCCAGTCTCTGCCAACGTTAAGTTTCAAAGGAGCAGATCCCTGGCAGCAAGAGACTACAGAATTAAAAGAGGGAATGCAGAGAGGTCAAATGCTTCGAACAAAAACGACTACTAGTACCATCTGGGATCTTATTTCAGGTAGGGATAACAGCAAAAGGTTGAGACCTGAGGTAAGAGCAGGAGGGCCAGAGTGGTCTAGAGCTTCAGGCTGGGCTGATTTGCCAGTGGTGAAGCTGTTGGTTAGGGCATCGAGTCTAGTAAGCCATCAAAATACGTTAGACTTTTCAGCGTACAGTGTGGAAGCCTTTAGGGAATGCTGGTATCTGTAGACGGGGAAGTACTGGGTGTAAGTTTGTTTGGCTCTTAAAATCTCCTCATCCCTTGGTCTGTCACATTTCTTGGCTTTTGAGTCTTCAGACACCAGCTGTCTATCTTTTATAGTTCTATGATTTGTCTGTAGTTACTTGGATTACATTTTTTTCCATAAGAGATTTCTGTGTGTTTGTTTTGTGGTTCGTGTTACGGCACCACACATAAATCATGGCCTTTCCAGTTCAGGGATCCTCTCGTAATTGGCTTTCCTCTACAACACTCCCACCAAGTGGCCATCTGGCCTGGACCTGCACACAAGGAAGGACCGAGAGGTCGTCTCCTGCTAGCACCCTAACCATCTTTTGGCACAGTCTATTGGAAATAGTTATCCTAGTTATAGTTATCCTACCCATTGACTTAACTCCAAGCCTTCGGATAGATGGAACAAACTAAGATGTTTTGTATATGACAGCCCCCCCCTCCACTTTTAGAAATCAAGGTTCAAGTACTGCTACCCTTCTGTGGTTTGTTTGCTTTGTCTTACGTAAATCTCGCTCCAGTTTTCAACTCTTGCTGTTAGAGAACCCCTTCAATGGCTTCTTGTTTTCTTTCCTACATATTTAAGACAATATATATGCAATATACGTACCTGGAGAAAGATGTGTGTTGTGTCAGCACAGAACAGTCTAGAACACTATAAGTGTTCTAGACACTGTAACATAATCTAAGACTATAGTAGCTTTTTTTGGGGGGGGCAGCAGTCAAACATAGTCCATTCATGTAAAACTTATAGCCAAGTGAATATCCTGTGTCATATATAGTACTATTAAGCTACATACTTACGCAATTGTTTGGGGAGGGGGTAGAGAGAATAGTTTATTTACTATAACGCTATGCCCTGAATTTGAGATCTAAATACTCAGCTGAGGGTTTTGGATTCCTAACGATACATAAGCCTTAGTCTTCTAGACTAAACCATAGGCAGATGAACGACAAGTCATGAGCTAGGTTTCGGCTTATATTGGTCAATTTTTGCTTTATCTCACAGTCTCAGACTATCGCCTTCAAAAGTATCCAACTGTTAATTTATTTTATCATCAGAAGAATTGGTACAGGGTTGTTTCCCTTAGTCAGGGGAAGTACCTGAATGAGGTTTTGGTGGGGTTTATGCTCAAGCGTCAAGGACATAGAATCCTTGGTCTGGCTAACTCCCTGAAGAATTGAAGGGGAAAGCTGACATTTGAAGGACTCTGTCTTGTCACCCCAAGAGTGGTCAGAGCAGGCATTCTGTGATGCAAGTTTCAGAGAGAACAGCTAGTATAAATGGGGGGACATCTTAGGATGTGTTTCCTGTAAAAATCTGGTTTTTCCTCAGAGACAGAAAAACAGAGCCTTTCCCAGTCTGTCTCATTACCCCAGGAGAGTTTCTTCCTCCTTAATCTTTCTTTCTTCCTTCCTCCCTTTCTTTCTTTCTTTCTTTTTTCTTTTGTCTTTTTCTTTCTTTCCTTTCTTTTTTTTTCCCGAGTCAGGGTTCCTCTGTTGTAACTCTGGCTACCCTGGAACTCACTCTGTAGACCAGGCTGGCTTTGAACTCACAGAGATCCCCCTGCCTCTGCCTCCCAAGTGCTGGGATTAAAGTCGATTCCTCCTTAATTTTAAAAACTCACAACCAAAGGTTATTCTGCTCCCTAGCTGCCGAGTACAGTCAGGAGACTGTCTGGATGGTTCCTTGAAGTTGTAAAAAATCTCACTATATGCTATTTAAGGGCCTCGATCCTCCCACGAGGTACCAAGAGAAGAAGGAGCATTGGGAAGGGTAGACCTGACCAACCTCTCAAATGCAAGTGGTCACGGGGTTTAGCCCGTCTGAAGCTATGAACCGCATCGCTTGGTTGCTGAAATCAGACTATGACTCATTGTTCTAGGAGATTCTATTCTACAAGTGGTTTTTTTTTTACTCCATTTTGAGGAATGACTGCAGTCCCCCCCCCCTCCCGTATGGACCCAGAAAGTGCCCCACCTGTCGGGTAGCCTGTGCAGCGCAGACTGATAAATGGCCTACTCCGGGAACTAGAAAGGAGCCCCCTACACATTTATTGGGGAGAATTAAAACTGTAGGGACACGTGAGCATATTAAAATCATATCGGGGAAACCAGACCCAAGAACTGACTGGACAGTCCAGGCCGAGGAAATGGTATAAATTGATTGTCTGGACCCCTTAAAGCGATGGACGCTTCGCACTCGACGGCGTGGCCCACACCTGATACCTGTGTGTGTGAAGACTGCCCAGGACTCCTCGCCGACTTGGCTCGGGCCCCTGCTGCTGACACAGCCTACCCCACTGGCTGCCCATCCACCTGCTGGCCCATCTGGACCAGGACCTGACCCGCTGTTTCCTGCTCTTGACTCATTTCTTGCCCAGGAGGCTTCGTGCACTCACTTGACTTCCCCGGGCCGCTCCGCTCCCTCCTGGTGCTGCTCTGGTTAGTTATCCGTTATCCGCACAGACTCTCCGCCCACTTCTGAAACCTCTTGAGCTCTGTTGCCGCCTCTGTGATGTGCATTTATCCTGTGACCCACATATATGTATAAGAGATGTATTTACCGTGGGCTGCGGGAGTGGGTACTTGTAATTAAGATCGGAATTGATTACTTGCATTTGCTTCTGCCAAAATGCCAAGGTGGATGGGTTTTTGTGACAAATGGCTGTCATTGAAACTGCTGGGCTTTGTGGATTTCCTGTCATCCAATCAATTCTAACACCGTGGAAAAGAGATGAACGTGTCTATGTTTCTGGCATGACACTGGTGACCTGCAGCCTTTAGCAGGTACCCTGATGATGAGAAGGCATGCTGGGTTCTCTTTCCTGGGAACTTCCCAATGTAGAGGCTTGGTACACAGCGGAAAGGGGGCTTTCTCGGGGTCATAGCTCACTAAGGTGAGGGCGAGGCAGGGAAAGACAGGGCGGTAGAATAGGTGTTACGGAAACAGAAGGAGGGAGTATTTGGAGGAAGAAGAAGGAGCAGCAAGAAAGGGAAGAGGAAGTCTGCTAGCACGACTCCCCCGCTCATCTGCCTCTCCTCTGCCACCTACCCCTCCAGCCGCCAGGGAGGCTTACGGGGTAGGGGTGCAGGTAGATGAGCCCAATCTCCTTCCCATTATTCACCTCCTGTATGGTGCTCCTTCTCCTTAGCGCTTCCTTCCAAGAGGCTTGCGTTTATGATCTTAAAAATCCTCTTGAATGTCAGCTGCCTCTGGTCACCTTCCCCTTCTCCTCATCCGCAGCCTGGATTTTCCAACCTCTCGGGGCCTCTCGGGGTCTGGGTGTCCTTAACTGGTTCTCACACTGCTCTCCAAGTGTACATAGTTACCCAGGACCTGTCCTCAGCCTGCTTTTAATTCCATTTGAGTTGGTCATCTTCCCGTTCCTCTGACAAACAGGTGTGTGTGTGTGGGGGGGGGTGAAGATCCACCAAACCAAACAACAACGAAAACAATTCGAGGGAGGAGATTATTTCATCTCAGTTTAAGACGTTTCAAATCCTGGTGTCTGGGGCCCATTGATTTAGGTCTCAGACAAGGCTGACTGTCTAGTTCCCTCTGGGTTAAATGTAGGTTCCACACATGTGCTGGCTGTTCTTTAATCTGGACCACACCTTCTGCTGGGAGCTTGAGTAAAGGACACAGGGAAAGGAAGCTTGTTTCTTTTTCTCTTTCTTTTCTTTTCTTTTTTTTCTTTTGCCTGCTTGCTCTCGCTTCTGCTGGCAAGTCCATTCCTTCACTGGCATTGGAGCCTACTTCTTTGGAATCCTGGCATCTACTGAAGACCAGCTGAGCCAGCCAGCCTTGTGCACTGGACAACTACTAGATTCTTATACCTGCCATTGGTAGCAGCCATTTTTTGGACTAGCTGGACTAGAGTTTGTAAGCCATTCTAATAAAAAGTCCCCTCGAAAGAAAGAGAGAAAGAAAGAAAGGTTCATTCCCTAAGTTCTGTTCTCTGGAGAACCCTGACTAATAATACAACATGTGACAGGGAGCATGCAACTGTGTCCTTCTAAGTCTAATTAAACCTCACTTAGCATAATTTCCTTTACCATCCATTTTCCAGCAAACACCACTTTTGTTCACGGTTGAATAAAATCCCATTTCCTCATCCATGTATCGGATTTCACTCCTTAGCTACCCAGAGAGCAGCAATAAACACGGATGCGCTCCTATCTCCGTGGTAGGGCGACGTGTGGTCCTTCGGGTACGGATCCAGGAGCGGTATAGGTACGTCCTACCTCAGTTCTGTTTGTGATCATTTAGGAGACCTCCGTACTGATTTCCATAGTGGCCTGCACCAGTTTACAGTCCTATCAGCAATGAATAAGGGTCCCTTCTGCCCCCACACACCACCGTATCTTCACCAACATTTGTTGCCTTTGTTTTCTTTCTTTTTTAACTGAAAAAAAAAAATCTTTTCATACACTGTATTCTGATCACCGTTTCCCCTCCCCCAACTCTTCCATGATCTTCCCCAACCCCCACCCCCATCAGACAACTCCACCTACTTTCTCTCTCTCTCTCTCTCTCTCTCTCTCTCTCTCTCTCTCTCTCTCTCGTTAAAAATACAAACAAAAAGCAAATAGCAAAAAAGAAGAAACACACACACACAAACACATACAACCCCTCCACGAAAACAGAAACCAAAATCTAGAAGCAGAAGACCACTAAGTAAGACGCATACATGCCCTAACAAAGCAATTTTCTGTTTGTGCTTCCTGTAGTGATTCTGTTTGTTAAATTCTACTTTCAGGCTATGAATTGTTTTCCTTACTTCATTCCACGGTTTGTGTTTTCACAGATTTCATTAAGGTTCTTTCATATTTCATATCAGGTTCTTAAACATATTCGTAATTGCAATTTCAGAACCCTTGTCTCCGGCTTTAGCTATAGTGCCTCTCTCCGGCCTTCTGCAATAGGCTTGCTGACATCTGGTGGAGGCGTGTATATTGTCTCGCTGGTCGCGTTTGTGTTTTTTACCTTGGGATCTGGGCGTCTGCAGTTAGGATGTTGGAGGTGTTTCTTGGCGTCGCCATCCAGTCTTGTCTTTGTTGGCTGGCTGTTCTACTCTTTGGTGGCTGTTGCTGACTCTGGATCCTAGGCAAGCGTGGCGGCTGTGGTGGTCCTGGTAGAGAGCACTTCTGTGGGTAGGTGGGCGGGTCTACGGCAAAGAGCCAGGGGGACTGAATTAGCACCTGAATTAGCACCGGGAGGGAGTCCCCAGGGAGTGGCGGTTTGGTGGGAAGAGGGGCTCCTGAACGCACCACAAGGAATAAGTCTAGAGAGACAGAGATGCAAGGCTACGGGGACTCTGGGTCAGCCCCAGGGGTGGAGACCCCAGTGAATGGAGTTGGAGCAGAGGAGGGGCTTCCGCGAGCAAGCCTTTGCTTTCTTCACGATGGCGGTTCTCTCTGAGGTGAGATGGGATCTCGAAGCAGTTTTAATGTGCACTTCCCCGATGACTGAGGATGCAGAACACTTTTTCAATATTTATCCCTTCTTTTGAACACTGTTCATTCGGTCTCTCTGTCCATTTGCTGAGTGGATTTTTTCATTTCGGTGTTTAATTTCTGCGCTTCTTTATATATGATGCTAGACAGCCGGTTCCCGCGTGGTAACTGACAAAAGCGTTCTCCCGGTCTGTAGGCTGTTTGGTCCCCCGACGGTTATTTCCTCTGCTTCGCAGAAGCTTTTAAATTTCATCTACTGCCACTTGTCAGTTCTTGGGATTGCTTCCTGTGGTGGTGGGGTTCTCTCAGAAAGTTCTTGTGTCTGGAAGGTTTTACTTGTGTCTTCTTCTAGAACTTCCAAGATGTCAGGCATGACGATAAGTTTTGATCTATTTTGAATTGATTTTTTTGTCACAGGGTGGGAAATGGGGATTTTTTTTTTTTTTTCACTCTCAGAATTACGGACATTCAGTTTTCCCAGCACCATTAATTTAAGAGGCTGTCTTTCTCCAATGTGTATTTTGGACACTTTTATACAATTTTAGATAGCTGTAGCCATGTGGGTTTATTTCTGAGACCTCTATTCCACTCCATTGGTAGAATACTTCATCTACTCCGATATGCCTGTTTTATGTTAGTGCCACTCAGTTTTAGTCACTATGGCTCTGTAGTATAATTTGAGGTCAGGTACTGATACCAGCAGCAATGCTGTTTCTGCTCGGGATTGCTTTAGCAATCCTTTTGTGCTTCCATACAAATCTTTCAACTGGTTTTTCCCCCCAGTTCTGTGAAAAATGTCATTGAAATTTGTATGTGACCGCATAGAGTATGTGCACGCATGTGTGGCACGTATGAATGTGCAGAGGCCAGAGAAGGATGTCAGGTGTCCGGTTCCGTCATTCTCCACCTGACCCACACATGTGCTGAGGCACACATGTCTGCGCTCATGTATATAAAAGCACACACAAGTCAATAAAAACAAATAATAAATGGAAATTGGTTCTCGCCGTCCACAGTGTGGGTTCTGGGGTAGAAGCTGGGTTGTCCTGCTTGGTGGCAAGTGTCCTTACCGCTAAGCCATCTTACTGGCTCTCACACTGGAATTTTGATGGAGGTTGTGCTGAATCTGTAGTTCACTTTCAGTGACATAACCAATCTAAAACTTTAATTCTGCCAATCAATGCCCTGGGCAGGGGTGTGTGTGTATGTGCTTTTCTATCTTTTAACACTTCCTTCAATGTTTTAAAGTTTTCAATGAAGAAGTAGTTCACCTTCTTGGTTAAGTTTATTTATAGGTATTTTCTTATTTACTTGCGGTGGGTGGCGGGGGTGAGGGGAGAGATAGCTCTATTTGTTTTTTTGTTTGTTTTGTTGTTGTTGATATTTTGTTGTTTTTGTTTTTTGTTTTTTGCATGTGGATGTTGAACAATGTTTAAGCAAGAAGTGTATAAAGGACATAAGTATTTTGTCGCTCAAGAAACACAGCTTTTTTTGTGTGTGGGGTATATCTGTGGCCACCACAGGCAGCAGAGATCCATGTGAGATAAGAAGGCAGTTTGGTTCATTCAACACAGTGTTGGTTCAAAGAGAGTCTGACTTCAAGTGGTATATTTAGAGACTATTTAAGCACAGCACAATTTAGGGGGGGAAAAAAGTTTCTGGCAATAATTAACTCAATCCCATATGCACAATAAAGCTTAAGATATGATTACTTTGAAACTCTTTGTAAAGTTCATGTGACATCTTGCATAAAGATGGATTCTATAGATTGAGTACCTGTGACATCTTCCATAAAGATAGGTTCTATAAATAGACTGAGAAAAGCAAGCTCATGATAAGGGTCTGGTGTGGTCGATAGCACAGAGGTCACCAGGCCATAACCACCCCTGCTCCCAGCCTTCTGGGCGAAACACAGGTTATACAGTCTCTTTGAAGAGACAACCCTGCATGTTTAACATTCTCGTTTCCCTGGTGCTTATCTGTGAACACAGGACCTCTATGCCTGTTGCAGCTTTTTATTCAACTAAATTAATTCCAGGAATCCTGGAGCAGGCTTAACAATAACAGCAGTAATGAGGCTGAGGCAGGAGGATTGCCAGTTTGAAGTCAACCTGGCCTACATAGCGAGTTCCAAACCAATTCCAGCGAGATTACCTCTAAAAAAAAGAAAGAAATCTTCACCACTCTTGTTGGAGGCCTGGAAAAGAGAAAGAGACAGAGAGAGAGAAAGAGAGAGAGACAGAGAGAGAGAGAGACAGAGAGAGAGAGAGAGAAAGGGAAAAGAAGGAAGGAAAGACAAGACAAGAAAACAAAGACAAGAAAAAGACAAAGAAAGGGAAGAGAACGCTTAGTGTCTTAGGAATAGCAGTATGTGCAAATTTTCTGGCTTCTAAAGTTACATTGTTTAAATAAAAGGTAGATATCCATTTTAAGATTGGTTCTAGGACCCTGAGGATCTCAAATGGTGGAAGCATGAGTCTCTTCTTTAACATAGCGTAGTGTTTACTCATAAGTGACACCGTCTATCTTAAATAGTCTCTAGATTAATTATAACACTAACTATGTCAATGTGACACAAGCTAAAGTCACGAAGGGAAAGCCCAGCCCATCGTGGGCGGTGCCATCCCTAGGCTGCTAGTCCCGGGTTCCTTAAGAAAGCAGGCTGAGCAAGCCAGTAAGCAGCACCCCTCCAAGGCCTCTGCCTCAGCTCCTGCCTCCAGGTTCCTAACCTGTTTGAGCCCCTGCCCTCACTGCTTCTGATGGTGAACTGTTGTTAGGCGGAACTGGGAGTGAAATAAACCCTTTCCTCCCCAAGTAGCTTTTGGTCATGGTGGTTCGTCACAATAGGCACCTTAAGGTACTAACTCAATGTAAATGCTATATAAGCAACTGACACATTGTATTACGTGGGCAATAATGTGGAGGGAAAAAAATGTATTTACAAAACGAGAGCAGCTTGGAGGAAGTATTTTTTGATCAAGGTTGGTTGAATATGCGTACAGCTGTGGGACCTACGAGTGAAGGGCCATCTGTCTTTCTATCTTTATCTCTGCTTCAAATCATAGAGAAAAGGTACTTCTCATCCGTCTTTGTATTACACTTTGTAAAGCCTCCCACACAAAGCCGTCGATTTCTGGAAAAGGAAGATACTGGGAACCATCAGATAGCATCGAAGCGGCGATAAACGCTTGAAGCATCTTAAGCCCCGCCCTCTCACTACACGGCCGGTAGCAAGAAGGCCAAATGAACTCCCGCAAGGTGCCCAGCAATAGTGATCCCTAGTCACAGCAGAAGGCCCCAGGCCACGGGACTAAATCGGGGTCCCAGGCTGCCTCCCTCATCGTTCTGTGTGGAGCAAAGCTGGTCAAGCTTCCATAATCCGAATCTATCTTCCAAGTGTGCGGCATTCAGTGGGTTACAGAGAACCGTAAGAGGGGCTTTCGCCGCTGCCACCTCCGAGACAAATCCGAAGCAGCTGGCGAAGTGCCCACGTGGGCATGCGTACTGCAGAAGGCAAAGATCCTGAGGCCGCATGGAAGTCTAGAGGGTGGGTCCTCTTTTTGGGATCCGGCATTCTGCAGTACTGGCTCCAGGGGTGCCTGGGGTAGGCAGGCTTGTCTTCCCTGCCACCCCTGACCCGGGCCTCAAAGGAAGCCTACGGCTTGGTGTGAGGATAGTGCCAGGACTCTGGGCTGGCCTAGAAATGCTCATACCTTGCACTAGCGCCCGCCCCCCCCCCCAAAGACTCAGATACCAAAGTATTTTTGCTTGTAGCCCATCAGCAGCCCTGCGCAGTGGGCCAGCCCGGCTTGCTGCGCGGTTCTGCAGACCCCAGTCACCTCACATCAAAGGCCACTAACAATACCTGGGGGCAGGAGAGGGAGAGTCCTGAAGGTGAGGGAGAGTGGGAGAGAAGGAAACACCTGGGCTAGGGAAAGCTGCCAGGGAAAGCCTCCAGCTGTGACCCACACTGGTCCACAAGGCCACCTGATGGAGAGCCAAAGGGGCGGCCAGAAGGCCACCAGGGTCCTGAGCACCGATTGGCTACTCTCAGCAGTGGCGCCAGAAGAGTGCTGTCTGCAGGCGAGCCCTCCTCCCCCCTGAGCACCCAATCCAGCGCTGCTGGAGAGTTGCCAGGCTTCAGCTTCCTTTACCTCCCTGTCCCGGGGGCAGAGAGCAGGCCATTCTCGTGGGACACCAGAGCCTGCAGCCTCCAGCCATGGCGGGACCCGAGTGGCAGTCCTTCGAGCAGTGCCTGGAAAAGCATCTCCCGCCCGATGATCTGGGCGAGGTGAAGAGAATTCTCTACGGCAAGCAGACTAGGTCAGGGACCCGGAGGCTGAGTTTGGCAGTGGTGGGGGTGTGTGTGGAGGTATCGTATGTGGGCTGGGGGAGCTAGAGGTGGGCTTCTGGGCTTCCAATGGCTTTGTGGGGGCAGTGATGAAGAACCATGTAGGCTGGCAGAGGCCATGGGTCCAGCGGTGATGAGGGACGTTAGGGGTGACCCTTACAAACTGAGGGCTTCCACCACCCCCACCCCACCCCCACATCTTGTGTGGAACAAAATAGGAAAGAAAGGGAATTTATCTCTTCAAGCTAAATCTGTGGCCACCCACATCTCCTATGAGTTTCTAGCTGGCCCAGACCCTGGTTCCCTGGCTGGGGGTCTGTCCAATGCCTCCTCCACCTAAGCCCCCCTGATCCCTCTTTGCTGACTCAGCAGCATGGAAGTGGAGGCTCACCTAACCAGCAAAGGAAACATCTCGAGACTGTCAAGCCAAGAGAATCAGCTGTACAAGTTTTCCTGCTCTGGACAAGACAGCAGTAGATCACCAGATTATTATTATTAATTATTATCATTATTTTTTAGAGTGGCATTGGTGGACATCTGGTATAACAGAGCTGGAGAAAATACCCCCTCCTGCACTTTCGTTACAATCCATTTTTCCGCAGCACCCTGAGGGTTGTCTTTAAATGGACTATACGTCACTGTCCTTTGCTTAAATGCTGTAAAAGATTTTCTAGGCTATCAGGACGAAATGGAAAGTCTGGCCCAGCTAAAACTCTGCCTACCTCCTTGGTCACGCTGGCCCGTTCCGGCCTTCCACCATCTAGCCTGCTTGCTCTATGGCTTCTCCCATGAGCCAGTGGCCTTGCATTGGGACCTTGATCAGCCAGACACAGATGATGAAATCACTGGTTCCTGGCAAACTTAGGGTTCCTACAGGGAGGCCTGATCCACTACGTCTACCACAGTAAGGGGCTGGGAGAACAGCTTCAGTGGTATTTTACCAAAAAACAAAACAAAACAATTACAAAAACAACAACAACAACAACAACAAAACAGCTCTCCATAAGCTACGAGGGGCTAGAAGACCCTGGAATGCTCCACGTTCTACTGCACTTACAATACCTAGTCAGACACATGAGTGGGTGATGTAGCTCAGTAGCCCAGGCACGCCAGAGGCCTGGGTTTCTAGAACCCAGTACAAAATCCCCCAAACATGGGACTGGAGAGATGGCTCAGCTAGTTCAGAGCACTGGCTGTCCTTCCAGAGGACCCAGGTTCAATTCCCAGCACCCACATGACAGTTCAAAACTGTCTATAGCTCCAGTTCCAGGGGGTCTGATACCCTCACACAGACATACATGCAGGCAAAACACTAATGCCCTTAAAAATATAAAATTACATGATAAAATGTTAACGTTTTTTAAAAATTGAAAAAAAGCTAATTGGCCCCATGAGAGGTGTTAGGATTGAGGTTTCCAAGGAAGGTTTTCTTAAGCGAAGGAAGCAGTATCTCAGCCCAGTTTCTAGGGATGGAACGTGGTTGGTTTTTAGCGTCAAGTGAGAATGTTATCCTGAAACTGAGGAGATTCCGTGGGCATCGGAGGTAACATCGAGGGACTTTAGGAAGAAAGAAATGTTTCCCGCAGAAGTGGCTGGTACACATTCTAGGTAGGGATGAAGTCAGGTCAAGGATTCCCACGTAAGAGGGATTGTACCAGCATTTGGAGAAACCCAGAAGCACCAAATTGTGACCGAGGGTAAAATGCTCAGCAGGCTGGGGCTTGGCTCCCAACGACTGAACAAGTGTCTTCTCGCGTTTTCCCTTCTTTTCCTGGGCTGTTTCCCTGAGGACCTATCGTGGTTTAGCTCGTAAGGGTGTAAACCTTTGTATATCCTTAATCCCTGCGCTTAGCTGAGGTTTTGGCTACAAGTAGAACTTCCAGCTGAAGTTATAAATTTATTCTACCTTTAAAGTACATAAGGATTTAAACCTTAAACTCTTGTTCATTCTTCAGAGGCCATTCCTTCCTGGGCTATGGCTGATGGGTGCATGTCGTAGCTCTTTGAGGCTTCTACTTCATCGAGGGGGGTGGCTTTTCAGAGAAATGTATTTCCTCACAGCTCTGTCGATTCAGAAGGCAATACTAGGTTTAGAGTCTGGCGAGGGCCCATTTCTGGATTCATAGACGGTGACTTCTTGTTTGGCGATGTGCAGTGGAGAGGGCAAGCAACATCATCTGGGACTTTAATGGGGGCGCTAATGCCATTTGTGGGGGATCTGCTCTCACAGCCTAGTCATACCCTAGGCCCTCTTAGAGGTTAGATGTAGCTTTGGGGGGCACCCTGGGGGGAACTCCTAGCTACTGCCTGGAACCTCTGGCCCTGTCCGGCCCCCACTGCTGCCCCGGGAGATGAGCCGGCCGGGAATCAAGAGACCAGACTCCGGGAGATGCGTGGACAAGCAAATTCTTTGTTCAGGACAAAGGGCACACTTTATGCCCCCTATGACCTCCTCATCGCCCCACATCCCGCTCTCATTCATCTCTTGAGCACGGATCCTGGTGAAATGTCCTTCGCTGGTTGGCTCTCGTGACGTCATCTGTTCCTAGGTATCAGCTTTCACATCTGTGCAACCACTGCCCCCGTTTTAAATCCTGGCAGCCGGTTCTTAGGGAGGCCTCACTTCCTCCTACAGTTAGGATTTCAGTATTTCATGTGATGAGAGGGGCACATATTCAGTCGTTCACAGTGTCCGAGACGTGTCCCACAGACGTCTCCAAAACACACCCTTGCCTCGAGTATAGATTCGTAACTCGAATGCAAGCAGGGTGGTGAGGGAGAATGTACAACTTTGAGTAACAGGAGGGCAGAGAGATCTTGTGGGTGGTAACCAGAAAAATAGATGGGATCATCAAGAAGATGCAAACCCCAAAACCAAAAGGCAGCTGACCTGGATGGAATATGGAGTAGCCTTCCTTCGGGCCTAAGAGAATGAGTGTCTGCAGGGAGCTGGGACAGGCTAAGTGCAGTCTCATGGCAGACAGTGGTGGCCGCAGCCGTGGACGCAGAATTCAGCAAGGAAGGGCGAGATTAGGACGGTAGGTGGTCCTGGATGCCAGCAGACAGCTATGGGGTGTGGTAGAGAGCCAGGCTTGCTGCTCCTGATACATCCCTGGACAGAGGGCAGGGCAGCCTGGCTCCCGAGCCCCTTAGCCTTCAGGAACCAACACACAAAGGCTTTCTCCTTTTTCTCCCTGGGCCTCGTCCACACATCCTGGGAAACTGTGTGACTGTTTCCACCGAGGCAGATTCCCCAGGGACCGAGACCCACAGAGGGGCCCCTGCACCCGAGGGTGGAGGACCCCGAGGCCATCACAGTGAGGGCAGGCCAGGTGTGGGCACTGCAGCTATTTCTAACCTGCCAGGGGAAAGGGAGCCTTGACTGTTTGAAAAGCAGGCTGATTGTCAGGGGCGGAACCCAACTCCCAGCTGTCAGGGAAGGCTCCTGGCAGGGGGTGGAGACAGGGGGCTCGGGCTGACAGGGCTGTGATTTTGAAAGAAATGTCTTCAAGAGAGTGACTTAAAGTAGGAGAGAAATATTATTATTAGGTAATGCCTGTCAGGTTATTTTTTGATGTGTTCTTGGTATTTCATAATCGTTTTGCCTTTAGATGGTAGGCCCTCCCTGGCCCTGGGCCATGAACTGTGTCCCTGGGGTGTCACCCCAGCCCTGGGCTTGCAACAGGCATCAGGAGGTATTTGCTTCCTGGCCTGTGGTCTCTATGGTAGAAGGTAAACACCCCCCCCCCAGATGTTGGTGATGAACCACAATTTGGGTAAGCATCATACCTGCACCCTATCAATCTCGCCCAGCACCAGACATAGAACTAGTTAAAGGAGTTATCAGAGAACACAGCTCTGGGCTGTCTACCTGAAACTCTGCTTCCTGAGAGGCGAATGAGCACCGGGCTCCTATCCAGTTTGTCTCCTGAGGACCCTAACCTCTCTCTGGTAGCACAACTGGCCCAAACCCTAGGATTCACATAACCCTCTGATCCTGGCTCCAAAACATTTTTTGAAAACAATCCTTTCCCCGCTGGGACTTCAGTCTTTGCCCCAATACTCTGTAACTCCAAACACCCAGCCTATTGGTCAATAACACTTCCTCCCTTCACCAGGCCTAGTCAGGCCTCCTCTGTGCTATCGGTGTAGGGTCCGCTCACACCTCTGCCCTGCTGCTCTGCGGGTCTCCCAACCCTATACTGGAGGCTTTCCCAAGAAGACACCCCACAGCTCTTCTTCATCTGACTAACAACTACAGCGAGGTAGAGGGATTTTTCTTTCTCAGTGTTGGGTCTGACCCAGGGCTTCACATATGGGAAGCCCACACTCGACACCTGATCTCCTCCCTCCCCCCGCCGCCCCCCTGCAATGAGGACGTTAAATACACCAGACTCTTCAAAATCCTTTCTCTTCCTCCTTTCCCATCCAGGAAGCTCGACCTGCCCCGAAAAGCTTTAGAAGCGGCTGCAGAGAGAAACTTTGAACTGAAAGGGTATGCCTTCGGAGCAGCCATGGAGCAGCAGAGAAGTCCCAGGATCGTGCGGGTGGGGCTCGTTCAGAACAGAATCCCGCTCCCCACATCTGCCCCTGTGGCAGAGCAGGTGAGCTCTCTTTTAACAATGCACACATAAACGGGGCTCTGGCTCGTCCGACTGTGTGGTCACTGGGTGGTTGCACCGAGGGCCTGCAGCCCGGGTACCCGAAGGGCAGGGCCGCTGAATTGTGTCTTTCCTTCTTCCCTCCCTTCCATCCTTCCTCCTTTCCTTCCTTCCTTCCTTCCATCCTTCCTTCCTTCCTTCCTTCCTGTCTTGCCCCCAGCTCTTCTCTTTTGGTTCTCACGTTCCTTCCTCTTCAAACTCCTTGCTTCTTCTCTTCCTACCCATCCTTCAGCTTCTTCAACCACTCCGGATCTGAAATTTCAGTTACCAACGGGAAAGCGCCCCTTTGACAGCTCAAGCTCTCTCCTCCGGACCGGACACTTCCCCGGCAGAAGGCCACCTGCCAACACACGCTGACCAGTAAAAGTACCATGCTTGTGATGAAAATAGCAGACCCTAAACCTCCCACGCGCTCCTTCTTCTTTCCTCGCACACGGTCAGGTGGGAGCTGGGCTGCTCCGCCTGCACCGGGCTGAATCCTTTTACGTTGTCTCAAGCAACAGGACTGAGTATCTTCTGATCCACGCTTTTTAAATCGCCAGGTCTCGGCGCTCCACAGACGCATAGAGGTTATTGCTGAGGTGGCTGCGATGTGTGGAGTCAATGTCATTTGTTTCCAGGAAGCATGGAGTAAGTCTCTATCATGATTCTCGCTCAGCCACCTTTGTATTATCTGTGTATTCCAGAGTATCTGCTACCTGGGGTTTTTGTTGTTGTTGGTTTGTTTTGTTTTATTTTTTTGTTTCCCTTTCTTTTTACTTCTGTCGAAATTACTGAAGGCAATAACTGGCTAAGTACTTTTGGCTGGCCTGGAACTTGCAGCAATCCTCCTGCCTCTGCCTCTCAAGTGCTGGGATTACAAGCATATGGCATGGCCTAAACAATGCATTTAAATGTTTTATTTTTTACTTTATGTGCATTGGTGTTTTCCCTGCATGTATGTCTGTGTGAGGGGGGCCAGATCCCCTGGAACTGGAGTCACAGACAGTTGCGAACTGTCATGTGGGTGCTGGGAATTGAACCCAGGTCCTCTGGATGAGCAGCCGGTGCTCTTAACCGCTGAGTCATCTCTCCAGAACTAGACAATGGACTTAACATTAGGAACCAAGGAACCTCTGGCTGCCGACTGTTCGCCCCTCCCTACATTTACCACTGTGGATCCAAGTGACGTCACCAGTCGCCAGTAGTGTTAGCCTTTTCTCTTTTAGCACTGGGGAATCAAACCCTGGGCTTTGCACATGCTCAGTACACCCTGCCCCATGGAGCATCAGCTATACCCTCCCCCTTGGCCTTTATGAATTCCTTCCAGCTAGTCTCCTTCACCCCCACCCCCCAATGGCTGCTCATGGCCCGCTGGCCGCCCTCATACAGAACCGAGTCTTCTGTTGTACACATTTTTGGCACCCTATACCTATTCTTGGCGTTATTTGTTATAGTTTAATCCTCGGGGAGATACAACGAGTCCACGGTCTGTTACCGGAAATACAAATAAAAGTAAGTGTTCTCCCAGAGACGATGCTTTCAACGGGTTCCCTTCGAAACTCCTTTTGCTTCTGTGGCTACTTCGTGTTTTTCGAGCCTTCATTTGTGGCGTGTACGCATGCACACGCACACGCATGCACCACGTGGGGGTCAGAGGACAGCCTGCAGGACTCAGATGTCTCCCTCCAGCACGTGGGGCATGCGGGGTTGAACTCAGGTTGCCAGGCAAGCAGCTCCTCTGCCCGCCCAACCATCATGCCAGTCCCCCAAGCGTCCCGTTGGGCGTCACCCACGCACCCTTCACGCAGTAAACTCAGCCTCCCTGTCTATCCCGGTTCGGTCTCCACCAAGCCATTATTTCCTGGGTCACTTTGTTTTCCCTACAGCTTGTTCTGTGTTCCACGTACAAGTTCTGTCCTACACTTGGTTGACAGTTTCTGAACGCCCTTACCCTGTGTGGACACATTAAGCTGTCCATCAATCTCTTGAGAGGATCCACCAAGCGTCCCCTTGCTTCAGTTTGAATTAGTTGCCCCCTCTGCTGGCCACTCAGAGAGAGCCCGGGGATCTTCTCTGGGAAGGGGCAGCCTTCTTGCTTGATTTACCTCAACTGGCAGAATGGTTCCCTGAGAAGGAGCACCAAGGAAGACTTCTTGATACCTGTGGGTCCGAAAATCTGCGTCTCTACAACTTGTCCGGTGGTTTGAATAAATATCAAACTCTGGGATAGGAATCCTTTTTCTTCAGAAGTTTGAGCTCTCTGTTCCATTGACCCCCTAGACCTCTCTAGCACTGAGAGCTTTTTGACCTGGCTCAAAGCTGCTTAAATTTATAACCCAGTGTCTTTGACTGGTTTATCGTTCTCTGGAAGGCTGTACGTTTTTCGTTGTTTCTAATACTGCCACAGTTTGGTGAGGGCAGTGCATGCATGTACCTTTTTCAATCTATTATACTAAATGCTTAGAGGAGTCTTTCAGTATAGATACTTGAGACTTTCTATGGTTTCTTGCATTCTTTTATTCTTTGACGAAAAACAAAATTATACTCTTAGAGCTTTTCATTTTTGGTTTTTTTTTTTTTTTTTTTTTTTTTTTTTTTTCCGAGACAGGATTTCTCTGTTGTAACTCTGGCTGCCCTGGAACTCACTCTGGAGACCAGGCTGGTCTCGAACTCACAGAGATCCACCTGCCTCTGCCTCCCGAGTGCTGGGATTCAAGGCGTGAGCTACTATGCTGGCTATCTTAGAGTTTTTGATTAATTTTATTCTAGAGTCAGGCTACACTTCATAAAAGAGAGAAAGTGTTCAGATGAGCTGAATGGAAGGTTTGGTTTCCTAGACAGAAGGTCTGTATGAAAACAAGAGGGGGCAGACATGGACCACTTTCCTTGTAAATTAGGGACAAAGTAAATGAGTAGGTGACATTGGGGTACTTCTGGATTTTTTGTTTTGTTTTTTGAGGGGTTTTTGTTTGTTTTTTGGTTTTTGATGAGGGTTTGGAAGCAGATGGAATGATATTGAAACTAGTCTTTTGGGGAAGCTGGCTGCCATCTCTTTTCAAAATAAGGTGATAAACAACCGAGTTACTATTTAGTACCGGGAACTTTAGCGTGAGTGACACCATTTTGAGTTTTAGTCTGATCGGATGGGCCTAGACTAAAACGATGTCCTCTTACAATTTTTAGTCAGCATTTCTCCTCCTGCTCCGTATCCTCACTTCCTGATACTCCATTAGGGTCTGTCTCTACCCTAGTTTCTGTAGAGGAACGCTTGCAAGAAGTTTTTGATATTTCGGTTTCTTTAAAAATGTTTGCGTTCCCACCCCAGCTGTGGTGTAGTTGTTTACAAATTGGGTTTGGAATGCATGGAATGCTTGCTGCAGGTGGCTGTAATCTGGTTAGGTGCAGCCGTTCTGGCACCTGTAACTTGTTTTTGGGATTGTGTGCCACGTGGGTTTATGGGAACTTTTGGATTAGGGTATTAAAAAGTCTGGAGCTCCAAGAGTTGGAGTGGGCGTTGGTTGGTGGTTTGTTAGTGGGGTTGTTCATCGTTAGTATGATAATTCCTAAAAGAACAAAGGTTGGAGAGAATGAGTTTATAGACTGTGAGCTGAGACGCTAGTCTGACTCACTGTCAGTCCTCTTCGAGCTTAGGATGGCCTAAAAGAGGCTGTGAAGATTCCTACCTTTCTCTCCTTCTATATCAAGGCCGCTTTCGAAAGTGGTGAAGATTTCTTTCTATTCTTCCTTTCTCTTTCACTAAATAGAGGGTAAGAGACAGTAGCATACCGCTACATGTTTCAGCAGTTTCTCCTTCTCCTTTTCTACTTTGTCCTTTTACTTTTCAAACTGTACATTTTATATCTTTTTGCCCTGATTTCTATTCTTCATGACAGAGTCGATATTATGCTGTCTCGAAATCTCCTCTACCAAAGAAAGGACCCTGTCACTTTTAAATTTAGCCTCAGGCAAGTTCATAGAAGGGCAGAAAGCAGCCACTTTCCTTGCTGAGATATCACAGGCGCTCTCTCCAGCCCGGTTGCTAACATTCTTCTCTTCTGACACCGCTTGAGCTGGGCCTTCTAAGTCCCTGTTGCTCTCGGCTCCATCTCTCAAGCTCCTACTCGGGTGGCCCATTAAACTCTTGTTTATAGTTCTCAGTCACTTTTCTAGTCCAAAGTTCCAAAGCCTTGCACGTTCCTGAAAAAAAAAAAAATGTCTGTCACAGCAATGCTCCTGGTGCCAACTTCCGTATTAATTATTTTTCTGTCACTGGGATAAGCACCATGACCAAAAGCAACTTGGAGAGAAAAGGGTTTGTTATATCTTATAGGTTAGAATCCATTCATGGAGGGATGTCGGGGAAGAAGCGCAGCACAGGAACCTAGAGGCAGGAACTGAAGCAGAGACCATGGAGGAGCTCATCAAGTTAGCCAGATTTTCTGACCAGTGAGGAATCTGCCGGTCTCCGTCCCTACCCCCCAGCACACCCAGCTATTTATACACGGGTTCTGGGAATCCAAACTCAAGTTCTCATGCTTACATAACAACCACTTCCTCAATGAGCCGTCTCCCTGGCCCTCGATCTTGATTATTGATTTGAGCACTTGAACCCCAGCTGTTGGAGTTGTTTGGGGAAGAACCTTTCAAAGGTACAAACTTAATGGAGGAAGTAGGTCACTGGGGGCCAGCTTTGAGGGATTATAAGCCTAGCCCCACTTCCTGTTCCCCCTCTCCCTCTCCCTGCTTCCTGTGTGTGGTTGAGATGTGATCTCCCAGCTTCCTGCTCGGCCTACCTGCTACCATACCACCCTTGCCATTATGGACTCTCTCTCTGGAACTGTAAGCCAAAATAAGCTCTCCTATAAGTTGCTTTGGGTTGTGATATCTTTTATCACAGCAATAGAAAAATAACCAATACACCATCTAAGATCATAAGATGTCTCTTTCTTTTTGCTTTTTTATTTTTTTGATACAGGGTTTCTCTATGTAGTCCAGGCTGGCCTCAAACTCAGCATGATCCGACCTCACCCGCTAAGTCCTGGGAATCCAGGTGTATAACACTGTCTGATATACTCAACATGGTTTTTTTCTAAGCCAACAGTTTGTCAGAACAGAGCAATGTCTTAATCATGAGACCGACTCAATGTTAGGTCTGAGAATGTGGAACCCCTTTCCCTCTACTTGAAAACAGTTACTGGGATTTTGTAGCCCCTGGCTTCCTCTAATCTCCATTCTATATCTTCCTTCGGCGTTGGGATAAATACGTTTGAGTTGGGATATTTACGTGCACAGGAAAAGAAGCTACCCAGAGGGAAACAGAAATCTAGAACCCTTGACAACTTGAAATGAAATCAGCATGGGAAATGTGGTTCTCAGGGGACCCTTAAGTCACTCCTTACGTTCTGCAAGCTGAGAATTAATGGCCATTAGGGAATATTTTTGTTATTGGCAGCTCTTCTTTCTGGATCCCTTAAAATAGTTCTCTTGTCTGTACCGAAAGGACTTTATGGAGTCTTGAGCCTGGAACCAAGGCTTCCTGGACTTCGTTGGCAACATCTTCGGCCGGCTGGGTATCTGGGTGGCTGGCAGTGCTATTGGCAGCGTGCTTGCTTTGGTGTAGCCTTTGGACTGGGCTTACTGGGACTGGGAGAAGTGGAAAGCTGTGGCTTCTCTTCCTTTGATGTGAAAGGAGGAAGATCACGCCTTTGCCAGGTGTGAGGGCTGAGCTGCCCATTCCCACAGAAGGCGCCATGTTTGGCAAATGTTGGCTGTATCGTGATTCCTAAGTAGGCCACAAACTCCAGGCTGATGCTAGTTAGGCACAGCCCAGTCACAGGATGAGGTGTCCTTCCTATGGATTGTGTCTTGAAAACAGGTCAGCTTGGAACCAGAGAGTGACAGCGAGCATCTGGAAGCATCCATTCAGCTAGTCAATTTAAAACAAAAGGGGATAAGTTCATAGAAGACTAAAAAGTGCTGAACAGGTCCAGTCAAATGAAGGAAAAAAACAAAGAGCAACAAACCAAACAGCTCAGTAGGAAACAACCAGGGCAGTGGACAGAGAGCGTGAACAATGCGGAGAGGATGCATGCAAAATTCCCAGGAAATATGCAGCCAGATATCCAGCACGACTCGTAATGAAAAACATTTTTATTTCTGCAGTGCCGAGAGTGAATCTAGCTAAGCCTTGAGTACGACAGATAGACACCCTACCACTGAACTGCTTCCAGGACAAGGAAGACATATTTAATCATGCTGAGAGCTCAGTTTGCATAGCACGGTGCTAGATATAAAGATAAGTGCATTGTTACAGTACTTCAGATGTGCCCAGGGCAGTATAACAGCATCAGACACAGCTGAGAGTCCCAGGGTCCACTCCCAGTGTGACCCCTCTGACCCATGCACAGAAAAGTGCTGTCGTGAGCATCGTATATGTAGGGATGACATACGCTCCATACTGTTCCTATATGTGCGTGTATCCAGTGTTGGGAAGAAAGCAAATCCAAACCAGTGACTTTAGGGTTAGGAATGTGATTCGGCGGTAGAGCAAATGCCAGACATGCATGAGGCCTTAGCACTGAAAAAGAGAAGTCTGCTGGGACAGACAGTACTCGAGTCGTTTGCCCAGGGACTTGAGTTTGAACTCAGTTAACATGCATGCACACACACACACACATTTGCACACACATACACACACACCCCAGAGTAAAACCAAACAAAACACAGTTTAATGAGGAATTTCTTAATGTATTAAAGCTCTGGCAGGGTCTACGTAGAGACCCTGGAAATAATGTCTTTGTCTTCAGGCATGCTCCTCCTGCCCAGTGGTTTTCAAACTTTTGTGGGATCCTTGAATGGCTTCTTTCTGAAGAAGCCTCCCTGCCTCCAAGAAAAGAAAGATCCCAGTGGTGACCTGCTCTGGGCTGAGGCCACCCACTAGGGGCCATGTGATTCATTCTTAGCTTTTCTCTCTCTCTCCTTTTTTTTTTTTTGACAGATATGCCTTTCGCTTTTTGTACTCGAGAGAAACTTCCATGGACAGAATTTGCTGAGTCGGCGGAGGACGGGCTCACCACCAGGCTCTGTCAGAAGGTAAGACATTAACCGCGCTGGGGTAGTGGCTGGCCAAGCCCTGCAGGTACGCAGAGCCACAGCTGTCAGATGTGCCCCTTCCCCGTTGAAAATGCACCTGTCTGCTGCTTGTTTTACCAGATACGATTAGATAGGACTCTGCCACTTCTGTTGTACCGTCTACTTTCACTTACAGTCATAGTTTCGGAGCTAGAAGGACCCTTTTTGGCTTTATTTGGTGACAGGGCTGCAGTCCAGGGAGGGATGGTTCGGAGTGACTTCATGGAAAATCTGGCAAATGGCAGAGCTAGCTAGCACTCAGGAATGAGGGGCTTTTATCTTTTCTAGACCTTTGTCCGCCCCACTTGCCGTCTGTGTAACGCAGGCGGAAGCTTCTCGACACACGGTCTGTCTCATAGTGTGGAAACTGGCCTTCGTTTTTCCTCATTAGAACTTTGTTCTACGTGTGGTCTGATCCCAATTATACAGACTGTCCAGAACAGTCAGATCTCTGGAGGCAGAAAGAAAGCAAAAGAAAGTCAGGGCAAGAGAGCGAGAAAAGATGGAAGTGGATACTAATGGTAGAGGGATTCCATTAGGGGGATCAAAATGTTCCAAGATCAGCTTGTTGTGACAGTTGCGCAACTCTGGGAATATACTAAATACCAGAGACTTAAGCACCAATGAGTTTGTGCCATGCGGATTGTATTTTAGTGAAGCCATTATCAATGAAACAGACAAACAACCAACCCCATACTGGTCAAGAAATTATGGGTGGCAACGTGTCCCTGTTCTCAGATCTAACAGCAACACTTTCGTTCCTGTTGTTCAGACGTTGTTCTGTACTTACAGAGAGTCCAGGCAGAGCCCCAATCATAGTGATTTTTATCGATACGAAATTGTGACTTTAAGCATCGCTTTTCTCAAGCTATGGGGAAAATAACTCTCAATGGGTTATTGATTCGTTGCCGTGGTAAAAGAAAGAGGCCCAAAATGAGGACCATTTTTATCGGTAAGCCTAGATTAGGGCTAGAGGGAGAGCGTAGCTAGAGCTGGCGCCGTGGAACACTTGACAACGTCAAGGGGGACCAGGAGCCTTCATTACGGTCACAGGTAATGTTGGCTAAGTGCCGGGGACAAGCGACCATCTGAACAGGTCCTGGCGTTCACAGTGGAGACAGAAAGAATGTTGAAACTGCCATGGTTTTGAATATATTCTCCAATGATAATGGGTTAGCAAATTAATCTGTAATATGAGTATTGTGAGAAGGAGTATTATAAAGGTAGTCGAGCCGAGAGGGTTAAGCTTGTGGTGGAATTACATCAGTGTCTCCAGAATGTTCCCCTTTCCATAAACGCAGGTCCAGTCTCTTCTTATTCTTGTCCTTCTCTATCAGATGGTTCCGTACCGAGGCCCAGGCCAGGTGCTGGATGCTGGCTGTTTAACTTCCTTGGGTCTAGAACGCCAAGGACCGAGTCTCTGTTTCCTGTGAGTCTCCTGATCTGTATTATTATGTTATAAGAGCACAAATCAGACTAAGTCCCAAAGAGGCAGGCATCTTAGTACAGATGGGAAGGAAAATGATAATTCATCAAAAGCCTTTTTGAGACAGGGTCTTACTCTAGGGTTAGTAGCCTGGAACTCACCGTTACCAAATCTAGTCCCGAACCCGTCATTTTCTCACCGCAGCCTGCCAAGCGCTAGGATGACAGGTGTGAGCCAACACTTCTGTCTGTCTCCATTTTGCGTATTTTGGAAAACATCTTTCATTTATTCTTTGACAGTTTAATACACATGTACAATGTATCTCGAACCTACGCACCGTACCCCCCAAGCTTTCCCTCTCACGCCACAGAAGACACCCTCCCCAACATGGCCTCTTCCAACTTTTGTGCCCTCTCCTTGGTTTGAGGAACTTGGAGTCCAATTCATTTTTTTTTTTGTTACTATTACATAAAGGACATAAAACTTGTCATCCGCCACACTTTCGCCTGTACAGTTCAACTCTATAAAATGTGTCGCTACTACAGTACAACCTTCAGAACTCTTGCACTGGGAATCTACAACACGGTATCCATTCGAGTCTCCTGGTGACTCCCGCCTCCAGCCCCTGAGAACCAATTCTACTTTGTATGTCTGTGAATTTCATTACTCTGGGATTCCTTTATAGGTAATGTATTACCTATACATTATACTTTTAATGTATAGGTATACACAATATATACTTATAGGTATATATTATATACCTATAATGCATACCTATACCTATAATATATTAACAGGATGATATCATTTAGCACAACGCCCTCAAAGTTCATCAGTCTTATACCAGGTGACAGGAATTCCTTGCACTGATGGGATAAAATCTCATTGTCTTTGTACCCCACATTTTGTTCCTCTGACGATGGACAGTGAAGCCACTTCTTCTAGCTCTTGGCTCTTAATGATAACAAATAGTACTTCTCTGAATATGGGTTCATCGTTCCATAGATCTATCTCACGGCACGCCTGCTTTTTCAGTCTTTTAGGCCTACGTGCACAGGTGGTACTGTGTCATAGTTCTCTGTCTAACAGTAAGGAACATCCATGTAATTTCCTAGAAAGCCTGTATCTCTTTATATTCTCATTCCAGCAGTGCACACAGCACAAGGATGATTATTCTCCCTCCCTTCTCTCTTTCTCTTTCTCGCCCCACCCCCCCACTGTGTAGCCCAGGCTGGCCTCATGAATGCTAGAATTAAAGGCATGTGCCACCACGTCTGGCTAGTGATCATCCTTATGTAACCAACTGTAGGCATCAAGACAGCGCTGGCATTTAGTACCTTAAAAAAAAAATTAATTGCTCTAAGTGATAGCTGAAAACTCGGTCTAATTATTTAGGAACATCATTAAATTCTTCTCCAATTAAAAACCATAATGATTTGCCTGAAAGAGGAACTTCACGATTTTCAATCCCCCAGCTGGCGAAGAAGTATAACATGGTGGTGGTGTCTCCGATTTTGGAAAGAGACAGCGATCACGGAGGAGTCCTGTGGAACACCGCCGTGGTGATCTCCAATTCAGGCCTGGTCATAGGAAAGACCAGGAAGAACCACATCCCCAGAGTGGGTGACTTCAATGAGGTGAGAGCCAGTCAAACCTCGGTGGGATTTTCTGGGGGAGGAATCCTGCACCCAAGGCTGTGGCAGGCGACACTGCGGGCCAGTGCTGTCCTGGTGTTCAGAGAGTCTGGTAGCATTGCCCGCCATCCGTGGGCGGATGAGACACGTGAGGGAGTCACAGAAACTTGTAGCAGCATGGGATTCACATCCCATGTGCGTGAAGTAACTTGACTTGACTTTCTGCAGTATCTCCTTGAGGTTATAGGCACATAAACTAAAATGCAAATAAATAGTAGAGATATGAAATTATTCCCGTGAGCTCTCGCGAAGGGGCTCTGAGCTTCTAGGCATCCATGATACAATCCTAGTTTTAGTGAGTGGTATTTTTTGTGACTGACATGGTCTCTAAGTTGGCTCATGTTAAGGTGTCTTTCCGTGTATATATCTGTTTGTGTGCAATGGCGGTTACACAGGACCGCTTGGGCTCAGTGGTGATAGGAATTCTGGGAGAGGGGCTGTTTTTGATTGTTAAATGCCAATTCACACGTGGTAGGGTGGCGGTGGAGGGCATTTAAAAGAGGAAAATGAGGGGCTAGAGAGACAGCTCAGTGGTTAAGAGCCCTGGCTGCTCTTCCAGAGGACCTGGGTTCAATTCCCAGCACCTCATGGCAGCTCACAACTTTCGTCACTTCAGTTCCAGGGCATCTGACATTCCCATACAGATAAACATGCATGTACATAAAAATCAATAAATCACGAAAAAAGAGGAAAATGAACTCTACATAATGCCCGCATAACAAATCTGAATTTGAACTTGACTTTTCAAGTCCATAGTTCAGGATGTGCTGTCCCTGATCCTTAGTCCCAACCCCACGGCATCCTTGGTTTGGGGGTTTAGGCTGCTCTCAGGCTGGTCAACAAGACAAGAAACCAGCTACAGGGCCACAGGGAGAGAGAAGGATAGGGGTTTCTAAGTAACAGCTGGAGGTGGGGTAGGATAGACACACGCTCCTCACCTGTTTACCCTGGGGTTAATCTTTAGCTCCCTGTCGATATCGCTGGTCTGCATACAACAGGATCTGCTCAGGGTCCACTACATGCACATAGCCCGGTTGCCGAGTCTAACCTCAGCCAATTTTGAAATTAAAGAGAGAAAGTCAAAAGCTTCAGGAGCAGGTCTGTTTGGGACCCAACGTGCCCTCTAGCCTCTCCTCCACTTCATCCCCACCAAGTCCCAGGAGTGGCAGCCTTGGGGCTCAGGCAAGGAAGGGGAGGTGGGAGATCAAGGTCTCCATTTGCTTGTCCCGCAGGGGATCTTTAACCCGAGGCAGGAGGCCCACGCTGCTATGTCTGCTCTCAGATTCGGTCTTAGTCAGTTGGGAAAGTCCCACACCAGTTCAAGTGACATATAGTTTCCCAAAGGGAAGAAAGTTGCTCTGGGTAGGTCTGGTATTTTCACCTCTAGCATTCTGCAGAAGGATATGTGGTTGTTAAGGACTCCTGTTAACATTGACTTAGCAACAACCTTTTCTTGTGTCCTGATTGAAACCATACCATAGGTTATCCCGGAAATCATGTGACATGCCACTAATCAGTTGGGTTGAATACTTAAACCATTGTGTTTTTCCCCTTGGGGTTACTTTGTTATTGTGTCTGGGTTTGTGTGTGTGTGTGTGTGTGTGTGTGTGTGTGTGTGTTTCCTAGCACTCTGAAATTCTGTAACTTAAAATAGAGTCACACCAAATGTTAATTTTAGATTACTGGTGATATTCACTTCTGCTGAGTCTAAGGAAAGCAGAACTGTTTCCACTCTGAGGCACCAACATAGAGCTCTTTGTGCTTTTCAGTCAACTTACTACATGGAGGGGAACCTGGGCCACCCGGTGTTCCAGACCCAGTTCGGCAGGATCGCGGTGAACATTTGCTATGGGCGGCACCACCCTCTCAACTGGCTCATGTACAGCATCAATGGAGCTGAGATCATCTTCAATCCCTCAGCCACCATTGGAGAGCTCAGGTCACTTGGTGGGAGAGATCAGGGGGTTTCCTGGGGCTCATTCACCACCTCAAGGCCCAGGGTCAACCACCGGGTTCCAGCGTGGGTTGGGTAAATTGTAGTACGCAGGCGCTATGACCAGGACGTCTAGATTCCAGCCCTCTGATTGGATGTTGCACATTTAACAGCATTTCAGTTGGGGGGGGTGGGAGGAGGAATGCCCCACGTGACCATTACAAAAATCTAACCTTTCCAAAGAGCTACCATTGGCAGCACCCTTGGCTGGGATTCTGCACATTGGGAGAAAGAATCTTCGCACCTTCTTGCATGATACTCAGGAATCTCAACGCCTGACCTCTAAGTGGAGCACAATAGGTCCCTGGCCAGTATGAGTCCCTGTGCAGGCGTCTTCAGAATCCTGAGCCTCCACTTCTGCCATTGGGAAGGGCAGTTCTGTAGGGGTAGAAACCCTTGTAGAGCAGAGGAAGAAACCCTACCCAGAGGCACAAGGGATAATCCAGGAGACTCTTTTTAACCAATGAAAAGTTTCCCTTTAAACATATGTCACAGGGAGTGTTTGTGTATCAGCCTCATCTGTAATATAGGTTAAACCGTTCCGTTGTGGTGTCGCTGAGCGCTGGAGGGAGAGCTTTTGGGTGGGACCGGCAGGGCAGGGTGTCAGCTGAGTTGCCCCATGTGCGTCTTCCCCTTCGGCAAAGCATTTGGGAGGTTTACAAGTGTATTTGTCCCTTTTCTCATTGCTCTGAATAAATTGCTAAGAAGACTCAGGAAGGCAGAATTTATTCGGGCTCCCAGTTTGAGGGGTTATGGTGGAGAAAGTAGGGGTGTGAGGTGGCTGGGTGGTCATGGTGCACCTACAGTCAGGAAGCAAAGGAATATGAATGTTGCTACTCACCCGGCTTTCTCATTTCCCGGTTTTTATTTAATCGAGGACCCAGTTCATGGTTCAGTGCTGACCAGGCTTCGAGTTTAGGGTGGGTCTTTTTTCCTCTTTTAAACATCTCTGAGAGCCGGGCGGTAGTGGCGCACGCCTTTATCCCAGCACTCAGGAGGCAGAGGCAGGAGGATCTCTTTTTGAGTTCGAGGCCAGCCTGATCTACAGAGTGAGTTCCAGGACAGCCAGAGTTACGACAGAGAAACCGTGTCTTGAAAAAAAAAAAAGATCCTAGCTCAAGTATATGGGCATAAATGTAGCCTCATTCTTTGCCAGAATCTAAAATGAGTGGCATCTGCCATACTTCCCAATAGAGTCCTTGTTCACCTGAAACTTCACGAACAGACTCTTCCCCATTTAATTTAAATTAGCATATTCATGTCTTCTAAACTCTGACCGAAATGGCCCATTAACTCTCCTGACCGTGTTCTAGGGCATCTCTGGCCCACAGCTCCGCACTTCAACACTCCTTGGAAAGGCTGACTGCCAGATTTCTCAAAGCAAAGGCCCCACTTCCAATCTCAGTTATCTAAATAGTTACTTTTCTTGTTACTGGGACCGAAAGTCAGACACGAAGAATTCAAAGGAAGAGGGGTTTGTTCTGAGAGCGTGTGGTTTCGAGGTTCAGCCCATCATGGCAGGGAAACCATGACAACAGGAATGTAAGGTCTGCTCGTACATTCTCTGTAGAGAAGAGGCAGAGAGAGATCAATGCTGCTGTCCACCTAGCTTTTTCCTTCCTGCTTTTTATTCGGTCTAGGACTCCAGCCGATGGCACAGCACTGCACAAGTTTGGGGATTAGGGTGGGACACTCCTCAGTTAAGTCTGTCCGGAAATATCCTCACATGTGATCAAAACTGTGTCTTCTAAGTGACTCAAAGTTACCGTTACAAGTTAACAAAGCTCTGGGACTTTGTGTGCAAATATCCCTGCCCGGAATAGTCTTCCTCCAAAGCAGGATGGACGGACTCAGCAGAGAGTGTGCTGTGGCTATGATGTCTGTGTCTGTCCTAATAAGGCTGAGGTCGTGGGAAAAGCTCTATGCTCGCAAGAGGTTTTGATTCAGTTTCTTCTAAATGTCAGATATGACATTTTCTTTACTTTCACTTTGAAGCATCATGTTCCTTTCCCCTCCATGTACAGAATCTTCACAGCAGACCTCTAACAGACCAGGAATCCAGTTCTCTAGTCTCCTATGTTAGGTGCATATAGATGTGTGGTCTGGGTATGGGAGAGGTGCTTTTGGGTAAAAGGAAAACAATCAGACCTCAGATCTTCCCGCAGGGTCCCCATCTGAAAAAAATATGTCTCGCTGGACAGTGGTGGCGCACGCCTGTAACCCCAGCGCTCGGGAGGCGGAGGCAGGCGGATCTCTGTGAGTCCGAGGCCAGCCTGGTCTACAGAGTGAGTTCAAGGAGAGTCAGCATTACAGCAGAGAAACCCTATCTCAGGAAAAAAAAAAAAAAAGTCTCGCAGTTTGAATGTAAGCAACTGTCCACTGAGAGTTGTAAGGCAAGATGACCGTTAAGTCATTCATCCACTAGGTCTGAGTGGAACCTTGGAGGCACCTCGTGGAGCATCCACCTTCCGCCAGCCGTGCGTAAGAGATTTTAAGAGGGACTGGCAAAATGGCTTAGAGGGTCGAGGCATCTGTAGCCGAGCCTGCTACCCTGAGTTCAGCCCTCAGGCCGCACAGTAGAAGGAAAGGGCCAGCCCCCACAGGTTGTTCTCTGACCTCCGGATGTGTAAACACAAAATAAACCAATAAAATGTAGTAAAAAATTAAAAGACATTTGGGGAAGTCCATCTCCTCGGGCTTCCCTAGAGGAAACTGAAGTCTACTTCCTGGGCCATGGGTGTGGACTGGCTTCTGGGCAAACCCAGGGAGCAACCTCACGTCCTGTGTACAAAGGCCCTCCCCAAACTGTTATCTTGAGCTTTTCTTAGTTCCAGTTGAGCAAACAGAAGCAACCCAATGTAATACGCACGTAACTTTTATGTCCACAGCAGGCTTATTGGGAATGACTGGTTTTTCTTTCCTTGCCCAGGAATTCCCCTCAGCTCTCAAGGGTGTGGTGACACGGGCAGGAGAAGCCGTACTGGTCTGTGGGAGAGCAGCAGGCTTCATGGGATGAGCATTTGTGTTTGTGCCCTTTAACTGGTTAATGACACTTCTAGAATTGTAGCCTAAGGACTTGATGTCAAAAAAGAACTAAATTGAGCCAGGCGGTGGTGGCGAACATCTTTGATCCCAGCACTCAGCAGGCAGAGGCAGGCAGGTCTCTATGAGTTCGAGGCCAGCCTGGTCTACAGAGTGAGTTCCAGGACAGCCAGGGTTAAAAAAAGGAGGAGGAGGAGGAGGAGGAAGAAGAGGAGAGCTACTCAGTGCTTACATAGCCAGAGCTAGCCAGGGCTACTCGGTGCTTAGGTAGGTAGGTAGCCAGGGCTGGTTTCTAAGGCACACCTCTTGCCTCGGCTCCCCGAGTGCTAGGCTGATAGCGCGCCCAGCTCTGCCCACAGATTCGTTTAGGCCACAGCCAGGCTGTGTCTTAGAGCTGAGCATCTGTGGAGTGGCTGAGATGTCTACAACCTGCTTCTGCTTCTTCCTTTTCCTCTCACAGTGAGTCCATGTGGCCAATCGAAGCCAGAAACGCCGCCATTGCCAACCACTGCTTCACTTGCGCCATTAACCGTGTGGGTCAGGTACGTGTCGGGGAGGAGCCATTGGCTGCTGGACCCAGAGGGGAGACTTCACCTGTTATCTTGCTCTATCTGTGTACATACCACAAACGTTAGGGTCCCAAGAGAAGATGGCTTGATCTGGTAGTTTTCTTGTATTTTTGACCTCCTCTTCCTCTCTTCTTATTTCTCTTATTCAAGGTGGGGTTTTATTTACAGAGGCAGGCGGACCTCACATGCATTGCCCAGCCCTGAGAACTGTGGGTGCCTAGTGTCTCCCTGCTCCAGGGTTATAAACCCAAATACAAAACCCAGGTCTAGCCCTTGCCCATCACGGACCCCGCTGGCTTCCTAAGGTGCAGTGCTGGCCTGCAGAGCACTTACCCAGTGCTCGCTGATGCCCAGTGAGCCCAGACCCTTGCACCCCCTTTAGCAGTCTCCTCCCTGGGTCCCTTGCTGCTCTGGGTCTGGCTGGGTGATCTGGAATGCCTGTCCTGGTGCTGCCACCTAGAGGCTCATGTTAGCATTGCACTTAATTCACAGGAACACTACCCCAATGAGTTCACTTCTGGAGATGGAAAGAAAGGTATGTGCTTTCCTGTCCCACCTACTTCCTCTGGGCAGGGTCCGCTCCACAGCCTGCGCCTGCCCACTGGGAACCTAGGAAGGGAGCACCGACTCTCCTCTGCTTCCTTGTGTGTAGTGTGGGAGTCTCTACAGCTGGGGTGTGGCTCCTCATCGGTGGGCCACCTGATTCCCCAAATGGAGATCGAAGGGCAATGGCCTTTCTGACTCCCCAGGACTAGTGTGAAACTGGACCATGAAGATATGGGGAACCCCTTTGTGAGCTCTCTAGAAGGGTCAGGGGGACCCTCACATAGGTCCCCATCTTTCTCCCCCACACACCGGCTGTACTGATGAGGCCCCTTGAGTCAGCATAGATGGTCAGGTTCTGGGGTTCCCCAGGCGGTTGTGATCTGAAGGCAACTACCAACACACCTCCGCAAGCTAGTCTCCACCCTGAGGTCCTACCTCTCTAGCTAAGAATATCAGAGGGGACTGCTGCTTCCCTCACCAAAGGGATATTTCATCTGGCTCGGTGGGTCCCCCTCAGAGAGATACAGGAGGGTGAACAGAACTGCTTCCTAGATGCCTGCCCCCATCCGAAGCCTCAGATGGCACTCCAAACCTGCAGAGGTTCCAATCCCAGACACATCCTGCTGACGATGTGGGAAAGGAGGTTCTGGGCCGGTTTCAGAGGGGCCGCCTCACTCAGCGGCGGTGGCCTTTCGCACTCTGAGGCTGGCGAAGGGCTCAGGCATGGAGAAGAGGGCTGAGACTCCCAGCTCCAGGACAAGAAGAACGGACCATCCAGTTCACTAGGCAGGCCCACCACGGGGATCGAGTCACACAGGACACCCCTGGGGCTCGAGGCTCCCTTGGGATTTGGGCAGCTGCTGTTGAAAGTGAAGGCCTAAGCCACCTAATGGGTGACGTCTAGACATATGTTCTCAGGGGCCTGGGAGGGTAGCGTGAAAGTGTATCTCTGCAACCTCCCGTAAGACCTTTAGTCTTGAGGAGTGAGACGGGCTTTTTGGCAGACCAGGGAGAGGGTGGTACAGATGCTTTCTCTCAGGTATCCCGCCACCACGCGCCTGCCCTTCTGAAGAGCCCACATTGTCCACACATGCTCATGGCTGCCTCCCTTTGTCCCTTAAAGCTCACCATGATCTTGGCTACTTTTATGGATCGAGCTATGTGGCGGCTCCTGATGGCAGCCGGACTCCGGGCCTCTCACGTAATCAGGACGGGCTGCTGGTCACTGAGCTCAACCTCAATCTTTGCCAGCAGATCAATGACTTCTGGACTTTCAAGGTGGGTACCCAAGTGAGCCCCTTTGGGTGGCCTTGCTACTCTGCTTTGGCCCCATCTGCAGGAACTTCAGTGGCCAGTTGGCTGCAACAGGTAATTGGGAGGAGACACCGACTCCCGACTATCGAGCTCTTTCCTGGGCGTAGAGACTGGACTCTGCTGGCTGTGGGGAGGAAGCGCTAGATGGATTGATGCACAGGCAGAAGGTCTCCATAAATCCTCCTGTCATTTGATTTAGAGTCTAGGCGTCTTCACACAAATTAATCTCAATTTCATTTGTCTAGAGAATCCAGGGGGTTGGCTTCTGTTATCCGTTCTTTCTTTCCAGGCGTTTGCGCTTGTCACAAGACAAATGTGCACGTCTGGTTCTGCCTGCGACCAGGCTCCACAGTCTAGGCTTTGAGACAATAGTGGGAACTGGGTCACGTGGACAAACTGCATCTTGGCCTGGCTCTGACTCCACCTGGTTCAGCTCCTTTGGAGCAAGCGTCTTCTGTCCCTAGGCCTTAGGAGCGGTCTCACATGCCGTCTACAATGTCAGCAGTCAGACTACAGACAGGTGTCTGCCTCGCTGGGACAAGGCAATGACAGTCAAGGCCAGGACCCTGGCAGGGCTCCTGACTGCAAGGTCTGTGTCACTCCCCTCTAGCAGTTCACAAACAGAGAACATGGATGTCCCACTCCGAGTGACTGAATGGCTTTGTGAAGTGTCACTGGAGGAGCCCAGATGGGGACTCTGGTCTCCATTCCCCGACTTTCCCTGAGTGTGAGTCCTTGGTCATATTCCGGAGGCTCAGATTCCTGTCCTCCTCTTGGGCATCTGAGGTTAATGCAGGAATTCCATCCAGTCAGAAGCTGGAGTCAGGAACGTGGCTGGCTCACTTACAAGTGTCTCTGGGAGCAACAGGCAGAGTGGTTTCTCTTTAGACATTTCCTCAAAACAAAAGCCTTCCCAGTTGTGATGGACGTGAGCTCGTATCCAGGCTATTGGAAGGAGCTGGCACAGACGGGGAGGGGGAGCATGGGAGGGAGCCACACCCTGGAGTGAGCTCTGATAGACCTCCCAGCTTTCCACCCCAGTCTCCAGCTGTGTCTATAGCGAGATGCCGCGTGGAGCAGGCAGACCTTGGGCAGAGTTCCAATTCCGAGCCTTCTCTGCTCCTAGCTGGTGTATCCTTCTCCTCCATCCTGACTCACACCAGACCACACCTCTAGGACGGAAAAGGCCACAGTCACCTGGGCTGGGCTGTGTGACTCACCGTGCACTCGTGAATTTCACTGCAATTTATGTTGAGGTCATAGTACCATTGCTTGTCTTTAGTCTGAAATAGTCCAGTCGATGGGCAAGATGATGGGTGCGTTTCAGTCCTGTGGCTGCCCCCTAGTGGTAAGAGGTGGTGGCACGTATGGAATAGATTTTTAAATTGTCCCAAGCGTGTATGCGATTTTTGTTTTCAGATGACTGGCCGACTTGAGATGTATGCCCGGGAGCTTGCTGAAGCTGTCAAACCCAACTACAGCCCCAACATTGTGAAGGAGGACCCTGTTCCAGCCCCTAGCTCCGGTTAGGTCTGGGGACATTCCTACCCCAGCGGATACAGAGGGTTTGTATACAGGTCTTGTATACAGAATACAGATCTTGTATACTGGGGGTTTCCAGTGCCCTGGTAGAGGGAGGGTAGAATGGGCACGTATGAGGGGGATAACTACTAATAATGAGTACGTGACTTTCTTCTGGGGACTTGAAAATGTTTTGGGATTCAGAAGATGATTCAAGAACATTGAAAATATATTAAATATAACTGGATCGCATACCTTAAAAGTGTTTCATTTTGTGTTATGCAAAATCTAACTCAACCTAAGAAGTTCCCAGATGCTATGAGCTCATATCTGGGCTATTGGAAGGAGCTGACACAGAGGAGACAGAGGAGGAGGAGGAGGAGGAGGAGGAGGAGGAGGAGGAAGGGAGGTAGGGGAAGGCACTCCTGGGAGCGAGCAGTCCTGGTAGACCTCCCAACTTTCCACCCCTGATTTCCATCTGTGTCTATAATGAGATCCCACACAAACCAAGCAGACCTGAGGCTGTGTTCCAATTCCAAGTCTTCTCTGCTCCTAGCCGGTGTATGCTCCTCTCCTCCATCCTGATCCAGTCTCAAGGTTCCATCAGCTCCTTGAGGGTCAATTTGGGAAACTGTGTTCTAGTAGGAAGAGGGTAGGAACAGATGAGAGGCACGGGGACTGTAACGTGTCTGTGAGCAGGTGGGCTGTTCTTAGGATGAGTTAACTTAGCTACAGCCCAATTATTCAGGCAGGAACAAACCTAGATTATGTAAAGGATCTGAGGTAGGAGGCACGGTCCCATTATATTTCCCAAGCTGGTCTTGAACTCTGAGGTTCAAACCACCATCCTGTCATAGCCCTCTAAGTAGCTAGGACTACAGGCATGCGCCACCATGCCCAGCTTCGTGCAAAGGTATCTTACAAATGCGATTAAAGCTTTATAGCCATTTGACTGAGTGAGATCATGCCATAAAAACAAGGTGAGCTTCAGTCAATCTATTTACAGTGCTAAAGAGCATCCCAAGCCCTCTCTAGGGAGGGAGGAGTTGTGTACAGACAGCGGTTCCAGCCCTCAGAACAGTTCAGCCTGCCCGGACAGCCCTCCCTGGAGCTATGAGACTTATCCGGCCAACCCCCAGCTTCACTCCCTACACACCCTCATAACACAGCCCTAAAGTTCTGCCTTAAAGTTCTTAAAGTTCTGCCTCTGGTTCGGTCTAACTGATACAGACTTCGATGCCAAAAGTGATCCCGAAGGAATAGAATCTCAGGGATGAGTTTTCCTCTCTGGTTCTGGGTTTCCGGAGTTCTTTTCACCTGATTTGGTTCAAAGGCATTAATGACTATTTCCTATGGCAAAAACAGAAGCAGTTGCCCATGGTATGATGGGCGCCACCATAAACATCTGTATGCAGGGCAGATCACCAGCCAGTGCCCAAGAGTCCCGAGCCTGTCTGTCCTTCCTGATGGCCTTCCCTAAGGGTCTCAGACTTGCTTAGCCAGCCCCTTCATTGTGTCAGAAAATTCCTTCTACTAAATCTTTCGGTGTCCTTCACTTCTGTCCATTTTCTCATGGTTCCTACTTTGCTGGTTGATGCGTATGAGGTCACTCGGTTCTCTGCCAATATATTTGTATAATGGAGCCGCATGGCCATCCTGCTTTATGTTTCAGGAAGGTGTTCAGAGAGAGACGGATAAAGCTTATTTCTAGTTATGCTCATGTAACTTTAAAACAATTATTTTGTACATTGTTGGGGGAAGGGCTGGCTAAGCCTTGGCATTTTGCATTATCTGCTGGTGTTGGCTTTATATAAATCTGTGATTCAGAAGTTTGCTTCCTCATGATCTGCACCTGCTCACTGCTCTCTGGCTGAGCCATTTGTGGTTCACTGAAATCTTTGTGTGAAGAGCCGAGTTGCTGTGGAAGAATTCTTGTAGTCCCTTTCCCATAGTCTCAGGCAACAAGGAGAGAGCACTCCTTTGGGGCCTTGAGTTCCCTCACCATAAAAGTGATATAGCTCAGCTGCTAAAGGATTGTGGGATGAAACTAGGCTATAGGTTTCCATCATTATGCATATAGGCCTTTGGATGAGAGAGCAGAGTTTTTGTAATACCTGAGGAGCTTTTGCATCCAATAAAACACCTGAAATCAGACGATCGGGGTTCACCTGTCCAGAATGGTGCTTGCCATGAAAGGTGGTTCCCTCTGCTGAGGCCTGGCAGGGTTTCCATCTATGAAAGTGTCTCCTCTTCTTTGCAGACCAACACAGTAGCTATCAGTTATAAGAGACTACCTGTTCTGTGAAGCCCCTTGGCAGTTGTCAGTGCAGTGCCTGTGTGGGCTATGGACAGAGGGTGTAGCTCAGCGATAATGCTGAGCCTCAAACCATAGTTGACCAGTGTCAGGGGTGAGAGGTGGTACCTTCTAGTTCTACCCTTTCTGTTCCTTATCAGAGAAGTCAGCCTTGTGGCCCCACAGATAAATTACATGACCAACCCCATGTCAGAGATAGATATCCTTAGGTAGCACCTTGGGTGGCAAAAATCCAGTGGAATTGCCTGACCACATTCACACTGTCATCCTTAAGCTTTCTGTGCTGCAGGAACAGCGGTCCTCAGAGCTTAGTGTCTGTTAGATCCATCCCTGTATATGCTGTGAACTTCAGCATCAAAAACCAATGTAACTGTGGTTTCTGGAAGAAGCCTACAACAGCCTAAACAGAAGTGCCGATTTGAGACACCAGGAACTATTCGATTATCCACTCCTGTCGTTGTCTGAAAACAGACTCGCAAGGCCTGTCTTCAGTGAGGCAGACCCTGCAGAAATGGGGCTTCAGGGCTGGTCTCATGTCTGGAACGTGTACGTACTCAGTAAACATTTGTGGAATGAGCCTGGGGAGGGCGGATTTTACATGATTGTTGCTGATGTCACAGGACAGACTCTCAGGCAAGAACTGCATTCTTCTCTACTCTCCGCTTTCCCACCTACTATCACAGGGAGCTGAGGCTCTGGCAAGCAGCTCCCCTCCCAGACTGGGCATCAGACCCACATGGTCTTATTTCTCTTAAGTATGTGCTGTACCACTGAGGTAAAGCTCTTGTCTGACAACTTAATTGTTGGCATCTGTGATGGAGTTAGGTTGGCCAAATCATACTGTACAAACCCACAAAATGGCATCCCCCAAAGTAAACAGTCTGCTATGAGAAGTCTTAAGGAAGAGACAGTTAATTTTGACTTATAGTTCCAGGGATATAGGGTCCATAATGGCAGTCCTATAGGGAAGCCTGTATCAGAGGGATGAAGACCCACAAGGGACCAGGTCAGTGAACTTGACATTGGATTCTCTTCGACCCCAATCAGCCTGTAGGCTGAGAGCTCAGCTATAACCCCCTGAGACACTCTCAGCCAGAAGCATCTAGTTCTTGTCCCTAGATCCTTGACCACAGAAACGGTTGGATAATACATGTTCGTTGTCTGAAGCCACAGATATTGAAGTCATTTGTTACGTAGTAATGGACAGTGACACCCAAGCTAAGGTCACATGTGACACAGCCATAAACATCAAATACGCAGGACCCGGCTCAGACTGTTCCTCTGACTTTTCCTTGACTTCTTGCCCAGAGCAACCTTTGCCTTGTTTGCATGTGACGGAGCTGTTCCTGTTGGTCATTTTGTACACTGGTGTCATGTCTTCCATCCTCTCTCAGGTTTTGTCCTCTGCAGTAATTGGAGGCTGTGGCTGCTTAAATTCCTTCTGGCCCTGTGCTTGGACAGAGCAGGTGTTTGGACAAAGAGAGAAAGAAGTCGGCTTTGGGAAGTGAGAGTTGTGCCAGAAATGCGCTTTTCATTTGTGTTTGGAAGCTCGCCGTTTAAAGCCTCAAGGAGCTAAACTGAAGTGGGTGCTGAATTCGGTTTTGTCAGTATCAAAACGAGGCTTCAGCGTTGAACGCCAGTGGCCGATGCTCCTAGCGACTTGCCTGTGGCGGTTTCGCACGCCTCGTGGGCAGCTAGCTCAGCCTTGTTGGCAGTGGTGACCGGCGACAGAGAGAGCAGCTCTCGGACACTTGGGGTCACTTGAGAGGAAAGGAAGCCAATTATTTTCTCAGGCCTCCTCATCTCGCGGTGTACTCTCTCCGGGGCCTCTGCAGAGGGACTGGCTCAAGCCTGTTCCCTACACGGAGCGCCACTTATTGAAACACAAATCACAAACACAACAAACCAAGAGGAGGAAAAGGGCTGAGGATCAGAGTCACTGGGAGTTCAGGCTAAGAATAGAGAGGGACTCAGAGCTTCTTGGCTGTGTGACCTCCTGCGGGGACTTGGCAAGAAGCCAAGGCAGCTTCGGTTGTTGTTTTTTTTCCTGTGCTTTTACAAAGTAACAGCTGGCGCAGGAGACTGGGTACCAGGCTGGGCTCTGACAGGCTCTCCTCTGTGACCTTGGGTGTGTGGCTCTTTCTAAGCCTCATTCTAGGCTCCCTTGTTTATAAAAGCAAGGGGTCGTATTAGGCTTCAAGATTTTGAAAATAGATGTACTTATTTTTATTTTATGTGTATGTGTTTTGCCTGCATGGTTGGTTATATATTGGCCATGCGAGTGCAGTACCTGTAGACGCCAGAAGAGGGCAGCAGATCCCTTGGATCTTGGACCTTGGATTCGAGTAAAATCGTAAACTGTCATATGAGTGCTGGGAAACCAACCCGGGACCTCTGAACCGCTGAGCCATCGCTCCAACCCCTCGACAACAAGATTTTTAACCGACCCAGAGAAGAAACGCAGTAATAAAACAATAAAGACAGTAGCAAAGCCCTTTCTTAATAGAACTTCCTGTGCTGTGGAAGAAAGGGCGGAGAAAACAGTAATATATGTAGCATGTTAAGTGGTACGAAATTCTAGAACCAAAATAAAGCAGAGAGAGCACACAGCAGACGCTTGCCGCCAGTCCTAACAACCGGAGTTCTCAAAGACCCGGATGATAAAAGGTGAGACCAACTCCAGCCAAATCTCCTCGGGCCTCCACGTGAGCACTGTGGAACAAGAATTCCTCCCTCCCCCAACAAGGAAATAAATGTTAAAAAAAAAAAAAAAAAAAAAAAAAACTAAGACACAGTCTGCTAGGTTCCCCAAGCTGGTCTTGAACTCTGGGCTCCAGTGGTCCTCTGTCTAAGCCTCCTGAAAGCTGGGATTACAGAAGTACATCACCATGCCAGACTAGGTCAAAGTCTAAGTAGTTAGGGTTTTGAACAGTCTAAGCTTCTGGCTCCTCATCTGTAAAGTCAGATAATAACAGCACACACATCAGAGGACTGTTGGAAGAATTCAGTGCGATTACATAATTTATTATAAATGACTTTATAGTGGCAACACTGGGGCCAGGAAGGACAGTTTGTCCACAAGGGAGCAGGGGAAGATCAGCACCCGCACAGCAAGCAGAACCCAGGCCTCCTGAGCCTGCAGGCCACGCACTTGTGACTACTCCAAGGAACCAAAAACACTAAGTTCTCAACAAGCACAGGAAGGCAGAGAAGAGGGAGGAAACTTCTAGAAGCAGGCTGCCTGACTCAGGCCCATGGCCCAGCCTTCTGGAGCTCACTCACAAGACATCCGCTCGCAGGACAGTGCCCTCAGCCAAAGGCAACAAGCTTGCCGGCTGCCGCTGGCCCATCTGCTCTGATGAGACTCTCCCAAAGCCTGGACTCCCATTGGGTTCATTCCAAGGAATCTCTTGGAGGGAAGATAAGCAGCTCTTGAGTCGCAGCTGTAGAAATACACAGCCCGGAGGAGCATGCACATCTGTTCGCCTGGGTGAGACTCCCGAGGGGGCCGAGTGTGTGGTGGTGGTCGCCCCTCAGCTCCCTGTGTGTCCGCGTCTCACCCGACGGCACCTCCTCTTTCTGTCCATGGTGAGACCCCTGCCTCTTCTCTCTCCTCCTGCTCCTCAGAGCCCTGTGGTCGCCTGGGTTCTAACCCTCCCTCCATAAGAGATCCCTTATTTTTTTTGGCCAAGAAGTGGTAACATTATGTAATACACACGTGCACCAAAATATCACCTGGTGCACCATATAAATGTACTATTTATTCTATCGTGTCGATTAAATTTTAAAATGCAATATATACACACCTAGATACATAGATACAATTTTCTTATAAGGTTAAAAAAATAGCTGCATTATAATAGTGTCTGACTGAAAACGATGATTCAAAACAAAATGGTTTTTTGAGACAGGATCTCACTGGCTATGTAGACCAGGCTGGCCTTGAACTCACAGAGATCAGCTTGCCTCTGCCTTCCAAAAGCAGGGATTAAAGGCCTGTGTCACTGTGCCCAGCTTGTGATTCAAATTGGAGAACTTGGTCTCAGAAGAACAAAGGATGTTAGAGATATGTTTAACGTGTATATGTCTCCTGTTTCCATTTCTATGTTAACTGTGGGCGATTACATTAACGGATGAATTTTTTTTTTTTTTTATTTTTATTTTGCTGGTATCAGCTCAAAAAGCCTTTAAAATCCAAGCTACTATTGTTAATATTTGCATCTTTCAGGGAGGCAGCCATACCTTCTCTGTTTTTATTTGAGACAGGATCTCTTGTTATTTAGCCCAGGCTGTTCTGGAATCCGCAGTCCCCCTGACCAGCCAACCAAGACCTGTGACTACGAGACTCCTAGAATCCATGTCATAACCTTATCCCTACTGGCTGGCGGCTAGGGCACCCACACGCGAGACTGGAGACTCGCGAACAGTTGTGGCAATTACTGACTATCTCATCGTCTCTGTGGGAAAACAGTACGAAGTCTAAATTTTTCCTGTTTGATTGTTAGGTTGACATCAGACTCGAATCTGAGTGCATCATTGGTATAGCAACATAAATAAATAGAGAGAGAGAGAGAGAGAGAGAGAGAGAGAGAGCGAGGGCACACTTGGCGATGGTTAGCATTTTAGTTGGAGGGAAAAAAATCTACCCAGCCTGCTTAGACTCCAGTCCCTGGCAGAACACTGGTGTCAGACTTCTGGAGTCAGCAGGTAACCCAGCAAACTAACACCGGAGGGGTGCCGCTCTTTTGGTGGCGTTCAGTGACTTTCCATCGAGCTGCGTGAAAATCTGACAGCTGACTCTGGCTGAATCGTAGCCCAGAGGTCCTGAATACACAGCTCTCTCTGTAGAGTCTTTTCCCAAAGTGCAAACCTGGCAAACTCCGATTGGTGTAGTTTTTGTTGTTGTTGTTTGTTTTGTTTTTTTTTTATTTGATCCAGTGTTCACTGTGTCGGGCAATTTCTATAGGTTCTTGTACTGGATAGTTTTATGTCATATGTTTGTGTTTATAAGCTAAAGTCATCTGAGAGGAGAGAACCTCAATTAAGAAAATGTCTCCATAAGATCAAGCTGTACAAACACCTATAGGGCATTTTCTTAATTAGTGATTGATGGGGGAGGGCCCAGCCCAGTGTGGATGGTGATATCTGTGGGCTGGTAGTCAGGGTTCTAGAAGAAAGGCCGAGCAAGCTATGAAGAGCAAGCCAGAAAGCAGCACCTCTCCATGGCCTCTGCATCAGCTCCCGCCTCCAGGTTCCTGCCACGCTTGAGTTCCTGTGCTGACTTTCTTCAGTGATGGACTACAACATGGAAGTGTAAGCCAAATAATGCCTTTCCTCCCCAACTTGCCTTCAGTCGTGGTGTTTTGCCACAGCAATGGTAGCCCTAGCTAAGACCGTTCTTCTCATAGATTCCTTGCAACCATCCAGTAGACGAGAAAAAGTCATTAGTGAACTGAATAACTTGCCCAGGGCCACACAGCTTGTGTGTGTGAGGTGCTGAGATTCAATGTGAGCATTCTATCTGCTATAGTCTATGAAAATACAGCCATAAATACAGATCACCAAACCTGCTCGTGAATAGCTTAAGCATTAATTATCTCAATTCTCCAATAAAAAGACACAGGCTAACAGACTGGATTAGAAAACAGGGCCTATCTTTCTGTTCCATCCAAGAAATACACTTGACCATCAAGAATAGACATCACCTCAGATAAAAGAATGGAAAAAGATACTCCAAGCAAATGGATCCAAGGAGCAAGCAGGTGTAGCCATTTTAATATCAGATAAAATAGATTTCAAAGCTAATCATAGTAGATAGGGAATGACACTATATACTCATGAAAGGGAAACCCACCAAGAGGATATTGCAATTGTTAGCATGCACCAAATACAAGGGCACCCAAGTTCATAAAAGAAGCACTGCTATAGCAAAAATTACATATTGACTCTCAGACAGTGATGGTGGGTGACTTCAGCATCAAACTCGTACGAAAAGACAGGTCATCCAGACAAAAACGAAACACAGATGGAGTTAAATGTTGGAGTTAAATGATGTCATAAATCAAATGGACCTAGAAAAAGTCTGCAGAACACTATAGATATACTTTCTCCAAAACCGACCACATAGTAGGACACAAAGCATGTCTCAATAGGTACAAGAAATTAGAAATAATGCCTATCTGATCACTATGAGTTAACTATGGATACCAACAACAACACAAATAGCAGGAAGCATACAGACCCACACATACCCAAACCACTGGGACGTGACAACAGCCTTTCTAAGAGGCGAGTTCATAGCACTAAGTGCCTACATTAAAAAAAAAAAAAAACTGGAGACATCTCATATTAGTAACTTAGTGACACATCTGAAATCTCTAAAACAACAAGAAGAAATAATACCCAAAAAAGATTAGATGGCAAGACAGCATCAAACTCTAGCCTGAAATCTATGAAGTAGAAACAAACAGCAGAAACAATACAAAAATCAATGAGACAAAGGGTTGCTAAAGTCAACAAGGTTGATAAACTTTTAGCCAAATTAACCAACAGATGGAGAAAGAAGATCCAAATGAATGAAACTGGAGATGAGAAGGGAGACATTACAACAGACACTGCGGAAATTCAGAGAACCAGAAGCACATACTTCACCAAATCCTTACCCAACCAAACTAGAAACATAAAAGAAATGGATGAATTTATTTATACATAGGACTTACCAAAGTTAAATCGAGATCAAGCAAGCAATTTAAACTACATGTAACACCTGGTGAAATAGAAGCAGTAATTAAATGTCTCCCCACCAAGAAAGGTTTAAGGTCCGATGGATCCAGCCCAGAATTCTACTAGACCTTGAAAGAAGAATTAACGCTAATATTCTTCAAGTTATTCCACAAAATTGAAACTGAAGGAACATTTCCTAATTCTTTATATGAGGCTACACACACACACACACACACACACACACACACAAGACCTAACATAAAAAGAATATTGCAGACCAATGTTCCTTATGAACGTAGATGCAAAAATTCATACTAACATATTTGCAAACAGAATCCAAGAGCACATCAAAAAGATTATCCCTGTGATCAAGTTTGCTTCATCCCAAAGATGTAGGGATGGTTCATCATGCATGAGTCAATAAATGTAACAGTGCACATAAACAGACGGAAAGGCAAAAAACACGCGTCATCTCAGGAGATGCAGAAAAGGCCTTTGACGAAATCCAACGCCCCTCCGTGATAAAACCTTGGTGAGATTAGGGATGCAAGGGACATACCTCAAAACAGCAAGCTCACAGCAAAAATCAACCTAATGGGAGCATTTCCACTAAAATCAGGAGCAAGACAAAGTTGTCCACTCCCTCCATACCTATTCAATATAGAACTTGAAGTCTTAGCTAGAGCAATAAGACAACTGAAGGAAATCAAAGGGAGATAAGTAGGAAGGAAAGAAGTCAAAGTATCTTTATCTGTAGATAATATGGTTTTAAACACAAAAGATCCTAAAAAAAGAAATCAACCAAGACTCTCCTACACATTCATCAAAGTAACAGGATACAAAATCAACAGATAAAAATCAGTTAATAAAAATATAGTCTTCATATATACAAATAACTAATAAAAATTAGGGAAACAACACATTTTACAGTAGCCTCAAAAAAATAAAAAAATTCTTCGTATGAGTCTAACCAAGCAAGTGAGAAATTTGTGTAATGAAAACCTTCAGACAGAATCTAAGAAAAAAGTGAGCACTCCAGCATGGAAGGATCTCCCATGCTCATGGATTAGTATATAGAATTAATACTGAGGAATAACCACCCTAGCAAAAGGAATCCACAGATTTGATTCAATCCTCATCAAAATTCCAATATAATTCCTCACAAAGATTGCAAACAAAATATTAAACTGCATATGGAAACACACACAATCAACATAGTTAAAACAATCCTGAATAATAATAGTAGTAGCATTAGTAATAATAATAATGATAATATAATGATAACACCCCATTGGAGGTATCACTAACCCAGACTTCATAGTAATAAAAACAGCATGGGATTGGAGTGAAAGCAGACATGTTAATCAATGGAATCTAACTGAAGACCCCCCTCGTAAGATCACCAACGAACACCTGATTTGACACAGAGGCCAGAATACACAGTGCGGTTGTAAGTTGCTATGGCGGCTCACCAAAGAAGACAAGGGGGCATAAACGATCATTTTAAACACAACTAAAAATAAACTTCCACAGCAACACACTGTAATTTAACTTATTAAATTTGACCCTTCTGATTGGGGTAAGATGAAATCTCAAAGGAGTTGTAATTTGCATTTCCCTTGAGGGCTCAAGCTGTTGAACATTTGTTTCTCAGCCATTTACATTTCAACCTTTGAGAACTCTCTGCTTACTTCTAAACCCCATTTTTCTTTCTTTTTTATTTTTATTTTCTGAGACAGGGTTTCTCTGTTGTTGTAACCCTGGCTGTCCTGGAACTCACTCTGTAGACCAGGCTGGCCTCGAACTCACAAGAGATCCGCCTGCCTCTGCCTCCCGAGTGCTGGGATTAAAGGCGTGCCCAGCCCATCCAGACTCTGAACCACTTCACTAAATATAGATATAAAGTATTCCCCTTAGCACAAATTTTGTAAAAGATGAGTGGCTTACCTAGGATTTCAATCACAGTAAGGTTAGCCAAACCTAGAAGCTAATTAAAAATAGGCAACTGCAGAATTCAAAATCCTAAGACCCACCGGTAGCTAGTTAAAACTGCTGTAAATGGTAGCCTGTTACAGAACAAGGGTACATAGTTAGAGACTCGTAACAAAGGCTCTAATTAGGAACAGATCTTAAGTGCCTAATCTAGGTGACAGAACATCGAACTGCTTCTAAAGCCCTCGAAGATCGCTAAATGTCCTTTCTACTCTACAAAAGCCTTTTAGACAGTGTGTGCATTAACAACAGGGAGCTGGAGCTCCTGGCAGTTACTAGCAGAGATCCTCTCACTGACAGTTTATGACTCAAAAGAAGCAGCTCACACAAACAAGCGATGGCCCTCCAGGATAGTGCATTGGCAGCCAGTTATGAGTCGCTGTGATATCATGTTTTGAGCAATCAATCACCGTATTTGTACAACGTTATGCCTTAAATCCTGCTGGAAAAGGACAGATACTGAATGACTGCTAGAAAGCCACGTAAATATCAGCCCATACAATTTGACAACCTAACATAACTCTTTAAACAACACTGGATTCAAATCCACACCACTCGGATACCTGAAAGCCCCAAGTCTCTAACCCCACACCAGAATTATTGCAAGTACTTGATGCTATTTCTTTCCAGCAATCAGATCTGACATGCAATCTAGAAATGGCTTTCTAGATAGACCTCAGAAGACAGAAAACACACCGTGCAACAGTGACTATGCAGAAGTCGTGGGATCCAACCTTGCACGTAGATACCAGATAGACTTGCTCAAGAGACTGAATCAATAGCTCTCACCTGAGCTCGGGAACCTTCAAAAGAGAAATGAGCTAAGATTTATACTGACTGGAAATATCATTTTTGAGCCAGGTGGTGGTGGTGAACACCTTTAATCCCAGCACTCAGGAGGCAGAGGTAGGCAGATCTCTGTGAGTTTGAGGCCAGCCTGGTCTACAGAACAAGTTCCAGGACAGCCAGGACTACACAGAGAAACCCTGTCTTTAAAAAAAACAAAAAAAAAACAAACAAACAAAAAAAAAACAAATGAAAGAAATCATTTTTGATGATCCATACCACGGAGCCAGGCATATGAAGAAAGAAAGGACTCCAATCTCTAATAAAGTCATAAAAATATTTAGGAGGTATGGAAACTCTTAGAAGCTGCCCTCATTTAAAAAAGAGGCGGCTTTTATGCATTGCTCCAGACAACGTGAATGAAACCTTACCAAGCCAACCCAGTAAGTCAGCAACAGGTAAAACATGTTTGGATCTCCTGATACTTGAAATTGACTCTCCTATTCTGAATATTTAGAAGTTAAACCCAAGAGTGGGACTTTAAAGAGCAGGACCCTTCCTCTCAATGGTATGTAAACTCTCATGGAACTGTCTTGGTACCCCACACCCTCGTGTTTCTTATAGCTGGTGTGTGTGTACATGGTTGCGTGTCACAGTGCTTTGGGGAAATCAGAGGACAAATGTCAAGAGTTGTCTCTTTCCTTCAACCAAATGGATTCTGGGACTCAAACTCAGGTCATCAGGCTTGGTGGCAAGTACCCTTAGCCCCTGAGCCATGTCACAGGTCCTAGAATCGGATCTCTTGTTTAACTACTGGTCAGCTCTAAAGCAACTCAAAGTTCTAGAAAAGCCAAAATGCATTTTGGACGTCTCTCTTGGATAAATTCTTGCATGTTCGAACTTCATCGTGTTACTTTGTAATCATATCTTTCTTTCCGTGGGGGGAGGGGAATATGCAAATCAGGATTGCTAACAGAGATTAGGAGGAGGGAAGAAGAAAGTAAAAATATAGAAAAATACCATCCAGTTGGCATAAGGTATAATTAAAGAGTATTTTCAAGTTTTTTTTTTTCTTTATATGCAATTCAACCTTGCCTGCTGACAGTTTTAAAAGACTCATTTCTGAATCTTATCATATTGAGGTCTATTCTATTCTCCCGGAATAGTTTATATTAAAAACTCGGTGTACTTTAAAATGCATTTATCTTCCTCCTACGATACACTTCTTGACTTTCTCAGATTTAAAAACTAGTCTTTTCCTTTGTTCTCCTTTAAACCTGTAACTGCCACTCCTGCTTTTGAAACATCTCGCGTCTGTAACCATTGTATCAACCAGGAGGCCGCAGAGCTGGGAGGCAAGTTCTCCTGTATTATCCGTACGTTTGTCTCCCAGTTAATTTTCCTGCCATGACACTACCATCGCGGTCATATATTGGTTGTAATGTCAGACACATCGATTTTTAAGTAAGTTATTTTTAGTTAATCGGTGACATTTGCAAGTAACCCCAGCTATTTGGGAGGCTGAGGGAAAAGGACCTTAAAGCCAACCTAGGCTACATGGCAAATTGAAATTCAGCCAAGGCAACCTAGCAAGACCTGCCTCAAAATAAAGATAAAGGCCAGATGTAGCCCGGTGGTAGTGCACTTGTCTAACGCAAGGCCCTGGGTCCAGTCCTCAGTGACCACCACGCTCCAGAATCATTGCGTACCTCTCTTTGGTTAGCTCGTCTGCATGAGCAGGGGTTTGTGAGTAGCCGTGTGACTTTGAATCAGTTACTTACCGGTTCCATGCAAATTTCCCTTGTGCATTAAATGGGAAAACCGTCCTTGTTGGGTATCTCTGATCTACAAAGCTGCAACCCAAGAAGACATCAGAGCAGTGAGGCTCCGGAAATTTCACACTTGGAGACATTTAAGATCACAGACTTTAGCCTTAGACGTGTTCAGCTCCTGAAGTCTGGGAAAATACTCCAAGATTATTTTTCTTTTTTGGATTTAAAAAAAAACAAAATGACAAATTTCAAACTTGAAATATTTCCAGTCCCAAGCATTTGGGATAAGGGACAGTCTACCCACATCAACCTCAAATCATTGTTTTATTGAGAGAAAGCATGTGTCTTGAGGTACGTTAGGTGAGTTAACGCTTTTATATTCTTTTTCATATGTATTTGGGATGTTATAATATGCCAAAAAGAAGGTACTGTTTTCTTATTTGGAAAAATTCATTTTTTCTGACATTTGGAGAAAGGCATCTGTTATCTGTCCCCTCTCGCTCTTTCAGGTTGATTCCCAAGATTTCTCCATTCCCATTAGGCCGACCCCCTTGCTCCATAAGCCAGAACAGATACTCTGCACTTTGTACGGTCCAGCTTCCGGCTGGAGCATCCTCTGCTTTCCGGACTGCTCTCTGGGATTCCACTCATTCTTGTAGATCTTGACCCCCCCAGTTCCCCTCACACTTGTCTCGGTCCTCTCTGAGCTCCTCTGGTATTTCAAGCCTATGTTTCTGGGTACGGGACACATTGTTGTCCCCATCTTGTCTCTCCAATAAGAGCATTCTCAGAAGTTCTCAGAAGACGGTGAGTGTCCTGTGTTTCTTTGGTACATCATATTTCATATCCTTATTTCTGCATGGCTTCCCTCTTGGTGTTTGTGCATTTCGTAAGCATTCCTTCATGCAAGAGTGTGCTTGTTAGCTTTATGGCGACTTGACATAAAGCTACAGATATCTGAAAGGAGGGACCATAAAATAGGGCTGTAGGCAAGCCTTTAGGGCATTTTCTAAGTCAGTAATTGATGTGGGAGGGCCCAGCCCACTGTGGTAGGAGCTACTCCTGGGCAGGTGGTCCTGGTGCTATAAGAAAGCTGGCTGAACAAGCCAGGAGGCACAAGCCAGTAAGCAGCTCCCTCCCGTGGCCTCTGCATGAACTCCTGCCTCTGGATTCCTGCCCTGTCTTCCTTCCATGATGGACTATGATATAGAAGTATAAGCAAAATAAACCCTTTCCTCCCCACGTTGCTCTTGGCCATGGTGTTTCATCACAGCAATAGAAACCCTAACTACGACACATATTTAATGTACAGTAGTAGGCGACGGGCTGTGATGCTTAATTAAGACAAAGTTGTCTAATTGGGGGCTACTTTTGGTGGGGAGTTACGGATACGAATCGTATTCTATGTAATCGGTGGATTGAATTGCTATGAAATGGGATATTTCATAGCCTTTGATTAGTATGTGTTCTGAGCAGAGGAGAAGCAGGGTAAATGACTGGAAGTAAAGTGAATGAAAAAAGAAATAAAAAGGAAAAGAATATGAGTGCTCCTAGGTACGGTGCAGGGGAACATTGATTGCATATATGAAGGAGAATGTAGTAGATATGAGGGAGAGCCAGGGGCAGAGACATCTGGGGGAGTCCAGAGTGGACATGACCAGACTGAGCTGCCGGGCCATGTGGGGGCGGGGGCGTGTAGGAGAGAGGAGGAAGAGGGGAACATGGAGACCAAGAGGCCAGGAGAGGCCAAGAGGGTCTCAGACCAAGAGAGTAAGAGAGCCAAGAGAGAGAGTAACTAAAATGGCTGGAATTATATAGGGACGGGCAGCCGAGCCCCCTGGGCTGGAGATTTCAGGGTAGGGGGTGGAGTATGCAAGCCAGGAGGACCCCAAAACAGGTAGGGACAGAGGGATGCTGGGAGAACCCGGCAGCCGGGTTCACTCTGGTATGTTACACAGGTACCTCGGCCAGCAGCTCGTGAGTTTGAGACCTAACCGTAAGCGACTGCAGCAGGATGTGAGAAAGCCTGAGGAAAAGCACTAGAAATAGAGAGGATGGATACAAGAGTCCACGCGGAACTTTTAAAAGCAAAGGAATTGTAACCAAAGAAAACATTGTTAGCAGAGTATAAAAGAATCCTTCAAAATAACTCAGGCTTTTTTACTTGAGCACTGAGGCATGCTTGATCTTGTCAACTTTTTAGAATTGTCTGGGAAGCAAACCCCTAGGCTGCTCTGTGAGGGCATTTCCAGAGAGGGTTGACTGTAGAAAGGAAGCCCACTCTGTCCGTGAGAACTTCTCAGGGGGTAGCTGGATAGAGAGGTCCAAGAAAAAAAGCAACGTGTGCCTATATCTTCCTGTCTTCATTTATCCTTTTTGAGTATGTCCATCACCGCTGCTGCTGTCCTTTGTTGACAACAGAATCCAGCCTCTTTGACCTTCTGTTGTGGAAGTTTATTTTTAGTTATGTATAAAATAATTGATACGTGCGCCACCGGGTGAGGGGCTGCCTAGATCTTGGCATTTTGTATTGTCTGCAGGTGTTGCCTTTATGTGGGGGATGTTTGATTGCTGATTATCTGCACGTGCTATCAGTAGACCACCCGAGGAGTTCTGAATCAATAAAAGCACCTGAGCTCAGACGCTGGGGGTTCCACCGTCCAGTATGGCGCTTGCCGTGATGGCGGTTCCCTCTGCTGAGGTCTGGCAGGGTATGCAGCTATGAATACGCCTCCATATCTTCCTTGGTGGAGCTACCACCGTGCCTAACTGCTACAGCCTTCCAACATGGACTGAGTACCAGTGGCTCACCAGGGATTCTTCAGGCCTTCTACACTAAACCTGGACCAGTGATACAACTCAGTGAACCGAGCAGCTATCAGCTTCTTTGCTTTTCTGATATAAAAGCAGCCAGCCATTGTTGGGCTGCCCAGCCTATACCATGTAAACTATTCTAGTGTGTACACACACACGTACACTCACTGGTTCCACTCCTCTGGAGAACCTTGATGAATGCAGATCTGGGGAAGAGGTTTCCAAGAGGGGTCCTTAAGGAATAGAACTGTAAGGACAAATTTCTAATAGGCCCAGTAGTTTTTCAGAGTTGACTCTAATTTGACTAGGCCCACGATTGCAAAAGTTTTTTCATGATAATACAGGGTACACTGTCTGTGGGATGAACTCTTCAATAAATTACGTAAGAGAAATGAATTTGAGACTCCTGATCCACCTCTTGTGACAGACAAAGGATTTAATGATTCTATATAAAAGGGCTTTTGGATATTTCTGGAAAACTAAGAACTACAATGATTCTGGCTGGTGACTGCTAGCGCTGCTGGATAAAATAACAAAAGAATGAGCCCAGAGATAGAATCTTCCGGCTCCAGCTGTAGGGCTAAAATTGTCAAAAACCAAGAACAAAGACTCGTCACTTAAATAGTTAATTTATGGTGCAAGGTTAGGTCTCACCCTTGAAGAGCGTTCTGCAGATAGAGTGAGGACAGAGATCAGAAAACACCAGAGTCCCGTAACTTGGACCGCCTAAGGAAGGCTCTGCCATCCCTCTCAACCTCACTGGTGGAGGCTTTGCCGTCCCCGTAGGACTGAGGCATTTATCCATGACGTGGCTGTGCTCATCCACAAGATGCACACTCACTCAGGGCTTCCCCCATCCCCACGCAACCCTGTCTCCATGGATGCTTCAAACGCTACCGAGTCTGTGGGTCATATGTTCATCAGCCTTGACCTCCTGCAGAGCTGGAGGTCTCCTGTCTGGGCCCCACTCAGAACTAGAAGGTTTTCGAGCCACTTGGCACATGGGCCAGAATAACACACCCGAGTGAGAAAATGTTGTGCCTCCGAAGTCCAAATACACGCCTCAGTGTGCGTATGTTGCTTCTGTCCTATCGGTGAAAGGGAGTCAGTGCTGTGTCCCTGGGCATGGTCTGTCTAACTCACGAAACTGTCAGTGCGCAGGGAAGCCGTCTCCATTTGCTTCACGGTGTGTTGACCTCTTCAGGTCTGCAATACTTCAAGAGGCTCGTCGCCATTTGCTTTTCAGTGCGTTTGTCCATCCGATCTGTGATCCTAGTATAAGTAAGGGCCAAAGACTAATGCCCTAAATTATATCCAAAGCCCCCTCGAAGGATAGGATTTCAATGTGATCTGGGGGTGTGGGACACACACATTCAGCCTTTAAGGGGCCCCACAACATCCCCCAAGCTAAGCCTTTGGTGCACTCAGTGCAAGTTTACAAAATGGATCTGAACATAGTTTATTTATCTTGAGTATAAATTTGAATCTCGCAGGCATCGGAACAAGTTATGACGGTTCATCTTTTATAGCAAGAAGGAAGGGAGAGCTTCAAGGCGATGACAGAAAATTGATGTTACCAGTGGGCCACCCAGGAGAGAGGTAAGCTCCGGAAGCAGCTGTCTTGGAGTATGGAGTAGCCTGGCCCACCTCCCCTCAGGCCCAAAGGAATAAGTGTCTGCAGGGAGAGGGAACAGATCAAGTGCACGGTCTCATGGCAGGCAGAGGTGGAGGCAGCATTGGGCACAGAATTCAGGAAGGAAGGGGAGACAGCAGACAGCTATGGGGTGTGGTAGAGAGAGATGACCACCAGCAAGCCAGGCTTGCTGCTCCTGATACATCCCTGGACAGAGGGCAGGGCAGCCTGGCTCCCGAGCCCCTTAGCCTTCAGGAATTAACACAGAAAGCCTTTCTCCTTTTTCTCCCTGGGCCTCGTCCACACATCCTGGGAAACTGTGTGACTTTCCACCGAGGCAGATTCCCCAGGGACCGAGACCCACGGAGGGGCCCCTGCACCCGAGGGTGGAGGACCCCGAGGCCATCACAGTGAGGGCAGGCCAGGTGTGGGCACTGCAGCTATTTCTAACCTGCCAGGGGAAAGGGAGCCTTGACTGTTTGAAAAGCAGGCTGATTGTCAGGGGCGGAACCCAACTCCCAGCTGTCAGGGAAGGCTCCTGGCAGGGGGTGGAGACAGGGGGCTCGGGCTGACAGGGCTGTGATTTTGAAAGAAATGTCTTCAAGAGAGTGACTTAAAGTAGGAGAGAAATATTATTATTAGGTAATGCCTGTCAGGTTATTTTTTGATGTGTTCTTGGTATTTCATAATCGTTTTGCCTTTAGATGGTAGGCCCTCCCTGGCCCTGGGCCATGAACTGTGTCCCTGGGGTGTCACCCCAGCCCTGGGCTTGCAACAGGCATCAGGAAGTATTTGCTTCCTGGCCTGTGGTCTCTATGGTAGAAGGTAAACAACCCCCAACCAGCTGTTGGGGATGAACCACAAATTTGGGTAACAATTCACACCTGCACCCTGTCAAATCCACCCAGCACCCACACAGCACCAGGCATGAAGCTGGCCCCTGGGAACAGCAGAAGACATGGCTCTGGGAATCACCACCGGGAATTCTGTCTCCTGGGAGGTGAAACAGGTGTAGAGCCCACCCTTGGTGTCAGTTCTGGGTCTCTAGCCTACAGAGCTACATTTCCTCTAACCTCTGTCATCGCAGCTAGCTCAGCCCTTGGGCCCTGTAGAACTCTGTGATTCTGGTTCAGAAATGCTTTTTGGAGCCAGTTCCCTCGTGTCTGTGCCGGCTGCAGGGACTTCAGTCTCTGCCGAGATTTCAGTAACTCCAAACACCAACTTGCTGACTGATGACACTCCCTTTGCCAGGCCTAACCAGGCCTCCTCCCTGCTAGAGTCTCCCAGTTCTCTCTTGGTGTGGCATCCATTCAGACCTCAGCCCAACGGCTCTGCAGGCCAAAGGCCCTGTACTGAAGGCTTTTGAGCCAGGGTGCCTCCAGTTCTCTGTCTGATACACAACGACAGAGAGGTGGAGGGGGTTTTCTTTTTAGTTTCGGGTCTGAACCAGGGCTTTACTCTACTTCCAATTCACACCGGCCGCCCCTGGACAGGATTCTTAAAGTGCAACAGGCTTCTTCAAAAACTTCTATGCCCATTTGGGAAGCTCAATCTGACCAGGAAAGCTTCAGAAGCTACAGCAGGAGGAGACTTTGAACTGCAGGGATATGCCTTTGAGGTAGCATCGGAGCAGTAGAAATGACCACACACACACACACACACACACACACACACACACACCTTCCCCGTGCCCAAATCACGCACAGGGGGCTAGCTCAGAACAGAATCCTCTGCAAACTTCCCCCACCTCCAATTTACCACCCGACCCAATCCACACACACCTTGGAAATGTATGCTGGCATATTTATGTGAACAGGAAAGAAGCCATTAGGATGGAAATCGGAACACAGGACAACAAGAAACAAATTAGCTTGGGAGCTTTTATTCCCTGGGGACGCTCGAGTCACTTCTGAAACTCTGGAAGTCAAGAAACAAGCGGTCACCAAGGCCATTTTTGTTTTCAACGGCTTTTTTTTTTCTGTCATTGCTGTCTTCCTTAAAACGGTTCATCCATTTGCACCGAAGAGTCCTTGGGGAGCCCTGGCGGCCCCGGAGACCATCGCCGGCAGCGCCTCCTGCCCTCTTGGGCTGACAGCACCAAATGATGACGTGTTCACCCTGGAGCAGGTTTCAGATTAAGGTTTCCTGGGACTGAAAGGACTCTGCAACTTCCAGCTTCTCTTCCTTCTCTGGGAAATGCAGCGGGATGTCTGAACTAGACAGCTTATAGTCGTCTACCATCCTTACGGGACCTTTCTCCCGTGGACGCACTGCACGGGGCAAGGGTGCTTCCTGATGCCTTGCAGGGTGTAAGAGACTCGCTTCCCACAACTGTTAACGCCTCCACATAAACAGTCCACTCATGTTAATGCAGATGAAGGAGCCCCCTAGCCCTCGGCAGTTTGCAGCTAGGAGAGCAGACAAGACTTGGGGCTCCCTCAGCTTGGGGATAGGCGACAAGTCCATCGGCAGACCTCGAGAGGTGTTGGCTTCCATTCAACTGTGTGATTAAGGCCTGCGTGGAGGGAGGAGGGCGTTTTGAAGGAGTAAAGCACCTAGCGGTGGAGGCAGAGAGAAAGACCGTGTGGCGCAGCACGGGGAAGCCATGCGAAGATGAGAGATGGAGCTCTGCCTGAGCCTCCCGGGCACTTCATCCTGAGAGTTGTCCTTGCTCATCAGTAACGTATCGCCGGACAAAGTAGCTCTTTAACAGAGAAGTTAGTGCTGCCGCTGCTTCGCGGGCTTTGGGGATCGTCTGTCTGTTACAACACCGGGCACTGTGTTTGGGAAACGTTGACTATTTTGTGGCTCCTAAAGAAACCCAAACCCAGCCTGACGCAGCACCTGATCCCGTCATAGCACCAAGTGTTCCACACACGCTCTCCCAAGCTGATTAATTCTGAACTGACGTAACAATAGCGCACCCATGGCCAATCCTTTTAAAACTAACGAGCCTTCATTTAAAACCTGAAATGCTGAACCCGGGGTGGGGGCGGTGGGGTATGGGGAGGGGTGGGCAGGGGAAGGGGAGAGAAACAATAAACATAGAGAATGCTCTTGAAATGATAGGTGTAGGCAAGAACTTTCCGGAGAATGCTAATGGCACAGGACATAGTCCCCGAGGATAAGGACAAAAACAAAACAAACTTTGGTCTATGCTCCAGACAAGGGGTTGATATCTAGGATATATAAAGAAATGCAAAATTTAAACAAGACCACAAAACTGCCAAACAATAAGTGAGCCAAAGAAGTGAGCAGACAGTGCTCAAAAGAAGAAACACAAATGGCCAGTATGTTTTAAAATGTTCAAGGGGCTAAGGCAGACAGACGCTGAGACTTCACCCGACCGACCGAGGGAAGGCAAAGCATTTGCTGAGTTGGCTCAGAAACAGAACCCAGTCCTCTGAATCAAGAAACCAAACAACCCGGCAGCGAATAGGTGCAGGCTGTAACCTTACAAGCTAAGAGGAAGACCAGAACCGTCAGGGAATACGCAGGATATTGCTCGCCTAGCTAGCAAGCAGTGACATAGAAAGCATTTATTTTCGGTTTTCGAGAAGTACCTCTCCAGGACAAGAAAGACATTTTGTTTTTTGTTTTTTGTTTTTGTTCTTGCTGTTGTTTTTTTGTTGTTTGTGGTTTTTTGTTTCTGTTTTTTGTTTTTGACCTCACATGCATTGCCCAGCCCTGAGAACTGTGGGTGCCTAGCGTCTCCCTGCTCCAGGGTTAGAAACCCAAATACAAAACCCAGGTCTAGCCCTTGCCCATCACGGACCCCGCTGGCTTCCTAAGGCGCAGTGCTGGCCTGCAGAGCACTTACCCAGCGCTCGCTGATGCCCAGTGAGCCCAGACCCTTGCACCCCCCTTTAGAAGTCTCCTCCCTGGGCCCCTTGCTGCTCTGGGTCTGGCTGGGTGATCTGGAATGCCTGTCCTGGTGCTGCCACCTAGAGGCTCATGTTAGCATTGCACTTAATTCACAGGAACACTACCCCAATGAGTTCACTTCTGGAGATGGAAAGAAAGGTATGTGCTTTCCTGTCCCACCTACTTCCTCTGGGCAGGGTCCGCTCCACAGCCTGCACCTGCTCACTGGGAACCTAGGAAGGGAGCACCGACTCTCCTCTGCTTCCTTGTGTGTAGTGTGGGAGTCTCTACAGCTGGGGTGTGGCTCCTCATCGGTGGGCCACCTGATTCCCCAAATGGAGATCGAAGGGCAATGGCCTTTCTGACTCCCCAGGACTAGTGTGAAACTGGACCATGAAGATATGGGGAACCCCTTTGTGAGCTCTCTAGAAGGGTCAGGGGGACCCTCACATAGGTCCCCATCTTTCTCCCCCACACACCGGCTGTACTGATGAGGCCCCTTGAGTCAGCATAGATGGTCAGGTTCTGGGGTCCCCAGGCGGTTGTGATCTGAAGGCAACTACCAACACACCTCCGCTAGCTAGTCTCCAGCCAAGGGCTGTCTCCATTACCAAAGAGATTTCTCATCTGGCTTGATGATTCATCACTGCTCCCGAAGCCTGTAAGAGGTTGAACGTGACTGTTTCCTATATCCCTTCGTGTGAAGCCCCAGATAGCACTCCAAAGTGGCATAGGTTTTGTATTTAGTCGAGATTCTCTAGAGGGAAAGAACTGATAGAATGAATCTATATATACTAATGGTGAATTTATTATTAGTGTGGCTTGTACCTTCTGAGGATGAGGAAGGTTCAGAGCCTGGCTCTCTGACAGGAGGCAGGGAATAGAGTTGGGGGGGACTCTGCTGGCTGTGGCGAGGAAGCGCTGGATGGATTGATGCACAGGCAGAAGGTCTCCATAAATCCTCCTGTCATTTAATTTAGAGTCTAGGCGTCTTCACACAAATTAATCTCAATTTCATTTGTCTAGAGAATCCAGGGGGTTGGCTTCTGTTATCCGTTCTTTCTTTCCAGGCGTTTGCGCTTGTCACAAGACAAATGTGCACGTCTGGTTCTGCCTGCGACCAGGCTCCACAGTCTAGGCATTGAGACAATAGTGGGAACTGGGTCACGTGGACAAACTGCATCTTGGCCTGGCTCTGACTCCACCTGGTTCAGCTCCTTTGGAGCAAGCGTCTTCTGTCCCTAGGCCTTAGGAGCGGTCTCACATGCCGTCTACGATGTCAGCAGTCAGGCTACAGACAGGTGTCTGCCTCGCTGGGACAAGGCAATGACAGTCAAGGCCAGGACCCTGGCAGGGCTCCTGACTGCAAGGTCTGTGTCACTCCCCTCTAGCAGTTCACAAACAGAGAACATGGATGTCCCACTCCGAGTGACTGAATGGCTTTGTGCAGTGTCACTGGAGGAGCCCAGATGGGGACTCTGGTCTCCATTCCCCGACTTTCCCTGAGTGTGAGTCCTTGGTCATATTTCGGAGGCTCAGATTCTTGTCGGATCCTGACCTCCCTGTCCTCCTCTTGGGCATCTGAGAGGTTAATGCAGGAACTCCATCCAGTCAGAAGTTGGAGTCAGGAACGTGGCTGGCTCTCTTACAAGTGTCTCTGGGAGCAACAAGCAGAGTGGTTTCTCTTTAGACATTTCCTCAAACAAAAAGCCTTCCCAGTTGTGATGGACGTGAGCTCATGATTCTCTCCTCCATTCTGCCTCAGGCCAGATCACGCCTCCTGGACTGAGAGGTCACAGTCAGCTGGGCTGTGCGAATCATCATGCAACTGTCAACGTCACTGGAATCCATGCTGAGGTAACAATGCCATTACTGGTTCTTATTACAGTCTGAAATAGCCCTCTCAGCATGAGAGATGGTTTTGGTTTGGTTTGTTTTTTTTCTGACCTATGGCTGCCCCCTAGTGGCCAATTATGGTGCCAAGCAAGGCAGAGTCTGTGTTTGCAGTTGGTTTGTTTTGAGTTTAGGGTTTTTGGGTCTTGAGACAGGGTCTCACTGGGTATCCCAGTGTGGCTTGGAACTCATTTTGTGTAGACCAGGCTGGCCTTGAACTCAAAAGAGATCCTCCTGCCTCTGCCTCCCGAGTGCTGGGATTAAAGGTGTGCGCCACCGTGCTCACTGTGTGTGTGTGGGTGTGTGAGATTCAGGTGACAGGCAGATTTAAGATGTATTTCTTGGAGTTTGCTGAATCTGTCAAACCCAGCTACGGTAGCCCCACCATCATGAATGAGGACCTGGCCCCAGCCCCTGTCTGCCTAGGCCAATTAGCAATTAAGAAAATGACCCATAGATATGCTCACAGGCCAAGCTGATAGAGGCAGTTCTGCTGAGGGTCCCTCTTCCCAGGTGTGTCAAGTTGACCACAAAACTAACCAGCACATACAGTATGGCTGTGAGCATGGATGTGGGATCTCTATAGCAATCCTTCAGTTAGGCACAAACCTAGATGCATGGTGTGTGTGTGTGTGTGTGTGTGTGTGTGTGTGTGTGTGTTTTTTGTTGTTATTATTGTTTTTGTTTTGAGACAGGGTTTCTCTGCTGTAAATCTGGCTGTCCTGGAACTCACTCTGTAGACCATGCTGGCCTCGAACTCACAGAGATCCGCCTGCTGGGATTAAAGGTGCACACCACTACCTCCGGTTTTTATTTTGCCTGCATGTATGACTGTGTGAGTGTGTCAGATCTCCTAGAACTGGAGTTACAGACAGTTGTGAGCCGCCATGTGGGCACTGGGAACTGAACCAGGATCCCCTGGAGGAGCAGCCAGTGCTCTTAACCACTGAGCCATCTCTCCAGCCCCCCACATGTTTAAATAAATAAATAGATGAATAAAGCTTTAGGACAGAGAAGGTTCAAACAGCCACTCCGTGGCAACGTCAAAATGGTCCTTGTCAGAATCCAGATTCCTGGCCAGTATTTAATTAGTTCAGTTAAAGCTTGCTTCAAATTTGGCTCAATTGTTGTGACGGTCTTATTCTCAACCGGTGGGATTTACAACAGACAGCCTAACCTAACCTATTCGGTGACTCCCAGGCCAGTGAATGGAGGCCTCTTGGGGAAAGACACAACAGTTGCCCGTGCCCTCTGGCCTCCAGGTGCACACAATACCCTCAGTGGAGGAAATCGATGAAACCAATAGTTTGTTCTTCAAGAAAAATCAACAAAGCCAGTTAGTCACCAGCGAAGCTTACAACACAGGCCGGAGGACTTGAGTAAGATCCCCCAGCGCCTGTGTAAAAGCCAGGCATGGTGACACATCTGAAACCCCAATACCAGGGAAGAAGAGACGGGAAGCTGCTCAGACTTGCTGGCCAGATAGTTTAGCAGAGCTCCAGGTTCAGTGAGAGATGGCTCAAAAACTAAGACGGACATGAACCAGAGAGATGGTGCAGCAGTTAAAAATGCTGGCTACTCTTTAAGAGGACCAGAGTTGCCAGCACCCACATAGTGGCTAACAACTGGTTACTCCAGCTCCAGGGGAATCCAAGGCCCTCTTAAGACCTTTACAGGCCCTGCATACATGTGCTTCATGGACAGACATGCAGGCAAGACACTCATACACATAAAATAAAAATAAGTCTTTAAAAAAGAAAAATGAGATGGCTAGGTGTGGTGGCTCCCACCTTTAATTCCAGCACCCAGGAAGCTGAGGCAGGCGGGTCACTGAGTTCAAGGCCAGCCTGGTCTACATAGCAAGTGTCGGCTGCCTCTGAAATCCCCTACATCATAATTATGCTGTGTGTGTGTGTGTGTGTGTCCATCCAGACAGGGTGGGAGGTGGAAGAAAGACCCTTTCCTAAGAAATAACCTTACTGGCTGCAACCAGCCTTTCCATGTTTGGACTTGGCGTGAAGAGGCATTTGCCTTTTATGAGCATGGTCGGATTAGTCAGCAATTCATGATTGGCTGAAGCTTGACTACTGCGGTTGGCTGATTCCCAACTGCCTGTTTACCAGGGCACTTACTCTTAGATCAGATTACAGTTTGTTTACACATCAAACTAGGGCGCAGTTCACAAGGACTGGAGCCTGCTTTGGGTCAGACTTAATTTTGTCGATGGGATTAGACCGAACTTATCTCCGTTTGACAATATATTTTCCCATGGCTTTGTTTTTCTTTCCTTTTTTTAACTTGAAGACAGAGTCTCATACATAGTCCTGACAGGTCTTGAATTTGCTATGTAGACCAGGCTGGCTTCACAGTCTCAGAGATTTGCCTGACTCTGCCTCCCAGCTGGGATCAAAGGCCATTGTACCCAGCTCAGCGATACCCTTTTGAGGAGGGAGTTTATAGTTCTTATTGCAGAGGGCCCCAGTGCTGAAGTCACCTGAGACAGAGGACACAGGTTTTTGGAGGACTGACTCTGCTTCCCCATAGACAGGGAAAACATAGACAAGGAAACACAAGGTTCTGTCTTTTCTTCTCCCTTCCAAAAAACTGGAACCGGAGCAGCAGCCCTGTCCCCAGTGTAGAGGGGAAACTGGTCCAGGCTTGTCATCCCTTGCAGGTCCACACGCTCATCCCACAGAGCATCCATGGAGGTCTGTTGCTCTCCGTCCATCCACGCGCTGGCACCTGCCCACTTGGGACAGGTTCCTGCCGAGGAAGGCCTCCCCGGTCACCCACTGGTCCAGGATGAGTCTAGGGTCCTGTAAGAAGGTGTCTGTAGGCTGAGAGCTGGGCCTTTGCTGTGACTGCTCTGGATTCTTCCTCTTTCGGAGCCTGGTGCACAGCAGGCCCCCAGGGAACGTATAGTGAACAAATGACGTCATAGCTGGAATCGTGGCTGAGAGCCTGCAATCAAAGGGCAGTCAGCCTACCTTTCAGAAATTAGCATTTCACAGGAGATTTTTAAAGTGAGGAGAACTATGGAGAAGGAAACATTGATCTCTAATCCTCTAGAGATAGCCCATCACTATATGTTTCGGCATAAATCTCTCCAGTCTTTTTAATACGCGTTTTAATGTAAGCGGATCTGTGTGTTTATAACGTCAGGTTCGGCTCCCAGCACCCGCCTATGGTGGCTCGCAACCATCTGTAACTCCAGTCCCAGAGGGTCCGATGCCTTCTGGTCTCCTTGGGCACAGCACGTACACGGTGCACATGCCAGCAGAATCCCCATATACATAAATGAAAAAAAAATTTTTAAAGAAATATCCCGTCAGTTTTGAAGGATGAATAGCTGGCCACCGTGTCAAGGACAGGGTGAGCCCCAAATGTTCGGAGGCACATCCAGCTTCCTTCTGTCGGAAGCTCCGATCGGCAAGACGATCTACTACAGAGGCTTAAAGGCTTCTCAGGGGGAGTGTTAAGGTTGTTGGACCCTCAGGTAGAGTGACCCACGGCTTGCTGGACAGCCTTCAGTAGAGTGAGCTGGTCTGAACACTGCGCAAAGGGTTGCTATTTTGTAGAGAAGTCCGTAAGAAGGACCCGGGAGGACAGGTGGCACTGAGGCACTGGGCTTCAAGAAGGTCCTGAGCCTACTTTTTTTTTTTTTTTTTTTTTTTTTTTGCTGTTGGCGGTAGTAGCGGGGGGGGGGGGGGGGGGGGGGCGGTTGAGGAGAGACAGCAGCTTCTCCTTGACTGCTGGAAGGAACTGGAAGTGAATCTCTCAGTCGGAAGACACTGAATTTTGCCAGGTTCTGTCACCTCCGCTGGTGGAAGTGTCAGAACACGTTAAATGAAAACCTAGAAAGCCTATGATCTGGCTACAGGCCGGAGCAAAGGAAACAGAGGTCAGAGTCCTCCCATTGGGCACCCTTGCGGTCAAGACCAGAGGTTCTCAACCCGTGGTCGAGACCCTTTTGGGGGTGGTGGTGTCAAATGACCTTTCACAGGGGCCCCCTAAGACCATCTGCGTATCAGACACTTACGATTCATAACAGTGGCAAAATTACAGTTATGAAGTAACAACGGAAATACTTTTATGGCTTGGTGGGGGGGGGGTTCACCACAATACGAACTGTATTAGAGGGTCGCAGTGTTGGGAAGGTTGAGAACCGCTGCTATAGACGGACCGTCTCCCTCACCAAATGTCCCTACCTTTTTCAAGAGCCAGTGTGAGTTCTGAAACGTTTTCAGATACTGCCTGTCCAGGACTTGTCCACCATCAAGGCCTGGCTGAGGCATCGAAGGCAGAAAATGACATTCCAGTCCCAGCTAAAACTAGATACGGCCTCTCAAGGACCGGGGTATCCAAGCTAACAGTTTGGGGAGGCAGGAATTTGCAGGTTATCACAGCTTCACGAACCGGACAAGGAGAGGGCTACCATTTGTATGGTGAGAATATTTATTGAGAATGGCTCATTACAAACAAAATATATTTGTGTATAAAATCCTCTGCTATGCAAAAGATCCCTTCCATTCTCCTGTGGCTAGAGCAAACTGTGTACGGGCCGCACTGGGCTGCGAGAGAAGCCGACAAGTCGTGGGCATCACACGCCCGTGGGCCAAGCTCTGATGCCAAGGCTTTCTTGAGCACATTTTCGTGACGAGTGCAGTAGAACACAGTGTGCCTCGTGCCCTGCCTCTGTGACCCGCAGGCAGGTGGGTCTTGAAGATAAGCAGCTTTCCTGTTACTCTTGAAGACGGGTGGGCTCTTAACTTGTGACTTGCCCTGAGAAGCCATTACCTGGGTCAGGAGACTGAATGTCTTTAAATGTCCCGTATGGTTAAGACGGCCACCTTATTTGGAAGCCACCTTCCATGAGCACCCGTGAGCGTGTGCGCCGTGCCTCATCCTGTCCTGCTGCTGTGAAGGCTCTACTTCCTCCTTTCGGCCAGTCTTGCAATTAAACCCGAACCCATACTCAGCCACTCTGTGGTACTCCTGGGCTTGCAGTCAGAGTTCCTTGCGGCCCTGGGCCACCAGCATTAAGGCAATGGAGATGAGACCAGACTGAAACCAATACTAGTCTCTGACACCCAGAGTGGCTGCCTAGCCAGCAGCACCTCCCTTCAGCCCAAGGCTTCGTCTCACACTGAGGAATAATACGGGTGACCGGTCTGACTGCCCTTGTAAACACAGACCACCTCTCCCCCTCAGTCTACTGTGAGGGGGCAGCTAGTGGTAGGGGAAGCAGCCACCGCCGTGTCATGCCTTGAGCACTGAAAGACCAAGGCCCCTGGAGTACAGGGGTGGCGAGAGGCTGTCGGGGTGCCCTTTCCTCTTCACCAGAGCGAGCCCGTGAGGAGTGGGCTCCCTGGTCTCTTTAGGGGTGACTCATTCACTTGTGTCTTTGGTGCAGCTTCACCATTCAGACGCTGGCCAGGCCAGGCCCAGTCGTCTTATTAAGAAAGAACTTGGACTGGCCCGTCTGCCCTAGGGAAGGAAGGGTTAGTGGTTTCAAAGTACCTGTATCTATTATTGTCTTACTCCCCACACAGTGGAAACTGAAGTCGTGCTACCCTTGCTACCAAGAGCAAAAAAAAAAAAAAAAAAACCAAAAAAACAAAAAGACCAAAGAAGCCGGCTCCGGGTGGTGCTGCCCGCTGTGCTCCATGACGCTGGCTGGCATTGCCTTTCTTCGAGACTGAAGAGACCCAGTGTTCTGTGCAAATGTTCCTGGTGTGGATACTGGGGCGGATGGGGAGCTGCCTTCTGTTTTAGGAGCATAGGCACTCTAGCACCCATCCTCAAAAGGATCCCAGATTTATAGGGCAGCTGCTGCTGTGGGAAGTCGAGCTGGTGTCAAGAGGAGGCCTCCTGGATGCGGGTGCTCTCTGGGGGGAGTCTCTCGTCAGTTCCTTCTTCCTGGAACATTTTCTCTGCTGCCATCCATTAGGCCGTGCCCACTCTTAAAGGCTCTCTGTTCTACAGAAGGGTACCTAGAAGCTAAGAAGGTGTCGGCATCCCCGGGGGGGTGGGGGGATTGGAGAGTCTCAGAGTGGCTGTGAGGTACGCTTACGCTGCATGGCAACAAGGCCAGGTAACCTTAGTCCCAGACACCTGAGACCGTTGGAGGCAGGAGAGGGCAGTGACGCCATCCGTGGTGGGGCTTGGAGTAGCCCAGAGCCACGGGCCTGGATTTGGATGTGCTCTCCCCAGCACACTTCTCTCCCAGGGTTCCTGCCTCTCCCCTTGCCTTGGGCACAGCTGGAGTCAGATTTGAGGTCTTCCTCTGGGCACAGCTGGAGTCAGATTTAGGGTCTCGAGAGATACTCCTCTTAGACACTCTTGGGTTGCCTCCAGCAACTAGAAGGTGCTTAGGGTTAAGTGGCAGGGCGACACTGGTGGACGAAGCAGTTACAGAGTTCCCAGGGGCTCTGTGGAACAGGCTGAGGCTACGGTTCTGAAGCCCAATGCCAGCAGCCCTGGGTGTGGGCATCCTGAGTGGGCCTGGCTGGGGTAGACGTGGGGTCTGAGGATCTGGCATGCCAGGCTCCTGCTGTCAGCTGTCCAGATAGACAAAGAGGATGTCCTCATCTGTGCCATAGCTGGTTCTGGCCTCCTCGAAGTTACTGATGCTGGTGCTGCACATGCCTGCTGGGTGTGGGAGGGACAGAGCCGGGTCAGTAGGCAGGCTAAAGGCCCACCCTGCCGGTACCCAGGGGACTGGGTGGCAGCGTCCCTAGGAAGCCTTTCCTGCCTATTCCAGCCTTCATGAGTTAGTTCTTTCTTTTGACTCCTTCCCGGTTTAGCAGGTAGAGAAAGTGAGGCCCAGAAGGGAGAAGAAATATGTTAAGTATGTTCCAGGCCACACAGACTGGTCATAGAAGTCCTTCTCCACGCCACGGCCTGAGGACAGTGGGCAGTCTACAACAAGAGCAAGGTCTAGCCAGACTTTCTAGCTTGTGTGCTGGCTCTCCGGTGAAGCCCAGGGCTGTAGCCTGTGGAACATAAGTTATCAAGGTGGGCACCTGAGCAGCAGAATGAAGATGACTGTGGGAGGAGAGGTAGCTGGAAGGCAGGACACCAGCGGGTTTGTTTGCGTGACCACAGGGGCGACCCTGATGACAAAATCCCAGGAGGAGCAGGGGCTTTGGAGAGAGACATTGGCCACACCGGCTCAAAAGGGATGGAAGCTGTGAGGTCTGGGCGAGGGAGAGAGTAAACATGGGGCCCCACCCCAGCCCACCTGCCCCCAGCACTCACGGTCAGCATAGGCTGGGTTGTTATAGAAGATGCAGCCGGTAGCCCTGTTGTAGCCGCGCAGAACGATGAAATGGCCCTGGTAGTCAGGGGAGCGGCAGAAGCAGCGGTGGCCGCTGGGAGTGAAGCAGCAGTACTTGACAGGGCTGGAGCACAGGTCACAGTGCAGCACCCCGAGTTCACCAGGACGATGGCCACGTGGCCCTGCGCCAGGTGCTCCTGGATGTCCTGCACGCTCACTGTGCTGTGGGAGGGAGGGAGGTCAGCCAGGGCCGGTGGGTCTTCGTCCCCATCTCCCACACTGACGGCCCCAAGTCTGTACCTCTTCCCCGAGCTCCCTGGGAGTGGCAACGTCCTGGCTCGTCACTTTGACCCAGGGAAGTGGGGTGGGAAGCGCTTACCATTTCTCCACTAGTACTTTGCAGGCCTTGGCTTGTGCAAACAGCTGGTTCACCCGGGTCTCCTCTGTGTCAAAGTGTTTCCTGTAGAAGGACTGAAGAGAAACGGGCATGCTGGAATGGTCACCCAGCCTGGGTGCGCACGCTCCATTTAGCATGTTGTAGAAGCAGTAGCAAGAGGGTACGGGGGGGGGGGGGGGCGGGGGAGGAAGTCCTACTGAGGGGCAGGTGGCTTATACCCGGCGTGTCTAGGAAGAAAGCTGTGTCTGTCCCCGGCTGGAGACTGGCCTGGGACACACACGGGCACCAAGAAGATGCTCAAGAGTTGAAAAGGTATAAGATTCAGATTAGTTCCCTGAAGAGAACTGGCCGGGTCACTGTCCGGTAGACTTGAGCAGTAGCCTAGATTGAAGGGGCAAGGAGGGCAAGGCTGCCCTCCCAACCCCCGCCAGGACAGCTCGGTCACGGCCCAGCGTAGCCAAGTGTGATTTGCGCAATATACTTTGCTTGGTGCTGGGGCCTCGCGTGACCCCAGGAGGCAGGCCAAAGACATTCTGTTCTCAGTCCCTTTTTCTGTCTCAACCTTTAGTAGCCGTCATTACCTGGCATGGAAGGTTCAAAGAATTAGGCTGACTGCCACCGGCTGCCACGTGACAGCCCTTCTGCCAGTGAGGCCAGCAGAGACTACTCTGCCAAGTCTTGGTGCCCGGGCCAAGACTGCCTAGAGGGCAGGTAAAGACTGGCCCTGGCTTTGCAAGGGGACAGAGCATGCTGGTGTATTGTCATGGCCATCTACGATGGCATTATTTTTCAAGAGTGAGAAAAGGCGAGACAGACAGGATGTGTTTTCTCTCAGAATACCAATTACTCCGGTGAGAGGGGAGAAAGCAAGCCGAGAGCAAGCCAGCGATTAGTCAACTGAGAGGGAGGTGCTCTGCAGCCTCCGGCCTGTCCCGTGCCACAGTGCAGGAAGCTACAGAAAGGCGGAGAGTCCAGGACTCGATGTGTGGGTGCTCCGTTCAGGCTGGACGCCGTACGTCTGTCTGCGGTGTGTTTGCCACTGTCATTGTTTTCTGTGCGCCTGTGCGTTCACTCCGGTGGCCAGGCTTTGGCCATTCTCTCTTCTGGGATAACTGGGTGACCTCTGCCTCTGGTTTCCCGTGTGCACAAGGCCCGGTGGGGAGCTGCTCACCTGGTTCTTGTAACCCTTGTCGACACCCAGAGTCTGGGTACAGAAGCGGTGTCTCACACCAAAGTGGCGCATCAGGTAGGCCAGGTCGATGGTCCAGATGCTCCTGGTCAGCTGTAGCTCCTGCAGGGCATTTTCAAACTCCCTGTCGTCCAGCTGGCCCAGGTACCTGACGGCAAGGGGGCAGAGACGTTAGCTTGTTCTTGAGGCAAAGCTAGACCAAGCCACCCTCCACTTGCGAGTGCAAGAGTCGCTGCTGGCACTGTGATCCCCAGAACCCTTTGTCCTTCATCACGCAGCTCCCTGGCATGCCCACCTCGAACCCAAGTACAGCCAGAGGATCTCAGGGCTGGCCCCAGAGTGAAGGGCCTGGATTTGGGTTCTCGCATCTCTTAAGGGCTATGTGAACTCAAAGCTGCTGCTCCCTCTGGCCTCGTTGACTGCATATCTAAGGTGACACCCTTGGATCGCAGAAGCTGTTTTCAAAGTTTCAGGCACTAAACATTTTGTTAAGTTCTATTTTTCCCAGAATTCTAGTATAGAAGAACTGATCTGGGTCTCGAGACAACCAATTAAAAACTCTTGCCCAGGACGATGGTAATCGTCCTTTCTGGCTCAGACTATCAAGGTTCTCATATTTATGTAGCTTGCTGGTCGCCTGATCTCAGAGGGTGGAAGATGCACCATCCACCCAACCTGACCGCCTGGGACTTCCTTGATCACCCCAAGCTCCTGGACATCACCTGAGTAAATGCCGGGGCAGCCGATCTCCCTTCGTTCACGTTTGAAATACAACAGGGCCTGAATAGAAGCTGGGCCTCTTACAAGTTTCAATCAGAGCCAACTCATTCGGATGCTGGATCCCACCCCGGTTACTTCCGGTTTCATCCCCGAGCTGCGGCAGGTGTGGACACTCACCGAAGCACCATCCGGGAGCAGGCCAGGCCACAGTCCCAGTGGTAGAGCTGCTGGATGATGGGCACAGGCAGCTGCACGAAGTCCCCTACAAAGAAACGAGGGGTCTCAGACTCTCTGCGCGGTGCCCGCAGATGCCACCCCCACCATAAGTACCGTCAGAACCTCCGCTGAAACTCTGCAGGACCCCAGGGGCCTCCCCACAGCCGGTGAGTCTTACATTGCCAGCACTTTTCCCTAGGCGTCGGCCAGAGCCAGGCAGCCCTACCCCAGCTCCTCACTGTGCTGGACCCCAAATCCCTTTACGACAAAACAGTGTTGGCTGCTGCTTCAGCATATTCGGTCCCCTCGGAATCACCAGGGCCCTCCCGGGGCAGCGGCAGCGCCTGCCGTGACCCCCCCACGCTGAGGGTGTGCGTGTGTCTGCACACGACTTCCTAGGCACTTTTGGCTTCCCACCAGCTAGCACCCACCCTTGGGTCTCACTCTTCTGATGCGCTGCCCCTTTCAGCAGTGTCCCGGGAGGTCTGCGTGGCTCCAAAGCTTCCAGTACGGGCGGGGGACATAGAAAGACCACGGCTAGGAGGGGTGAGATGTTGCACGAGCTAGAGAAGAACACTACTCCCACCTCCAGTAGTACAGGACGGACCTCTCGGCCCATCTGCCCCGGGACAGAGAGGGCCACACCTAAGCAGGCATTCTGGCACTGCTGACTTTGGCTGTTCCTACAGTGGGGGACTTTGGTCTGACTTGAGCAACAGGTTGAAAAAACAGTTTCCAGGAGCCTGGCACGTGTGCTGCAGTAATGGTGACAGGTGTCCTGCCCCGGTGCGGGGGCATGGACAGATATAACAGATAATCGGCAGCTTAGGTTAGGAAATCGACAGGGCGTGCCTCAGAGGACGTGACGTGAGTGGGGAACAGCATGCACCGAGGCCCTGAGGGAGGACAAGCTGGCGCGTGACCTGCGGGAGCTGAGCCCGTGAATATGCACAAAGTTCAGTCTAGCTGGGCATGGTTGCACAAACTTCTAAGCCCAAGACTTGGGAGGTTGAGACAGGAGGAGCGTAAGGCTAGTCTGGGCTGCAGAATGAGGTCTGCTTACTCTCTCATTCTCTCCCTCCCTCCCTCTCCTATCACTCACACACACACACACACACACACACACACACACACACACACACACACACACGTGGGAGAGAGGGAAGGAGGGAGGGAGGTCAACCAGAGTTTAAAGAACCAGGAGGGACTATACTGGTCGCCAGTTCACCTACTGGACACATGAAAACCCAGTCTACTCTTGTTCTCCTTTGAGGATTTCTAGAATCTCCCCTCGGGCCAGGTGACTAGCTCTGTACAAAGTCACCCTGGGGGGCCCTCTCCCACTACTTACCCTGTATGTGTCACACAGGAGGGCCATTCACTAGCCAGAGCGTTTGTCCTGCCTCAGACCTCCTGCTCGCCCATCTCTTCAGGGACTGGATGAGAGGCCACTATTTCTAGGGCTTTCCCTAACCTCGGGCTAGCTGTTCCCCATCCCTTGAGTGCAATCCTTTGAATCTGAGTTCACACTTAAGGTCACGGAATGATACACAGATCCTATCTGTAGCCTGCTGGACATGGACTCGTGACTGTTCCTGGCCATTCCCCTCCAGCTGTGCGTGTGGGAGGCAGGATGCGATGGCAAACAGGCCACCTGACTTTTCTGTGTCTCCTTCCCCCTTTATGAAATGGACCACCACCGAGCCAGCTCGAGGATGCAATGAGAAAATGGGGCAGAAACGTGCAGAAATGGAGCAAACGATACTCTTTTTCGAAGGAAGTGATGTGAACCTCCAGTTGTGCCGGGCCTAGGCAGAGCTGAGGCTTCATGCCCTCCATTCCCTTTACCCTGGAGAACCTCTAAACCTAAGTCTTTCAGAGGCCCCTGGCCCTTTACCGTTTTGTAGGTTCGGTCTTGCCTGGCCCCTGTCCCAAAACCTGTCCTTACACACAGCAGCCAGGGGAGTTTCACCTACAGTTTCTAATCCTTAAAGTCCTTGGGATGGGCCGGTGGGTCCGTGGACAGAGAGCGCAACCTCGAGGACCTGAGTTCAGATCCTGAGAACCCACACCCACCTGGTATCCCAGCAAGCAGACGGAGACGGGAACTCTCCAAAGCAAGCTGGCTACCCCGACTAGCACAAACGGCAAACTCAAAGCTGAGTAAGACACCTTGCCTCGACATACAAGGTAGAGATGATTCAGGAAGACACCTGATGTCAGCCGTGGGCCTCCACATGCATACGCACAGCACACATATACGAAAAATGCAAAAATAATATAGATGTTCTCGCTGCCCCACTATGTACACAGGGTCTAAATGTGGCATGGACTGTCCTCAGACTTGACAGGTAGCCAAATGTGATGCCCAACTTCTAACCCTTCTACCTCTACCTCCTAAGGGATTACACACACGTGCCACCATGCCTCATTTTATGTGGTGCTGGGGGCGGAATCTAAGGCCTCCTGCTGGGCAATCACTATACTAGCTTGGCTACATCTCATCCCTAACCGTCTATAATAGCCTGCAGGTCCCTGCCCAGCTTAGGTCCACCAGACTCACTTCAACCTTCATCCGTTCCGGTTGACCTATGAACCCAGCAGTCTTTTTGTTTGTTTTTTTCCAGACAGGGTTTCTCTGTTGTTGTAGCCCTGGCTGTCCTGGAACTCATTCTGTAGACCAGGCTGGCCTCGAACTCACAGAGATCCGCCAGCCTCTGCCTCCCGAGTGCTGGGACTGAAGGTGTGCGCCACCACCACCCGGCCGAACCCAGCAGTCTTAGTTGCGCCAGAGCGTCTTTGCACATGTGGCAGTCCTTGTCTGGAACTCTTTTTCTCTCTACCGTTCTTGTCATTTCCGCCTCAGTTCAAAAATCTCCTCAGAGGTTTTTTTTCCTGACTGTGCATTTGATGGTTAAGAGGGGCGTTCCTTCGTGACATCCTGTTTGTTTCATTCAGTGCTTAGCAAAAGTAACACAGAGAGCTATTGTCCCCTCACTAAATCTTGAGCCTCCCAAAGAACGGTGGTGTCTTGAGCCTGCATCTCCCCCACAACCAAAATTCATGTTGAAACGTGAGCCCCACAGTGGTGTCGGGAAGCAGTTGTTGGGTCCTGGCGGCTGGAGACACGGCTCAGTGGTTAAGAGTACTGGCTGCCCTTCCAGAGGACCCAGGTTCAGGTCCCAGCACCTATATGGTGGCTCACAACCTGGAGATCCATTTCCAGGGGATCTCCAACATCTTCTGACCTCTGGGAGCACACGGGTGGTATACAGACACACCAGCAGAACACTCATGCGCACGAGATAGAACCAGATAAGCTTTACGTAAATTAAAAGAGCTGGGTCTTCAGGGTAGTAATTCGGTCATGAGGACTCTGAATTTGTGCCTATAAACGGGTCAGGAGAAGCCTAACTTAGGCCTCGTCTTCGTTTCCTTTCTGGTCGCTGTGACGAAACAACAACCTGACAAAAATAACTTGGGGGCAAAGGGCTTATTAGCTCGTGACTCCGGGTTACATCCGTCACTTCAGGGAAGAAGTACCACTTCCCGGTGGTACTGGGAAGTTACAGTGGTACTGGGAAGTCACAGCACAACCCAAAATCAGGAACAGACAGCAAAGAACACATGCGTGCCTGTGTTTATCCCCTACCCCCTCTTTATCAGTCTGGGGCCCATCCCAAGAAACAGAGCTGCCCACCACATTCAGGGTGAGTCTTCCCAGCTCAATTAACACATTAGAAAAATCCCTAGGCAGACCAACAGGCCAAACCAAGCTCCACAATTCCTTATTGAGACTCCTTTCTCACATGATTATAGATTAGGTCAGGTTGACAATTAAAACTAAAAGGCTGGAGGTGGCTCAGCAGTTAAAAAGGACTTGATGCTCTTGCACAGGACCCAGGCACAGTTCAGTTCCAAGCACCCACATAGTGGCTTGTAGCTGTAACTCCAGTTCAGGGGGTTCTGATATTCTCTTCTGAGAATATCTGAGACCCCCTACATGGACATACATGTAGACAGAACACTCAAGACACATAAAATTTTATAAAGGAAATCTGGAAGGAGGGAGGAAGGGAGGGAAAGGAAGGAAGGAAAAGAAGGAAGGAAGGAAGAAAGAGCAAGCTAACAATCACAGGTCTTTTTCTTATCCTTCTGATGTTCTCAGCAAGGACACAGTATTTCTCTCCTTCCCCCTCTTCCTGCCATGTGGGCGTATCCAAAGAGAGTTGTCTAGAAGGAATGGATGGATCCAGTGTTGAACTTGCCAGCACCTTGATCTTAGAATTCTCTGCCTCTAAAACTGTGAGAAAATAAATTCCCATTGCTTATAAATTATTCAGTTGTACAAATGGACTAAGACACCAAAGAACTTGCTCGTCTTGTCTGCTCTTTCCTTGCCTAGTGTCTGATGCTTCGTGATAACTCATTATAATACTTGAGGCGGGGGGTGTATCGCAATGTCTAGCATTGTCTGGGACCTAAATTCAATCCCCAGGGCTACAAATTTAAAAAAGGGGCAGGGGAAAAGTCACACTTACTGAAAGAAATGATGAGGTGGTAGGCTCTGGGCATACCAAGGTGACCTACACCTTGATCTCTGGAGACTCCTATTCTAAAACAGTTCTCCCACAATATGCTAGTGGAAAACTCTCCGCAGGGTGTGGCGCTATCAAGATGAGTGTCTTCCCTTTTCAGAAGGGTCACTGAGCCTGAAAATGGCCTCTTTTGTTCTGATCTACTCAGGCTGATTACTACCCGGGTTTTGTTTTGTTTTTAATCTAACCATTGGTCTGGAATGTTGCTTTCTCATCTCTGACATCCAGATGGCCTGCTTCCTCCCTCTCTTCCACATTCTCTCTCTCTCTGGCATCAACATAATCATAGGAGGGGCACCTGCTTTCTCACTGGTAGCTTGAATACTCTGTGACTGGCGGGTAGGGCCAAGGTTGCCTTTGATGCTTCCCAGCCCTCACCAATAGCTGACATTCATATATGCAGTTGGATAGGTTTTTTTTTGGGGGGGGTTGTTGTTTTTAAAGCTCTACCCCTTGAAGTGCCTACTTGTTGTCACTCCAGTGCTCTTTAGTTCCAGGCTTCCAGGTCACAAGCCTCTGTTGGAAGCTCCCTCCTTACTCTGTGGCCTGTGCTCTGGTTCTAACTAGTTGGGCCAAGCCTTCTCTTATACTGTTATAAAATGTGGTATAGGACAGTTGCTCTGTGAGGTCCTAAGAGACTCGGCTGTCTCTCCTCTTTCACTCTCAGCCTTAGAACTCCTACATCCTGACGCCTCACAGGGCAAATACCCCCGCTTGGCTACCCTGATCTTGGCACATGTAGGATGTTTCCTGCGGGTAGGTGATAAGGGGTAGGAGAGGGCTCGGTATTGTCCTGATAACAGCATCAACATTCCGAGCCCAAAACTTCTGTCGATATTGATGCGGAAGCCAAGACGCTACCCCACCTGAATGCTATGGTCTACTATGGAGAAAACCCTGGCCTGGCTTCAGCTGTCTGGTTGTCTCTAGAGAAGGAAGGCAGTCAACTCTTCCTGGACACTTTATCCCTCTCAGTCTCAGTCTGCTCACCTAAATAGCAGTAGCCTATTTCACTGGGATTGTGAAGATTAATTCTAGTCTATCTATAAACACTTTAACGCTGCATCTACCTCTTAGCGCCTCACACAAGTGAGCCATTATCGGCTGAGGTTAAGAAAGGGCAACGATCTTGTTAAAGTTCACAGAGTTAGATAACCGGAGGAGTAAAAAAAATGTAAATTGCAATATAGGTCCAAGCCCTGCTCCACGCTACAACCAGAAGGAGCCACTCCCTGAACATGATACCACTCTCAAACTGACACTAAAGGGTTTGAGTCCCAAACCCCTTTGCCTCCTCCCATGAGATGGCACTTTGCCGTAACAGTTTATTAACATCAACTCTGGTGCCTTAAGGCAAAGCGCCACCATGACTTCCAGCTTTCTCCACTTCTTGAGCAAGCAAAGGGGCGCGCGTTTCCTCAGAGCAGAGGGAATCAGAGAACTGTAGTAGTAAGACAAAAGCGCTGAGTTTGGGAAGCCAGAGAAAAAGACCTTCCCAGTGCTGAGAGCTCAGGTCGTTTTTCCACCCTCTTCCCGGCCCCAGGCTTTCCAGAGTTCCCCGGGGAACAGGATCACCCAACGTGGCTCAGGCAGGGCTATTCGTTTCTGGGGAAGGTGGTGCCTCTGCCCCTTGGACTTTTGCACTTGACTGCTCTCCCCTGGGGTTCCAGCCTGGGGGACTGACTCAGAGACAAACAGAAGCGAAGGACGGGCGACGAGATGGAATATCCACCTAGCTAAGATCCACTAGAAGCTCCAGTCTAGGCTGAAGCCGCAGTCGGCCCAAGGTCGCGCGGCCAGACCGTGCCCCAAGCTCTGGGGCGGAGTCCCCCTCGGTTCCCCCGGTGAGGGCAAGGCCCTCAGAGAGAGGCACTGACCGGGCTCGAGCGGATGCCCCGCTGCCTCTGCCTCCGTCCTCATGACCCGGGTGGCGCAGGGCGCCCATGGCCCCGGCCTGGAGCTGATTGCAGCTGCGACTTCTGCTGGGCAGCGAGTGCGGCTAGCGCGCGTAGAGCTCCCCCGCCGCCTACCGCGGCTCCGCGGTTCAGAGATCGGTAGGCGGCGGCTAGGCCACCTCAAACCCCGCCTGGTCCTTTCCAGGTCTGGGACCTGGAAGCCCGTCCCTGCCCTAGGCCACGCCTCTTCCCTTCCACCCACTTCTCTCCCATGAAGCGCTGCCCGCAGGTCCTTCCCCCACCCTCGAAAACGTTCTCCGGAAGCCACGCCCCATTGCGTAGCACCGCCCCCTTTCCAGAGCCACGCCCCCAGGCTGTTCCCAGAGCGACGTTGGAGCCTCACAAATTCTGTTTAGCACTCTCCCTCCGCTAGGTCCGCTCCTTTGCAGCCTCAGATATTAGCTCTGGTTCCTCGCAATGTCTCATCGAGGCTCCAGGGACGCCATTCCTGACTCCCTTTAGGTCTTATTTAAACGATAATTTCCCGTGCTCAGTGCGCTCCTTACCTGACAGCGACTGGATCCAAAGCTTAAATTCCTAGTCCAAGCCTCACTTCCCGTCGCCACAGAGCAGTGGGCTCAAGCCTAGATTCCCCCCCCCTTATCCGTTCCTGGAGTACTTTGTAAGTGTGGGTTCCCTGTTCCTTTTTGGGCTCCAGGATTGATGCTTTCCGGCAGTTCCCCCGGCCCTCTCCAGCTCCGGAACTATAGTGTTAAGAGCCCTCGTTTCCCAGCCGGCGGAATAAGAAGACGGCGTGAGTAAGATTGCGCACACCGCTTGGGAAAGGAAGAGGAGGAGCTCTGCGCGCGGCATTCTGGGAGCGCGTGGTATTCTGGGTACCCGGGGCCCGCCATTCCCTCGCTTCACGCCTTCGCCTTGTAACGTTTGTGCCAGAACAGAAGAGGAGCCTGCGGTTAGTCGGTAAGGAGGGGCGGCAAACGGGCGAGAGGAAGCCGAGGCTTCCCTAGAGGGTTAGGGGCTGGAAGGGACTCTGCGGGGAAGCTCAGCGGCCATAGTGGAGGGCGGGAAGCCCGGGCCGATCTAAACATCATCCCGCTAGCATTTGGAACAGTTTCTAATTTACGCCTAGTCTGCACGTTCTGTGCCTTTCCGGGTCACCGACTTCCCAAGCTTGCAGGTAGTCTTCTCTTGCGAATTACCTCCTTTCCCTCTGGATCATTTTCAACGTCCTTTGCATCTCTGCTTCGGCTCCAATTCCGACACTGGTCCTCTCACGCGTTCCTCACTGCAGCAGAAGCTTTAACAAGTCGCTCTGCTGCAGAAGCTGCGTGCTCAATCCACTTTGTAGATGGTTCTAATTTTTTTAATAGAATCTTTGGCTACAATCCTGTAGCTTTTCTCCATCGTTTTTGGCATAAAATCCACACTCCTAAATTGAAAGCCGTGGTTCTTCACCAGGGGAGACTACGTTTAGCATCCTTAAAATCTTCTCATGAACCTAGGTGATGTGCTCCCGTATTGACTCGTTTTCTTTCTAAGAATTTTTAAAGCCCTGTGCATACTCTTTGTCTTTTAAAGAGACTAAATTGAGCGTTTCCCCTGATTGTATTCCTGCATGATGAGCATTTCCTGTTTACTTTCTCCTATGGAGGGGAGTCAGAAGGCTGAATTGAAAACACAACCTTCTGTCCTTCCTAGATTTCTCTTGAGTTTCGAACTGTATTTACTATCAGGAACTGTAGCCTTTAGCTAAATATGGTTGCTTAGCACTTGGAATATTACTAGTGTGACTGAGGAACCATTTTTTTTTAAATTCACATTTGTTTAAATAATTACATGGAAGCAGTGGTTACTTTACACTTCATTACATATCAGTTGTTTTGGTGATGATAAAGGGATATATGGTTGGGAAGAGAAAGGGGACACTCTTTGTCCAGATTAGCTTTCTCTGCCCAGCTTACCCTCCTTCCCCGCCTCACTAGTTGCCTGCATTTGCCACGGTGGTTCCTTCAAGCCAAGAGCCAAACTCCTTACACAGAAAATGCAGCTCTGACATATTTGCAAAGCTTGTGAAATGCTAGTCCTTCTTAAGCTCTGAAGGATAACTGTTGTCTTCCTTTCACTACAGGACAGGAAGAGTCCTGCCAAGATGTCTATTGGTGTGCCGATTAAAGTCTTGCACGAGGCTGAGGGCCACATAGTAACATGTGAGACCAACACTGGTGAGGTATATCGAGGGAAGCTCATTGAAGCTGAGGACAACATGAACTGCCAGGTATCCTACTTTGCACCTGAGGCTGTGAAGGAACTGTGGCTTTTATCCTGGGGTATTAAAAGCTGGTGATTGGAGGTCTTGATGGGGTTGTTCTCACCTAACAGTTATTTTCTAAATGCTTAATATATGTCAGACACTCTTACAGGTCCTTATGTTGTTTATATGCCAATATAGACTTAGTCTTTAAGCAGAAAGATTTGACAGCCTGATATGGTAGTGCATGTATATCCCAGCTCTTGGAAGGCTGAGGTAGGTGATCAAGAGTTCAAGGCTAGTGTGGGCTTTTTAACAAAATCCTGTGTCTAAAACAGCAAGTTATATTTAACTGTGTTTTCTCTCACATCTTAGAGGCCTGTTTAAAGCAAGTGGTACAGTAGAGTCAGGTTCAGAGCCGGCCATTTTCCATCACAATTAATAGTTTGCAGAATATTCAGCTTGCGTATTGTGTGCATTTACTTTTTTTTTTCCTTGGAGAAAGTCTCATCTGATATAACTGCCAAAGTTTTGGCGTATTTTTTTTTCCCCATTAGTTAGGAACTTGAACTTTGGAGTTAGAAATTTGAGTTGAATCATAATTAAATGACCTTGGGTATCATAATCACTTGTTCTCTCTGTAAAATGAAGATGGAGTAATTTTGGATCCTCTGTGCTGAATAAATTCCACGACATAATTAAATACATAAGAGCCTTATTGGGGAAGTGGCAGTGAAGGAAGACAGTGAGAGAGCAGGAGTGCATGTGTTTCTTGTTGCTGTGATCAAGTATTTATCCATCACAAGCAGCTTAAGGAAGGAAGAGTTTATCCTGATTCAGAATTTAGAATTTGGGGGTGCAGTCCATTGAGAGGGAATCGTGGCAAGGATTTGAGGGGGCAGATAGAGGAGTGCCTATGCTTGCCCAGTTTGCTGTAATTTTTTTGTGTGTGTTTGTTTCTCTGACACAGGGTTTCTCTGTTGTAACCCTGGCCGTCCTGGAACTCACTCTGTAGACCAGGCTGGCCTCAAACTCATAGGGATCTGCCTGCCTCTACCTCCCGAGTGCTGGGATTAAAGGCGTGCACCACCACCCGCCGGCCCAATTTCTAATTCTATTTACATTAAGTTAGATCTCTTCACTTCAACCTAATCTAGACAATCCCTCACACACTTGCTTGTTTTTTCAGTAATTATAAACCTACCAACTTGATAGTATTAACCATCATAGCAGGAGAGTTTTCAATCCAGGGAAAGGAAGGTAGATTGAGCAGAAAGAGCCTCAGACTGCAGTTCAATGCTAGGGACGTTTCATCAAGTGAGAGGAATAACAGGAAGCAGAAATGGATTGGCTCTAGTCAGTCACAGGCAGCCTATGGGGAAGACTGCCTCAGAGTGCCACAGTGGGTCCACAAGTAGCATACACTCCCCCCAGCCTGTTGTCTCCTGAAGGGGATGAGTGGTAATATCCCAAGATATTATCCCAGGGTCTAATACAGGTCTGATATCTTGGCATTGGTACAGAGATCAGATGACTTCAGCGTTTGCACTGTCAGCTCAGTGCTTTGCATGTTATAATTGTTAGAATATATGGTGCCTGGTACTGTATTCCAAGTAAGAAAAGGGTTGGAGAGAAAAATGCCTTATTTAGGGTCACCCCTGTGGGTAAGGTAGCTTGACTATTGCTTTTTAGGGTTTGTATTAGTCACTTCTCTGTGGCTGTGGTAGCATACCATCAAAAGGAGTTTATTTTTGGTTACAGTTCCAGAGAGTGGAGTCCCCCGTGGCAGGAAGCTGAGAGTTTACATTTTGAGCAGAAATCATGAAGCAAAGAGTGCAAACTGGAAGTGTTAGAGGGTGTTACTCTCAAAGCTTGCCCCAGTGACATACTTCCTTTGGCGGGGCTACATCCCCTAACATCACCACCCACAAAACAAAACAAAAGCAGCACAACCAACTCACGCCCAAGCTCTCAAATGCCTGCAACAATGGAGGAGATTTTTCATTTAAACTACTACAATTGTGCTGGTTAGTTTTTTGTCAGTTGACACAGCTAGAGTTGTCTGGGAAGAGGGAGCCTCCGTTGTGAAAATGCCCTATCAGATTGTCCTATAGGCAAGTCTATAGGGTGTTTTCTTGACTAGTGGTTGATGTGGGCAGACCCATTACAAGCTATGCCACTCCTACGCAGTTGTTTCTGGAAGGTATAAGAAAGGTAGCTGGAGGCTGAACGTGGTGTTGCAAGCCTTTAATCCCAGCACTTTGGAGGCAATGGCAAAACAGGGCTACGTAGTTCCAGGACTAGGCTATAAAAAGAGACCCTGTCTCAAAAACAAAATAAAAAATAGAATGGAAGGAAGGAAGGTAGTAGCTGAACATGGATTGGGGGCAAGTCAGTAAGTAGCATTCCTCCATGGCTTCTGCTTCAGTTCCTATCACCTTGAGTCCCTGCCTTGGCTCCCATCAATGATGGACTGTGATGTTTCCCCATGTTTCCTTTGACTGGGGTGTTTAGTACAGCAATAGAAAGCAAACTAAAACAAGATTGAGTTTAGAATTGGGTGGTGTATGTGTGCACCCTCTTTTCCCTATGCTGGGGATAGAGCCCAGTGCCTTGGGCATAATAGGTCAACATTCTCCTGCAGAACTACACCCTTTGTCACTTTGGAGTTGCTTTTGAGACAGGGTCTCTCTGTAGAACCCAAGCTGGCCTTAAACACTTAATGCTCCTGCCTCATTTTAGGTGGGTGCTCTCTGAAGTCCTGGGACGTACAGCTGACGTAATGCTGTCAGACCCTGACATGTAGCAGTGTGCCTGGGTCTGTTTTAGGGCATTTAGATTCATGAGTAGAAGGAAAGTTTTCAAGATAGTGACTAGTGACATGTTTATTGTGTTGCTTTATTTAAACAACTTACTGAGGGTTAAGGGCCTCCAATAGCCCAACTGTAGTATGAGTTTGTCTGACTAGATGGTTGTGGCATTCTCAGAAGTACAGCCCACACGATGTGAAGTGCACAGATCTTTGTGTTATCAGGTTGCAACTTGGAAAGTAGTATGCCTGTGTGTGAGTTTTGTGCCTCCCTTACCCTCTATCCCTCCCAAAGCAGTGATGAACTAGCAAATGAGTGTTCATTTTGGTTTACCTACAGAGTCTGTAAATGTGTTCACACTCTGAGGTACTGGGAAGTAGGACTCCATCATGTCCTGATTTTTGCAGGGACACAATTTAGCTCATAATACTGCCCAGATCAAAGTGGTGAGGCATCATTGGTTGTCCAGAGCCTAAGCATGCTACATAAAGATTAGGCTGTGTAGAGCACACTCCAGCAGTGGGCGAGCACTTCACTCATATGTCTCTGGGACTGTGGTGGCTCTGCAGGTTCCCTGCTGTCTCCTTCCTGGCCCCCAGTCCCTTGGAAATGAGAGCATTCTCCAAGCCTGGATTTTGTGACACCTTGTCTCAAAAAAAAAAAAAGAAAGAAAGAAAGAAAGAAAAGAAAAATGCTGAGAGACAAGATTATTAACACATTGCAAAGATTTGGGAACATGAGAGGATTCCATTATAACCACCTCTTTCCCTGTATGTATTGACATAGACTTCTTTACATGTCTGCATTTTAATTGGAGATGGCTTTGAAAAATTGTTCAGTGGGATAATCTTTTTGCAGTGCCAGGGATAGAATCCAGCAGGTACTCTGACTACTTGGTGTTCATATGGTAGCTTCAAAGTAGGGAAAATGGGCCATGGGGCAACAAAGCTTGATTAGAAATCCAGGCAGGTACTATGCAGACTGTAAACCTAAATACTGTGCATACCTTTAGGTGTGAAGGAAGTCATTTTGAGATACATGAGATACACATTTCTCTGGCATTCAGATATTAAATGATGTTCTTGGGTGCTGGAGAGTTGTCTCAGAGGTTAAGAACACTGGCTGCTCTTTAAAAAGACTGGATTCCGTTCTCAGCACCCACATGGCAGCTCACAACCATCTTGTAACTCCAGTTCCATGGGATCTGTTGTCTTCTCTGGCCTCTGAGGGCACTTAGACACTTGTGGTGCACATACAGATATACACATTAAATAAAATTTTTTTTTTTTTTAATGATGTACTTACCAACATCACTATGTAAAATTGCCTTTTTGTAGGGTCCTGAGAGCCCTGGTACTTGATGATGAAGCACTATACCACTGAGCCACGTAACCAGAACTTGGTTGTTTTAACGTAGCTTGTTGTAGCATGTTTGTGCCATTTGAAAGTATAGTATGTATGTGTATGAAATCTGTGATGAGTTCCTGGAAATGGAACTTAGTGGGTCCAACAGACGTTTGGGCATCTTAGGTTTGGACATATGGACAGGAAGACAGGGATCTCTGATCTCCTACTGCTCTACCACCTCAAGGTGAGCGTGCTGGCCAGACTACAGGCTGTGGCATTAGCTGGTGGTGGTGCCAGATTCTGTGTAGAAGTGATCAAGAATCCTTTGGTTTCCCACATTTTAGCTAATTTTTGTAGGAGACGTGGAGTACCCCCAGTCTCTTTCCCATCTTGGGAATGGATGACTTAGAGTTAGAAGCTCCTCAAATGGAGTTTTCTGGTTTTAGCTCTGTGTTTTAACCATGGCCTGAAGCATCTATCTTAGTAGTTATCAAGGAGAAAACTAAGGTTTTCTTCAAAATCAGAAGAAAAGATTTTTTAGGAAAAAATGCTTTTAGTCGGATATAATAAATACTAAAAGCTGTAACACCTGGGCAGTGGTGGTACACACTTTTAATCCTAGCACTTGGGAGGCAGAGGCAGGCAGATGTCTGAGTTTGAGGCCAGCCTAGACTACAGAGTGAATTTCAGGATAACCAGTTATGCTAGAGAAACTGTCTCCCAAAAAAAAAAAAAAAAGCCAAAACAGGCTGGGATTATGGTTTAATGATACTGCTTGCTTAGCATACTTCAGACCCTGGATTCAGTTCATAGCACCACACACTAAAGAGGTTTCAAACATATTTTAAAGCTGGGTTGGTAAGATGGCTCACTGGGTAAAGGTACTTGCCCATAAGCCTGACAACCCAAATCCAATCCCCTGAGCCCACATGGGAGGGAGAGAACTGATTCTGTCCATCAACACACATACCTGTGACATGCTTGCATATGTGTACGCATACACACACAAATAAATTGAATTTTTTAAAAAGAGAAAATTAAAACTAAAAACTTTTAAGACAAAGTAGACGACCTCTACGCTGCTCCTCTGACAGAGCCCAAAATGCATCTACTGAGTCACCTCCAGCCCATTTTTGGTAGTTTTTTTTAGGAGGGGGTGGGGTTCATCTCTCAAACCCAAGACTGTCCTTAAATGCATTGACTCTCTAACTTCACCTCCCAGGGGTTTTATGACGAGCTTCATAATTTTTATTATATGTTCTATTCTAGATCATATTTACGGTACATTTCAGGAGAAACTCTTATGACTTGCAAGAGTCTTTTGTTCCACCTCTGATTGGGATCCTAATACTGAGTACATAGTATAATTTTTTACGATGGACATATTATCTGTATAGTTTTTACACATCAGTATTACTATCCCAATTAAAAGTGAATGTAGCCATAAAATGGATGGTTCTGAGGAAGGATGTGTAGGAGTAGACATTTAACATGCAAAAATAATGCCTTTATTGATAATTATATGTGCACATTATCATAGGTTGCACTAATAATTTAACTTTGAAAACAAAGTTAGTAATGCTGCTGCTGTGCTGCCAGTTAGTATGTTCTTCCTGGACATGCACTTCATCTGTCAGTCAGTCTGACGTTTTGCCTTTTTGATACAGTAATTCTACCTCCAGTTCAAAATGATGGACAAAATTATGTTGTGTGTCCCTTTCAGTGTTGTTTTTAATAAGGAGAACTCTGAAAGCCAATATTTCTGTAATATGAATTTCTGTAAAATAAATTATAATTAAATTCACAATGTAGCAGACTTTAAACTTATGGCATACGCATACCTTCTCCACAGGATTGCACGTGTGTGCTAACATGCCTGCTTTGTCTTGTTTTTCATTATTTATAGAATATTTCTAAAATCAAATCTATGTAGATAAGACCTCATGTAGTTCATGCAGTGTTAGCCTTGTATAAATGGAGAAAAATGTTTAATTTTCTAGACTCATGGGCCTGTTAATTTCTATGTAATACCAACTCAGCACATTAAACTGGGTTACTTTCCAAAGTTCACAGAGCAGCTAAAGTTTCTAAAAATCAAATTTTATTTATTTATATTTATTCTTTTAAAAAAAAAAAACAACAGTAATACCAGCATGTTATACAGCAACTGCTTTTCTAGGTCCTGTAGTTAATCAGAACAAAATTATTCATCGTCGCTGGTTTTGTGTGGTGTTAAGGATCAAACCTAGGGCTTCACTCAACTAGGCAAATTCTCTACTAGCCTATGTAGTTTTTTTATTATTATTTTTCTCAGTTGAGTAAGCATGCTGATCCTAGCTACTCAGGAGGACTGGTTGAGGCCGCCCTAGGTGTCATAATGAGACCCTTTCTAGTTTTAAAAACGGTAATGTTAAAAAAAAAATGATGAGCATGTGTTTCATCTGTCTGCTTAGCTATGACAAACCCCTCTGTAGATAAGTGATCTGCATGGAATTAAGTGTTGTTTTAAGAAATTAGAGCCCACATACTTCTCCGGGATTGGGTCAATTGAAAAAACAAGACACTGCATGTAACTAATACCAGAAAAGCTTGAGATTTCTCAATGCAATGTGGGTTTTAAGACAAGAGTTTCTCTGTGTGGCCCAGACCAACCTGAAATTTGGGGTCTGCCTGGCTACATGATTAAATTTCTATAGATAACATAAGCTCTTTAGCTTAAGAGAGAAAAAAACCACTGTTTAGTCTATGTGAACTATTTTCAAGTAAGTTATATTCTTTGTACTCCTTTGCCCTGTAACATTTTTGTATTTCCTAAGGATAAAGATAGATGGGTTGAATCACTTGATAGTATAGAAACATTGGTAGCAATTGAATGAATTCCAATGTGTATGTGTAAAATTATCCTCAAGAGTGTACATTTTTAGCATGTTGGCAGGCCTGGCCATCCATACAAAAGGAAAAACCACCTCTGAGACTCAGCGTCTACTGTACTCTGACAAGGATCACTCTGACACTGGATGTGAGAAAGCGTCCCCATGTACTAAGAAAGAAGTCAGTTGTGCAGTGTTGACCAGTTGAGTGTTCCCTCCTTGGCTCAGTTCTGATGCTACAAAGAGAAATTGTCAGACAGCACTGGTTGAGGTCTCAGTCCTCAAAACTGTTTCCTCTTTAGATGCCAGTAGAAGGCCCAGTGTGAGCCCGTGTTTCTGACCAGGTATGAGTCGGTGTTCCTACTGTCCCCTCTTTAGGTTTGATCAGTCTTTGTTTAGACAGCTCACAGAATTCAGGGAAATGCATTACAGGTTTATTGTAGAGGACAGGACAAGTGATGCAGATGAGCTGAGCAAAGCCTGGGTGCAGGGACTAATTCCATGCTTCCTCATGATGCACCACCTCCAGGAACATCAACTTGTTCAGCCCTCTGAAAGTTCTCCAAAGTATGTTTCTTCGGATCTCATGGAAATCCATTGAATAGGCAGGACTGAAATATGGATGACCATGTAGAGGAGTGATTGGTGATTTGGGGGAGGTACGTGTCTTGTGTTAACATAACAGGGAGCTCTCTAAGAGGGTAGACAATCCTCTGTTTCCCTTGTTCTAGGAATGGAGCCCAGGGCCTTGCATGTGCAGCATGTGATCCATCACTGAACTGTACCTCCAGCCCAGGCATTACTCCTTCTGAAATGAAGGTTGTGAGAATTTACTTATAGACAACTTTAGAACGGAAAGATAAGAAGTAGAGTTTCTCTGACCAGCCTGAGGGAAAAGAAATTCTAGCTTTCATGGACTATCTTAAAAAAAGAATTATGAGGCCAGAACCATGATAAACTATATTATTCACTCCAGCATTATGTCACGATTCTGTATCATGTTTTCTCCATCTTGGGCCACAGATGTCATTTCACTTAGAGGTCTAGTCTGTGTTATTTATTGTGGCTGTTTAGGAAAAGCATAAACTCCATGTTCCTGTCCAACTTTTTGTAAAACCTCCAGCCTGTGGCTGGAGAGATGACCCAGTTGTTAGAGCGCTTGCTGCTCTTCCAGAGGACCAGGGTTAGATTCCTAGCACTCTGGGAATCTTGACCCCACCGCCTCTGGCTTCTGCAGTCACTCCACACTACACTTAAATATTAAGTAAATTTTTAAATGTAATTAAGATAAACCTATCGCGTAAAAGGTGATGCCTTTGGCTTTATGATGCAGACACGGGGCCCTCCTTGGGACTGTGCTACCATTTGTTCAGTAGCAGGACAGGAATGCACTAGAGCAGTGAGTGCTTCAGTGTGGGAAGTTAGTCTGGTGACACTGAGAACCCGTCATAGGACATGGTAGGAGCGCCTAGTTTGCATCTTGCTGGATCTGTGTGATACCCTCATGGAGATTCTCAAGGAGAGTAAGCTGAGTAGCGAGGGAGATGAGGCTTAACAATCGTTCATCCCAAAACAGACATCATTCCTCAGATTGGACATTGCTGGGTTTGTTATGTCTTAGGAGAGACAGCGTTTAGACATACTTTGCCTTGTTTAATTTGGTCTTTAATGGTTCTAGGAAAGTGGTCTGTCACACTTTCAGGAAGGGAGTGGTTCAGAGTCAGACCTGGGTTTGAACCTCAAACAAAACATAGGAGGGCAGTGTGACTTTAGGTAGGAGGGTGGGGTAAGTAAAGGCATGAGCCTTGGGGACAGATCTGCCTCTGGCAGACTGTGCTGTCATCTAGGGTAGTGCCTGCTGTCTAGAGTCACACAGGAAATGTTGGCTCTTGTTATATTGTATTTCCTCTAGTAGGGCAGGGAACTAGGGCTCAGAAAATTCTGAAGATGTGCTTAGGGTTTCACCTCTGGAAGATGGCAAAGCCAGATCTCACTGGAGGTGCTCAGCTACTTCACTGTCTTCTACAGAGTCACAAGTGTGCCTGGAATTGAGGGGGTTGGGTGAAATCCGGGTTTTCCAGTTGGGTAAGCTAACCATAACTGCTTACTTGTGGTGGCAGAGGCTCTGGTACTTGGCCAGGGAACTGTGGCAAGGGCTTAGGAACTGTGAAATTGTAAGGAAATGGCCATAGGAAGCCTGAAACTGGTTGGTGTGAAACTGGGGCCCTCTTGTCCTTGAGTGTAGAGCAGGAGCAGTGGTTTGAAATCCTAGCCACCATTCCCATTGCTCGGGTAAAGCAGAAGCAGCCTCAGAGCATTGATGTGTTTTGGATTTAGTTTTCACTGTTGGTATTCAAGCAGAAACTACCTGGCAATAAAGAAGACAGCTGCAGACAAGTGTTTCTCTTCATTTGTGGGTCCTAGGTTTCATAGTCACTTAAGATCATGTATGCATGTAGAAAATGAAAGCAGAGGTAAAGTGGTCTTGGGAATGAGGGTTACAGCGGGGGAAGAGGCAAGAGAAGAGGGAAGGCGGGTAGGGTATGGTGTAGGTACGGTACGCACAGGACAAAATTTTAGAAAGAAAGAGATGCGCATCTCTGCAGTGTGGGCTCCATCCATTCTAGGTGAGTGCTGTCCTCTTCTGCAGAGGACAGCGGTCAAGCAGTTGTTAAAGTGGCCTCGAATTTGGTGCTGGTAGGTCTGTGCCACTGTCCCCTTGGGTCTCCCGACTGGACCCATGGAGGTCCTCCTTCCCTCCATCCTACACCTACTCGTGTGGGCACGTTTGTCCTCCCAAAATCCTGCCGTGTCCCATGTAGCCATGTCTCTGTCCACAAACTCGAGTGGTCTCCCAGTACCCTACAGATGTGCTGCTTCAGGCCTTGTACAGGCTCTGGGAGCAGGGGCTGCCGCACCCACTTCTGCCTTCCTGATGTGTACTAACAGTCAGAACTGTATCTGGTGTGTGCTTTTGCCCTCGAAGGTTCCTTTCCAGTTGGAGGCCCTGCAGGCCCAGAAGGCAGTGTGAGCTGAGGCTCTGGATCTAGCCTCCTGCATATTGGCTGTTTGGCCTGGTCTTTGATTGTAATCTGTAGAAGTGGGAGAGCCCATACCTAACCTCTGAAACTTCTTTGAAGTGCACAGTCCCTGGTGCACACAGGAAGTGCCAACCATTGCTGTGCAATTTCACCGGCCTTATCTGGCTCTTTTATGCTGGTGCTAGGCTTTTGTATTTCCAAACTTGCTCCAGGTCAGGCTCCCTGGCTTTTGTGTGCTCCGGTGCTATGACCCTTACAAGTAAGCTGGTGATTCCCTTCCAGATGTCCAACATCACAGTCACATACAGAGATGGCCGAGTGGCACAGCTGGAACAGGTCTACATACGTGGCAGCAAGATCCGATTTCTGATTTTACCCGACATGCTGAAAAACGCGCCCATGTTAAAGAGCATGAAAAATAAAAACCAGGGTTCGGGGGCCGGCCGAGGGAAAGCTGCTATCCTGAAGGCCCAAGGTAGGTACCCTTTGGGACGGATTTTAGAGTTCCTACTTGCCTTGTTCTTTTAGGAGAAGGCCCTGTTGTTGCATGGGAACAGGGATGAATCTGACTTCACCATTCTCCACCCATGCTGCCCCTACCCTGTCCTGACCTGCCCCCCAAGCCTTGAGAAATTTCTTGGTAATGGAGGCTTTTCTCTACTATTTTTAATGTCTTACTTGATCATTGTATGGAGTTTAGTGTAAAATCCCAAATCTCTCCTTGGAGAAAAATGTAGATTCCTTAAGCCAGGTGTGGCAGCTCACACTCAAGACTGAGGCAGAAGGAGCACAGTGAGGTAGAGGCCAGCCTGAGTACAGCAGAGAGAACACTGTCTTAAGTGAAATAGTCTCCTGTAGTGAAGGTCCTTCCTTCTCAGAAATTCTACCCAAGAGGGCTGGCAGCTTGCTCTGGTCTGGGGTACGGATTGACGCCTAAAACTGTACGGCAGCATTCCCAGGACTGTGGGATTTTTTTTTTCCTGTTCACCCAAGATAGAAAGGGTAACAACAAACCAAAGAAACAGTTCCACCCTAGTCTGTCTTGATAAACCAGTGAGCTTAGGGTTGCTTAGGAACATGGGTGGCTCTTGCAGCTTCACAGAAAACCCTAGCGTGCCCCTTGAGTTAAGCACTCACTCTCTATACTTACCACCTCCAAGACAGTGTGCAGCTGGGGCAGGACTGGGAGGGTAGGGGAGTATGTCAGGAAGAGTTAGCAGCTGTAATCTGAGGTGAGGATCTCCTGTAGTCACAGCTGCTCTGGGAGGTAGTGTTCATGGCAGCAGTACGGAGACTAGGTGGTTTCCTCTGATACCCCACAGTGTTTCCAGGTAGATTTGAGCCTCATGTGCCAGGCGGGCCTCACACTTGCTGTGTACTTGACAGCAACCTTGAACTTCGGGTGCTCTTGCCTCCACCTCCCAAGGACTGGTGCCAACACGCCCAGACTGTGAATGGACACAGGGTCTCATCAGGCAAGCACTCTACCACCCCAACTACATCCCAGCCCTCTAGTTAGAGCCATCTTGTTTTGTTTGTTCAGGATTTTTGCTAATTGTACAAATTAGCTTATTTGTGGGGTAGGGGACATATGTGGAGATCAGCTTATTGGAGTCAGTTCTTGTCGACCATGGGGTTTCTGGGGATTGAACTTAGGTCAGCAGTATTGGCAGCAAGTACCTTTACCTGCTGAAACATCTTGTCAATCCCTTGTTTCAAAATTTCTTAAACTTGACATTAAATCTCTCCTTCAGCATGCTGTCCCTGGGTGACTGCTTAGCTGTTCTTGGAGACTAGCACAATTATGGTTTATGTTTGGGTCCCTGAAAAGTTCTGCCATGTTATTAGGTACAAAAGAATAGTCCTAAGAAACTACATTGGTTTTTGGGAAAAGATTTGATGGCATGAAAGGCCCTGGATCCTCCATCAGTGTCTTTGGTAGTGTATCTTATGTGTTTTACATGTGAGGTAGCTTCTGTGTTTAAAGATAGAGTAGTTTAGATTTTTGGTTTGTTTTGTTTTAAGACGTCTAAAAAGGCTGGTAGAATTTCTTTTTTTTTTATGTACATTGGTGTTTTGCCTGCATGTATGTCTGTGTGAGAGTGTCGGATTCCCTGAAATAGGAGTTATAGGCAGCTGTGAGCCGCCATGTGGGTGCTGGGAATTGAACTCAGATCCTCTGGAATAGCAGCCAGTACCCTTAATTGCTGAGCCATCGCTCCAGCCCAAACTGGTAAAATCTTGGAACCAGTCAGTGATGGCTTGGTAAAAGTGGTTGTCACACAAGCCTGACAGAAGTTGTCATCTGACCTCTACATGCATACAATACACACAATAAAATACTAAAAAGTGCGAGAGAAAATTTTCCCTTTGCCTTCTAGAGGGGCTGCTCTTGCTGTCACAGTGAAGCTAGCTTTCCCATCCTCACCAGTCCAATTGCTGTGCACGTCAGGCAATTACGTTTCGTTTCGTTTTTGCCGAGACCCACTGACTTCTGCCTGTGCCACCTGTGCCTTTCCCAAGCCCTGGCTCTAGTCTCTATCAGCAGGCGTATAGGTTCCCATCAGACTCCTCTCAGCACTGCTCCAGGCTCTGAAGGAACAAAAGAATTAGACTGGTCTGTCAGTCATCAGAATCCTCTATGTGTCCTTCAGAGCCTCTAGACTCCTAGGCACACTGGGTCACAGAGTGGTAGTCTTGTGTCTGTTTATGGGTAGTGTTATTTTATTTTCGTTCTTAAGCATTGCTTTCATGTGGAAAAACTCAAAGAATCATAAAATCTCTTACCCAGAATTAACAGATACTAGCACTTAAGTATGTGCTTCAGAGTTTCAGAAGTGAATTGAGGGCCAGAGTGATAGCTCGGTGGATAAAGAGCTTGCTGTACGGTGTGATACCTGAGTTCAGTCTATGCGTGGTGTCACCTGCTTGTAATCCCAGCACTGGCAAGACCCAGACCGATCCCTGGGCTTCCTAGCCAGCCTATCTAGCCTACTTAGCAAGCTCCAGGCCACTAACAGACCTTGTCTCAAGAATCTCAGAGTACTAGGTGGAATATGAGGAACGACACTTGAGGTTTTCCTCTGTCCTCTATGTTCACACACACAGGGAAATGCCCCTCCACCTACCCCATACAAAGAGAATTGAATGCATCCATAATGGCGTATTAGTTTGCCATAGGCTGGCCCTGAGAATCCATCTTTTCTATGGTACTCAGACTCCCGTCGGGGCTGCCTCCCACCCTGACACAGGTGTCAGTGCCAACTTCCCCTCCTCCCCCCACCCCCTTCTCTACATGATGCATAGTTATCTAGGGTAATGTTGATTTAGGTGGCCCTTCGGGTCCCTTCCAGAGCTAATGTCCAGGCTCCAGCTACTACTCGTCATGTGCATGTCTGACCCTGCTGACATCTCTCCTTCCTCTTCCTTTCAGTGGCTGCAAGAGGAAGAGGACGTGGAATGGGGCGTGGAAACATCTTCCAGAAGCGAAGATAATTTTCTCTGTTGAAGGGAACTTTGTCCTTTTTTCTCTTAGGTTTTCTTGGGGGGGGGGGGTGAGTGTTCATGTGCATATGTCCTAGGTTTTCTTTTGGCATTTCTCTTTGTATCAGAGAAATTGTTATGCTAAATAAAATTTGGTTGTTTTGTGGTTTGTTTATGTAAAGTGTTACGAAAACAAGAACTGTGTGTTCATTTTGTAGTGTGCTTTGGCAGCAGGTTGAAATCTGACGCCCTCGGCCATGCGCTGCGAGAGCACTTTTCTAATAGCAGTTATTGATAAGAGCTCAAGCGCCGCTCAGGTCAGAAAAGCCCAACTTGGAGAAGCTCCAAGCACAGTGTTGTTTATCTTTGACACGTGCACTCGGTGTGGAACTTTGCTCAGTTAACCTTTGTGGGACACCATCAGCGCAGCGCCAACAACACGGGTCGCCCACGGAGATGTCTCGTCCTCTCGTCTGTAGTCTGATAGTCCTAGCACCTCGGCACTTGAGGGCAGTCTTCTGGTACTGAAGAGTACTCGGAGGCTCCTGGGGGCCTATCTATGGCTACGCTACTGGCTCCACAGTGCGAGCACCTCAGCATCAGTCACATTAATTATTAACGTAAGGAGGATACGGTGTGCAGGCGAGTGCTTGACGTAAACACAAGCTGGGAAAGCACCCTGAGTCATTATTCTATTGGAAAGAAAGTGTTGTCAAAAGTCCATTGCCAGATGAGCTCCAGCAGAAGCCTCGAGAGGAAGGGTCAGTCACTCGTCTGTGTTTTCAGTGGTTCACTTCTTGGATTTGCAGTATTCCTCAATGATGTCCTAGGCCTGGAGTGTTGTTTGTTTTTCCGTGCGCCTTTATACCACAGCTGTAACCAGCCACTTTACAGTTTCCCCTTTCGGTCAGTTTTATACATCGTCAGCTATAACAGGTTGACTTGTTGCTCAGCACAACCAGGCTCCACCAACTTGACATGTATTGGCTCTCTCGTCAGGGTTGGATGCAAGCATACGCCTGCAGATTAGCAGGCAAACTCCACCCAGTGAGCAATCATGGATGGGCATAGTCAGTAGCTGCTTACGTGGTGAAATGTTAACATCCGTACACTCCAGCAGCAGTGCCTTTCACCCTCAGCCATAACTGTGAGTTGCCAAAGGGGCAGGGGTGGGGAGGAGACAGGGTCTCTCTGTAGTCCCGCCTGGCTAAGTAGTCCTACTTGTTATGTAGACCAAGTGGCCTCAGATTCAGAGATGTGCTTGCATCTGCTTCCTGAGTGCCGTGATTAAGGGCATGTGCCATCATACCCAGCTGTAAAGTCGGATCTTGAATTCACCCTGCCTCTCCATGCAGAAGAGACAGTCTTCACTTCTAACAGGATGCCTAGTTTTGTGTTGGAAACCACTTCTTCCAGGCTGGGCATGGTGGTACACGCACGTTCATACCAGTACTCAAGAGGCAGAGACAAGTGGATCTCTGAGTTCAGGACTCACTACTTAGTTCCAGGCCAACCTGGGTTAGACACCTTAAAAAAAAGTTTATTTAAATTACAGATACTGTGGGGGTTTTTTCTACACTTATTGTTGGAGATGCATGCTAGCACACGTGTGAAAGTTGGAAGACAACTTTTGGGAGTTGGTCCCTTCACCTTCTTGGGAATCAAAGTTAGGCTGTCAGGATTTTCTTTGAAAACAGCATCTCTGCCCTTCTCCCTCTTTCCCTCCCCCGCCCTGTTTTCAACTCTTAACTGATTTCTCTCAAGTGTGTCTGTGTGCTTATTTGGTGCTGTCTCCGTTTATGCACAACATTGGGTTCCTTCTGGTTACTGTGTGTATTCCCCATCACACTTCCTGATTGTAACTCTGTTGCCGCCATAGTCGTCTTTGGATTATGACGGGTAAATTATTACTGGTGAGTCATGGGGGTAGATTGCTGAAGAACTTTCCCCTGGTTCCTTTATATCCTCTGTTCATCTAAAGACCTTGATGTACTGTCAGTTATTCTTTATCTGTCCGGTGGACTAGTTTCCCTTTTGGTCTCGTCCCAAGCTCTTCCCATGCCCTTCCTCTGCGTAGCTCCTGTTTTCTGCGTAGGTTCTTCTTTTTGGCTTATTATTTGTATAAGTGGTGCATGAAAGGTGGGTTGTTTTTGTTTTGTTTTTGAAACTACAAGTCTGAAAATAATCTGTGGTTGATCAGATTGGGTGTGAAATTCTAAGTTGGAACGCGTTTTCCATCTGTCGAATGACTATTCCCCGATAGGGAACCAAGAACAAAGTACAGAGTACAGAGCTATCAAAAAGCAAGTTGGTGAACCAGTGGGTTTTATTAGAGTTACTTATAGGAGCATACGTGGGGGGGAGCTTAATAGGAGCAGAAAATGACAGGTGTACCTCCAAAAGTCACCCCAGCATGGGTGACAGCTTATGAACCTGGAAACCTGGAGTGCACTGCATAACCTGCAGGTAGCTCAGCTGGTTGGGAGAGTGCCCTTGCCAGGCAGCTCACCTGGGCTGGTCTGAGCCTCTTCTAGGCAACTCGGTTTGTGTAAGTGTGTCAGCGGTCCTTACTGCTCATATGTGCTTAGGGAGGTAGGAGCATGAGGAGTCTGATCAGTTTCAGTGACCTAAAGTCTTTTGAGTTCAGTTCCTGAACTTAAGGGGCTTCCTGCAGGATAGAGGGTTCTGTTTCCCATTTGAATATCCTGTGCCTTGAGCTTCCATGCAAATAGAATGTTTTATCTCCAAGGATATTACTAGACAACACTTGAGAAGTTCGATATTTTGATGTTTTGCAGGTGATATGAAATATATGAAACATATGAAACAAATGTACATACCTTGAGGCAGATGGTTGTCTGCATGTGTTGTACAGGCCTTTGATGAACTCTTTCAGAGTGGATCCTGCCCTTTTCTGTCTTATTTGCTAATAATGTCCATCATGGCATGCCTGTGGCAGTCTGGGAACAACTTTTGAATTCTGGGAGTCAAACACTTCATCAGTATTGGTAGCAAGCATCTTTACCCACTAAGTCAGCCAGCCAGCCCATTTTTCAGTCTTTACTTTAGGAAAGAGTAAAATCCTGAGTTGGTTTTCTGAATGTTCTGAAGTTTATTTTGAGGGTAATGGTTCCTTGTTCCTTGATAGTGCCTTTTCCTTGGGAACATTAATTTGCCTGGGGTTTTTATCTCCCTACATAAGTTTTTCTGCCTTTTTGGTTTTTGGCATTCTTTGTTACAGATTTTAGCCTGCCTGACCATCATTAGTAATCTATAGGATTACTACTGACTGCTAGTATGTGTGTATATTTACTAATAGACATTTATATATAATTATTACTAATATATGCAGAATATTAAAAGAAATGTCTATAAAGTAGTCTGAACTTCGATTGCTAGAAAGTCATCCAAATCTCTCCACATGCTAAGGAAGTGCTTTGCCATTGAGCTACAGCTCAGCCCAGTGTCTTAAGGGTTTCTTGAGATAGATTCTCTGGGGGACATGGCCAGGTTTAAGCCAAGTATAGTGGTGCAGGCCTTTAATTGCACTTGAAAGGCAGAGACAGGCAGATCTCTGTGAGCTTGAGGTCAGTGTGGTCTTTGTATGGAATTCCAGGCCAACCAGGGATAAATAGCAATAAAAACCCTGTCTCAAAAAAGGTGACACCATTAAACAGTACCTAGTCCCCACCAAAAGGCTAACATATAACATTGGTTCTGACTACTACACTACTATTTTCCTATATACAGGAAAGTTTAGTCCTCATTTGAATGTGTGGTACCAACTATCCCAGCATGTAAAGTTTCTTGCTAGGTATTCCATATTTAAATTGAGCATGTAGGATTTTTCTGCTGTTGGCCAAAGCAAATGAAGGTAAATAGATTTATAATTGTCTCTGAAAAACAGAAAGCGGACGAAACACATGAAATTAGTTTTCAAGGTCCTAGACCTCAGATATTGAAGGAAACTAATTCCTGATAAATAAGGAGTTACCAGCTCAGGCCTTACAAAGGGATTCCACCCTGTGGACCAGAAAGCAGAGGCATCCTGACTGGACCCTGCCTCCATGGAAGAATCAAAGCTACAAAATAGAAGCCTGCAGAACCCAGATCTACAGGTCCACCTTGAGTATTCAGTGGACTATGGATCAGCACGTGATTGTGAGAAAAGTCTGTGATGAGCAGAAAATCTTTTTGCTATAGATCTCAGATCCTGTCTGATGAAAGTCTGTGATGAGCAGAAAATCTTTTTGCTATAGATCTCAGATCCTGTCTGATGACATTATTGGCTTTTGGATCGTTGAATGCTAGTGGTCCTAGCAATACATTCCAGGTTTTACCTGATAAATATGGGATATTAGGCCAGTCAGGTGTGTAACGGATGGCTAATAAGCGGGCCAGACATATATGGAGATAATTTGGCTCTGGATCTGAAAAATTCCAAATCTCCACACTCACTCATTCTTGAATCTTTAAACATAGGAGATTTTTCTGGCAAACTCGGTTCACCTGGAGAAGCACCAGGGTTGAGTCAGAAGGCATAAAGGACAAGGGAAGAGTATGGCTTAGAGCCTTATGGTGGTTTCTATGTTAGACAAGTGGAATTTCAGTGGGCTCTGGGTAACCGTGGTCTTCAGCTGTCCAGTTCTTGGCCCTGGGCTTTGTGTGCAAGTTACATAAAGGAGAGGATATGGATCCAGGATTGATGGAATGGTGCATGAAAAATGCGCTGGCAGGCACGGGGTTTGCAATCATTAGGAAACAGCTGACCCTGGGAACAGCATTCTCTCTGGGAGTAGTAAGAACCCCCAGATATCAAAGCATACATTCATTGGTGGAGGGGGGGGAAGATTGGTCACAGAGAACACTAAAACACAGTGGAGACTCTTCGTGTCACACCACAGTTATTTAGAGGAAATACATGTCTTCAGGCAAGCAAATGTTTAAAAAAAAATCCAGACTTAATTATTTTTAATTTGTGTGAGTGTAGAGGTGGGGTACATGTGGAGATGAGAGGACAACTTTTAGAGGTTCTCTCCTACACTCTGAGGTCCAGGGCTCAAACTCAGGTGATCAGGCATGTGTAGCAAGTCCTTTTACCCGTGAGTCATCTCACAAACCCACCAAAGTTGACAGTTAATTTGTTAGTTACTTTTTTGAGAAAGGGTTTCCTTGCGTAGCCCTGGCTGTTCTGGATCTTGCTCTGTAGATCAGGCTGGCCTTCACCTCAGAGAGCTACCTACCTCTGCCTCTTGAGTACTGGGATTAAAGTTGTGCGTCACCACCATGCAGCCAATATTGTCAGTAAAAGTAAAAAAAAAAAAAAAAAAAAAAAATCTTTACCATTTCCCATTTTTAAAAGATACTCTTAGAAAATCATTTTATATTTAAATAGTTAAATTTTGCTATTTTTTTTGTTTAGTATGGAGAGTTTATTTGTTCAGGATTTTAAAAAAAATGTGTACGAGTGTTTTCCCTCCATGTATGCAGGTGTACTCCATGTATGCAGGTGTACTGTGCATGCTTGCTGCCTATGGATGTCAAAGAGGTCATCCGATCTAGAACTGGAGTCAGGAATGGTTGTAAATCACCATGTGGGTTCTGGGAACTGAACCTGGGTCCTCTGTAAGAGCAACAAGTGCTCATAACAGCTGAGCAATCTCTCCAGCTACAAATTTGGGGTTTTAATGCCTTTTATACTTTAGGATAAAACTGAGACTTAAATCTGAGTTGAAGTATAAGGACAAAAATGTCTGGTGACATGATGCGACTTTTAAGTGGCACTACTTTCCAAATGTACTTTCATTTAAAACAATAACTATTTCAGAAGCCTGTCAGTGTTGGGAAGGTGACTTTGTGAGTAAAAAACACTTCACACAAAGAAAGACCAGAGTTCAAATATCCAGCATCTATGTAAAAAGCAAGGCATGGCCATGCAAGTCTCTAACACAGTGGTTCTCAGTCTTCCTAATGCCGAGACTTTAGTACAGTCCTCGTGTTTGGTGACCCCCAACCATAAGATTATTCCTTGCTACTTCGTAACTGTGATTTGCTACTGTTGTGAATCGTAATATAGATATAGATAGTCGTAATATAGATATTCAGATATTCAGTGACCCTGTGAACGGGCTCTTCAACCCCCAAAGGGGTGTAAAGATCCACAGGTTAAGAACCACAGCTCTAACACCATATTGTAGAGAGCAGATGTGGGTTTGGTAGCTGCCAGCCTGGCACCAGTTGCAGTGAGAGACCTCGTCTCAAGGAAATAAGGCAGAGAGATAAGCAGGGTACACGTGTGTCCATACCACACACATACAGAGCCTGTCAGTATTATGGACAGTATGTAACGAAGCAAATGTAATATTTAATCTTTTACTTTTCAAGTAAAAGGCCACACTATGGCATGTAGTTTACCTATATAAGTAACACCTTGGAATTAAAGTATTTAATATTTGACTGACAGTTTAGGGTTAGTACATTATTGTCGTAGTGGGAAGCACGGTGGAATGCAGGCAGACAGTGCTGGAGAAGGAGCAGAGAGTATCCACATCTGGATCAGCAGGCAGCAGCAAGAGAGTATGATACTGGACCTGGCTTGAATTTCTGCAACCTCAAGCCTGCACCCGGGGATATACTTTCTCCAACAAGGCCACAACTCCTAATAGTGCCACTCCCTATGGGGGCCATCTTCATCAAACCACCACAACTGATTTCAATAACTGAAAAATAAAGAGGGTGTTCATTTGAAAAACAAAAACAGACTACCAGTACCCAGGAAGTCCATCTCAGATAAAGAGCAGTTAGCCTGGACAAGCACTGCTGTGAAAAGCAAGTCATAAAAACAAGATTTGAAAAAAATCAGGTTGTTTTTCCAAGCCAATTAAGTATATCCCAGAATAAGTTGGTGTGGTGACTCATGCCTGTACCATCAAAATGAGTTCTAGGCCTGATTGGGATACAGCATAGTTACCAGGTCTGCTTTGTCTAGAATAAGAATCTGTCTTGCCAGGTGGTAGTGACACACACCTTTAATCCCAGCACGTAAGAGGCAGAGGCAGAGACAGGTGGATCTCTGAGTTCCTGGCCAGCCTGGACTACAGTGGATCAAGATGTGAGCTATCAGCTTTTCCTTTGCTCCCCATCATGGACTGTAACCCTCTGAAACTGTAAGCCAAAGTAAGTGCTTTCTTTTGTAAGTTAACTTGGACACAGTGTTTTATCACAGCAATATCGAAGTAACTAAGAAAAGACATAACAAAAAGAAACTACCCAAAATTAAACATAAGGAGAAAAAGGTTAGAAAAGAGTGAACTGAGGAGTAACTCAGTAACTCCATGACCCAAGGGGATAACTGGAGTACCCAAAGGAAGAACAAAAGAATTATTTGAAAAAAATGATGGCCAGAATTTGTACAGACTAAATGAAAACTAAACTAGCCTGGAAATAAAAGATAAGATCCAAGGACCAAAGATAAAGACGACAGCTTTCTCATTTGAAACACAATACAAGCAAGAAGATAATTAGTAATTACTAATTCTTAGTTATTAAGGGAAAAGGTATAGGGCCAGCAAAAGGGTTCAGTGTGTAAAGATGGTTTCTGCCAAGTCTGACAACCCCAGTTCAATCCCCAGGACCCACATGGTGAATCTGAGACTAGGTAGGCATGAGCTCCAGGGGAAAAACCTACTACTACTATTTTGCTAAAGTAGTAGTTCTGCTACTATCACTCTGCTAAAGCATCCTTCCTAGTGCTGCTACCCTTTAATACACCTCCTCATGTAGTGTTGTGGTAATCCCAACCTTAAAATTATTTTCATTGCTACTTCATAACTGTAATTTATGAATCATAATGTAAATATCTGATGGTCTTAGGTGACCCCTGTGAAAGAATTGTTTGACCCTCCAACGGGGTCATAACCCACAGGTTAAGAGCCTCTCGGTGTGCACGACTTTAATCCCAGCACTCGGGAGGCAGAGGCAGGCGGGTCTCTGAGTTCCAGGACAGCCAGAGTTACAACAGAGAAACCCTGATTCAAAAAACCAAAAAAAGAGAGAGAAAAAAAAAACCACCGTGCCAAAGGAGCATAACAATAAAATGACTTGTAGTGACATGTTATTATGCCTGTAGATCGGTGCATTGATCAACCCTCATCAGAGAAGCTTCTTTTTTTCCCATGGATGATGATTAACACAGAAGCCTGCCGCTGGACAGTGTGCAGACACTGAGAGACTTCGGAGCACTTAGTCCTAAGTGGGATGTCTGCCAAACCCCTCCTCTCAGGGCTCAGGAATGGAAGGAGGCGAGGAGACTGTAGGTCCCAGGGGAGTAGATGACTCCAAGGGAACTGAGTCTTCTAGACATAGCAGGACTGCAACAGCACGCACAAGACCCGCACAAGTTCAGACCAGCAATGGGAAGGAGAGGTAGATAATCCCACCCCGACCAAGAAGCTCTTTGCTGTTGGTGCTTCCCATGAAAGAGACAATCAGTTTTCCAGTGGAGTGTCACTGAGTGCATCAGCCACACTCCAGGACAGATGCCATGCTCGGGAGTTGTCCAACACAAAATGGACTCCACTGGGCGCAGGAGGAGGCCTTTTTGTTTCATTTGGGTATTTTTTTTTATCTTAATTTTTTTTGTTTGTTTCAATTTTTCACTTATGTTTTTGTTTTTTAGAGAGACAGAACATGAAGTTGGGTGTGCAGGGAGACAAAGAGGAAGAGGAGGAGGGGAAGGGTATGATCAAAATATATTGTTTGAAAAAAAATACATAAATATTAAAGATGAAAAGGGGTGTGGGGGAGGCTGGAGATGCCTCATTGTTTAAGAGTGTGTACTTCTCATACAGAGGACCTGAGTTCAGTTCCCGGTACCCACATGCCAAGGGTTACAGCAGTCTGTAACTAGATCTCTAAGGGGATCTGATATATACATACACACACACACACACACACACACACACACACACACACACTGAAAAGTAATAAAATTAAATCTTGAAAATAAAAAGATGAAAAGAGCCAGGCAGTGGTGGTGCACGCCTTTAATCCCAGCACTTGTGGGAGGCAGAGGCAGGTAAATCTCTGCGTTCAAGGCCAGCCTGGTCTGCAGAGTAAGTTCCAAGTCAGCCAGAGTTACAACAAAGAAACCCATCTCAAAAACCAAACAAACAAACAAACAAAGCACATACTCTTTGTCTTATTTAGGATTTCCCTTGCTGTGATAAAACACCATGGCCAAAAGCAATTTGGAGAGGAAAAGGTTTATTTCAGCTTATACTTCCACATCATAGTCCATCATTGATAGAAGTCAGGACAGGGACTCAAGCAGGGCAGGAACCTGGAGGCAGGAGCTGGTGCAGAGGCCATGGAGGAGTGCTGCTTACTGGCTTGCTCCCCATGGCTTGCTCAGCCTGCTTTCTTAATAAACCCAAGACCACCAGCCCAGGGATGGCACCACCACAATGGGCTGGGCCCTCCCCCATCAATCACTAACTAATAAAATGCACCACAGGCTTGCCTACAGGCCAGTCTGGTGGGGACATTTTCTCAGTTGATTCACTCTTCTCATAAGACTTTAGCGTTTATCAGGTTGACATAAAACCTAGCCAGCACACTATGCAACCAAAGCTAGAGTAGCTACATTAATATCAGTTAAGCACATTTCAGAAGAAGGGGTATCGTCAGGGTATGATAAGAGTTCTTTAATGATGATAGCAGGGGAGTTAATCAGGGGTCCATGGCCATCTTAAACATTCATGGTCCGGTCCCGATAATATACCTTCAGAACATACAAAGTCAACAATGGATAGGACATCAGGAAGACACAGACCAACAGTTACAGTCAGAGACTTCAGTGTCCTCTCTCAACAGATAAAATAGGCAGAAAATCAGCACGCATGGAGTAGACGTAAACACTGCTACCAACTACCCTGACTTTAATTAACACTTAGTGTATACTTAACAACAGTAGAGTATACATTCTTCCACGTACACACATTTGCCAACATCGGCCGTATGATGAGCTATAACACTCATCAATAGATCCAAACAGTACAGAGCCATACTGCGTTCTCAGACAATAGTGAAATTAAATTAAGAAACAGAGCTAGCATGATGGCTCAGTGGGTAAAGGTTCTTGCTGTACAGGCCTGGCAATTTGAGGCCATGTAGAAGGAAAAAACTAAGTCCATAAAGCTGTCTCTGACCCCCACATGGTGTGCCATGGAATGTGTACCCACCCACCCCTACACACTACACTAATTATTAATTTTTTTCAATTAGCAACTATAAACAGGAGGACTGTGAAATCATGTAAACACCTTGAAAATCAATATGACAGTTTCTTAAAGTGTTCAAGACATGTGATCTTTACGTGTGACATGTAAAATACCATGTGATCTTCTCTGTTGTGGTTGGGATATGAACTGTAGCCTCTAAAGGCTGATATCCTCATGGCTTGACTCATAGTTGGTGGCACTATGTAAGGTGGTTGGCTCATCAGTGGGTTAATCCGTCAATGAGCTTAGAGCTGAATGAGTTACTGGAGGAAGAAGGTCACCCAAAGTCTGTCTTCCCCACCTCTCCTCTCCCATTCCTAGCATCCACAAGGTGAAAGGCTTTGCTTGAACATACTTAGCCTTCTTTCAGGCCCAAGAGTGTGAGGCCAAGGGACCAAGAAAACAGGGATTGACACCCTGAAATTATGAACCAAAGTAAATTCTTCCTCTCCCAAGTTGTTTTTCTTAGGTATTTTCTCATGGCAATGAAAGATTAATTAATATACATACCCAAGTGCTTACTCAAGAGAAATGAAATGTTCATGCCACAACTAGGGCATGAATTTTCATAGCAGCTTTGTCTGTCATAGCCAGAACCTAGAAACAACTGAATATCCATCAACAGGTTCATAGATTAAACTGTGGTATACCCATGACATACTATTCACAAAGCAATTCTTGATGCATGCAACAATATAGGTGAGCCTCAAAACAATTATGCTGTTTTTTAAAAGACTATATTAAAAAAGAGGACATTTATATGATCCAAATCTAGATGCAAACTAATCTGTGGGGGCAGAACACAGACCAGTGGCTTCTGCGAGGTGGCGGTGGAAGGAAAGGGAGCTGGGAGCACAGCAAGCTTGGGGGTGACAGACACATCTGACACCACGGTTCTCCTGAGCGTGTAAATATGACAACACTGCACTGCACACTTTAAACTTGTCACAGTGTGCTGTATTATGTTGCAATTTTGTGGAAACTAAATACATAGCCAAGGCTGGCCTACAGGCCTGTGTCACCACACCCAGGTTTTTGTTTTTTTTTTAATCACTGTTTTCAAAAAACCAAAAACAAAGTATGCAGTCGGGAAGACGATGCTGGAGGGTTTTGTCGGTGGAGATGGCAGTGGCGGTGGCAGTCGGCAACACACTCCCAAGACAAGTGTGCTTTCCCTTTGAAGCCACGCAGAGAAAACCTTGGTGGAACAGGGACCTGTTGCCTGTGATTCTAGATTCTCAGATAGAGCTAGACACAGGGGCACAGACCTGTCATCCCAGTACTCAGAAGGGGGAAGCAGGATGATTGACAGTTCAAGCCCAGTGTGGGCCACGTAACCGGACTCTGGCTAGATAAGTAGGTAAGTAAATCAATAAATCGAGGGCTATGATATAGTGCAGTGAAAGCATTTGCCTAGTATGCTTCAGGCCCAGAGTCCAAATCTTAGTGCATAGATGGATGGATAGACAGACAGACAGACAGACAGATAGGGATAGATAGATATAGATAAATGGATGCCTAGTATGCTTCAGACCCAGAGTCTAACTCTCAGTGCATAGATAGATAGATAGATAGATGATAGACAGATAGATGATAGATAGACAGATAGATAGGTAGATAGACAGATACATAGATAGATGTGTGTCTCAGTTCTGCCTAGCTCTTGCACAGCCTCAGCACAGAGAGCCTGGTGAAGGACTGGGTGATCCTCAGCATGCTGGCTTATCCCCCTCAAGTGGCAGGCTCTTTCCAACCTCACTGGCTCCTCACTTCATCAGGTCAAGGAGGATTTTTGTACCTAATTCTCAAATGGTCCACACGCCAGGATGTGATGGGTCTGGACCAAGGATGGGTTTGTATGCCTCCAATTTGGCAGCTGAGCAAGGCCCCCACAGCCTTCCTTTCCTCCTGGCCAGTGCTCTCTCTGCCACCAAGCTGAGCGAAGCATACCACAGGCTCGAAGGCCTCCCTCAGAATGCCTGCACTGAAAACTCAACAGGTTTCATTCGATTTAAGCTGCGATAAGGTCAGCAGGGCTCTGCCCTCACTCATGGATTCCTTATTGCCACGGCAGGGGGCCCCTTTCATGCTCTCTAGCCATGTGATACATACAATGACACAGCAAGAAAGCCCTCACCAGATGCATCCGTGTGACTTCCCAGCCTTCAGAACCATGGGCTAAGTAAACTTTGTTGTTTATAAATTACCGGGAATGCAGTATTCTGTTACAGTAGCACAAAGGCACGGCCCAGCCCTCACTTCTGGTAACTTCTCTGTCCCTGCCCGGGGCATCTCCTTGCCCATCACCATGAGAATTCTGTGAAGGGTCAGGGGCACTTACATAGCAGCAAGGCCAACTTCGCTCAGGTCTCCTCAGCCGTCTCCGGATCTGGCTCAGCTACTGCGTCACACGCCTCCAAAAGGTGGAGAACTCCAGACCATCTGCTGCCACCTAGATTTGCCTGGAGCCTGCCTGGGACACCTGGATCCGGACCTCACACGCTAGCCTACGAGGGACCTGGCTGCACGCCGACATCTTAAGGTTTGTGGGCTTAGACCAGCTGTGGGCAGTAAGAAGGGCAGGGGGGACTCGGAGCTCTGCTTTTGTACAGCAAGGAGTTACAGGGAGAACTCGGCTGCCTGCGCACATGACAGGGTGATCAGCCTGCTGGGCCCAAGGCTTACCCTCATTTCCTTCTCTCTGCTGGCCCATTCTCCACCCCGTTTTATCTGGCTCCAGGAAGCCCAAACCCATGTCCTGAGTGGGTGAGGCAACAGGGAAAGTTACATAAAACGAAGCACTGAAGGCCAGGGTCTGGGACAGTGTGTTCTGTTTAACAGAGAGGGGGAAGTTGGCTCTCGGGCCTGGAGAGTTGGAGGACCTGGCCAGGTCCCCCAGCAAGTGCAGAGCAGAGCCAGAGGCCACACGCTCTTCTCACTGCCTCTTGATAAGCAGTGTCCACAGCAGTGGAGCTTGAGGGGAAATCCTTTTCCTCACCTTCCCTCTCTCCCGGCCTGGGATCCGATGGAATCCAGCCCTCCCCCTTCTTGGCCACGGGTCTGGGTATGTGCTGGAAATGATGTATGGGGGCTGTATGTACTGTCCATAGTCCACTTGGAGTCAGTCAAGGGGGCGTCAGAGCTGGGGGGCCATGGGAACACAGGTCCAGGTTAACCCCAGCCTTTACCTTGACCCTGAGGTTGCCCTCTTACTGGATCTCTCCACTGTCACAAGGCCTTATGTCATGGTGCTACACAGAGGCCTTATCCCTGCCCTCGGGTTTCTCTGAGCCCCTTCCTCACTTGCCCTGCCTGTCTACTGGTTGGGCTAAAATCCCTAGTTTCCTAAATGGGGCAGTGAGGATATCCGGCTTCTAGCTGGGAGTCCACCTTGAGGGATTAGGGAAAGGAAGACAGTACCGCCCTACAGAGGTACCCATAGGTCTGTTCTGCCCTGAGAACCCTGATGCTGGCTGGGCCCACCTCCACCCCTACACATTGTGAGTGATCCCAGCACTAGAGGAAGCACCACAGCTCTCATCTCCAGGCCACACATCTCCTTGCCCTGCCAAGTTGCACACAACCTACATGGGAGGCCTAGGGACTAGAGCTAGGGAGGCTGGGCGGTGCTGCGCCCCATGAGACAAACACAGTCAACCCACTCAGGTCCACTGTGCTCTTGCCTTCGGTGAGTGAAGCCTTGTCCCCAGCCCAACACACACTGAAGGGCCCTGATAGCACATGCTGTGGGGGCTCCATGCAGAGCTCTGCCTGTCAGTGACTCCCAACCTGCTCCTCTGAAGCCCCCAAATGTATAGAGCTCAAACCCTGTCCAGAGGTCAGGTTTCTGCTAACTCTCAAGCCCGTACTATTGAACCCATGACCTCTGCCCCTTGGTTTCCATGGAGCCTTGCCAGGGAGCATTAAAGGGACATCATTGTGAGTGTGGACCACTCACTTTGGACAGCTGGAGCTTTTCTACATCAGCAGCAGGCCAGTAAGTCTGAAGTCTGTGATACAGAAAGCCCAGACGAGGGATACCATCATTTCCTTGAAGGGCTGGGCTGTGGGTGCTGGGGCCCCTCTTGCTGGGCAAGGTGCAGCCCCTCACCTAGGCTGGCTGGCCTCCCATAAGACCCTTCTTCCACCTGCATCACCCCAAGTTGAACATGTTCACTGTCTCTGTGGAACATCACGGGCCTCCAACACCCGGTTCTTAAAAGACCCCAGTCCATAGTGATCAGCCAGACCAGCAGTAATTCACCTGGCACAGCAATCCTGAGGCTCCGGTCCTGGCTCAGTAGCCGCAGAGCCCCAGGTGGAGACAGCAGCAGTGGTCTCAGCCATGCCGCCTGCAGACTCGAGGTCCAGACCCTCGTAGATGGTCGGGAGTGAGGTGTGCTGACTCAGTCGCCGTCGCAGGCCGACCAGCAGGGGCTGGGGAAGCGAGGATACATCTACGTTGTTGCCCAGATCTACCCAGGCCAACACTGGGAATTTCGTGGCGTCCTTGATAGCCTCGGTGAGTTCACGGGCAGCGGCTCGAGTCAGCCGATTGCCGTTGAGCAGCAGCTGGGTGAGGCGGGGCAGAGCCCAGAGGCTGGGCAGCAGCAGGTGCAGCAGCTCGTCGCTCAGCTCCGTGAAGCTCAGGTCTAAGACCACCAGCTCCACACCATGGCTGCCCAGGTAGCGTGCTATGTGCTGCACATCTCGGGCCGACAGCGGGATGCCAGAAAGGTCCACGGTCTCCCCTACCGGTGGAGTCTTCTGGAGGCTGCTCTTGAGGCTATGGAGGAATGCAGGTAGGCGCACTGAGCTAGGGCCCAGGCGCAGGCAGGTCCCCAACCACTGCAGACAGTACCCACCAAGGGCAGCCTCGGTCCTCTGGCCTGGCAAAGCCTAGTTTGAAATGCCACTTCTGGGACTAGAGAGACGGCTTAGCTGTTAAGAGTGCTTGTAGTACTAAGAGTACTCTTGCGGAGGACCCAAGTTCCGTTCACCTACGTTATGACTTAGAACTGTCTGTAACTGCAGTTCCGAGGAGTTCAACACCCTCTGGCCTCTGGCACCAAGTATGTACACAGTGTGCATGCATGCATACATGCGGGGGAAACATTCATGCACTTAAAAAATAAAAATAATCTCTTTTTTTTGGCTTTTTGAGACAAGATTTTCTCTGCTGTAACTCTAGCTGTCCTGGAACTCACTCTGTAGACCAGGCAGGCCTTGAACTCACAGAGATCCGCCTAACTCTGCCTCCCAAGTGCTGGGATAAAAGATGTGCACCGCCACGGCCCACCCATAAATCTTTTTTAAAGCCATTTTTAAAGTTGGTGGTGGGAACCTCTCTGAACTCAGCTTCCCCTCTGATCGGGGACAGGATTGTTGTGAGGATTACATACATGCATTAAGGCTATGTTTGGACTATTATTATGGCGCTTCTCTCTGTTAATATTTTGTGACAGCTCCAGGGTGTATAAGTGATGGCCCACTCTACAAAGTAAGAGAAAAGGGGAAACTAAGTGAAAACGGTCGCTTGGCTGTATGTACATCACCAAGTAGGGCCAGGGCTCCAAATCACGACGCTCTGAGCCGAGTCTACACTCTTCCCTGTACCCCATCGGGAAGTCGCATCCTTTAAAACAATGAAAGCCTTTGCCACGAGTGGATATGGTATCATCCCGGTCCCCTCGTGTTTGGGGGCTAGAGACGGGACGCAGGACAGTAAAAGGGGAGGAAGTAGATGGTGTGGGCTAAGAGGTGCTGTGGAAGTTTATTTTTAGCTGTCTTTAAAAGAATCGGTTTTTGTGCACTGTTGGAAAAGGGATGCACTGGCCTCAGCGTTCTGAATTGTCTGCAGGTGCTGGATTTCTTGGGGGGAGGGGTGAAATGGGATGTTTGATTGCTAATGATCTGCACCTGAGGAGTTCTCAATTAAAAACACCCGAGCTCAGAGGCTCAGGGTGTATGGCACTGGCCAGGACAGTGGTTCCGTCTACTGAGGTCTGGAAAGGTTTACACATATGAGAATGCCTCTGTGTCTCTCTGGTGAGCTGTCACAGCCGCGTACAATAAAGGGGGTGCTATGGGAAGCCTCCCTGCGTTAAGCTGTAAGAGGTGGCACACTTGCTTTCTCTCCTGTCCTGTACCCACAACCCGACAGGAAAGATAGACCAGCTTTGGGTTACTAAAAGCTGTGAGAACATTGCCAGGGCCCCATCTGCTAGGATGGGAAGCAATGTCATGGCTTCTGGGTTCACCCTGGGCCACAAGGCATACAGACAAAACAGAGTGGGGGATAAATAGAGCTCAGGTCCGCTGCCGGCTGTGGCTCTAGGCCTTTGGTTGCCACAACTGGTTGTGGGTTGAGACTGTGTCATCAGTCAGTGACCAAAACAGGGTCAAACAAGCAGAGTAAGCTATGGAGAGGCTGTGGAAGTCTCTGCATCCGGAAGTCTGGTGCTAATGAATTCCCAAAGGGCTGCAGGATAATCAGGGAGGGAGTGGCCTCAAGCAAGCTACTTTCTCTCTCCTGACTCTCAGTTATCCTTCCTGTGAAATGGGAGGCTCAAAATCTGGGCCTTTATGAGGACTTTACCTGATGTACTTGAGGCACAACAAGGCCCAGGCCCTGGAAAGGGACAGGAATGGAGGGACCAGTGAATGGCAGGAGGTGTCACTGTCCTGGAAGAAACAGAGCATGCAGCTTAGGGGCACCTGCTGCAGTGGGCCAGGGCTGGAGCCTTAACGTAGATAAAGGCAAGGGAACAACAGACCAGGAGCTTCGCCCGCTCAGCTCTCAGAGAAGGGGCGCTGAGAGACGCGCTCGAGGGCTGCAGTGGGACTCTCCTTACCTGCTTTGGGTTTTCCTGTGGGGCTTGCGCTTGGAATGAGGAGTGAGGTGGTAGATGAGCTGCCGGCAGATCTTATCGGAGGACTTCCAGGGTTCGTGGTCCTACGGGAAGTGGCGACATCATGGTCAGGATGAGCTGAGCCCCTTCCCTTCTACCCTGCCTGTTGCTAGGCACTCGGCCAGGAGACGCTGCCTGCTGGGAGCTGGACAGGCTAGTCTGAGGCTCGCAGTGCCCGGTGGGAGGAAGCCCAGACAATGGGCCCTTGTTCCCTGTCCCCAGGCCTAAGGCCAGTAGCTCAAGCTATCAGCCGGCAGCCTGCCACCCTCAACACCCCCAGGGGACTTGCCACAAGGAAGAGACCAGTCCAGGCCCCTTGAGGGAGCCCTATTCCAGAGACTCCAGTCCCAGAGAATAGGAACAAGCCAGGTCAGCATGCTCTTCCTCTCATTCTCCAAGCTATGCTGCGCCCGTGGGGCCTGGGTCTGGGCTGACAGGGCCGGGGCCTGATGTTTTACTGCACCACACGGCTCTCTCTCGGTCCTGATTGTATCCCCAAAGAGGTGTAGGTTGTGTGCAGAGCACAAGGTAGCTGGCACTGAGCATGCTCCATCACCGTGAATATTCTTCTATACCGTTAGGGACAGAATATAGCCCCCAGAGCATGCAATAACCCACACTGACAGCAGATCAGGTGGCTACTGGGATGGCTGTGGGCTAGCCAGCTGAATGCAGATGTGAGGTTGAGAGCTGACAGAGCCTACAGTGGCCCTCATTATTTCACACGGGGGTGGGGTTCATTGCGTTTAAGATTCCTGGGAACTCGTGGCTGACCACAGACATACAGGCCAGGACTGTGTCCATGTTCACAGTGGGGCATCTGTAGGTGTTGTCAGAACAGGGTCCAAGGAGGTTGTGGCTACAGGTAGCAGGATCCAGCTTAGCATGAGGTAGGACTTGTTTGTGCCCCCAAGTTGTGGTGGAATGTGTCCCCAAAGGTGTCCAAACAGGATAGAGACCGTCTGACCCAGGAACGAGAATGTAATGTAGTCCTGATAGTGGATTTCTCAGGACAGACTGTGTATATGTATATGTGTATATATGCCTTCTGCTCAGTTGGGGTACACAGCACCGCCAGTGGGGAAACAGGTCTACCTAAGAGCATGGTTTTGGGGGGCACAGCAAAACACAGCTCACACCTGCTCCTGAAGCTGCTCTTGAGGAGGGATAGTGACTTGCCGAAGGCAAGCATGAGGACCCAAGTCCTGAGGCCTAAGCCTGCCAACCTCACCTTCTTGGGACACTGCAGGTCCCGGGCCAGGTTCGCCAGCAGGTCGTGGGAGATGGGGTCCACCAGGTTAAGGAAAGCCACATTCCTGTAGAGGATGTCAGTGAGGAGATTCCCTTCAAGGCCCAGGTCCTATGGGTGGCGAAGGGATAGTTGAATAACTCTGGGGGTCAGGGCTGTCCTTCTCTAGGCCAGACAAAAGAATACCCCTCTCTGGTTCCCATATTTCTAACTCTCTCCAGGGCTTGCTGGGATCTCTCAATGAATGGTGACAGCCAAGTGTCTAGAGAGAGGAGGGGATGGTAAGGCCCCAGGGGTGGGGGATGATAAGCGGGTCACTCAGATACAGTTGTTGGAGGTGAAGTGTCTTGCTGTGACACCTTTACCTCCTCTAATGACCTTGAATGCTGATGTCCCTAGCACTCCCTCCCGTGCCTGAGGTCTCCTGAACTGTGCGACCATCTGTGGACGTGAGCCTCTTCCCCCAGATCGTGTTCCCAAAGGCAGCCCAGACTCAGCCTGCTCATTTGCTGGCCCCAAGTCCCTTGTCACAGCTCAGGAGGGGTCCCACCCTGTCAGCCCTTGTAGCACTCACCTAGCATCCTTTCCCTCTGGCCCCAGCTCACCAAGTGGGTCCCCTTCTCCCACCGCTGCTGCTGAGACTGAGACATCACACCCTATTGGGCCTCCCAGCCTCCCACAGCCATCCCTGGGCTGCCAGGGCCATCCCGTGGGACATATCCGACCTTCACCCTCCTCTCCATCGGCTGAGACTTACAGAGTTTGCAGAGCCATGACTCCCTAGACTCGGCCATCACACCCTTCCCGGCCCACAAGCCGCCTTCTCTCCTCCCCAATCAGATCCCAAGGTCAGGATCCTGCCCTGATACTGTTGCCTTCCTTCCCTGGCTTCTCCCATCTACACCTATGGGACTGGTGTGACTGAACATCCTTTGATTTACCTTTATGTTTTTCAAGATACAGGGTCTTACTATGTAGTCCCAACTGGCCTGGTACTTGCTCTGTACACCAGGCTGGCTTGGAACTCAGAGACCTGCCTGCCTTCGCCTCCCATGAACTAGGATTAAAGGCGTACAGCACCACACAGGCCCTCAGGGTACTTTTAGAGGACACACAGGCAGCCTGCAAACATCCAGAGAAGGGTATGTACGCCCTGTGCTATCCTGAGCACACAGGAAGTGAGACCAGGCAGGAACACCACAGGCTGCAGATGCAGAATTTCTCCAGGTTATGGGGCAGCAAAGGCTCCTTTGTATGCCTCAAATCTCAACTACTGGGATACTTGGAGGGGACTTAACTGCTCCCTGGGGTGGTTCCCTCCCTAAAGCTTCCAGGGAAAATGCAAGCCAGTGCCTTGGGCTCCACCAGATAGTGATCTGCGCTCCTAGGCAATATGCCTGGCTGGGTGCTGCTTGGCAGTTGGTTCTCCTGTTTATATTGTCAATATGGTTCAAACCACAGATCCAGCTAGGGAGGATCCAGAAGGAAGGAGGCTCGTGAGTCTGGGCAGACCCAGACAGTGCCCCCAGACAGCAGCCTACCTTCAGCTGGTCTGGTCAGTGCCTCTTAAAGTAACAGCTCCACGTTTCCAGAATGCTGATCTACAGAGAGGGCACCCAGTGGCAGAGGAAGAGCAGGATTGGAAGTGTTGGCTCTAGATCACCCGCTCTGATATCCCTTCCTCCCTCCCTCTCTCTCCACCCCCCCCCCATTATAGGTTGGTCCTGAACTTGCTATGTAGCTGAGGAAGACCTTGAACTCCTGATCTCCTGTCTCCATCTCCCAAGTGCTGGGAATACAGGCGTGTACCACCATGCCTAATTTAGGCTGTTTTTCATTCTCTCTCTCTCTCTCTCTCTCTCTCTCTCTCTTTTCTCTCTCTCTCTCTATTTTATAGTGTTGGGGATACAGCTCAGGCCTCTCAAATGCTAAACAAGTGCTCTAACACTGAACTACATCTCGGGACCCCGTCTCTCAGTCTTCTTTCTGGACCCTGGCTCATCACTTCTCTCAGTTTCTCCAGTCCCAAGCATCTACCTCTGTGGCCGGAGGAGAAGCTACTGCGGAGGGGTGAGGAGCCTGAATAGGAAGTGATTTGCCTGGGAGTAGTGCTGAGACAGGCGTCCCTGCCGCTTAGGGCTACTCGGGGCTTGGGATCTTTGGCTCCGGTACCAAATGTGTCTTCCAAGGGCCCAGACGTGACACTGCAATGTACAAACGTGGTTGTGTGTTCTCAGAGGCCTCGAGCCGCCTGCTAAAATGGGTGGTGCGTGCGCTGTGGCTTTGTCTAGGCTGTCATGGTGTCTCCTGGCGCGCCCGCAGACCATGTATGCTGTGCCTCCCCAGGACCCTTTCTGGTGGTTCCTTTCTTCCTGCAGGACGGGGAGCTCCCCTCTCCCTATTGTCCTTCAGCATGAGATGCCCCCTACCCTCACCCACCCCAACTCTTGACAAGGTCCAAATGCAGGCGGTCCGCAGCACACACAACACAGAGGACTTCAGATCTCAGCGTCCCAACGTGCCAAGCCCCTCTTTGGCAAGCAACCCATCAGCCCCACCTGGCCCTCGCTCTAATCCGCGCTCTCCCTCCAGGCAAGAACCCCAGCGTCTGGGAGACCCACCGTGCGTGCTGGGAGCATCCCGCAGCCCGGGCTCCCCGACACCCTCGCCCCCGCTCCGCCACACACCCACACACACACCCTCGGCTCCCTCCCACCCACCCTGGGCCGCCCCACTCCTTCTCTCGCCTGGCGCAGGAGGCGCAGAAGCTGCCGGGCACGCTCCGGCCGCTGCTCGCGGAGCGTAGACTGGATCTCTCGCAGCCAGCGCACCCGGCGCTCGTAGGGCGCGGGCCCGGGGACATCGGGAGCGGCCGCTGCCCTCGCCCGCCGCCCCAGCCGCGCCCCCATGGCCGCTGCGGGAGGGCGGGCGCCCGGACTGTGGAAAGGGAGGCGGGTGTCTGCGCCGCGCCCCGCCCGGGATGCGCGGGGTGGGCAGCGCCGGGTCTACGGCTGCGCGCCCAGGCACCGGCCGCCAGCGTGGAGCCCAGGGTCACTCCTCTTTGGCAGAGGTTTCGCCGCCCAGGGCCGCGCCCGAGTAGGACCTGGCGTTGGAGCTCTCCCCGGGGCGGTCAGGGGAGGAGGAGGGCTAGGTGGCATTCTGCACCCCTCGACCGTGTGGACCCAGTCCTGACTAGGGGGAAATAAATGGTCGCCCGACTGTCCAGAAGTGTTTCAGACAGTGCCAGCACCCGCTTTCAGAAAGGGCCCTTATGAGCAGTGTATCTGTCTTGTCCAATATGTGTGAAAGCTACCAGCCTTGGCAAATCCGGAATGACACTTCCTGCTTTGAAGGGGACAGATGCAAGCCTGGGCAGGCTGAGCATAGTCGGCCTCCTCTGACCCCCATGCCCGAGAATTGAACAGGCTAAGCCCAGCTCCGGGCAGCCTGGCAGCAGGCCCTTCATATGTTCCTGAGTCGATGTTTCCTGCCTAAGGAACGGGGATGATCCGTACCCGCAGGGATCCCTGGCTCCTCTGAAGACCAACTCTGAGCTCAGGACCATCTAGCTCTAGTGGGGTTTCCTCAGCAGTCCCAGCCCCACCTTGTCCTGGTTCTGAGCCTCTCAAGTTACATGGGAGAGGGTTCTGCACCCTAGCCTCTCACACACACCGCTAGTCAAGGAATGTGTGTCCAGCCTGAGTCTGGGGTGCCTGGCTGGGCAAGCGCGAGCCTTGTTGAAGCATGTGAGGGAAACCGATCTCCGGGCGCTTAGTGAGGATTACCTGCCAGGATCCTTCCTTTGGGTCAGACCTGAAACTGCAGTTGGAGGTGGGAGATTGAATGTCGGGACTGAGACCCTTAGACAAGGCAGAAGTCAGCAGAATGTGCAGTCACTTGACCACTCACTGATACCCCCTGACTGCTTTTTGACTAATTCCTGGGCCTCTCCAACCCCTACCCCCAGCAGCCTCCCTGTCCCCTCCTCTGCAGGCAGTATTGTCCTAAGGCCACCTTGGCACGACAGGTTTCCTCCCTGGCAAACCTGCGTGACTACCCAGCCTGCCCTCCCCCAGGGCCAAGGCTGTTGCTGAATTGACAGTGTGTGAGAGCCAGAGCTTTGAGCAGCAGGCCAAGTGTCCCGGGGACTTCTCAGACCCCTTGCCCAGAGCTGGAGGCCAGGTAAGCTGTCTTCCTCTTCCTTCCTGCACCCCCAGGGCTGGAGACAGACCTGGATGCCTCCCAGATCCAGACCATGTCGTTTCCGGAGGCTAAGCCAGGGCTAAGCATCATACTTTGGAGCATGAGAAGAGGAAGGTGGGAGCCAAGGGGGAGGAGAGAGGACTGAGTACCAGGCAAGAAAGGAAAGAGCTGGGCAGAGGCATAGGGGGAAACGCCTAGTGTGTAGTCCTATGGCAGGTAGAGAACTGACCCCCAGCCCCTCTTCCATGACCCTCCCTGACTGAGAGATTCCTAGAGGACCTTTTCCAGGAAAAAAAGGATGTGTGGTATCTGGGCCCAGATCCCTGGGTGAGCTCTCCTTAGCCTGCTGTCTTAGTGCCTAAGTGAGCTGGCTCTTGGACACTGTCTCTGGCTTCACCTGACTTGGGCAAGAGTCCCCACAGACAGAGCTGTCCCCTCGGGAGTGGGGCTATCACTCCACCTCCCCAGTCTCCATGCGCACTGCACTAAAGGCTGCTGGCCCTTCTCCCCAGAGTTGTCCTGGGCATCAGGGTTTGTGGTAATCCCAGGGTGACGCAGACCCTGCAGCTGCCATCTCAATCTCTAGGAAGGATGAGGGGTGTAGAGGGTTGACCTGGGTCCTTCGGGGGCAGCCCTTGCCAGCCCTGGTAAGCCCATGGGAGAGTGTGAGAGAGAGGACACAGTCAGATTTCAGCTTCGATGGGGACGTATTCAACGCCAAGTGGAAATGGCCTGGAGATAAGAATTGGCAGCATTACACCCCGGTTGTTCTAAGCCCTAAACTATCCATGAGGTAACCCACTGGGAGTAGACAAATAGCCAAGGTCTGGGTGACCCAGCAAGTAGGGCGGAGGGCTATCAAAAGGCCTGGAACCGAACCAGCTCCACTTATGGGCTCTTTCCCCACCCACCCAATGAGAAAGTCCAGACAACGAGGAAGTAAGCCAACTCAAGACTGCTATCTTAGCAAGTAACCAGGTGATCCAGAGCTTCCTGGTAACCATGACAAAGAAGTAGTCTTCGTTGTTTGTTTGTTTGTTTTAGCTAAAGCCTCACATAGCCTAGGCTGTTCTCAGATATGTAGCGAGGATGACCTCAAACTCCCGATCTTCCTCTATCCACCTCCAAGGAGTTGGGATTACAGATTTGAACCACCATGTCCGGCCATAGAATGGTCTTGGAACCTTCACCAGGAGGAAGGCAGCAGATAGATGCTCTATAGAGACAGTTTCCCCGAGCTATCTCTCATTCCTCTCTATCAGGAGTGGGTTCTCCTGCCTTCAGCAGGAATCGCCACAGGGCGAAGGAGGCAACAGATAGGATTCGGATCCCCTGGGTTGCTCTTTGCTCCGTGTGCAGCTATAGCCAAAGTAGGGAGCAGTATGACTTTCCTGTGGTGGCTACAACCAGTTGCCATAGGTTCAATAGCTTAAGACAACAAGTTCTGGTTATTGGAAGCCCAGAATCCGAATGTTAACAGAGCCATGCTTCCTTGAAGACTATGGGTCCAGACCCTCTCTCTCTCTCGTCCTCCCGGGCTTCCTGGCGACCCCTGTGGCTGTTTGAATTGTACTTGTGTCACTTCTACCTCGGCCCTCTTCCCTGCACAACTGCTCAAATGGCCATCTCGTAAGACCACTAATTACTGCGTTTAGGGCCTACCCTAATCTAGCATGATCTCATCTCAACTAATTATCTCGAGAAGAAGACTCCATTTCTAAATAAGGTCATACTCCAGGCTCCCTTAGTGGGCATGAACTTTGTGGTGGGCAAACACGACACACCCCGGAAACTTCCGCAATCCTCAGTTTCCTGTAAAACGACAAAGACATTATAGGATAAGAGACCTAGGTAAAGAGGCTGGTATAGCCCAGCGCTGCCTATGTGTGCCTTAAAAAAAAAAAAAAAAAAAAGTAATTAACCTCCTGTGGCCTTTTTCACCTTCTGGTGTTGATATTTGAACCCAGGGTCCTCCCCATGCTAAACAATCATTCTACACTTGTGCCACATCCAGCCCATCCAGCCCTTCTTTATGGCTTTATAATAAGCCTACCTATCCTCCCCTCCCCCCAGCCAGCATCAATTCATTCAAGAATAATTACTAGGTGCTGCCCAGACTATGGTAGAGAAGGCAGGAGTGAGTGGTAGCTCGCCCACAGAGCTGAGAGCAAACGAAGGGTTAGGAAGGTGACTTGGAGGAAGGGGGTCTGAAGGAAGAATGCTGTTGGCCAAGGTAGTAGCCTGTAAAATGTCCTGGCAGGAGCACTGAGTGTGGAGAGAGGGCAGGGCAGGCACCGGCAAGGCAAGAATTTCTCTTCAGGGCAAAGGGGGCCTTTGAAGGGTTTTCTAGTAGGAGAAGAAAGTGTTCCAGTTTACACGTCGAACACCAAGAGTTCCATTACGAAAAGAGCAGCGAGCATTGCAACCTCTGCCTGGGCGTCACCAGGCGATAGGAGTGGCCCATAGGAGCCGGTGGGGGAGGGTGTTAGGTGTGGCTTAGAGGAGGTCACAGATAGCACCAGTTAGAAGGGACCAGTGAAGATGCAGGGGTGGACTTCCCAGGGGCCGGACTCTGGCTTTTGTGGCCAGTAGAGGTCTGAGGAGGACAGTTGCTTAGCTCAGGTTTGGGCACGTTGACCTTGGGCATCTGACCCAGCCAGGGCCTCAGACTCGGATTCCGTATGCATAAAGTAATAGTTGAGCATCCAAGAGGTAAGAGAGGCAGAGGAACTGCCACAGAGGAAGGGAGCTCTGGGAGCCGGGGTAAGCTGAGCACGGTGTGTACGGACAGCACTGGGCAGTGTGGGTACCAGTCATCACAGGGAGGTGAAGGGTGGACAGGAGAGCTCAATTTGTGGTCCGTCAGGCTGTGAGAGGTGAGCTGGCTTTCCTGAAGACCAGGGCGTGTAATGGGAGGACCAGGACAGGAATAGGGCAGGGCTTCTCTCCTACCCCCCCTCCCCTCCGGGAGGTTCCAGACACAGATAATTACCAGGTGATACAATAAATGCCACCTGAGCGGTGAGGACAGGGCAGCCACAAACGGCACACTTTGGGCCTCGGCTCCGAACAGTTCACCAGGCAGGACGGGAAGGGAATTCAGATCCGAGCATCCGAACCAGGACAACACTGAGCCTTTGGAGAGCTCCCGGGCCTCCTGAAGTCTGTCTCCTCGAATCTGATGCTTCTCCATCCTCTCTGGAGGAGAAACCGAGGCCAGAAAGGGAAAGGCTTCCCAGATCCCCGTACCAGCTCTCAGTGAGGTTAAGTTTGAACCTGGGGACATTGGGCCCCATGTCTCTGGGACCCTACCCTTGAATTTTGGAGTTGGACTTGATCTGCCAGTGCCAGGCCGGCCCTGCTGCCGAATGCTGTCAGGCACTAACAAGCTGGTGATTCTGGAGGACCACACGAGGCTGAGCACAGGCTCCATCCACACCAAAGGTAACTGCTGGCATGGGGCATAGTACCAAAAGGCCAGGGTAGGGGAGCACGAGCAAACTCCGTCCTTGCCGTGGTTAGCCGGGCCTCTTCCATCTCGTCAGTGTGGTCTGTGTGGCTCTGAGAGGCTGCAGCCAGGTAGCCACAGGCCACGGGTGTTCCCTGCCTCACTTATTGTGGCAGCCCCAGATGCTTAGAAGGGTCCAATCCTAGACCAGACCCTTCCAAAACGAGCTGACTCCTGTAGGCTGTAGAAGGCACCCTAAGAGACAGGCTGGGGCTTGACTCTGGGGGAGAACCCGCCAACCGCTTTGAGAGATGAGGAGCTCCCCAATGGAGCAGATGCATAAGCTGACATTTCTAGGGTGCTGGAAAATCAGAACAAGCTTTGAGACTCTGTGATCCTAAAGTCGATTACAGAGTTTGGATTTGAAGTCAGTTTCATCCCCACCAGTTTACTAACAAGAGACATAACCAGGCATATCCCGGTTGGTATAGAGTCCCTGGTCCCTGGGGTGGGGAGGGAGATCCTGGTCTCAGGAGTTCTAAAGTGGAGAAGGTGCTGCTAACATCTGGAGCCACCCATTTTTTTTTTTTTTTTTTTTTTTTTTTTGCTTACTCACAGTGAGTCTGCAGCTTAGCATGGTACCAACCTCAGCTCTGACCCTTACCCACAGGGGGCTCAAGACCTGGCCAGCTCTTCCTGGCATTCAGGTGTGGTCAACCTTCTGGACCTGGAAGTAACATGGGGTGTGGTCAGAAGTCGCAATGAGATGCCAATTTCAGGAAGTGGTTGGCCCCGTCTTTCCTTGTCTAGGTCCCTGTCCTTCTGAATGGCTGTAGGCAGAACCCCTCCCCAACCCACTGAACTGTAACCTCTAGTGTCTGGTTTCAGGTACCCAGGTACCAGTACTTTACCAGCGCTTGTTTTTCCAAGATGGGGTGGGGAAAGGCAAGCCCTTTGAAACAGGAAGTGCTTTGGGAGCCACTGTGAGCCCATTTCTCTTCAGGAGAGCTGGAGTCATCCCTGAGCTTCCCCTAGATGGGTTCCTAAGTCTCCTGCCTGGCCAAGGCCCCTGAGGCGCAGAAGGACTGATTTTAAGATGAAAGGCCTTGGATGGTGGTGCGGCACCCCGGGGCCTCTCTGGCATGCAAAGCCTCCTCAGGGGAGAAGCACGCTGAGAGCCCAGTTCAGCCAGCCCCCAGCACTCCCCCACCAACACTCCCTTCTCATGGCTGCCCTCTGCCCGTTTCCCCAACACTAGCCAAGGAGCAAAGAGACACCAACTAGGGTCTTAATGAGCAAGCCAGGGTTAATGGGTTACCCAGCATGGTGACATATTCACCAGCCTCCCAGGGTTCTCAAAGTCCAGACTGACCTGGCTTTCAAAGTCTAGGCTTGTAGGCTTGAGTACCTTCTTTTCCAGTCTTGACACCTTTGAGTTCAAGGAGGGTCAAGGGAAGTCAAGAGGTGCCCACAGCACCCATGGAGATGTCCATGGCTCCTGCCTCTGCAGGAAGAGCTCTAGGTCCGCCCTCCAGGCTCACAGGCTTCCCTCCTGCCCCAATCCAGTCTCAGCTCCAGCTCTGATCCTTTCCTGGGGCTCCCCCATCCTAGTGTCTGCCCCCCTCTCTCGAGGCACTGGCCTCCCTTCCTGGCTAAATGCACTGTTTGTTCTTTAATTTCATTTTACGTGCATGGTGGTTTTGCTCGCATGTATGCCTGTGGACCATTTGTGTGCCTGGTGCCTCTGGACACCAGAACAAATCAGATCACCTGGAACTGGAGTTACAGACAGTTGTTGGGCCACCATGTAGGTGATAGAACTCGAACCTGGGTCCTCTGGAAGAGCAGCCAGTGTCTTAACCATGGAACCATCTCTCCAGTCCCTGAGGTTTTTTTTGGTTTCTTTGTTTGTTTGTTTTAAAACTTTCTTTTAAATTTATTTTATTATTTTGGGAGTGAAGAGACATCTCAGTGGTTAAGAGCACACACTGTTCTTGCAGAGGATTCAAATCCAATCCCCAGCACCCACAACAGGTAACTCACAACTGCCAGTAACCCCAGCTTCAGGAGGCTTGACACCCTCTGACTTTCTCATACACAGACACAGGCACAGACACACACACACGTATGCATAGATAATAAGGTGTTTTAAGTTTGATTTTATTGCTTTATGTGCGTATGCATTTTGCCCGCATGTGCGTCTATGTACCACACAGGTGCATGTGCCCGAGGCGGTCAGAGAGGACACGAGATTCCCCTGGAACTGGAGCTACAGATGGCTGTGAGCCACCGTGTTGGTGCTGGGAATCGAACGTGGGTCCTCAGAAGAAAGGGTAGTCAGTGCTCTTAACTCCTGAGCCATCTCCTCAACACCAACATTTATTTCTTATGTGTCTGTGCGTGTGTGTGCGCGTGCGTGCACATGTTCCACACAGTTACAGAGTAGCACATGGAGATCAGAGAACAGCTTTCAGGAGTCCTTTCTCTCCTTCCACCAGCAGGTTTCCATTAATCACACCCCCATCGCCAACACCGTTTCCCACAGAGCTCTTAAGGTATTTCTAACCAGGTTGGAGGCTTCTGGGGGAAGAGTTCAGAGGGCCTACAGGTAGATTTGGGGGCAGGGGAAACGGAATGAATGAATGAACAGCAATCTGACCGGCAGGCAGCAGACTCTAAGGACCTTGATGGTAGCGGGAGTGGGGGGGGGGGCCTTCAGGCTTGGGATTTCCCCTCGGTAGAAAACTGACCCTATCTCATTCAGTGAGTGGCTTGAGGGCTTAAACAGATAAGCCCCACTTCCCCTGCCAAGCCCCGCCCCCGACTCAGCCAGACTGCCCTCAGCTGGAAAGTTAAGGAGTTAGGGGGAAAGACTTTAGTCATCAGACTTCCTTCAGTCCAGTTAACCAGAATACTTGGAGCAGCAGCCCCTCCCCGAGTCTGTGGCCCAGAGAGTCTAAGGGCCAGCCTCCATCTGGTAATCCCAGAGGGGAACAGACTCCTCAGGCCTTGTAGGGCCTCCAAGACCCATATCCCAGCCCCGTGTGACCCCTATTTGAACGCAGGAGCCGCAGTCGTCTCCCTTTCTTCGAGACAGAGCTTCTTTAAACTGGACTCATGTTTCTTACAGAGAATCTCCCAGGCTCCGAGCTAGCCCCAGCTCAGGTCACAGGGCACCAGGGATTGGCTATGGAGCCCGGCCCTCTCTCTACCTGGAGTAGTTTCTGTACCTTTAAAACCTCCTCCCAGCCCAGGCCAGCTAGGGGAGGGAAGGGAGGAGCTGGGTCACAGCTGGGGATGAGGACTTAGTCTCCCGGACACAGCACGTGTCTGGCTATGCCCCAGCTGCTGTGTGATCCCAAAGCCCTCCACGCCCTCTCTGAGCTGCTGGACATCGTAGGTGGTGCAAATAGATTTGGGCTCACCCCCAGAGAATGTGTGAAGACCTAGCTCTGTCCCTCAGCTCTGCCATGCCATTCCAGAAGCTCTAGTGATCCTCTCAGAGCCTCCGGGCAGCCACCTGCGCGGCAGGACTGCGCCACGGCAGGCTCCTGTGCCCGGTCCCTCTGGGTTCACACAGGTAGGCAGAGCCCCGTTTCTTATCTGACAGTTAGGCTTGAGGGAGCCTGCCCAGGCTTTCCTCTCTTCTGCAGGCGTAGGGTGGGCGTTAGGGGCTCAGAGTGGAGTCATGGAGCCCTGCTAAGAAGCCTTTTGAGTTCTGGTTCTCTGGAAGTGGGTTTGGGATTAAGAGCAGGGCAGCTGAGACCCAGGAGGATCTGACTATGGAGTGATGGTCAGTGTCCTGAGGCCCTGGGCTCTCCAGCCATGCCTGTCCCTCTCTGGGTTCCTGTGGGGGCGGGGCAGGGACCATTGTGCAATGAGCTCTGTCTTCTCTAGGTCCGAACCTGGACACTTCAAGCTCTCTCATCAGGTTCCCAACAAGCTGTGCTTTTCAAATCACTGGAAGGGTATAGGTGTGTGTATAAGAACATATAGGTGTGTGTAGGGGTGTAGATTGTGTGAGGGGTTTAGGTGTGTGTAGGGGTGTAGATTGTGTGAGGGGTATAGGTGCGTGTGTAAGAGACTACAGGTTTGTGTGTAAGGGATATTAGATGTATGTGTAAGGGGAAGTATGTGTGTAAGGGATATAGGTGTGTGTATAAGGGAAATAGGTATGTGTGTAAGAGGATATAGTGTTTTTTGATTCTCTGCCATCCACACCAGTTTGGGCAGCAGAAAAGGTAGATTCCAGCTCCAGGTCCGGGAGAAGCGTCTTGTCAGAGTGAGGACAGGACTGGGAAGCCGTAGAGCTCCACGTTCTCCTACCTAGGTGTCTCGACAAGCACGCGGAGTGGGTGGGGCATCCTGGCCCGTGGGTGGTCTGCCAACCTCCCAAGGCCCTCCCCAATCTCGGTCAAATTGCTTTTGTCTAAATCTGAGTCTCTTTTGTTTTCTCTCCTTTTGAGACGTCTTACTACACAGCTCTGGCTGGCTTTGAACTCACAGAGATCAGCTTTTGCCACCACGGCTAGCATTCAACTTCATTTCTTGCCGGGGGGCGGGGGTGGGGTGGGGGGGATGTTTAGATTGTGCCCAGTTTGACTCCTGTGGCCCTGGGACGTCATAGCAGCCCACAGCCTGATGCGTGTGCTTGTGTGTGTACAGTATTTGTGTGTGTATGTGTGTATAGCAAGTGTGTATAGAATGTGTGTATGTGTATGCGGTACGTGATGTGCACGCGCATGCGCGTGTCCGTTGTGTCCGGAGGAGATAGTACTGGCACCATGACAGCAGCCAGCATCTCTCCGTTTATGAGCGTGTACATTGCTGAGTACAGGAAGTCCACCACGCTGGCAGGGAACCGCTCCCTTTGGTAAATGGGAACCAGGAGAGACTAGGGTGCCCCCCGAGACAGACCCACAGCTGCATCTAGTGGGAACTTCATCGGTAAGCTAGTCAGGGACACATGGCTGTTTGGAGAAGGAACCAGGTAGTGGGATTGACCCGCTGGACCATGTGACTTTGGGCCAGGACTGGCCTTCTCTGGGCCTTGTCTTTCTAGGCTGTTCCTGTCATTGATTGTGCCCGCGGGGCTAATGTTCCTTGATTGGTGGCTGAACCGGTCTGGACGCTGACGCCCTGGGCCCTGTTCCAGGAACGCACGCACCTGTCATTGACCAGTAGGGTATGACGAGACCTCTTAGATCTGGGCTATGGGCTAATGCCCAGGGGCACCCCTACTTCACTGCCCCGGGAACATTTCAAGGACTCTGTGTCTGTCTCACAAGGGCCTTAGCAGGGGCTCTCGGGAAGGGCTTACCAGTGGCCTCTGCCCTTTGGAGGGAACCGAGTCTGAGAAAGGGGAGCCCCTTTCCCAGGCTCTTAGCACCTCCCGCCTCCCCGCCCAGGGCCCCCCTGGGGCCGCATGAACTTTAGTCACCTGGTGACAAGCCTAACAAGCAGCGCCTCCTTGCTGCTGTGACGTCAGTACCACCAACCATTCTCCCAGCCTGGCTGGACCTCTTGCCGCTCAGAAGCCTCCAGCTGCCCTGCTGGGATGCTGGGCACCCTTAGCTGACCTCTTGCCCCTCTGGGATTAGGTAAGCACACGGGTCCTTAACCACTACTGCCCCTTTCCTACCTCTGCCACGAGGAGATGGCCCAATCCCCAGATTCTGACCCCAAGCGTGGGCTATAGGGACGCTGAGCCATTCCCGCAAGGCTGACATGCACGGCTGAGGCTGCCTCTGGGGGACAACCAGTCCCGTGGCCAGGACTTCCCAGGCAGACCCATCTACCTCTTCCTTCTTATCCCAGAACTGTCCCCTGAGGAAGAGGGGGTTCTCTCTCCTGGGTCCCCACTGCCTCCAGGGCCTCTGGGAGACCCACCAAAGTTACAGAGAGGGAGGGGTCTGGGTTTGAAGACCAGTGCCTCAGTTTCCCTTCCAATGCTGATTTGAGTGGAGCCAGACTTCTGTTCTTCCACATTGTTTCAGTGAATCTTTGAGAAAACTTGGGGTGGAGGGTGGGAAACGGAAAGCCCGGGCTTCCAGCAGGGCGCCTTCCGCTCGGACTGGAACATCTGCTCACAGGAGGCTGGCCCAGGAGAAAGGGACAGGGGTCAAGGGTCAGAGCTGCCCACTTCCTTCCCCCAGGCTCTTTGGAAGAGTGAACCGTGCTGGGTGCCTTCATAGGGGTGTTAGGTAGACAGAGGGATGGATGGGTGGACGAGGAAGGGCGGAATGTGTAACACGGGAGTCACAGATGGCTCACCTCCGAGCCGAGACTACTTTTAGTTGACAGCCCCAAACCTGGGAGAAATGAAGTCCAAATGCCCCATATGGACCAGAGCTGCATGACCAGGGATGGACCAGGGCACTGACCACGCCCATTCCTTACCCTACTGCATGGATGGGAGTGTTCTGTATCAACCATGAATGATGTCACATGTTGCTAGCCTGGCTCCTAAGACCCCTTGAAACCCCCAGTGTGGATTTCTCACCAGGAATCCTAGACCCTGACCTAGGCTCACCCCAGGGCCCAGGGTATCTGTGCCCAGAAGGCTGTCATGCTTTGAGATGGGTCCCTTGGACAATAAGGGCATGGTCTGGTTGCCACTATGGATAGAAGGAACCCTCCAGCTGCCTTCTGGAAGAACCAAACTGGCCAGAGGAATTATGGGAATGAGAGCTGCTAGGGATATTATTGGGGACACAGGGTAGCACCCCTGTTGTGGAAGTTTACTCTTAGTTGTGTTTAAAATAATTGTTTTCATGCACTGTTGGGAAAAGGGATGCATAGGCCTTGGCGTTTTATATTGTCTGCAGGTGTTGGATTTCTCTGTGTGTGTGTGTGGGGGGGGGGGGTGTTTGATTACACCTGATCTGCACCTGAGGAGTTCTGAATGAATAAAAACTCCTGAGCTCAGACGCTCAGGGTTCCACTGTCAATTGAGTATGGCACGGGCCAGGATGGTGGTTCCCTCTGCTGAGGTCTGGCAGGGCTTCCATGTATGAAAATGCCTCTGTGTCTTCCTTGGTGAGCTGCCACTGTAGGATCCACTACTATGCATCCTCTCCGTCCTGGGGCTTAGTTTCTCTCTCTGCCTCGAGAGTTGCAGATCTACTTTCCCACGTAAGATGAGGCACCACCCATCACCCCACCCTCCAAGCCAGGGGAGGGGATCTTTTCCACTATGGAGTCGGTGATGTTCTCCTCAGATGGAGCTGGGACAAAAAACTCCATTGCAGTTGCTTCGTTCCTCGAAGCCTCAGAGTGAGGCTGGGCTTTCCTTCTCTGCATGACCCTGGGAGGAAATTGACAGGGGAACACACCTGCATTATTTTTAAAGATTTTTTTTTTTTTTACTTTATTTTCTGTGTATCAGTATTTTGCTTGCATGTTTGCATGTGTACCATGTGTAGTGCCTGGTGCCCACAGATGCCAAGAAAATGGCGTCAGATCTCCTGGAACTGGAGTTACAGTTGTGAGCCGCCATGTGGTTGCTGGGAATGGAACCCAAGTCCTCTGGAAGAGCAGCCATTGTTCTTAACCACTGAGCTATCTCTCCAGCCCTATGCTTTGTTGTTTGTGTGTTTGTTTTGCTTTGTTGAGGTAGGATCTCACACTGTAGCACAGGCTAGCCTAGATCTCACTAGATATGGCCAGGGCAGTGGTGGAGCACACCTTTAATCCCAAGAGGCAGGAGGATGTGAGTTCGAGGCCAGCCTGGTCTACAGAGTGATTTCCGGGACTATGCTGGGCTCAAATCCATGGCAGTTCTGCTTCCTGAGTGCTGGGTGTTAGCGACCATGGCCAGCTTAGCGCTTCACACGTTCTCATCCAAGTCATTCCAAAAAAAAAAAAAAAAAGTCCCTGCAGGTGAGGCCAGGGCTGCACAGAGAGGTCCCACAACAGGTTCAGGCTCAGAAGGGGCAAGCCTGGACCCTCAAAGCCCTCCGTTCACACGACACTCTTCCTACCAAATCCTGGGCTTACACATGAATGCCCCGGCCCCTCCCTGCCCTGTCCTGTGACCCCTTCTTCCCTGGGCAATGCTTAGGAGAAGTCATGCATACACGCAAGCAGCCGGCGGCCTCTTTGGCTCCAGAGTTCAATGGGAGGCAGAGAATCAGCCAGAGGCATAGGGAGCTTCATGCATCGGGTACCCCAGAAAGTGCTGGGTCTGTTTCAGGTGTAACTTTGTGACTTTCAGGAGTACAAAGAGGTGGCCTGCTCCGGGAACTACAGAGAAGACTGGCCATCGGCTTCTGCAGAGTGTGGGAGAGTCCCTGCCTGTCTAGACAGCTGCTTTTCAAGGGCCGCTTCCCCAGGGAAGGTGTGGGGCTCCTATCGGAAGGTAAGCTCTGATACCTGCAACTAGTGTGCTGGGTTCAGGAGACTAGGGGGGTGATTCCTTTGGGGGACGTGATAGATGTCCAACCCCACGGCTGCTCTAGGGGTCACTGGACAGAGCCAGGCTCTCAGCTAGGGTAGGGGACACAGAAGAAATGTAGTGAAGTCTGTCTTTCCCGGAGTTTATCTCAGGGCAGTAGCAGCTTGGCTTCCGTAAGTGGGTACATCTGGAGGGTCTCCCTGGGAGGGTCTCTGCTGGGAATGAAGTCCACACAAGGATGAGCCCCGAAGATAAACAGGGTTTGCAACAGCAGAGGTGGGATCCAGAGTTCCTGGCAGAAGGAATGGCCTGGCCAAATGTTGGGGGGCGGGGGACTGGACAGCCCACATATTTCTTGGAAGCCAAAAGGAGGTACAAAACTGTGTCCCTGAGGCTTGACTTTGGACTATGTTCCATGCGGGATGTTCTGGGAGTTTCCAAGGCTGGGGCTGACCCCACTCATTCTCGCCGGGTAACAGAGCCATGAAGAATCGGTTCGTGGTGCTGGGCCTCGCGGCCGTGGTTCTGGTACTCGTCATCATTGGTCTCTGCATCTGGCTGCCCTCCACCTCCGGGAAGCCGGAGCACGTGTACTCCAGAGCAGCCGTGGCCTCGGATGCCAAGGGCTGCTCAGAGATCGGAAGGTACGAGGGCTGGCTAGCAAGCCTGGGCAATGCTGGGGATCCCTGTCTGTAAACTGGACACAGAGTGTCCCACAGACAGGGAGGGCTCTGCTCATCCTTTACTTGGACTCTCTTGGTAGCCTGTGTCCAGGGGAGAAGGGTCAGAGGCCCTGAGAGCAGAGCATGAATTCTCCCACAGCCAACTTGGGCTCTTCCTCTTGGCATTGTCTCTGCTGCTGTTTGTTTTGGTTTTTGTCTTTGGGTTTGTTTGTTTGTTTTGTTATTTTGGTTTTTCAAGACAAAGTTTCTCTGTTGTCACTCTGGCTGTCCTGGAACTCACTCTGTAGCCCAAGCTGGCCTTGAACTCACAGATTCGCCCGCCTCTGCCTCCTGAGTGCTGGGCTTAAAGGCGTGCGCCACCACCGCCCAGCTACATTTTAGATTCTTATTTCATTATATGTAAAAGTAAGTTCCCATTTAGAGACATAATAAAAAAAAATGTTATTAATAAAAAAAAATTGCCTCCCCCGTTTCAATTAAATCATGTATATTTGTTTTCTTGGAAAAGAAAAAAAAAATATGTCTTCAAAAAAACAAAAACTCTGTTCAGACGTGGCAGCCCATCCCTTTAATCCCAGCCCTCGGGAAGCAGAGGCAGGCGGATCTCTGTGAGTTCAAGGCCAGCCTGGCCTGCATAGTGAATTCCAGGGCAGCCAGAGCTATCATAGCGAGGGCTAGGGAGATGGTTCTGTGATTCAGAGCGCGCACTGCTCTTTCAAAGAACCCAAGTCCAGTTTCCCCACACCCTCGCGCTAGGCGGCTCACAATGCCCATAATTCCTTCTCCAAGGGACCTGATGCCCTTCTCTGACCTCCATGGGTACCTGCACTTACACACACACACTTTATTCAGTTTTTTATTTTTTATTTTTTCTAGACAGGGTTTCTCTGTTGTACCCCTGGCTGTCCTGGAACTCACTATGTAGACCAGGCTGGACTCGAACTCACAGATTTGGCCTGCCTCTGCCTCCTGAGGGCTGAGATTAAAGGTGTGCGCCACCACTGCCTGGCTACACACAAACTTTAAAACAAACCTTAAAAACAAGCAAACAAACAAAAACCTGGTCTAGATGAGCATGGTAGCTTAGGCCTCTCATCAGCGCTCAGGGGGCTGAGGTTTGAGGCCAGCTCGGGCTACACAGTGAGTCTGATGCAGCATGAGATTCTGTCTCAAAGCAGGAAGACCTGGCGTAGGCTTGCTTTTCTGACTTCCTTTGGACAGGGCGGCAGGGTAGTCCTGAGAGACTGGGAAACCCTCAGGTGCCCCCCTTCCTTTGCGCCGCCCGCAGGGACGTGCTACAGGAAGGAGGCTCTGTGGTGGACTCGGCCATCGCCAGCCTGCTGTGTATGGGGCTCATGAACGCCCACAGCATGGGCATCGGGGGCGGCCTGTTCTTCACCATCTATAACAGCACCACACGTGAGTGCCAAGGACTACAGCAGCGTAGCTGGCTGACCCCTGGACTCCCTTGGCAGGAAGGAGTGGGAATAACCCTGCCTGCCAACCCGTCCCTCCCTGTTTCTTCTCCTAGGAAAAGCTGAGGTCATCAATGCCCGGGAAGTGGCTCCCAGGCTGGCCAACGCCAGCATGTTCAACAACTCTAAGGACTCTGAAGAAGGTAAGCTGTCACACGGGGCCATGGCTGTGGATAAGCACTCACACGGAACACGCACCTGTCTGAGGCCTGGGCGGAGTAGGGGGGACAGCTCTGGTACCCATGACGCCCTCCCACAATGAATGGTCGAATCACCATCACAAGGGTAGGGGTAGGTTCTTGTATTTCTTCTCAGCCCTGCACTCCGTGTGTGCACATGGAGAGGAAAGCACAATGGGCCCGGGTTTGATTCCCAGCATTTATTTACATGGTGGTTCACCTGTAACTCCAGTGCAGGTGACTCTGAAGCCCTTTAATGACCTCCTCAGGCACTGCATGCCTACGGTCATACACATAAAAATAAATAAATAAATCTCTTTTAAAAAGCCTGCTTGCTTCTATATTGAACACACCTGTCAACACTCCCCAGACCAGGGGTTCTCAACCTGTGGGTCACTACCCCTTTGGGAGTTGAATGACCCTGTCACAGGGGTCACCTAAGACCATCCGCATAGCAGATATTTACGTTAGGATTCATAACAGAAGCAAAGCGACAGCTACGAAGTAGCAACGAACGTGATTTTATGGTTGGAAGGGTCGCCACAACACGAGGAGCTGTACTAAAAGGGTCGCAGCCTTAGGAAGTTTGAGAACCGCTGCTTTAAGCAGTCTAGTAGGCAGCCTGTTACAGAGCCTTTATAGTGCATTAACTACAGTGAGTTAGACACCAGACAACTAAACACGCATGTGGGTGCTTCATATAAGCCGTGTGTGTGTGTGTACATATGTAGCTATATATATAATAGTACTGTAAGGGTTGTGGGCAGCCATGCATTTTGGCATTCTTGTGGGGTTCTGGGTACTGAGAGATCACTTCATTATTACAATAGTTCACACTTCCCAGAGGTCACTGGGGCTGCCCCCTTGCCCAGTGGACTTTGCCGATAAGGCTCCTGTATTCTCTTTATACCTTGAGGCTGGGAAAAAAAAAGATGCCATTGGTAAAACCCAGAGAGGTCATACAAAACCAGGTGAGATTACACGGCTAGTAGATGGCAAAGCTAGGATTAAATCTGGGCTGTCACAATCCTGTGCTTTTTAAGATGTGTGTGTGTGTGTGTGTGTGTGTGTGTGTGTGTGTGTGTGTGTATATATGTATATGTATATGTATAGATCTAGCCTCCCAGAAGCAGGGATTATAGGCCTAGTGACCAGATACTAACTCTCTCTCTCTCTCTCTCCCCCTCTCTCTCTCTCTCTCAAAATCTGCCCCACTCACCCCCGGTTCCTAGGTGGCCTTTCAGTGGCAGTTCCTGGTGAAATCCGCGGCTACGAGCTGGCCCACCAACGGCATGGGCGGCTACCCTGGGCTCGCCTCTTCCAGCCCAGCATCCAGCTGGCCCGCCACGGCTTCCCTGTGGGCAAGAGCTTGGCGATGGCCCTGGATAGAAGACGGGACGTCGTTGAGCAGACACCTGCCTTGTGGTAGGCAGCCCCATGTCCAAGTAGCCCAGCCTGGGAGGGGCTGGCGGAGCCGCGCTCTGCTTTCAGGCGGCTGCACTCAGCGGGATTAAGTTGTTGAACCCTCCTCACTCTGTGTGTGTGTGTGTGTAGACATATTCAGAGCCTAATTTAGAGGCCCTAGCGAACATTATGGCCTGAGCAAGACAGGACACCAGAAACCCCAAGTGAGAGAGCAACCCACCTATGGGCAGGCTCTACTTGTACTCTGCACCCTGAGGTGCAAAAGGGTGAGGAGTGGGTGTGAGACATAATTGATCCAGTCTTTCTCATCTGCCGCCTTACACGAGCCCTCTCTGCCCCAGCGAGGTGTTCTGCCGGCAAGGGAAGGTGCTTCGGGAAGGAGAGATAGTGACCATGCCGAGATTGGCCGACACACTGCAGACGCTGGCCCAGGAAGGCGCCCGGGCCTTCTACAACGGGAGCCTCACAGCCCAGATTGTCAAGGACATCCAGGAGGCTGGTGAGTGCACTTGAGTGTGGAACTGCACAGCAGGCGCACCGAGTGGGGCCCAGGCTCTTAGTGCTCCCCTCCTAGGCCGGCCTCAGAGTGGGCTACCTGGGCCCATAGGTCCTCGGCTCATGGATAGAGGCTGAGCAGCACGGGAAGCCCCTTAGAGTGTGCCTGGAGGTACAGGCAGCCCTCGGGAAGAAGGAAGAGCTAGAGACTGAGGATCTGGGAGGACTCCCCGTGAGAAAGGAGCTGCAGTGACTCTCAGGCAGAGAGGAGAACTGGCTAAGGGGCGGAAGGAAGTTTTGACTCACCAGGATGGTCGCGAGATCTGAGGAAGAACTTGTAAGGGAGGCCTTAGAGGGGAGCTGGGGGCGGGGCAGCCTGGCCGTGACCTTGTTTATGTGATTCTTGTCTTGTTTCATGAAGTTTCGTGGAGGAATTGGCATACTGATTTTTTTCTTTTTTTTTTTTTTTTTTTTTTTTTTTTACTGCTGCAAATACTACATAGAACCAATTCCTCAGAGAACTAGAAGTCTTATTCCATCCCACCCACTCATCAGTGAGGGAAGGGGCTGGTAAGGGGAAGGTGGAACCATGTACACTTGGGAAAGACCCTCTCTGGCTGCAGAGATGAAGGAAGGTTGGCCAGGCGGCTGTCGTTTGGGTCTGGCATAGGTGGTAGCCATCAGCGCTAAGGCTCCCGGCGATGGTCAGGGCTGTCGGTTTGATGGCCCCGGGGCCCCCTCTGGCGATGTAGACCATTTCCTCAGTACGGAACAAACCCGTTCTCATCCTCAACGGTGCCCAACCTCCTTAAACAGCCCTGACCCCCGTAACGTACCCTTGGCGATACTTCTCGGTTTCACCCTGTACTCGGCTCCGCGGTAAACCCAGTCTCTCACGATGTAGCCCTGTCCCCAACCGCGATACGGTCCCGTCGCATGTCCACTGAACCGCTGTCCCACGGCAGGGGGAATCATGACAGTCAAGGACCTGAACGACTACCGTGCTGAGCTGATTGAGAACCCAATGAGCACCAGCCTCGGGGACTGGACACTGTATGTGCCCAGTGCCCCACTCAGCGGGCCGGTGCTGGTTCTCATCCTGAACATCCTCAAAGGTGAGACATCCCAGTCTAGCCCTCCCAAGGGGCGGGGACACAGACTCCCCCCTGCCCCCCCCGCCCCCCCCCCCCCCCCGTGCTCCATATCTGCTGGGCCTTTCTGCTCTTTTTCTATTTCATCAGCGAACCAGTGGGCTACCCACCCTGCCTCATGGCTTGTGACCCCCAGGAGGCAGTGTTGAGTACCAGGGCTCCCCATGGGAGATTGGGGGTGTGTGTGACATTTAGTAGCTGGAAGAGGAAAAAAATGTTCAAGAAGAAGAGCAGTGTAGAAGTATAGTGTAAGGGTTCTTCTGTCCAGAGTGTGCTCTGAACAGTCTAAGTGGTCTTCCAGAAGCCCGTAGACCTCAGGACCTGAGCTGCACCTGCGATGTCCATGTTGGTTCACCCTCACTTAAACCACATCTTTCTCAAGTGGCCTCTGTTGTTGGCCAAGGGTGGGGAACCATGGCTCAGAGATGTGCTGACCCTTGAGCCCCTTCCAGGCACCAACTGCCTGCCAATGTGTTCCCGGATACCACTCAGGGTACAACTTCTCTCCGAAGAGTGTGGAGAACCCAGAGCAGAAGGCGCTGACGTATCACCGTATCGTGGAGGCCTTTCGGTTCGCCTATGCCAAGAGGACCATGCTTGGTGACCCAAAGTTTGTCGATGTGTCTCAGGTAAGGGGCTGCCCCACAGTGGGTGAGGAACCTGCCAAAGGGATGCTTCATGTATGCTTTCTGGACCCGTTCATACAACCAAGTTTGGTTTCAGGGTAGACTTGCTACCCTAAACTCTGACCTCTGCTTTGTGGAGCTCATAGTGTGGGGGAAACTGAGGAAAGCAGACTTGACAATGGATAATTGGTGTGTTGTTGTCGCCCCCCACTCCCACACAAGCCCTCCACCCTTGAGACCCTGGTTCCTATCTCAGATCCTTTGCACGTGCTTGGGTCCTTGGTCTGGAAGATTCTGAAATGCTCAGGGCAGAAGGGAGGAACGGACGTGCCAGGTTCGGCCTGGCAAGTCGGACAGTACCTGGATGGGGGTGAGACTGAAGGGCCTAATGAGGAGAGGGGGAAGAGACGAGAAGGGAAGGGAATAGACCAGACACACACAGTATCATTGAGCTCAGATGGAATGGAGCTAATGTTTAATTTTTCTCTCAGTTTTTATACCCCTTTCCTTAAGGGGCTACATACAGCTACAGGAGTTACAAAGACAAGGATCACAGAGAATGCAGCATATCAGTCACATGAGAGAAACATCTTTGTCTAGTTAGTCCTAAACTTTGAGACTTCCCTTTTCTCTGTCGTATCAAGATGCTTATCCTGGGAGGTAACCTGTCTCAGGGAAGGTAATTGTTTGCCCAGGGAAGTAGCTTCTCTAGGTGGGGTTAGATGCCCATCTAGGACAATAATCTCACATGATAAAGCTGAATGTTCACCTGGAGAAAGGACGCTCCTTCAGATAACCTTGACTTCCCCGGAACCAGCCTCTCTCGGGCAGGTATAATATTTTGTGACTCAGTTATGCTCAAAAGACCTCCCAATAATGGAATTAGGCAATATTAGCCAGAGGCACACAGCAGAGTCTAGGCCCAGAGTCTGAAGGGCTCACCACATGGACGGAGGAGTTGCATCCCTCAGGAATGAAGCAGGGGCATGGAAGGGATTAAGACCAGGTGGACAGAGAGCCTCATTCTGTAGTCTAAGGTGGCTTCAAGTTCAAGGTGACTCTGTTACCTCAGCCTCCTGAGTGCTGGGTTACAGGCACGAGCCACCAAACCTAGCCCTGCTTTCTTTCATTTTGCAAACCTTGTACCCACAGACATGCCAACCTCAAACATCAGTGCACACCTGTGTTCTTCCCCTGGCACCCCTACTTGATTGTGAGCATCTCGCTACAGTCTTTCCTTCCTCTCTGCCACCGGCTGTCCCCATCCTCGTTTTCCCCAAAAGGTCGCCAATGCCACAGCCCAGAGTGTATTTCCTAAGAGCAAGGGATGTCACACCATTGAGTGAGAAACCCAACGTCAAGTATTATCTGCAGTGGTGGAACCCCCAGGGTCTCAGTATCTTTTAGGGGCAGCGTTCATCAAATCGTACCTCACACTCTGCCACGACGTCTCTGGGGGTAGATCATTTTGTTGCTGCGATAAAATCTGAGAGAAACGGGTTTCTGAGCCCACCATAAAACAGCATCGTGGCAGAAAGGTATGGTGGAACCCAGCTGGCTTCATCCTGACCAGGCAGCAGAAGAAACGGGGAGGAGCCAGGGCCAAGCTCCACCCTGTGAAGGCATACCCCTAGCCATTGACCCACGTTCCCCAACTAGGCCCCGCCTTCCAGAGTCCCACCGTGTCCAGTAATTCATTCACATCTCTAATCCAAGCCACACGTGTAACCGCAGCACTCAGGAGGCCGAGGCACAAATCAAGGCCAGTCTGAGATATATAGGGAGACCCTGTCACCCTATCTTTAAAAAAAAAAAAAAAAAAAATCAGTGGATCAAACCATTGATTAGGTCAGAGCCATCAGATCCAGTCTCTCGGGAAACAGACACATACAGAGGTGAGCTTTCATAATCACCTGGGCATCTTCCAATCCAAGTTGAAAGTCAAAATTAACCACCACAGTGCGCGCACACGCTGTTCTCTTAACCTACAGAACATCCTCCGCCATTTGATCAGTTCCTAAAGCCAGTTGTCTCAAGCTGTGGCCTGAAGCCTTGTTTGCTTCTGTTTGAGCAGACCCAGGCTGCATGCTTTTGCTTAGATCGGGTCGTTCACACACCCAGGGTTGCTGAAACGAGGCTTTGTGTTTGCTTGGCATCAATATAGAAGACACTGACACTGGACCTGAGGCTGGAAGATTCTTCCTCCTCCTCCCCCTCCTCCCCTGCCTCCTCTTCTTCTCATCTTCTTCCTCTTCCTCCTCCTCCTCCTTCTCTTCCTCTTCCTCTTTTAGACTGTCTCACTATGGAGCCCTGGCTAACCTGGAATTCACTTGTTAGACCAGGCTGGCCTCGAACTCACAGAGATCTGCCCGCCTTCTGAGTGCTGGGATTAAAAGCATGCGTCACCATGCCCCATGAGGCCATAAGATTTTTTTTTAAATGATTTATTTATTTTTATTTATGTGTGTATGAGGGTCGGTATAAGATCTCCTAGAGTTACAGAGCTACCATGTGAGTACTGGAAATCGAACCCTGGTCCTCTGGAAGAGCAGCAGTCGGTGCTCTTAATGGTTCAACAGCAGAGAGAGCATGGTGGGGTCTGAAGAGAGAAGAAAAGATTTGAGACTGCTCGGAAAGAGCAGAGGAGAGTGTTTTAGGGCTTTGGGGGAAGGGATACAGGGTATTTCGCTTTGTGAGGAAGGGAGAAAGGAATCTTAGCCGCTCTGATGATCCGACAGTAGAAATCGGGGAGGGGCGTGGTTAGTTAAGATTGACCCATTGTACCAGTGGCCCTGTGGTGTTCCAGAGTCTGGCAGCCCGAGGTCTGTAAATCTTCACTGGAGCCTGGGAACCTGCTGAGTGCCTTAGAATTACTCACAAGGCAGGTGTCTGCCCTGCCCCATAGCAGCAGGGGTTCTAGAACCGGGCCAGTGGGTGGAGCTAGGGAGAGTTGCTGAAGGCCAGCCTTAACCGTGATCTGGGGTTTAGCATCTCATTCCCGGAGCCTGTTACCGATTTACAGGCAGACTTATCAACAGCTTTGAGGCTAGGAAGGCAGGGAAAGTCTGCTGCAGGGGAATGGCCTGATTGGCCTCTAGCCTAAACCTGACAGGTCCCAGGGGTCCCTTTCTTCCTGATTGCCCCTCCACGTCTTCCTCCCCCTCTTCTCTTGCCCCTACATCTGGGACCTCGGTAGCCTCGGCTTTCAGCAGCCATCACGTGCCCCCACTGTGTCTTTGTTTGCCTGTAAGTCTCATGCATGAACCTGTAGGTTCATGGGCCCACCCATCCAAACCATGTCTTTCAGTGTGTGGTGGGTGCATGTCCCAAAGCAAGTAAGTCTTTGACTTCCTCTACATCTATGCCTTCCTAGTTGATGGCAACCCCAAGCCAAAGACCTCAAGGCCGCCCTCTGTTCTTCTCCCGCCCACAGTGACCCCTTCATCTATGACCCGGTGGTCCACAGCCTTCTCTGGGGCTCCCAGAGGGACCCTATGAAAATGTTTCCCATCCCACTTACTCCTCCACCCCGAGCCTGTGTGTGGCTCATAGCAAAAGCCAAAGTCACTCTTTATAGACCAATGAGACCTTACAGAATGTCTGCACGCTGGTCGGCATCCTCTCCCCTCATCCCAGGGCCTTTGAACTTACCCTTTAGATTTCCTTCTGGGCTCTTCTTTATGGGTACCACCCCCACCAGGATGCCTTCTCCGAGTACTCTGCTCATAGCTCCCCAATTCCGTTCCCTGTATCTGGCCTCTCACCTCCAGTATTCCCTGCCTGCCGTTGTTCCCTCCCTGTTAATGAAGAATTGAGACCTGTGTTCTGTTCCCTGCTGATTCCTCAGCTTTGAGCTCGTGGCACAAGTTCCATAAATAATTGCAAGAGTCGGAGGGATGGATTCACAGTGGGAGGGTCAGAGAGAGCGGCAGGACTCAGGAGGTGCTGTCCCTAGTCCTGGGGAGGTCCCGCCCCGATTTAGCCTATAGAGGTAAGTTGTGGTCAGATCCATGGCCGGGGCTTCTTGAGACCCGGCTGGGACAGGCCCTGTTGTACTCCCCCCCATCCCCCACCTTCCTAACCTCCTCAGGCCAGCTCTGGGGTCTCGGCAGGTGATCCGCAACATGACCTCTGAGTTCTTCGCGGCTCAGCTCCGAGCCCGCATCACCGATGAGACCACTCACCCCACCTCCTACTACGAGCCCGAGTTCTACACGTCAGACGACGGGGGCACCGCCCACCTGTCCGTGGTTTCGGAGGATGGCAGCGCCGTGTCTGCCACCAGTACCATCAACCTCTAGTAGGGGCTGTTCGGGGACACGAGCCGGCGGGCTGGGGGGCTGTCCTCATCTCCTATAAGGGCCTCTCACTTTCCTGTTGGGAAACAGAGGCCCCACCTTGGTACCATGCCCAGGGGCGGGCGTCCCAGGGTGAGTGGGGAGCCGGGTGGCGGCTGGGTTGTATACTGTTGTCTGAACTGGCCTGTCTTCAGCTTCGGCTCCAAGGTCCTTTCTCGGGTCAGTGGCATCCTGTTTAACGATGAGATGGATGACTTCAGCTCACCCCACTTCACCAACCAGTTTGGAGTGTCCCCCTCACCGGCGAACTTCATCAAGCCAGGTGCAGGGTGGGAATTCCCGGGATAGAGGATGAGTGGGGAAGAGGCGGAGGGGGAGGGCCGGTACCAGGGACAGGCAGCTGACCAGCATCCCCGCCTCCTCCCATGGACCACAGGGAAGCAGCCGCTCTCATCCATGTGTCCCTCCATCCTCGTGGACAAGGACGGCAAGGTGAAGATGGTGGTGGGCGCCTCGGGAGGCACACAGATCACCACCGCTACCGCGCTGGTACGCGCCCGCCCACCCGCCGTCCGCCCGCCCCTGCCCGCCCCTGCCCCTCCCTGTCTCCGCTCCTCCAGAGCTAGGCCTTCATCTCGCTACCCTATCCCTCCAGGCCATCATGAACAGCCTGTGGTTTGGCTATGACGTGAAGAGAGCCGTGGAGGAGCCCCGACTGCACAACCAGCTCTTGCCCAACACCACAACAATCGAGAAAAGCCTTGATCAGGTAGGCCGGGAACCGAGGAGACAGAAGCAAGGTGTGGGCTTAGAAGGCATCCCAGACTGGGGGCTGGCATCTTCTGAGTCACTACAGAGCAAACAGTGGCTAAGTATCCCCTGCCCGAGGCGTATGGTCGCCAGGCCCTCAACATGGGTCACCCCAAGCCCTTGCTCAAGGTCAGCCAAGCAATATATTCCCGGGAGACCTTAGAAGCCCCGGAGCCTCTAGTTCTTCCTGGTCACTTGGCGAGCAGTAATACTGTCTGGGTGTGTGAGACCCATAGCCATACAAGGATGGCCCCAGCCACGTCTGTGGCCTTGCTGAGGACTCCCTCTGCCCTCTCACCCCCAGGTGGTAGCTGCAGGCCTGAAGAGCCGGCACCACCATACAGAGGTCGCATCCACATACATCGCCGTGGTTCAGGCCGTTCTTCGAACATCCGGTGGTTGGGCAGCCGCCTCCGACTCCAGGAAAGGCGGGGAGCCAGCTGGCTACTGAGTGCCCAGAAGGGGCAAGACTGACCCACAGTCCGGAGATGAGATACTCACCAGGAACAAGAGTGGGACCCTGGAGAGCATGCAGCCCCTGAGTGAGACAGAGCAGCAGAATAAACGGGGGCCACTGTCAAGCTCCGGGAAGCCCTGCTGGCTGGACTTCCCATATTCTGGACTTCAGTGTCTTGTGTATGAAATGGAACCATCTGGCCGGGAGAATGTTGAGGCAGGATCCTAAAACTCACAGCACTGTTAGGGATGGAGCTAACCTCAACCTTTAAGTGAAGAGAGCCCAGCGTGCCTGGGCAAGCCAAGCCAAGCACTGCCTGCCATCCCTCATCCCGAATTGTCCTAGGCAGTAACGTTTCCCAGTACCAGCCACTAGAGGGCGCCCAGACCCTGCGGTTACCTGGGCAAAGCAACCTCACAGCTGTGCTGGGGAGTTTGGGGCGGACCTTGATATCTAGTGCAGATGTGGGCTCTCATTACCCAGCACTCATGGAGGTAAAACTGAAGGAGAACGGACTAGACAAGAGGCAGAAACAAGGCAGCCTGGCCAGGGCCATGCTTGAGGTCACTTTCCCAGGGCAGACCCAGAGTGAAATCCAGGCCCAGCAAGTCAGCGAGCTATAGGAAACAGGAACGCAGCTCAAAGCTGGTGAGCCCAGAAGAGCACCACCACAAAGCACCGCATCCCTCCTTGTCTCAGTCAGGGTTACTGTTGCTGCAAGGAAACACCATGACCAAAGCAACCAGGGAGGAAAGGGTTTATGTGGCTTACATTTCCACACCACAGCTCACCATCAAAGGAAGTCAGGACGGGAACCTGGACACAGGAGCTGGTGCAGAGACCGTGGAGGGGTGCTGCTAACTGGCTTGCTCATCATGGCTTGCTCAACCTGCTTGCTTATAGAACCCAGGACCACCAGCCCAGGGATGGCACTGCCCACAATGGCATGGGCCCTCCCACATTAATTGCTAATTAAGAAAATGCCCTACAGGCTTGCCTATAGCCCAGTCTTATTGTCTCAATTGAGGCTCCTCTGATGACTCTAGCTTGTGTCAAGTGGATATCAAACTAATCAGTACAGCCCTAAAGGGTAGCCCTTCCCACTCACGGCCATGACCTTGAGGTAAGCAGATGCTGGAGACACAGAAGTCAGCCATCGGGGCAGTCACAGCCTAAGAGCTAAGTATGGCCCCTAGAAGTGGGCCCAAGTCGGGGTCCCCGAAGGAAGGGGCCCAGTGGCTGGAGGAGGGACCAGGAGGCTAGAAATCCTACGGCTACGAACCTGCCCACAGGAAAGCAGGATTTTGTACCTGTAGGCAGGCTCGTGTCTGGGCCCTAAAGGTCTCTGTCTCTGGGGTTCCCTGGGAATAACAGGCTGGCCAGTGGGGGTGATTGTAGGGGTGAGGTGGTCATTCCTCAACCTGTAGGGGAGAAGGCAGGCTTCCCTAGGCCAGTGTGTTGCAGTATGTCACAGTGTTCCGTGTCCCCTGGGACCGGCCAGAGAGTCCTGAGGACCCAGGACATTGGAGGTGTACCTCACTCTCCCACACCCATGGGGTTTAGCCCAGAGCATCTTCCGGATCCTGGGGACTCCAGTGGCCTTTTCTTTCCCCATTACTTCCTGGGTAATGGTCTTCAGTGCCACCAGAACTGGGCCTCCCAGGCTGAGGCCAGTCTGACACCAGAGTCTGAGAATTTACAGAGCTGCCTCTGGCCTGTGGCCTACGCAAACCAGGATGGCCAGCCCAGGAAGGGGAGGGACAACAACCTTGAGTCTGCTCATCCCCCACCGCTCTGGCCTCAGAGCTTTGAGGAGACTGTGGCCAGTGGGTGGACTGGCCTCTCCTCAGGAATGCACTCTGGTTCCTGGTTGAGAAATGTCATGGCAATATGGGGGGTCAGTTGGGATGGGAAATGTTCCCACAGATACTACCCTCTCCAGGCAGATGTGGGAAACAGGCTAACAGGAAACAGCCACTCTGGCCCAGGCTGAGCAGGGCTCTTCATGTGAGACTCAACTTGCTGGGTGGCCAGTGCAGGCAGTCTCTCTCAGGGCCTCATTTTTGGGCTGTACCCAGCAGTGGGTATGGAGACCGGTCATGCTCAGTGGAGAGAGTGAGGGATGCTGGGAAGACACCCAGACTCTGAGAGGAAGTCCAGCCCAGGGCTCTTCTGCCCTTCAAGCCTATAAAGTCTGGTCAAGAGAGTACTTCAGGGGGTCCTCACTCCTCTGGAACCCACACACACACTTGGACGTCCTAAGGCTAGGGAAAGGCCGGACCCCCAAGAGGAAGAGGCTCACCGGCACAGAATGGTTTTGAAAAGCACTGGACCTGGGGAAGCAGACTAGCAGCCGGTGGGGCTCTGAGCTGCAGAGGAATTGAGGGTACGGCAAACAGGACAGCCTCACTCACCAGAGGTCTAAGGTTGAGTTTCTGGGCTACAGTGTCCCAGGGTGGATGAGCCGGTGGTACTGGGTGCCAGGGCTTCAGACATGTGTCCTGTCTGTCTGCACACTCCATAGCCACTCTGTATGAAACGGATGAGGCTGGGCCGGGCCGTGGCTAAATGGTCCTGGGTGGCTGCCTTGTTCCACCTGCAGCTCCATCCCTGTATCACGTGGGTGCCTTGACTGAGCTGCCGCCTCGCTGGGTGCTACAAGCATCGCGTCCCCAATGGCGCTGGGGTGAGGAGCCCCCGGGTGCTGCTGGGCCAGCAGGGAAAAGCCAGGGGATCATCTGGCGACGAAAGAGTTAACAGCATCAGCTGGCTCGTCTCTTCAAGAAAAAAACTCCCCCTTAGAACCCTGGCCTGCCTCCAGGGCCAGGCTTGAAGAGCTAAAAACTGAAAGTTCAGACCTGTGGCCAGATCTTCCTCTCCATCAGACTGGAGGAGGGCAGCAGCCCTGCCACCGTGTCTGCTGTCTATCCATAAACCCATCTACTAGCTGGCTTCCTGTTGCAACCCTGTCAACCTGCCTCCCTGCCTATCTGTAAGCCTGTCTTTTATCCTCTCTATGCAGTCATCCGGCTTGTGCGACGGTTTCTCTCTCTCTCTCCGGCACCATTGACTTTTTTCCATCTGCCCAATCACCGGAGTCTACCTGTCTTGTTTCTTTTCCATTCGTCCGCCAGCCAGTTTGTCCCTCTGTCTGTCCACTGCCCTGTGTGCCCACCTGCCTCCCCTTCCTCCCTGAACCACTGAGCCATGGCCTGGGGCCACCGGGCCACAGTCTGCCTGGTCCTGCTGGGTCTGGGTCTGGCCGTCATCGTGCTAGCTGTGGTCCTCACCCATCATCCTGCTTCCTGTGGCCCCAGGGCCTTTGTACATGCCGCCGTAGCCGCGGACTCCAAGATCTGCTCAGACATTGGACGGTGAGTAAGAGAAGTGCGTTGAGCTAGGTGACCCTCGGCAGCTGGCTGCTTCTGGAGACCCTGTGACTAGGGCGGGGGTTGTGAGGAGGACTGAGTGGCAAGCTGGCTGTGAGGTAAGGGCCATGTGTGTTTGGGTTCCTACGTCAGCCCCAGAACCTTTGCACAGAACCATGTAGGTGTGTCCATAGGGAAGACTGGGACTCAGGGCAGTGTCACAAAGACAATGTGACTCCATTGCTCAAGGAGGTCACTTGTGCAATGCTGGTGGGAAAGGGAGACTAAATGAGGCCTGCTACCTTGTCCCCTGCCTGTCCTGACCAAGGCTGGAACTTCTTAAGGTGCCAGGGCAATGGGCCAGGGTTCTATATGTAGGTCCTGCCTACATAATGCTTCTGGGGCCCAGTCTCCTTCCTCGCCCAGGCTACTTCTCTAAGGCTTTTAGAATGCGCACACAGACACACACAGAGACACATACACAGACATACACATAGACACAGACATACACAGACACACACACAGAGACACAGACATACACAGAGACATAGACCCACACAGACACACACTGAGACAGAGACACACACAGACACAGCCACCACATATACACTCATACCCACATCTGCCTGGACTTCCCTCTCTATGGCAGTGTCTGGCCTTGGTTCTGCGGGTTGGGTGGGAGGGAGAGTGACAAGAGCCACAGCAGGTGTTTCCTGACCTTCTTCCAGGAAACCCTGCCCATAGGAAGCGTCTGCTACCCACCATGCCGCCACAGGACCAGGCTGTGGCAGGAAGTCATTCCTGCCTCCCACTGGGCCCCCAGAAACCTGGGCAGGCCTCCTTTCTTCCAGCCATCTGGGTCTCCTTCCCAGAATATCAGCCCAGTGTCCTACTGCAGGGGCTCAAGTGTTTTATACACCCAAGGCTGGGTCCCTGTCCAAAATACTACTCTCGCATGCTTCTTACTGTTCCGGAGTTACTCCCCCTTCCTTCCTTCCTTCCTTCCTTCCTTCCTTCCTTCCTTCCTTCCTTCCTCTTTTCCTTCCTCTCCCTCTTTCTTTCTTTCTTTCTCTCTCTCTCTTTTCCTTCCTTCCTCTCGCTCTTTTCTTCCTTTCTCTCTTTCTTTTCCTTTCTTTCTCTTTTCCTTCCTTTCTCTCTCTTTCTTTTCCTTTCTCTCTCTTCCTTTCTCTCTCTTTCTCTTTTCTTTTCCTTCCTTTCTCTCTTTCCCTTCCTTCCTCTCTCTCTTTTTCTTCCTTTCTTTCTTTTCCTTCCTTCCTCTTTCTTTCTTATTTTCTTTCTTCCTTCCTTCCTTCCTTTCTCTCTCTCTTTCCCTTCCTTTCTCTCTCTTTCTTTTCCTTTCTCTCTCTTTCTCTTTTCCTCCCTTTCTCTTTTCCTTCCTTCCTCTCTTTTCCTTCCACTCTTTCTTTCTTTCTTTTCCTTCCTTCCTCTCTCTTTCTTATTCTTTTCTTTCTCTCTTCCTTCCTTTCTCTCTCTCTTCCTGCCTTCCTTCATCCATGGTCTATCCATTCTTTCCCACCTCTCTTGCTCATAGTAGCCCCCAACCCATCTGACCGTGTCCTCTGACCTCTCAGATTTTCTGTCTCTTCCTCCACATCTACGTTTAACTTGGCAGTAGCTAGGAATAGCAGCTGGGGTCAGTAGGGCCAGTCCTTTCTGCTCAATACAGGGTTCCCAAGGGATACAAGAGTTAAGGCCAACTGCTGCTCTGTCCTGTGAGATGCAGTTTATTTAATCGTCCCAGAATGCAAAGATGTAAATGAGGCTGGTGTGTGTGCCCCAGAGACAATCAGCCAGATGGATAGCACCCATGCACAAGGAGGCGCTTCTATGTTGATTCTCAGACACCTCTCTGAGCAGCGCTTGGTCCTTGAGGGTCAGGCTGTGGTTGGTGATTGGGGCTAGAAGCTGTACACCCCCTTGTACTCTAAATCCTCTCTTAAGCGCCCCCTGATGAAAAGCAGATGCGGTTCTTCCCCCACACCCCAGTGTTTGTCAAACTTTCCCTGCTTCCTGTTCTTTTCTTTTTTTAAAGAAGCCAGGCGTGGGAGGAGCCTCCGGCCCCAACTACTTACTGTGAAAGGAGAGGTCAGTGACCATAGTCAGGCTAGGCCTCAAGACGGTGTCCCTGCTGATGTGTCCCCTGGCAAGAGCTTTCCATTTAACTTAGGACGTCTGCCCCCCCCGGGGGGGGGGAGAACCCGGTCAGCATCACAGTGGGTAGTCTGGACTGGGCTGGCTTTCTCCTCCTGTTGCTACTGCTGTTCCTGCCAGGGTAGGAGGGCTGGGAGGGTCAATCTTCCTAAAGTCTCCCACCCCTCCCCTTGGATGTGGGCACATAATAGTCAAACAACTTTATGTACTGCAATTGCAGAAGGCAGGGCTCCCTTGGGGTTCTGGGGTTCTGCTTCTAGAGGGTTGCTCTCTGGACTGGCACTGAGTTCTAAGTGGAATGACAATTGAACCTAAGGGCTGAGTGTGGCCTGCTGTTCCATGCCCACCTGGTGTCTGAGGGTTGCCCCTTTGGTTCAGAGGAAAGCAGTAATGCAGGCCAAGCTGTAGCACCACGTGGGCCTCGGTTTCCCCATGTGTAGAGACACATTTAGCCTGGCACCTCCCTCAGGGGATGGCTGTGAGCACAAGGGTGAGTTCACCCCACACACTGGCCATGTTCCTTCAGTAGCTCTGTATGGTGTCATTTGCCTGGGTTGATCTGAACACAGGCCAACAATCTCAGGACCCAGGGAAGATTAGGGTGTGGCTCCTGGTCCCTATCTTCCAGGGCCTTGGCTTCAGTTCCTACTCTTTCTTCCTTCCTAGAAGAGGAAGGCTTGCTTTGCGTTGAAACTGGTGTTATTTCATCCTTACTTGTTTAGAAGAACTTCCCGGCTCAGCTCTCTGCACTGGTCTGGTTCTTAAATGTCTTCCCAAGGCCGAGTCAAGGGTGAGCTCTCCACTGGCACATCTGGGGAAGCAGTGGCAGGCCGAGTGGGAGGCCGGGAAGAGGACTGGGGAACCCTGTCTCTCACATTGTCTCTTTTTTATTCTCTTGGGGGTTTGCCCTGCCAAACACTTCTAACGCGTGTCACCACAGGCCCAGAGCACAGAAGCAACCCGCTGTAGACTACAACTTCTAGGCTGTGAATCAAATTAAACTTTTTTTTTTCTTTTGTGGTTTTTTTTGAGACAGGGTTTCTCTGTTGTAACTCTGGCTGTCCTGAACTCACTCTGTAGACCAGGCTGGCCTCGAACTCACAGAGATCCGCCTGCCTCTGCCTCCCAAGTGCTGGAATTAAAGGCGTGCACCACCACTGTCTGGCTCTTTTTTTTTTTTTTAAAGTTGATTATTTCAGTATTTGTTATAGGAGCAGAAAGCTAATATACCCTCTGTGCTTGAGTTATTTGTGTATGTGCTTGTGAAGCTTTTGAGCCATGGTTTCTATTTCTTTGATAGGAATCAAGTTTCTATCTTTTAAATTTATTTTATTTAACACTGTGTGCGTGTGTGTGTGTGTGTGTGTGTGTGTGTGTGTGTGTGTGTGTGTATGTGTGTGTTATGTTAGTCAGAAGACCCCTTGTGGGAACTGTGTTTCTCCTTTCATCATGTGGATTTTGGAAAAGACGCTAAGTCATCAGGCTTGGCAGCAAGCGGCTTCACCCACTGAACGGTCTCGCCAGCCCAGGTTCCTATGTCTTTGGACAGATTACAGGAAGTTAGTAAATCCTTTTCAAGAAATGTGTCCAATTTATGAACATCATCACATTTCCTGGCATACTTTTTTTTTTAAATATAAAATCTCCTTTCCAGGCATGTTGCCACACACCTTCAATCCCAGAATTTGGAAAGATGAGGCGGGAGGATTGTTGAGTCTGAGCCCAGCCTGGATAACAGAGCAAGACCCTGGGTTTGGTTTGGTTTATAATCTTCTTATCGTCTTTTGAATGTTCACAGGGGCCTGTAAAGGGGTCTTTGTTCTTGATCAACCTAGCAGGCTGAATCAATGGCCCTTATACAGAATCAGTGTCTGGCTTTGTTGATTTCCTTTCTTAAGTTGGCAGCTAGACCCAGGGCCTTGGGCAAGGTAGGCAGATGCTGGATCTCTGAGCTACGCTCACAGCTGGTGGTTTTATTTATTGTCTGTGCATTTTCTCCTTCTTTCACTAGTTTCTGCTTCTGTCTTGATTCTTGTCTTCCGTTCCTTTGACTTACAGCTGCTTTTTACATCTAGGAATGTAGCGTAGTGCTAAAGGACGTCAAAGTGCTAAAGCTGGCCTAAGCCAGTTGCCAGCATCAAAAAACAAAACAACAAAAAAACTCATTAAAAAAAAAAAGTATTCAGGTTGAATTTATGTTGCAATACAGATGACAAAGCAGATTAAGACATTTATCTTGACTCATGGCCCTGGTCCATGGTGAACATCTGGTGGCATCTGGTGATGGCCTCTTGTTGGCAGACTCCAGAAGTGAGGAGGAGTGTCATGTGACCGAAGAAAGTGACACGACCAAAGTGAATTCCCAAAACTTACGATTTCTTCATCATTCGTCAACAGTGCTCTCTAAGCATGACCTCTCCCTGACCCGAATGGTTGAGCGTCCCCGCTGACCCGGGCATGGTCGTTTTGTTTTATTATCCTGCAATCCCATTATTTCCTTCTTCTTTAAAGAAATATTATATGTGTATGAGAGTTTGCAGGTATGTAAGGACGCGTCCCACGTGCGTGCCTGGTGCCCAAGGAGGTCAAAAGAGGGCACCGGGCCCCCTGGAACTGGAGTTACAGATGGTTGTGAGCAGCTGAACTGCGGTTCTCTGGAAGAGCAGCGAGTGCTCTTAACCATGAAGCCAACTCTCCGGCCCCCTTCTCTTTTTTCAATACCCAGATTATCACAATATGACCAGTAGGAGTTCCCTTTAGAATGGAGCTTTGCAGATTTTTAAGACAATAAAGGTTTTTGTTTTTTAGAGACTACAACATGTGTCACGATCAAAGCTGAACATCTGTTAGTACTTCTGCTCTTCCTCAAAGCAAAGACCCGGAAAATAACTAAATACTATTAATCTCTGCGATTCCAAATATTCGCCTGTGTGTTTTAGTATTTGGGTTTTGATTGTTTGTTTTTGACAGGAGGTCTTTCTATGCGGCCTTTAATTTGCGATCCTCCTGGACGCTTAGACCGTCATCCTGAGCTTCTGCATTTAGTGGGCTGTTTGTTTCTTGATCACTGTGTAGTTGTGGTTGGCCTGGATCTTGCTGTGTAGACCAGGCTAGCCTTGAACTTACTTACATAGATCCACCTGCCTCTGCCTCTGCCTCCCGAGAACTGGGATTAAAGGCGTGCGCCACCACCGCCTGGCTAGCAGTCTTGTTTTGCCTCTGGCTTCTTACTGTCCTTTCCATTCCAAGCTAGAAGGTGTGATGATGAGCAGGGCTCCCATGCATACTAACATTTGGTCTCAGGAGCACCGGTGAGGCAGAGTCCGGGATGGAGTGGTTGGGTCACAGGTGACTGAGTCAAAGGAAGGTGTTGGGTCAGAGGTCCCATGGGGTTGCAGGAAAAGACCTAGGTCCACCCCTGTGGGCCTTGAGTTCCTCGTGGTAAGCAGAGGTTAAATCGTAATCCTAGAGGTGCTGGGGAGGGCTTCTGGGCATGAAGGGTCTGTCCCTCGGACAGATGAGGAGGCTGAAGCATTGTCATAGGCTAGGGGGTGAAGAAAAAGATGTAGGGTGCATCAGTCCAACTGGACCCTGGCGGTAGGATCCCGGGGTCACCCACCAAAGGCTGGCTTAGACAGCGGAGTCTCGGAATAAGTTACATGGGGTAGCCTAGGCCAGGTTCTGCCTGTTGCAACGAGCCAGGGCTGCTGGGAGCTCCTAGGGAAGGAAGACAGCAGAATCGTTAGCAAGTGGAGAAGCACCTTATATACGGCACAGGGTAGTGTCAGTGCCATGATATTTTGCAGCCTATTGGGTGTGATTGTGGGCCAGTGAGTAGCTGGATTTGAGGGAGAGCAGCTCAGTGTGTTTTCTCACCTAGCCTGGGGTTAGGTTGCCAGCAGCTGGACCACCAATCTGTCACTGTTTCCCAGGGAGTGCCAGTCAGATGAGCCCCAGGAAGAGATGGGGGTCGGGAAGCCAGGTCTCTGATCCTTGTGTCGTGTCCCCCAGGGCCGTCCTCGAGCAGCAGGGCTCCCCTGTGGATGCCGCCATCGCGGCCCTGGTGTGCACCGGCGTCGTCAACCCTCAGAGCATGGGCCTGGGCGGAGGGGTCATCTTCACCATCTACAACGCAACGACAGGTGGGACCCCACGCGTCACCCCGTACTGACAGAGAGCCTCGTCTTCAGTCACGGGGCTTATTTCTAGGGATTGCACGCTCCTTCCTGGATGTCCCCAGGCCTCTCTGCCTCGCACCCATTGTCTCCGTTGTGTGGGTGCCCTGGTGGTGGGTACCGTTCTAGAGATTAAAAAACCAAGACCTAGAACGGGGCGGGGCCGTCTCTCACCCTGCCTCAACTCCAGGGAAGGTGGAGGTTATCAACGCTCGGGAGACAGTGCCAGCCAGCCATGCCCAGGGCCTGCTGGACCAGTGTGAAAAGGCCCTGCTACTGGGCAAAGGTAAGGCTCTGGGAAGGGTTCTCTAGACAACCAAAACCACTCTGTTATATGGGCCTGTCCAGAACACCCCTCAAAGGGGCCGTATGACCAGGAAAAGGCTTATGACATTGGAGATGGCATCTGGGCGTGGAGAAACTGCTGACCTGCTGGGATGGGGGGGAGCTTCTTTTTGGGGAGTGAGACACGCTCTGAGTAGGAGTGGGTGAGCCAAGGGGAAGACCAGTCTTCGGAAGCTCGATAGATTCGCGTTGGTGGGACAGGGACCTTGGGACCAGTTTGTTTAATTATGGAGTAGGCTCCTGGTGGTAGGCTAGGCCTGGTTCTCTGTCCATTGCAATGGTCCAGTGCTGGTTGGTGGTCTTGCTCTGTGGACTTTGTATGGAGGGCAGTGGGGAGCCACAGAAGGTCTATGCCAGGAGCCATACGATCAAGCACGAGCTCTAGAAAGCAGGGGGTGGGAGGTGGGGGGGGATTTGGGGTAAAAATATTGCCCTGGGATGAGGGCAAGTGCTTACTATGCAGGGGCCCAGTGGATTGGGGTACCCGGGGAGCTCCGCGGCTACGCTGAGGCCCACCGGCGACACGGCCGCCTGCCTTGGGCTCAGCTCTTCCGGCCCACCATCACACTGCTCCGAGAGGGTTTCCGCATGCCCTTCATCCTCAGCCAGTTCCTCAACAACAGCCTCCTGAAGCCCGCCTTGTACTCATCGACCCTGAGGTGAGCGTGTGAATGCCGTACAGTAGCCTGCAAAGCCACATTCCACCTGAGCCCACCGCAGTCCAGGAGAGCGTATCTCTTCAGTTCTGGGTTCCCTCTCCTTCTCTTCGGGGGTGGCGGACGGTCTCGTCCGACCCCCTTTGCTTGTTCTGCCAGCCCAGTAACAGGGCCTCCCTGTAGGTGATGGAGTGACCCTGGGAGACACAGACATATCAGAAAGGTTCCAGGGCCTGGGTGAGGGTGGTGGTACCAGCCCCATCGACTTCTAGAGAACCAGTTCCCCAATGCGTCAGTGCATGGACCATGGCTGCCCTCCCCACTCCTCCCCTACCCCCCCCCCCATCACACCCTCCACAGAAGAATCCTGCCGATTTCTCTAGAGCTTAGCAGGAACGTGACTGCCCGCTGGCATCTGGCATCAGACTGAAGTTGCCTCCTTCCCACTTCCCCCAGACAGCTCTTCTTCAATGGGACAGAAACCTTGAGATCTCAGGACCCATTCCCGTGGCCTGCACTGGCCAGCACCCTGGAGACCGTGGCCACGGAGGGTGCCGAGGCCTTATACACAGGGAGGCTGGGCCGCACGCTGGTGGAAGACATCGCCAAGGAAGGTTCGCTACTCTGACACGCCAGCACTGAGCCCAGACCGAGCGATGCTCTGGGCATCCGGGATTAAAGTCACACCTCTCCCCAGGCCCTTCTGGACTGCTGGCTGCTCCTGGGACTCAGGAGAAGCCAGGTGCCCATCTAGTCCTGCCTAGCCTTTGCCAGCCTCAGGGGTCTCTGTGGTCCAGAACCTCGAGCGGCAGAGCTTTTGCAAGCCTGCCTGTAAAGAGGCTATGGCAGGGCGGGTTGTCTGAGCCAACCACCTTTCTCTTCCTATCTCCCACTTGATCTGATCTGTCCACCCACCCTATACCACTGCCCAGATACTCACCATTCCCCCCTCTGGGGCTACACAACAAGCAGGCAAGGGGACTGACGTGTGTGTGTCCTGACATGAGTAGCAAGTTTTCCTTACTGTTTGGAAAGCCTCCTCTGTACCTAGAGCTCCCACTGGCTCTCTCCAGGAAGCCAGCTGACGGTTCAGGACTTGGCTGCCTTCCAGCCTGAGGTGGCGGATCCTCTGGAGATGCCCCTGGGAAACTACACCCTGTATTCACCACCGCCGCCTGCAGGGGGTGCCGTTCTCAGCTTCGTTCTCAACGTGCTGCAAGGTAAGACCTCCTCAGGACTCCTCTCTCTCCCCCAGCTCTGCCCTGCGGGGAGCCTGAGCTCCCAGCTCATTCCTGACTTTGGGGTGCACATTAGCTTCCTATCATTATAACACAGTACTAGACACAGCTGCTTACCAAGAGAAGTTCCTTGCTTGTATGAGTAGTTAGCTCTATGGTAGAGTACTTGGCTACTTTCATTGCCCTCTTGTGAGAACTACCAGAGTCACATGTGATGCACTGTCCAACAGCTAACTCCCAGTGACCTAAACTAATAAGATCTTACGTCTCCCCCCCCCCTCCACCCCAGACAGATTCCTCTGCTGTAGCTCTGGCTGTCCTAGAACTCACCGTGTAGACCAGGCTGGCCTTGAACTCAGATATCCGCTTGCCTCTGCCTCCTGAATGCTGGGATTAAAGGCATGCACCACCACCACCCTGCTAGGTCTTAACATCTTAAGGGTTCAGCTACTTCCCAGTGCTGACGCTATTGGGATCAAAGGCTGCAATTGCAGTGGACCCTCGGGAACACCCAAGACATATTCCAGTCACAGCAAATGGCCACTGTCTTTTTCTACATAAACTAGGTTAACAGATGCATGGTATCCAAGTGGACAGCGGTCAGGACAGTATACTCTAGAGTTGGTCTCTGTCTCAGGAACTGGCTCATATCGGAGGTTGTGCTGAAGGAAGTGGCACCCTTTTCCTTAGTATGTGGCCCAGTCTCAGGGCGCAGGTGCAGAAGGCTCTGCAGGTAGTGACCTGCCTGTCAGGTGTATACAGTCCGGGCTGAGATAGCCCAGGGAATCGTGGCCTGCAGGGACTGCCCGAGGCCTCACAGCTCTGGAAGCTAGAAGTCACTCAGCAGGTTGTGCACAGGACCATTCTCCCCCTCCTCCCCCCAGCCTCCTGGGAGAAGCTGCTGGCCTCTGGCTGCACCAGCTTAGGCTCTGCCCAGTCAGTGCAGACGATCCAAAACCTTATACATACTACATTCTTCCCTACAGCCACACCCGTGATAAAGTTTAATCAGTAAGACACCCACAGTGACCTTTCACCTACAGGAAGCACTCTGTGGCTTTCTCTTTGGCGTACGCTAATTGCCAGTATCACCACCGTTGGTCAGCTCTCGGTTACTATAACAAGTACCCGAGATATACCTCGCTTATAAAGAGAAATCGCTTATTTTGTCTCACAGGATCGGAGGTTTCTGTTTGGTTGGCGCCACTGCTTTTGGGCCTGTGGCGAGGTAGCACATCATGGCAGGAGGGTGTGGTAGAGCAAGAGCTACTACTCTTGATGCTGCCAGGAACTGAAACGGAAGAAGAGAATACAAGCCCGTCTGAGCACGAGACCTAAACCATCCTAACAGGCCCCGCCTCTTAAAGTTTCCCCCACATGCCAGGCAGTAGCGGCGCACACCTTTAATCCCAGCACTCGGGAGGCAGAGGCAGGCGGATCTCTGAGAGTTCGAGGCCAGCCTGGTCTACAGAGTGAGTTCCAGGACAGCCAGAGTTACAACAGAGAAACCCTGTCTCGAAAAATCAAAAAGCAAAAATAAAGTTTCCCCCACTTCCCAGTAATACCGACAAGCCGACAATGTGCACTGGGGACCACTCTTCAGTGACAGGCGTCACTTAACATAAGTCCTTCAGTATGGCGACAGTTGGTCTGATCATAGAGACTGTTAATGAGTGAGGCTGGGGAGCTCAGTGGTAGAATTCATGTCTGACACGTGTAAGGCTCTGGGTACCAGTCCCAGTGCTGGGGAGGTATTATTAATAAGTGACTAATGAGCAGGCAGCACCTACAGTTTGGACACATCAGACAACAGAACGAGCCACATCCTAGGTGTGCCAGGGCAGGGTGGCACAAGATTCAATGGTGCCGCTCGGGATGACGCTCAGAACTCGGGAATCATTTATCCCGTTCAGCGTTTTCGAACTATGACGGACTGCAGGTAACTGAAACTGTGGAAAGCCAGACCACAGGTGAGAGGGAACATCTCTCCTCCTCTGTGCGTCTGACTTATGAAGACACATGTGGCCCGGCATAGTGGCTCACACCTTCAACCCAGGTACTCAGGAGGCAGAAGTAATCGGAACGCTGAGTTTTGAGTGTCCTCGATGACCAGTGTCCTGGCCAATGAAGCAAGTTGCAGGACAGCCAGGGCTACACGAAGAAACCCTGCCTCAAAAAAAAAAAAAAAGCAAACAAATGAATACAAACAAACAGAAACCCACATGTAATCACCTTCAGGGCTAACCTACATAATCTACACAATCATCCAGGCTATATTCCTCCTCTCAAAGCCGTAACATATTTTACTATATAATGTAATATTAATCCTTGTGCTATATAAATCAGTATCCATGGATTCTGGTGATAAAGAACGAATAAATCTTTTGAGGGGGCCAGCATCCACCCCACTACACAAAGTAACTCCCCAGCACCCTGCTACCCCGCAGGGTTCAACTTCTCTGCAGAGACGGTCAGCCGGCCGGAAGGCAAAGTAAACGTGTACCATCACCTCGTAGAGACACTCAAGTTCGCCATAGGGCAGCGGTGGCGGCTATGGGACCCTTCCAGCCACCCAGGGATGCAGGTAAGGCTCCCGGGGGCTGGCGGCATCCTCTTTCCTGCTCTAGAATACAGCCTGAAGTGGGGGCAGGGGGTCACGACCGGCATGGGGGAGATGGAGAGGTTTCTTGATAGTTGTAGGCAGCACTAACCTGGCAGTGGTCCCGAGGGCTGGAAGGGGTTCCGGAATGGTAGATACAGCGGGCAGGACCTGGGCTTACCCTGGGCTCAAGGAGGGCCCTTCTAGGATAAACCAGAGTCCCCCAGCGGGGAATGAGCTCACCCTGCCCATTGCTCTGAGGACCCCACCTGGCTCCTCACTAACCTGCCATCTGCCCGCTCGCCCCAGAACATCTCTCTGGACCTACTCGGGGAGGCCCTAGCCGGGCACGTCCGCCAGCAGATCGACGACCGCGGTGACCACCAGCTCAGCCACTACAACCTGTCAGGGGTCAGGGGCAACGGGATGGGCACCTCTCACGTGTCTGTTCTGGGAGAGGACGGCAGTGCCGTGGCAGCCACCAGCACCATCAACACACCGTGTGTGGGACCCTGGGAGGGGCAGGGGCAGACGGGGCTCAGGGGTGGTCGGGCAGGCCCCTCCCCTTCGCTCCCGTCACTAAAGTCTCCCTGGGGCCCCAGTTTGGACTCCACCCTCCTGCCTCCCCTTTGCTAGTCCCTAAGTGGGGAGCATCCTGCTTTTGCTTTTACTTCTATTTGTCAAAAAAAGAATCTGGCACCAAGGCCATCCCTCGCTGTGAAAAGCTATCGCTCAGTGGCCTCGATCCGGGTCCTGCCTGGAACGGACCCTACTTAAATAGGTGTCCTGGTGGGGGCCAAAGGGGACCTTTGGGTGCTGCTGGGCTCTGGTGTGCTGCAAGGCACCACAGTAGAGGATCCCGGGAGGTTGCGGCCCTGGGTGGTTGGGAGCCAAGGCCCCAAGCTCAGACTCCACTTCCCCATCGGCAGCTTTGGAGCGATGGTGTACTCACCGCGGACAGGCATCCTCCTTAACAACGAGCTTCTGGACTTATGCTGGAGACACGCACGAGGTTCCAGAGTCAAGCCCCCGCCTGGTGAGAGCGAGGCTCTATAGGCACCGCCTGAGGAGAGGAAGGAGGCTGGGCAGCTATGCAATAACCTCCCCGGGTGGGTCACCCCCATCGATGAGCACCATTTGCATGAAGAGGGATGAATGGCACTCCTAGAGGGTGTGGGTGATATTCGTTGGCCCCAGTTCCAGGTGAACGCCCACCATCATCCATGGTACCCTCCATCTTGGTCAACAAAGCCCAGGGTTCAAAGCTGGTGATCGGTGGGGCTGGGGGAGAGCTCATCATCTCTGCTGTGGTCCAGGTGAGTCTGAGGGGGGGTCCCAGCTAGAGGGGATGGGAGCATTGTCAGGGGTGAGGGGGTGGCCAGTGTCCCCTTCTTCCCTACGCCCTCTTATTACTTCCAGACCATCATGAACAAGCTATGGCTTGGCTTTGACCTGACAGAAGCCATCGCAGCCCCCATCCTACACGTCAACAGCAAGGGCCGCGTGGAATACGAGCCCACGTTCAACCAGGTGAGGCTGAGGTCCCTCCTGCCTCCTGCAGCCCATGATGCTCAATGCCCCCTGTAAAGAACTCAGTAACTGTGTGTGCCAGGCAGGTACGCTTCAGCTTCAGGGGCCACGAGGAGTTGAGAAGCTCAGTGGGGGAGGCCAGGTGTTCCGCCCGTTGCAGCCAGGTCTGGGAGGAGTCTGTTGCCTGAGCTTCATCCAGGAGGACTTTGGGATCTTGTTCTCCTTACGCTGTTTCCACAGCTAGTCTTTCTGGCTGTGGCCAGTTAGAGGCTCCTTCCTGGTGACTTGTTCCCTCGGGAAGTTTGAAAGTCACATTTGAAGAGTTCAGTTCATGGAAGAGCTTACTTTTCTTGTGAGATTTTGTCCCGGAGCATTGGAGGCCGTGCTGCTGTTAACTTCTTCCCAACATGTGATCCCTCCATTAAAGCCCCTGAAGCAGGACCGGGGCTCTTTACTGGCCACAGCCTTCCTCCCCAGACAGACACTTAGCTTCTGGGGAATTTTCTGAAGCTAATTGGATGCACTGTGCAGGTGCACATGTGAAGATGAACAAATTTGGGGCTGGAGAGACGGCTCAGCGGTTCTCAGCACCCACAGGAAAGCTCACAACCACCTACGATTTCAGTTATGAGAGCTCCAACACCCTATTCAGACCTCCACGGGCTCCCGCATGCATGTGCAGCCCGTAGAGACACTCAGGCACATGTGTGCACTTGCATGCATGTAGACACACACACACACACACATGAATAGAGAAATATTCTAGAATAAAATATAAATCCTTTAAAAAGGCTAGTAGCTTTTCCAGGTCACAAGCTTTATTATGTTCAGGACCATTTCAGTTATCTATGGTTCAAGGTTCTCAAAGCTCTGTGTCTTCTTGATCCCCAAGGCCGCCTTCCATGGTCCCTTAGAATTCTAAAAACCCTCAGACGAAGAGGCCTTTAGTAAAAGGGGGCATTGACAGATGATCCTCAGCTCACGGATTCTTCAACTTTGTTTGACTCCAGGCTTTTTCAGCTTGCCAGTGGTACAAAAGTCTATGCAGGGCCGGAATGTAGCTCATTGGTAGAGTACCTTCTTAGCACGCCCAAGGTCCCAATACCGTAAAAGACAAAAAAGAAAAGTTATATATACGCAGTAGAAACCATTTAATGTCCATTATGCATTAATGCTGGCTACTCGTATAGCCATTCTATGTTTTAAGTTCAGGACAGTACTCAATAAATTAATGTGAGATGCTCAACACTTTATAATAAAATAATTTTTCTTTTAGATGATCTACTGTAGGCTAAAGTAATTATTCTGCACATTTAAGGCAGGCTATGATGTTTGATAGGTTAGATATAGTTAATCTTTTTTAAAAAAGATTTATTTCTTTATGTGTATAAGCGTTTTGCCTGCATGCCTGTATGTGAATCATGTTCGTGCATGCACTGCCCTTGGTGACCAGAAGAGGGCGTTGGATTCCCTGGAACTGGAAATGTGGTTATGAGCCACTGTATGGTGCTGAGAGGCGAACCTGGGTCCTCTGCAAGAGCAGTACCTGCTCTTAACTGCTGGCTCATCTCTCCAGCCCCAGGCTAGACATATCAAATGTAGAAATGCATTTTGACTTACAATATCTTCAAATTACTGTTTTATCGGGACATCGCCGCCCCCTCCTAAGTTGAGCACCGTCTGTGATGTTGAGAACCTTGTCGCTCAGACCCCTGAGGTCCAGGGCTCAGCCCCTGCGACACAGAGTCTTCGCTTCTGAGAATCTCTTCAGGGTTCTTCCAGGAACCTGAAATGCTCTCTCAGAGCACCAGTTCCAAGGAACTAATGCGTAGAGGATGCAAGATCTAAGACGTGTTCTTCTCAGCTCTCACTCCTTGAGCCTTGTTGGCCCTTGACTCTTCGCTGAAGATTGATTCTCAAGACTCCGAGAATCTTTGACGCTGAGAATTCGAAAGATGACACATGACCTGGGAAGAGAGATTAATGAAATCCAGTGTCTCATGAAGCCAAGACCCTCAGCTTCCTCGGGGAGTTAGAATGTCAGTTCCGCAGCTGGAGGACTTTCCACGAAGAACATCGCAAACCTGGAGTTGAAGAACTCGAGTCCCCAGGGACCTCCATAAGCAAAAACTACTACCAAGACAAGGAAGGTCTTGGAGTTTGGCCACTAAATTCTGAGAAACGGAGCCTCTGAGGATTGAAAGTTTAGCTCTGGCTTTAGTATTGACAACCTCAGCCTGCAGTGCTAAGGCCATTAGGAAATCCGTACAGCGAATACAGAAACAATTAGAGCCCTAAGGGTTGGCTCCAATCACCTTTGCATCAAGTCACATAATGTCACCCGATAAAGTCAGTCAGGAGGCGACTGCAGCGACATCTCCATACCTGGATATCTGTGAGATACCAGGCTAGAGTGGACAGAAGTCTCGGCCCGTTAATCCTAAATAGCATATGGCAGTGAGGGGTGAGCGAGTGCAGGTCTTGGGATCTCTTCCCCCCTTACAACACGATAAATGCCAGCTGGACAGTTCGCACCTCAAGGGTGTAGGGTCCTAGCCATCGGAACTTCGGGGCCAGGGCCTACTTGGGTTTCTACCTCAAAGTTCACAGACTTTTCGTCTTACCCCTGGGCAATTAGGGCCCCACATCCTGAATGCTCTCGGGGATCTGGTTTTCTTGGACACATACAAGTTTTGTTTGCTTTTGAGTCAGAATTTGGCTCAGGCTAGCCTCAGACTTGCTTTGCAGCCTAGGTTGACCTCAAATTTACAATCCCCCTGCCCTCTGCCCCGTGTGCCAGATTACAGGTTATGTACTACCATACCTGTTGATATATATGTGTGTGTGTGTGTGTGTATGCATAGGTATATGTATATATGCACACACATATATGTGTACATATATATATGTTTATGTACATAGACACACATATATAGAATGCCTTATGAATTAACGCGTCATCCATGAGCAAGGGCCATGTTAATCTTTCTGTATCATTCCAGTTTTGGTGTATGTCCTGCCGAAGTGAGCACAGTACATGCTTTGGGTCCTCCCAGACGCCCCTTTATAAGCCTAAAGTTATAAAGCTTCAGCCCCCCCCCCCAAAAGTTTGATCGCTACATATCTGAGAGTCTCCGGTCTTGCTTTCCTACCTGTGTGTTGCTACTGTAGTCCTATATGGTTTGGCGGTACCCAAGTTGGTAAGCCTGGGTACCTAGCTAGCATATAGTACTTTATCCTCCTCAATGTCCCAGGGTATCCTTAGACTCCCAGAAGGCCTTACTTTCAAGAGATTCAGAATTATAGCCCCTTAGCCCAAGTCTTCGAAATCCACCTTCTCTATGGAAGCCGCCAGATCACCTCAGGCTTGGGCCTCCGGGGCCATGGTGAATTGGACCCAAGAACAGAAAGAACTTGTTCTCAAGGGTTTTTGCTCTGAGCGACATCATCTTTGCATGGTCCCTGTAGTCTACGCTGCTCCCTTCGAGTCTCTCTGATGTTTTAAAGCTATGAACTCCACGCTCTAGGACCAATGGCTGCCCACAGTCTTTCTCTAGCCAAGGTCCTGAGACCCCTTTTCCCCCAGTTTTACTTCTTAGGGCTGTTTTCTTATTCCTTGTCCAGCCACTCCCTTATATCTGGGGGGACTTGAGTTTCCCTTTCCATAAATGTTCCTTCTCTGTTCTTCAGGAGGTGCAGAAAGGGCTACGGGACCGGGGCCAGTACCAGAGCCGGCGGCCATTTTTCTTGAACGCGGTCCAGGCTGTGTCCCAGGAGGGGCCCTGCGTGTACGCAGCATCTGACCCGAGGAAGGCTGGAAAGGCTTCGGGATACTAAGACAGCTTTGCCCAGAGCTCGGATCTGGCCCAATCTGAGTCCTGTGCCCCAGATGGGTGAGGCTGTAGGTCTGAGTGCTCCAGGACCTGGATCCCTTGCTGTGAGATCAACCTGGGACTGAAAAGGTCAGGAACCAGCCTAGCAGATGACTGAAAAGGGAAAGATTGACTTGTCCCTCTTCCTTCCCCACACCTTCTGTGTCCCTGCCCTGGCTCTTCTGGCCTTCCCCTGGCCTCACGACCACCCTATAAATGGTGTACCTGCCGATCCAGGATTAAAGAGGAGCCACACCATGGACTGGTCCAGTGGTTCTAAGCAGGCAAAGGGACCCTCAGAGTGTGCCCAGGGACATTCAATGCACTGCCGACTTGTAAGGTTCTTCAGGATTCACCCTGGGGCTCAGAGATAGACCAGGCTTCATCAGGCTCAGTGGACAGAGGCAAGCACCCCACCCACCTCCACTTCGCTCAAGCTACAGTGTCTTTGGAGGCTTCTCAGTGTGTCCGACCCCCTGTCCCCCCGCCTGCCAGTGGAAAGGCAGGAGTGTGGCTTGTCACACATTGCCCCCTCCCCAACTCTTGTGAGGCCCTCCCTTCTCCATTCCAGGAAAAGGTTGGATGAAGCCAAGCTCAAGTTAAGACCCCGCTCAGGTCTTAACATTCCATGTTCTTGAGACTAGGCAGCGCTCACATCCGAGACGAAATAATCATTTGTTGTATGGAGGTGTCCCCACATTGCACACTCTTAACACGACAGCACCCCCTGGGGTACCCCCAGATGCAAAGCACAGACTGGCTCTGCACAGGGCTACGTCATCCCTGGCTGAGAACTGTTGCTCCAGACGGGTGGAACACCACCACAGAATTGCCTTGCAGGCTACCCAGTATGGCGTCCATCATGGAGGTCTCCCTAGAGGGACCTGAGTGTCATGTGCCACACGTGTGCCACCCGACTCCTGAAAGCATCGGGTGCTACCGCGTCCCCCAAGTCTCTGCAGGAGTTGCTGTAGTAAATACAGGGCACCATAGCAACCCGTGCTGCTAATCCATCTGAGGGAAATTTACCACGCTGGTTCAGCAGTTAAGAGCTCTTGTTGCCAGGATCTGGGTTTCAATTCCCAGCACCCACACGATGATGGCTCATAACCATTCTGTAACTCCGGTTCCAACGGGTCTGACGGCCCTCCCTGACCTCAACAGGTACGGATGGTTCGCGTGCCGAACATGCATGCATACATGCAGGCAAAACACGCACACATAAAACTAAATGAATAAATCTAACTTTAAACGTGAAAGAAAAAAAATTGATGACTCCTATCTCTGAAAAACTAGGAAATCTGAGATAAAGGTGTCAGGAGATTCACTGTTTGCTGAGGGTTCATTTCTTCATGTGACGGAAAGAGCGAGATAACTCACCAGCATCTCTTATAAGACCTTAGAGCAGCAGTTCTTCTCAACCTCCCTAACGCTGCGACCCCTTAATATAGCTCCTTGTGTTGTGGTGGCCCCCCAGCCATAAAATTATTTTCACTGCTACTTCATAACTGTAACTCGAGTTTGATGCCCAGTACCCACATAGCAGCTCACAATCACCTGTAACGACAAGTTCTAGGGGACCCAGTGTCCCCTTCTGACTTCCGAGGGCAATGTGTACTCGTGGTGCTCAGCCATGCTTGTGGGCAAAACGCCCATGTACATAAAATAAATCTATTCTAAAAAACAAGATGAGAAAAGGGGTTGCCATAGCCCTGTGTGTAAGAGGGAAGCCGATAGGAATTTCTTTTTTGGAGGTCTCTGCACAAGCCACTCAGCTGCCACCTCCCCCCACCCCCGACTTTTTGCCCTCTTGCTGGGCTTCTGGTGGCCCCTCTGGGTTTCTCCTTTCCTGCTAGGGAACTAGCGCTGTTCCAAACACCTTTCCCTACTTTTAGGGTTCTGGGTCCTCCTTTCTGGGTTCCTTTCCTCATCAGAATTTTTGATTCTCCTTCCTTTCCCTCTGGTATGCCTCCGGGTTCTCTGGGACCCGTCCCTGTGCCCAAATCCCAAGCTCTGCATCAGGGGGTCCCTGCTTGTCCCTGATCCCGTCGCCCTGACCCACTGAGCCCCCAAGGGCTGGGGTCTCAGCTGTTTGTGGTCTCTGCTTCGGAAGTGGCCACATTCTCAAAGGGGGTAAACCGGGGGCGGGGGGGTCATGAAAATGTTCGTCCCCCACCCCTTCCTTTTTCCAGACCCTCTTGACTTACCAAAGGAACATGCTCACCCCAAAAAGTGCCACTCAACCTCCATCGCCCAAGTTTCTACACCGTGTAGCCTGTCTTATCTTATTCACAGCCTTTAACTGCCGTATCTGGCGGGGGCGGGGGCATCAAACACAGAACATCGACCCAGCAGTTGCAATACCATCGACCACAAAAACAATTCGGTAATGACGACCAGAGGCCCCAAAATGGAGTTTTTGACTTTGAAAACCGGTAAGGACCTAGAAAGCTTTCTACAGCAGCGCGGAGAATGATCTGAATTCTCACTTCTGGTTCTAATAGTCTGTATTCGTTACTTTCCCACTCGCTTAGCCTGACAACGGAGGAAGGCTTTATCTTCGCCTGCATAGTTTCCTCCAAACCACAAACAGAAACATTAGAACCAAACAAACAGCACCACATTTGGGGCTGGTTTTTTTTTTTTTTTTTCTCTCTCGAGACAGGGTTTCTCTGCTGTAACCCTGGCTGTCCTGGAACTCACTCTGTAGACCAGGCTGGCCTCGAACTCACAGTGATCCTCCAGCTCAATGGTTTTGCCCACTGTGCTCACTAGGAAGGGAGGGAGGAAGTCATGTGGATTTGGGGCTGCGGCTCAGTGGTAGAGGGTTCGCCTGACATGTCTGAGGCCTTGCGTTCTCTGGAACCACGATAAACAAACATTTGAAAATGGAGTGAAGTCACACGGGACTGGGATGTTCCCCAACCTCAAACATCCACAGAAGCAAAGATCTGACAGCCCACCTCAGCCCGCAGGCACCTGCTACCAGACATGATGACGCAGGCGGGGATGCCTGAGAAATGCATACGTGGCCTTGCTGGCAAGAACCAATACTAAAGGCGCCTCTGGGTTTTTTTTTTTTGCTCCTAGCTCTGAAGGAGCTAACCTAGGCTTTCTCTTCAGAACAGCAGTTTTGAGCAGTGTATCATGCCTTCCAAGAGGCAGAGCCACGGCTGAGATGACCAATCACAGCGTGAAGAAGCCTATCTAGAATGGTGCGGGTGGATGGCTGGTTTCACCCACCTCTGTCCACGATAGCGTTGACTTGTTCTGCATAAGTGGCACGTGCATCATAACAAAGCTTTCTCCAAGAGTTTTCTGACACCTGAGCCGCATACAGCGTTAGGCCTGGCTGCCTTGAAACCAGCCTTCACCAAGATGGCATACACACACATAAATACAATAAAAAATAATAAAGATAAACACCAAACGCCTAGGGCTTTGGAAAACATAAACATATATACTATAATTTAAGCCAGGCGGTGGTGGCGCACTCCTTTAATCCCAGAGCTCGGGAGGCAGAGGCAGGTGGATCTCTGAGTTCGAGGCCAGCCTGGTCTACAGAGTGAGTTCCAGGACAGCCAGGGTTACAACAGAGGAACCCCGTCTCGAAAAACCAATATATATAAATTTAATATGTATATATAAACCAGTAGCTACTAAATAAATTGAAGGAAGCATAAATACATAAAACAAGACATTAAATGGAGAGCTAACTACAAATATAAAGGTTGTTAAGATATTATAAAATATTATTCGTCCTTATTTTAAAAAGGTTAAAAAAAAAAACTTTGGCAAAAAAATCGCTTTCTAGGACAATACAGAATTTCAACATTTGGGACGCATTTAAACTAAAAACTATTTATCTGAAACTCAGGCTTATTTGGCATTTAAAATTTTTATTTGCTACCCAATGAGACATGAATAACAAGTGAACGTGATATGAAGGAAGTAAACATATTCAGTGACCGTCCTGGCTAGTGTTACACCAGCTTGACACACGCTAGACTCCTCCGGAAGCTGGTAATCTCCACTGAGAAAGGCCCACATGAGATCCAGCTGTAGGCAATTTTCTCATTTAGTGATTGGCAGGGGGCGGGCCCAGCCCGTGGTGGGTGGAGCCATCCCGGCCAGGTGATCCGGGTTCTATGGAGAAGCAAGCGGGTAAGCAGCACCTGCCCGTGGCCTCCGCGTCAACGCCTGCCTCCAGGTTCCTGTCCTGTGTGAATTCCCGTCCAGGCTCCCTTCTGTGATGGACTGCAGTGTGGAGGTGTGAGCCAGATAAACCCTTTCCTCCCCAACTTGCTTTTGGGTTATGGCGTTTCGTCACAGCAGCAGTAACCCTAACTAAGACGTGTCGGGACCAGGATAGTGAGGTGCTGCCGTGACCGACCTGACCGTGTTCTGGGGAGGACTGTGGAAGGACTTAGGAACTTCGGGCTAGGAAAGCCAGCGAGTGTTGAGAGCTCAGTGCGCTGTTCTGCGGGAGCTTGGAAGGTAAGATTGTTGAGAGCCGTGCAGACGATGGCGCCCTGGCTTGTGAAGTTTCAGAGGGCAGTCTCTACACCATTGAGAATCTTTGGCTCTGGTCAGCTGGGGCTGAAGGAACTTTCGGCTGCGATTAACAAGAGACCAGAACCACTAGGCTTCAGCGACTAAAGTGAAATCTTTGCTGGGACAACGGATGCAGAATCAGCCACCATCGAGGTGACATCTTCTGGGAAGCGCTTCCTCAGGGTCGGCACACAGAAACTGTGTTCCAGAAGCCGCCAAGGTTGCAGCCTCCTGCTGGCAGCTGGACTTGGTAGTTTACGAGTCACCCAGGTGATGCTGGGTTTGAAGGCAGGAAGGTTTCATGGAGAGCAGCTGAGGCTGGGTTCTGTGTGGCGGGGGCTGGAGTTCTGAAGAGAGCCCAGGAGGGGCTCTGGTGAGAGTGCAGCCCGGTTGCAGCAGAACATTCTAGCATGTTGGAGATGCCATGGGATGGCCACCTAGAGCAGCCGCAGCAGAGGAGTGGAGCCAACCAGAGCCCAGAAAGGGATCTGTGTGCTGCAGGGGGCGGAGCCAGAGAAGTGACCCAGGCCTTTAGAGGAGCCCAGAAAACCGTGAGTGAATCCCAGATAATGGGACGTTATTTACGTGTTTGGAGTTTGTTTTGGTTTGTTCAGATTGCGACCGTGCCTTGATTCTTCCCTCTGGAAATAAGAAAGTATTTAGCTTGTTTTCGATTTTACAGGAGTCCACAGTTGAAAGACTGAGCTTTGAAAGAGGGTTTTAGGTTTTGAAAGAGATTTGGATTTTTAGAGAGACTGAATTTTAAAACATTTGAGTTTGTTAAGACTGTGAGACTTTTAAAGTTTGTAAATGTTTTATATTGTGACGTTGATGTTAATTCGTGATCTCCGGGATGGGACCAGGAATGGTTACGGCTTACCAGTGATATGTTTGTGTGTCGAGCTGACACGCAGGTCGATTATCCTGGCTGGTTTGTTGCTGCTGCTGCTGTTTGGTTGGTTTGGTTTGGTTTTGAGACAGGGTTTCTCTGTGTAGCCCTGGCTGTCCAGAAACTCACTTTGTAGACCAGGCTGAATTCAGAGACCCGCCTATCTCTGGCTCCTGAGTGCTGGGGTTAAATGTGTGCGCTACCACGCCAGGCACATTCTGGCTAGTTTTATGTCAACTTGACACAAGCTACGGTCACCTGAAAGGAGGGAACCTCATAACAGCGATCGAAAGCCTAAGACAGTGACCATTAAGGAAATCGAAAACCTTGCCTGAACCAAACCATCCCTAGATGCGTCTTTGGAAACTCTACGGATAAAACATGTCCCGCCCGCCATTAGGCCTAGAGACTCCTCTCGTGAGTTAAGTCCCGCAGAATAAAGCAAGGAGAAAAACATCCAGATTTACTTGTGAAGCCAGTGTCGATCCCAAACCTGGCCAAGAAAAGCACAGGCCCAACGCGCTTCCTGCACGGTGCACACTCCTAAACAAAACCTTGGCAAGGGGAAGCCAGCGTGTGTGCGTTCAAAAGAGCAGCGTGTCCAGCCTGTCTTGGTGGGGCTGCCTCTACTAGTACATCACTAAAGATGTTCTTAGTGTTTTCTATGAACATGGCTTCTGTCTCTGATCTTTTACTAGAAAAGGAAAAAAAAAAAAAAAAAAAAACCAACCACAGGGTATCTCCACAGAGGATGAAGAAGCGTTTGCCATTGGACAGCATTAGGCATCCATTCTTTTGTGTGTGGGGGGGCGGGGCGGGGGTGGGGTGCTGAGTAGCCGGCAGAGGGCAGCTCTTGGAAGTCAGCTCTTTCCTGCCACCTCGTGGCATATGAAGATCAAACTCAGGTTGTGAGTCTGACACACCGGTTTTTCTCCTAATCAAGCCGTGGCACCAGCCCCAACATCTGTGTGTATGTGAATCTGCGTGTACAGGCACCGCGTCATGCAGGGCCCCGTGGAGGCCAGAAGCGGGTTTTGAATCTTCTGGAATTGGAGTTATAGGCAGTTGTGAGCTGCCATGTGAGCTCCGGGAACCAAAGCCCCGATCCTCTGCAAGGCCAGTAAGTTCTCTCAGCCACTGAGACGCCTCTCCAGCACCCCCACACCAATTCTTTTTATTTTATGTGTCTGTGTGTTTTGCCCGCATGTCCGTGTGTGTGAACCGTGTGCATGCAATGCCTAAGGAAGCCAGAAGCGGGTAATCCCCTGTGACTGGAGTTACAGGTAGTTGTGAGCTGCCATATTGGTGCTGGGAGTCAAATCTCAGTCCTCTGCAAGAGCAGCCAGTGCTCTTACACCGAGCCGTCTCTCCATCCCCTCAACCATCCATTCTTGCTTTAAAAAGATAATAATAAAACAAATTACTCGTGGCGTAACCTGTCATTTGGGAGGCAGAGACAGAATGACTGAGAGTTTGAAGCAAACCTGGGCTACACAGACAGTTCTAGGACACACTGGTTAGAGAAAGCAATCTTGTCTCAAAACACGATAATTTTAAATACTGAATAAAATGGGAATGTAACGGATGGAGAATCCCTTAACACACATGTGCGTGCAAACACACACACACGTATGTAAATTATGTGTGTGTGTGTGTCTGTGTCTGTCTGTGTGTGTCTGTGGGAGTGCAGGTTCCCAAGGAGTCCAGAATAATAATGTGTCAAATTCCCTGAAGCTGGAGTTAGAGGTGGTTGTGAACTGCCCAACATAGGCACTAGGAACTGAACACAGATCCTCTGAAAGAGCCACATGGACTCTCTGCTGGCCCAAGAATAAGTATCTTAAAACACTACCAATTTCTGTTGGGCACTGACCATGAGCCATGTCATTGCTTTATCTACAAAATCTATAGATTTTATTTTTCTTTTTGAGTCAGGGTCTCACTATAAGCCCTGACTGACCCGGAACTATATGAAGACTAGGCTGTTGTTGAACTCACAGAGGTCTGCTTGCTCTTGCCCTCCCGAGCGCTGGGATGAAAGGTGCGCACCCCTCACGCCTGGCTTCAGTTCATAGAATCAGATCGAAAGGCGTTCGAATGATCTCAGCGCCACAGATGAGGTTACTGGAGTATTAATAATCCACGGGTGACCCAGAATAAGTACCAGAGCAGAAGAACAGATGGACTTGCATGTAACCCCGGTAAACTCGCTGGTTCGCCAATGGGCCATCTGTTGTGAGACAATGTTCCTGGAGAGATGGGAATAATTTTATACTCATCCCAAGCTAGAGCAGTCCAAAGTACGGATCCTACCAAAGTCCGACTTGGTGAACCAATGAATTTTATTGGGTTCACTTACAAGAATATGGGTGAGGGGTGACTGACAGGAGCAGAAAGGGCTCTGAAGACAGCTGCATCACCAGGACCACGCCAGCTAGGAAGCTGGAGCTCACTGCACAGCCTGCAGGCAGCTCAACAGGCTGGAGTGTGTCATTTCCTGGTGACTCAGTTGGCCCGATCCTCTTCCAGCAGCTTGGCGGTTTGGGTTTCTGCTAGGCTGTCCCACTGGTTTCTGCTTCCTCCTGGCTGCTGTCTGTCTCCCCTTCTTCCACTGAGTGAGCTTGAGTTGAGCCTCTTCTGAGCAGTTCAGCGGCTCTGAGAGTTTGCTTTGCTGCTTGGCTTGTCTGCGTGCAAGTGATTCTCAGAAGTCTTTATTGCTTGTGTGTGCTGACTGAGCAAGGGACCTAGTGAATCTGGTCAGTTTCAGGGACTTTAGAATTGTTTGCTTTCTGCAGGATGGAGGGTTTCAATATCGGAGGAAACTGCTACTGGCCACCATCTTTCCAGCTCCCCGGAACCTGGGTGTGGTGTCACAAGCCTGTGGTTTAAGGAGGAAGAAGCAGGAGGATTACTACAAATTCATGGCTAGCCTGGGCTATATAACAAGTAGCAGGTTAGCTAGGGCTATATTATAAGACCATTTCTTAAAAAGCCAGGAAAAAAAAAAGAAAGAAAATACGAGGCCAGGGGTGCAGTACTGGCCTAGCATAGTAAGATCCTGGGTTCTTATTCCTAGCATAGGGAGAGAAAGAATTAAAAAAGGTAGGGCCAGTGAGCGGCTCAGAGGGTAACCAAGCCCGAGTCCAGTCCTCAGGGCTCATACAGCAGGAGGAGGAAACAGTCCCACAGGCTGTCCTCTGACTCCCACATATGCACCGGGCCGCACAAGGGCCTCCTCTTCCCAGTAATAAAACCTAACAAAAAAAACTAAAACACAGTTAAATCCTTTATTTTATAGAATTAACATAAGCTAATAAAAACGAGGAAGACTTAACTTTGAAAAGAGAAACCACACACGAAGAATAAAACAAGTGGAAACATGGAAATCACTGAGCAGCCAGGGCAGGCGGATCTCACTGAATCAAGGCCAGCCAGGGCTACATAGTGGAGTCTTATCTCAAAAAAAAAAAAAAAGTATATATATATATATATATATATATATATATATATATATATATATATATATATATCATATCTTGGATAAAGTAACCATGCATCTAGTAAGAAAACTGATCAATTTAAACACAAAGATAAAAAATTTAATTTGGTGACACACAGTTTTTTGTTTTTTGTTTTTTTTTTGTTCGTGTTTTTGTTTGTTTTTCGAGACAGGGTTTCTCTGGGTAGTCCTGGTTGTGTCCTGGAACTCACTCTGTAGACCAGACTGGCCTCGAACTCACAGGGAGGGATCTGCCTGTCTCTGTGCGCCACTGCACCCAGCGAGACACACTTTTAATTCCAGCACTCAGGAAGCAGAGGCAGGAGGATCTCTGGTTTATGTAGGGAGTTCCAGGCCAGCCAGGGCTATATACTATGACCCTGTCTGAAAAAAAAAAAAAAAAAAAGAAATAAAAAATTTTTAATTTTAAAAGATAATGGAAAAAATATCTTAAATGGCCAGTGGAAAACTTAGAGAAAAAAAATTTCAGTGCATGAAGCGATGTGGGCTCAGTTTCTTTAATATTTAAATAGCTATAAAATAAGGGCCAAGATCCATGAGAAACCGGCACCGCGGCATGACTCACTTGCCACGGAAAGAGCGCTTCAAATGGCCGTTTCAAAATGCAGAAACTTCCTCAACCGAGCTCGTAAATAAGAACTGCCAACTAAAACAACACTGAGATCCGAGAAGGGCAAAGGAAACAACTCACAGGGAAAGCCTTCCTCTTCCTCAGAGGATCCTTGCAGAGGGGGTTGGGGTTGGGGATGGGAGCTCGGCCATCGGACAGGGGCACAGCAGCAGGCTCTCACAGACCCTTCCAGAAAAAAGAGGAAACATTTCCCAGCCTCTTGTCAGGCTAGCATGACTTTGAGAACTCCACGGAGGCAGCCAAGGGCAATTTCAGAACAAAGATGGAAATCCAGATGTAAGTGAGCCAGACCCACAGCCGGTCGTAGAGCAGACCCGCATCACCAGGCACACAGAGGGTTAAATGTTAAGAAACCGAGGCACAGGCCTTTACTCCCTGCAGGCAGATCTGGGCCATTAGAGGCCAGCCTGGTGTACAGAGGAGGTTCCAGGGCAGCCAGGGCCACACAGAGAAACCCTGTCTCGAAAAAAAAAAACAAAAAGAAAAAAGAGAAACAAGCAGTGTAATTCAGCACGCTCACAGAATAAAGAGAGAAGCAAAGCTGTCCACCCCAGCGGATGCGGGAAAGCATTTCAGAATATCAGGCAACGATAAAAATCTTGGAAATAGGAAACTTCCTCAGTCTGACAGGGTTTAAAAATCCTACGGTAGCAAAGTTATTTGACACATCATGTGTAGTAAACACTTTATACTAAAAACTAGTGCATCAGTGCTCATAAAAAATCTGTAGTTAGCATTACACTTGTGGCAAAACAAAAATCCTTCCTTTTGATATCAGGGTAAAGATGAGAGTCACCTTCATCTCTTCTTTTTAGTAGTATAAGGGAAGTCCTGGTCAGTGTACACACACACACACACACACACAAACACACAAACACATGCACACGCACATACATACACACATATACACACACATGCACATGAACATGCATACACACATATACACATACATACACATATACACATGGACACACATACACACATACATGCACACACACATACATACACATACACACACACACATACAGAAACACATATACACGCACACATATACACACACACACATACAGAAACACACATATATACACACATACACATACATACACACACATACATATACACACACACATACAGAAACACACATATATACACACATACACATACATACACATACACACATATACACACACACATACACACACATACACACATATAAACACACACACACACACACACACACGGCATAAGGACCAGAAAGGAGCACTGTGGGGCTGGGGTGTAGAGTGTTTGCACAACACGCTACAGCTCCTGGATCCCAACCCTAGAACTAGGAAAAACAACAACAAAAATCCAAGGGCCGGGACACGTCACCCAGGGGCCGTGTACGAGGGGGGTGGTCATGGAGTCAGTGTAGTGTTGGTGCACAGCGGACAGGCTGACCCACGGAGCGCAGGAGGGACGCCAGACCTCTGACAGAGGGGACGTGCAGTGTCGTGCAGGCCGATTCCAGTGGCGCTGTTGAGTCATCCCACAGGAACGATTGCAGTCTGACCCCCACCTGAACAAACCATCTATTCCAGATGGCTTGCAAATCCAATTATGAAATATTAAACAAAACAGTTACAGGAAAACAGAGACCACCCCGTGACTTCCAGATAGTGAGATGTTTCAGAAACGGGATGCCGTAATAGAAACTTTATGAGGAAAAAAAAATCCATTAATCAGAGTACATTAACAGTGAGAGCTGCAGGAACTGAATGTCAGCCTGGGAGTCAGAGCAAAATCCTATCAGGAAGAGGAAGAGGAGGGGAGTGGGGAGGGAGGGAAGGAGGGAAGGTTTACTTTGAATTTCACAGTGGTGGTGCAAGCCTGTAACCCCAGCATTGACAGCTAGAGCCAACTGGATCAGTTCAAGGTCACCCTCAGCTACACAGCAAGGTGAAGTCTGGGTAGCTGGGGCTATGTGAGACCCCATCTTTAAGAAGAAAAAGATTTACTTGAGAATTTCAGCTCATGATACCTTAGGAACGTGGTGGCAATCATAAAGTCCTTGGGGAGGGAAAACCTTTGTTTTTGTTTTGAGACACGGGTTCCCTGTGTAACTCTGGCTGTCCTTCTGTAGACCAGGCTGGTCTCGAACTCACAGAGATCCTCCTGCTTCTGTGTCTCTACTGGGATTAAAGGTATACACCGCCTCTGCCACCACCACCTGGCGTTCTTACGTTTTCTTCTCTGCCGCGTTTCCGATCATTCTCTTGCAACAGTGGATGCGAAGGCTTCCCGTTTGAGCCTCGCCCTTCTTCCTGCTGATCTGTGGAATCAGTTCATTAGGGTCAGCAGAGCCTCTGCCTGCAAGTGTCCCTTATTCCCCTGGACCAACTGCGTTAACTCCTGGGCCGGGTGTTCAAGGGAAACCGTCATCACCTGTGCAGCTTGAAGGAAACTCCCGCACCTGGCTACATTTTTTTTATTTATTTATTTTTTTAGGAGACATGGTCTCTCTGTTGTAACTCTGGCTGTCCTAGAACTCACTCTGTAGACCAGGCTGGCCTCTGCCTCCCGGGTGCTACAATCAAAGACACAGAGACAAAGAGACAGAGACAGAAAGACAGAAAGAGACAAAGAGAGAGACAGAGAGGAAGGAAAGAATAAAGAGAGAAAAGAAGCCTGGCTTGGTGGCTCATACTAGCCATCCTAGGACAAGGGAAGCTGATCCAGGAGGATCTGGAGTTCAAAGCCAGCCTTGGCTCCAGAGAATTTATCTCAGAAATAAACAAGCCAATAAAAAACAAAGTCCCAGAAGCTTGCATGGTGGTCCACGCCTATTATCCGAGCACTTGGCAAGTCGAGGTAGAGAGGTCACTGGGAGTTGAAGCTAGTTTGGCTAGATCGTGAGTTCCAGGCCAGACGGGGCTACACTGGTTCTAAAAACCAAACAGAAAACAAAAAGGAAAGAAAGAAGAAAAGAGAGAGGGAAGGGGTGGGGGTGGGGCAGGTAGCTCAGTGGTTGTCTTGCTTGGGGTGGATCAAGCCTGGGGTTTTGCTCCCCAGAAGAGCACCCATGCCTGTATCTATGGGGGAAACGGGTCCTGCCGCCGTGGGAGGGGAGCTCCAGATGTCTGTCCTCCGCTGCTGTTGGAGCTTGAGATCTATGAAGCAGGAAGTTGGGTGGAACACCCTGTACAGACATCCTGGAAGGATAGACTGAATCCTGCATCTGTCCCTGTTGCCATGGTGACGAGGGTTCTCTTCAGAAGCCGAACACCTGGCCCAGGATTCTGCACAGTTGAAGGCTAGCGCGGGGAGACGGTGGGACATTTGCAGGCCTGGGCCCTGCCAACCCCAATAAACTGATCCCACAGATCGGCAGCAGGGAGGGTGCGCTCCCAGAAGGCATGTCTTCCCACCCACTATTGGCAAGAGGATCTCTCTTCCTAATGGAAGACAGGGAAAACGTGGGAAAGAACAGGCAGCCTAGCTAAAGTGAACAACGGTTAAGGGCTCCCCCCCCCCCCCCGCCTCAGCTTGGCAAAGAGCAAAACCAGAGAGGCGTCCTTGTGTAATGATGGGGTCGGTGGTGTCAGGTGTGTGTGGGCGTGTCTGGCTCTAGGAGGGTGAAGCGTACCCCGGTTCATCAGCCAGCCTGTGTAGGTCGCTTCTGCGCGTAAGCCCGGCCTGACTGAGTGATGCCCCAGCATGGCGGACTCAGCGTGACGGGAGCAGGTGGACCTCACCCAGGGTGTCTGCTGGCGCCTTGTTCAGTAAAATGCTTCTCAGCTAGAGGCTACTTTAGCCTTGACGTTTCTTTGGAAAGCTAATGGAGAACACAAGGCCAAGTTTTCGCAGCTCTTCCTGGTGCTGCTAACGGTCTTTAAAAGCCAGTTGTGGTAGTGCACAACTTTAATCCTAGCACTCAGGAAGCAGAGACAAGTGGATCTCTACGAGTTCAAGGTCAGCCGGGTTTGCATAGCAAGCTCTCGGGCTAGCCAGGGCTGTATATATAGTGAGACCTTATTATTCTTATTCATTTTGCAGCCGAAGTCTCACTATGTAGTTCAGCCTTACTAGAAGCAGGGACCACCGTTTCCTGCTTTCTGATTTGTCACCAGAGGGATCCTCTCCCCATCAAACACCTGCTCCAAGTGCATCACGGATGAATCATAGAAGAAGCTGGTTTCTCGTTCTCAGAGTCCTGTAGGACGGTAGAATGAGTTGGGGTGAGGGTGTCCTCATGCTGGAACCTAGCAGGGACACAGGTTGGCATGGCTTCCAAAGTTACCCTTGATGCGACAACAAGGGAAAGAGCCTAGAGGGGTGGCAATGGATTTCATGAGCCGGACTGGAAGTGTCCTGGCTAGACGTAATGACCACCCCAGCTGCAAGGGAGGCTGGGAAATGTAACATAGTACATGGCTGGGAGGTAGGTCTGGGCCTGGGCTGCTGAGACAGAGCAGGCATCTGTCCAATCTCTCTTCTCTGACCGTCCTCAGAAACTCAGCTGGAGCCGGGCACCTCCCACTGCCTCCCGACTTCCCAGTGGCTAGTGCTGCACCAGCCATGCCCTTGTCCCCCGTGGTACTGGACTTGAGGTCAGAGCCTCTCAAGCAAGCACTGTAGACACCTAGCCATTCCCCACCCACTGACTTTCGGCTGTTATGGAGCTTTTCAAGGGAACCATTTTGACAGGAGAGGAAGGATCCCACGGTCTTCTGCTGTCTGCCCCCAGCTGCTCTTAGCCAGTGAGATGCCCTAATTCCTCAAGCTCCCAGGTCTGGGAGACAGAAGGGTACTTTCCTCTGCGTCAGGGGCCAGAGTCTGCCGTGACACTGTTACTTCTGTGACTCTCGCTGGGTGTACCCACATGACCTCGCTGCTCCGGCTTCCGTTAGTTGCTGGGCTCGTCCACCCAGGAGCACACGTCTCCCTTTGTGTCTCTGTCCTGAGGTGATGCAAGCGCTTCGCTGGCTCCTGTTTGACCTCCTGGTTCTCCCATCACCTGGATCCAAGCCCCTGGGTTACGAACCCTTGTCCGGGGGCACAAGAGCAGGAGGCCGCCGGGCCCCTGGGTTTGGATATTTGGATATTGGGTCACTTGCGCATAGGATAGGCTGTCCACAAATTCCCAGGGCTGCCCTCCTGCAAACTCTGGGGCTGCCATTTGAGAGACACCTCTCCAAGCCCCTTTGATACTCTGAGGGTCTTTGCTTCCACCTTCCTAAGGGCCAAGTAGCACCTGGCTTCTCTGGACCCCTACGAAAGTCCCCTTCAGGTGTCAGGGCTCCTCTGCCCGGCCTGTCCGCCGCACTAGGGACGGCAGCTGTTTGAGGTCACAGCCAGAGCACCCACTTTTGTTCTCTAGATGGGAGGTGTAGGAGCAAGTCTAGGCTGAAGTCGGTCGCTCCGGCCCTGGCAAGAAAGCCACCTTAGGTGACCCCACTCATCAACGCTCCCCCCAGAGGCCTATGAGTACTCAGGCTGTTCCTTTAACTGAAGTGACCCTGACCCAGTTTTCGAGGTCCCAACCTGTCTTTTTTTTTTTTTTTTTTAGAGACAGTAGGCTCAGGCTCACCATGGCGGATAGATTGCTCCCTCCCCCGAACCCCCAACCCATGAGTTCAAGTGATCCAGCTGCTTCCGACGCTGCCAACACTGCGGTCCTGGCGTGGAGGCTTCCTAGGATACTCTGATGGACTCTCTGCCCCCACAAGGACAGGCCCTGACTGAGAAGCTAAGCTCCCACTCACTGCCAAGTGGCTGGCCTGGCTTAGTTTGGCTCAGGGACCCACTGGGAAGTCATGCAACGGGAAGCAAGCCCTGCTTTACCTCATCCAGGAGAGGAAAGAACCAGAACTATGGCCAAAACAGAAACCCTCCGTCCTACCCTGCCCTGAGCTGCAACCCTAACGGAGCAGTGATGGGGGTTGGGGAGTGAGAACCTATGAGGCCGCCACCTCCTCTAGCATTCTGGGTGCCCCATCCTCCAAGGCCCATCACGTGATCCTTTCTGGGACCCCCCTAAGAGGGACCCGCCCCTGCCGCGGAGCTCTTCCATCTCTGGCCAGGACTCCTAAGGGCAAGGCTGGGTAAATGAGAGGCCTGGATTCCTCTTCTGCCTGTGTCAGCTGAAAAAAAAACCTGTGCAACCTTTCTGAGACTTCTGAGTCTGGGGAATATGAGACACGGGGTGTGCAGGAACCTTGGCCTTGAGTGTGACCAAGCCGGCAAGGGGTTGTCATCCCTAATCACGTGGGGATCTGGTGCGGCAGCCGCCAGCAGTCACTGTTGCTGCCCTCTCCTGCCCTCGTGTGGCTGCCCCTGGAATTGCAGATCACACTAAGTCCCAGTCAACCTTCCCCACCCTGTTCTCCACCAGCAGGTGGCGCTCTGCCACACATTTTTGTCTGAGATATAACCTATAGTTGTGACCCCATCCTACTCTGCCCGTGCCCTTCACAGCCCTCATTCAGGGGCCTTTCCACCAAAAGAACTCTGGGCCCTGCTTGTCCTTCTGCTGGCTACTGATCTGAGCTTCCGTGGCATCCCTTCTGTGACTAGCCCACTTACTAGTCTGGGTGAGCAGGGCAAATAGATGAGGCTTAGTTCTGGGCCTCACTTCTGGGCCCTGGGCCGAGGAACACGGGCTCCGGTCATCTGAGAACTTGGGCGTGGCCCATACAGCGGCAGCGCCTGGGCAGGGTGTGGAGCCCAGGCCAGGCTGGGGCTCGGGATCTTCTCTCGGGAACGTCAGGGCGGGATGGCGCCCTTCCCAGAGCTCAGCGGCTCATAAGCAATAGAGGACCAGTGTGGCCGTGGCCAGCCCTCCAGGGCCATACTCAAGACACCTGGCTTGGGAGGAGATAGGGCTAGTCAGAGGGCACCTGGCTCTTCTGCGTCCTGGGTTACCCAGTGTGACAGCCCTGTTCCCGGTGTGCCCCACGACTCTTCTTATCCCATCTCATACTAGAAAAGCTTGGGAGAGACTATGCCAGGTGAACCAGGAGGCGGGGGAAGCAGGCAGGGCTCAGATTCGGCAGCGGTCAGTGAGTGAGCACAGGTAACTGTGCCGGTCGTTGAAGCACACAAGCAGACAGCGTGGAGGTAACACAAGCTTGTTTCCTTCTTGTACAGGCAGGGAAGGGGTCTTCCTGAGTACGCTATAGAAGAGGTAGGGACGAGCCTGCTGTGTTGGTACGAGGGTGTCTCTTCTCTGCCGGAGGGCTCACTCTCTCCTCTCAGACCCCTGAGGCCCCTCTCGCTGTGGGACTGGACCTAGCTGGGCTCTCAAGTTGGGTGTGGTGCAGGAACCAAGGCAGCTCAGTTCTGGGGGGGGGGGGGCTCACAGGGGGGCAGGCGCCAGGTCTCAGTCCTATTGGGCTCTGGGGACTGAGGGACTGGACTGTGAGCTTCCAGTGCAGGAATATTTGGGCTTGGGACACATGTATTCCAGTTCTGGGCCAGGACAAGAAGACCGTCACGTCTCTCAGGTCCAAGGGATTACAGCCATGATCGATAGATGGACAGAGTGTAGGTCTGGGGAGGATGGAGATGGAGGAGCTGGGGAATTTGGGGGTTAGGATATCTGGTATCATGCCTTGGTCAGAAGGGCAGGGTAGGCACAGGTATTCGGTTCACAGTGTCGAAGGCACAGACGTTAGACGTGGGAATTGTAGGCCTGGGGCACATGTTATTTGGGCTTCTCCTGGGAGGCTGTGTCTTGGTGGCTGCATGGCCCGATGCTGTCAATCAAGTGTGCTCCTGCCTCAGGGCTGCGAACCCCACGGGTTCCTGCAACAGAGATGGGTTTAGAGTGACACAGGGGTCCTAAGAGAGCTAAAGGGGGACAGAGGTGGGGGCTCTGAGTGACGTCCTCGAATGGGTGGGGTCTCACATGGTGCCCTTCCTGCGATGGTGTAGCAGCATGTAGACAATAGCAACCAGCGCCACTATGGCCAGGCCTCCGAAGATGATACTCAGCAGCACTGTGTAGCTCCGTCCTGGCAGAGATCAGAGTGGCGATGAGGGGGGGCGCGGGGGGGCGGCACAGGGGTACAGAGGCAGGAAGGCTCAGGGAAGGGGCAGCTCACCTGGCTGGCACTCTGGGGTAGGCGCAGACCACGTACCATCTGCCTGGCAGAGGCTAGCCTCTGCCCCTGCCAGGCTGTAGCCGCTGTTGCAGCCGAAACGGACTTTGGATCCCACCAGGTACTTCAAGCCCTCCTTGTAACCATTTGAAGGCGGGGATAGCCAGCCACAGGACACCACTGGGATGGGGCAGAGCACAAGGAACGTTCTGAGCTGCTTGGCCACCGGATGAGGCTAGACAACCTGAGAGGTCCACTCCTTGCCGCCCGCCCCGCCCCCGCCCCTACCGGGCTGCAGGCTCTCCAGACGTTGCCGATACAGCTGGTGGGCGATCCGTGTGGCATTGCCCACACTCAGGTTTCCCGTGCTCATCACGTCGAGGACGCAGAACTGGTCATTCTCGCATAGTCTGGTCACCTCTTCCACCTGGCCGGGGCTGAGTGTGGTCTCGTTGGGGAACAGCGGCCTGAAGTTGGGGTCGTGCTTGGGTCGGTACAAGAATTTGTAGACCAGAAACCAAGAGTCATAGGTGAACAGGGACGAGGCGTTGGAAACGGCCCCTGCGGAGACAGGCGGCGGTTTGTGGGCGCTGCTCCCTCCCACAGCCAAGGAGAGTTTTCTCTCCTTGATGCGCTCCGGTCCCCGCTCACCCTCCCCGTCTGGCTTTTTCCGTGTGTGTGTGTGTGTGTGTGTGTGTGTGTGTGTGTGTGTGTGTGTCACGCACAGTCAGCTCCGAACTGGAACAGCTGCTGGGCACTGGCATTCGCGGGCAGGACCTGTCCGTTGCGCAGGGTGAAGTCGTCTTTGGGGTTGTCGTTGAGGGTCCCCAGGAGACCACGGGTGTGGGTCAGGAACTTCTCAGGCAGCAAGATGGTCACGCTCAGGAAAGGACCCTGTACAGTGACCTCGAGGCCAGCCCCCGACGACAACATGACTGATGCCTTGTCCTCAGAGGCCACTGACAGGAACATGCCTGGCCACAGGTAAAGGCGGGTTAGGGTTACCCTCTTGGACTCTGTGTTCTACCCCCACCCCCCGATACTTGACACAGCCCCAGGCACGGTAGAGGGCCCCTGTAGGGAAATAGGAAGATGAACCTGCCTGTCTGCTGACTGTGACATGCCACTACTCCCAACCCAGGTCTGCATGACCCCAGGTGGCCTCGAGGCCATCCCCTGCAGGGACTCCCCCCTCCTCCACACCGTGGCCCTACGTTGGGGTCGCTGCCTGACGAGGCTTCGGCAGCCTGGCCTGCCTCGGCCCTTCCTGAAGGTTTTTGCATATGACGCCTTCCATCCCCGCCAGGAGCCTTTCCTTGTTCAATTCCAAGGCAGCACAGCCTGGTGGCGAGGGACTTGGGTGCTACTGCTGTGGCTCCCGGCCGCCACGTCCGACCTGCGTCCTTAAACCTGCGGGGCTTTCGAATTGGAACAAGTAACCAGGGCAGAGAGGCGAATGGCATCGTGACCGTCTGCGGCGTCTGCGGGCTGTGTGGGGACTGTCTGCTAGCGCCCGGCCTTGCGGGGCTCTGAGCAGGACCTATCTTATGACAGGCGTTCCCGTGGGTATGAGAACCCATCTCAGGCTGAGCTCCTGCTCTCTTTGGACTAAGAGCCATGAGCAGGGCACCTGGCCGTGTGGGTCTTGGCTTCTCCGAGGTCCAAGAGACCTTTGTATTTGAGCCTCAGACTCCACCAAAGCCTGTGGCCGGGATCGGGGCGGCATGAGAGCCACGGGTAGTGGCGCGTGCGCGGGCACCACAAACCCAGTCCACAGGGTGGCGGGTGCAAACGCTGTTACGTCACTCACCCTTCAGGTCCATCCAAGTCTGTTCGGCGAAACTGAGTATTTTGTGGTTCAGCAACACTTCCAGGGCCTGGTGACTGCCAGCTAACCGCACCTCCACCACATCTGAGTTGTCTTCTTGGACAGCCATGGCGGTCAGCCCTGTGCCGCGGGTCTGGGTGCCTAGGTATGGTGGGTACAGAGTGGGGCTCTTCCGGCTCCTGTCTGCTACCCCTGGGATGACCCAGCAGTACCACCCCAAGAGAGATCACAGGGCCCGGCCTCACCATCAGACATTGTCCCTGGCTGGGCGCGGCCCTGGACCCTCAGGTCGGTCAGGGACGCTTCCAGCAGCACGTACTCGCCGCTCCCGCTGAATGAGAAGCTAATGCCGTCGAAGGTGACAAAGTGGGGGTCCCCAAAGGCGGAGGCTGAGGTGAAAGCGAGAGGGGTCAGGTAGATTTTATTTGGCCTGCCCCCGCCGGGCGTGACCCTCCCTCTGTGGTTGGGCACCCAGTCCAGCACCCACCCAGGCGTGGGGGCCTATAACTGCGACAGTCACTGGAGGGCCGCCGCTTCATATAGTGGGAGCATTCAGGTGCCCAGAGGCAGCAGTAGTAGAAGCTGATGACGTCATAGAGCCAGTGGGACATGCCGGGCACGCGAGGAGGGGCGCGGTATGGGGGTGCACCCCAATCGTGGCCGCGGTCGGGGGTGCTGCCACTCGTGGAGTCTGAGGTCAGGAGCTGCGTGCCTGATGCGGTATAGCAGCACTGCTGGCCCGAGCCGTACTTGGGGCTGGAGTGACAGTAGGTCAGGACCACCGTTAGCCGCCGCTTCCAAACCCCTGCCTGTCCCCCATCCCTGGCCAGGTGGCTCACCTGGCCTGCACGGAGCGCACACAGTGCACCGCCTCTGGGTGGTAAGTGCAAACGCTGCCGTTCTCAATGTCACAACCGTAGTCAGTCTGCAGAGTAGTAGCCGGGGGCTGTCACCTGGGGTCCGTGTCCCCTCCCTCGCTGGGAACTGACCCCCAGGGAGACCTTCAGATCCCACCCTCCCTCCTGGTGGCCTCTGTCTACCTCAGATAGGGAGACTGGCCCCTCCTGCCCTCCTCCCGCTCCCTGGGACCCTAATAGGTTCAGGGGCTTACGAAGAAGCGGCCAGAGTCAGCCCTGGCCTGGGCCAATGTGCAGGGGCAGTCTGGAAGCTCCTTCAGAAAGTTGGGCAGCTCATCTTCCAGTGCCTCCCAGGACTGGCATTGTGCACGGGCCCAGGCTACAGAGTCTGCCCGGAAGTCATCACCCAGGTGCCAGGCCAGTGCGTGATCATTGGTCCAGAGCGCCAGCACATCCCTGCAGGAGGAACGACCAGCTAGGGGCTGGCTGCTAAGCTCCCGACCCCTGGGGCTTCCTCTGCAAGCTCTGCAGTCTGCAGGGACATCCCAGCCCCACCATCTGCAGAGGTTCTTACTGTTGCCCTGCATAGTTCTGGCTGCTGCTGATCCTCAGGGCACCCACTTTCCACCTCTGGTACTCAGGAGGTGCCGGTTTTGGAACAAAAGTAAAGAAGCCAGAGTTGGGGGTGTTTGTAGCCAGAGGGTACAGATAGGACCACTTTGCTGTCCAGTTCTCAGAGTAGGGTTGCCCTAGAGAAAGAGACGACCTCGGTCAGCCCTGCAAGGACCCCTCCCCACAGGTCCCTGGCGCCGACATTCTGAACGATGGAAAGAAAGCAAACAGTCAGAGTCAGGGAAGGGCATGGCCTTCAGCGGCATGACAGCTAGTGTGCCCAGTGGGGTCACACTCGAATCACTGGCCCCGGTCCGTGCCAGGCTCAGAGGAGATGGGGGTGCAGGTGGCTGCCTTAGTACACATCATCCACTCAAAGGCCCCAGCACCCTAACACTCCTACTGGATCTGGGATTCACAGTGCATGCCCGGAAGTCACTGCCAAAGCCCTCCCCCACCTACAGTGCGGGCCTTAAATCTTCTTCCTCTCCACACGCAAACCGCCTCCCGTACCCTCCCCCCACCCCCACCCCCACCTGAGACTCAGGATTAGGGTGAAGTTCCCAACGCCTCCCTCAGCCCTCGGCAGGCCCCACCTGTCTCCTCATAGCCCCACAGCTCAATGTTGACGGCCGACGCGGGCAGCACTGAGGCGTTCCAGGTGAGGCTGAGGTTACCCAAGATGTCTGAAGTGCCGTAATACTGCCAGCGGGTCTCGTTCACCAGCTGGCTCTTCTCGGACTGGGACACTTTGTAGGGGTGTGCTGGGCAGGGGTGAGTAGGGAAGGAAGGGGGAAAGATTTAATGGCACTCAAGAGGCCTGGAGGACTCTGAGAACCTCTCCAAGACTAACAGTGAAAGTAGCAAGGTGACGTCTTCCTCAGGGTCTCTCGGCAGGGGAGGAGGGCCCGGTCTGCCGAGCTGAGGACCCCACCTCTCCTCTGGCCCTTCCCCAGCCCCTTGATGGGGACCCCACAGCTCCGACTCCTTGTGGGCGGGGGCTCTGGTCTAGATACCAGGGGTGGAGTAATGGTTGACAGAAACCCTCACCCAAGGGACTGGTTCAGCCAGAGTGACGGGTAGGGAGACTGGGTCTAGTCTCAGTGTACGCGGATTAGCGCTGGGGAAAGTCCCGGGAGGCCTTGGCTGGTGGAAGGGAACCAGAGCCCACGGAGGGTGGGGTCCATGGGCTCGCGGCCTAGACTAGCTTGGCAGGGTGAGGGCTCACCAGATAGCCAAGTGCCTGCACGTGGGAAGGACCGGCCATTGTCCATCGAGATGGTGAAGGGAATGTAGCCGCTTTCATAGAGTAAGGGCGACACACAGTGCACCCGCCTCAAGCTGTCGACGTAGCCAAGGGTCTGGATGCTCTCCTTAAACCTGAGGGACGGAGATGGCAGAGGCAGTCCGAGTCAGCAGCTCTGAAGACCTACACTGTTCCTCAGGGAACGGGTTAGGCTAGGCCGGTGGTTCTCACCCTTCCTAATGCTGTGACCCTTTAACGCAATTCCCCCCCACCCCCACCGTAAAATTATTTTCATTGCTACTTCATAGCTGTAATTTTGCTATTGTTATGAACCTTAATGTAAATATCTGATATGCAGATGGTCTTAGGCGACCCCTGTGAAAGGGTTGTTCGACACCTCCCCCAAAGGGGTCATGACCCACAGGTTGAGAACTGCTGGGCTAGGTGCGTCCTCCTGCCTGCCCTTGGTTCCAGGGAGCTACCTCCAGGTCCCTTCAAGTCACAGGGTCGAGAGTGTGGGGGGCCCTGATGACCAGCTGCTTAGGGTCCCCCACCTGCAAATGACGCCATCTGTAGGGTCAGACCACTTTAAATGCTGCACCACGAAGTCTTTGCCACCCATCATGGAGCCCGAGGTGGGTGAGATCTCTAGGCAGTAGTTCAGGAAGTCCTTACAACAGGTGTTGAGGCCTGTGCAGGTTGGGTGACAAGAGCAGGATCCATCCTGCTCTCCGCAGCGCAGGGCGCAGGTCTCTTGGGCATCTGGAGAAGAAAGTCCCGAGCGCTGGGGTCAGCTACCCTACAGGGATTTTGCTCTGGCTACCAGATGACAACAGTGGGCTGGGCGTGGACTGGCTAAAAGGTCCTCTTGCTTGCCTAGGCTGGGGGCACCACGAGTCTCTGTTCAAGGTCCAGGAGGGAATGGTGTCCAGGTTGAGCTTGTTCCCTTTCTGGGGGTGGGTAACAGAGAGCCCCACCCTCCAAAAGGCAGCCAGGACTCCCTTTTAGGGGATCAGGAAGGGCATTCCAGTGAGGATTCCGGCACAGTGCAGTTGGGAGAGCAACACAGCTGTGAACATCCTGTCCAGACCTTCCGCTCTGGGCTGTGGAGACCTGTGGCAGGGTCTGCATTTCAGCTCCAGGGCTGAGAAGTCAAGATTGGGGTGGGGTGCATGTTCCCAGAGCAGATCGCATCTCCCACTTGACCCTTTCCCAGGCCCTTGATGAAGGAGGTCCACCAGGGGCCAGCCCTGGGTCTAAGCCACTAGCCCTGCTTCACTAAGTGCAGCTTGCACTCAAGGGCGGCAATAAATATTTATTGGCTAAGGATTTAATGACTGTAAGGGGCGTGGGGAAGATGCTTCAAGATGGCGAGAGATAACAGTGTTAGAAGGGTGGTGGCACTTCTCCCAGAAATTGAAGATAGGGTAAGCTGGTAACTCCCAGCTCAGCTTTGGGAGTGGGCTCCGACTCCAAGGTCAACCTTCTTGCTAGATTTTCTTGGTTCCGCTGATAAGGACCAGCAGAGGGACAGACAACCCCAGACAAGGGCTGGGGTTCCCATACGTGATCAGAGCCTTCACTGGGGCTCGTAGTGGAGGCCAAGGGTCTCCCCATGGTCTCCCCCGTTTCCCTCCCAGGCCATTCTGCTCCTCAAGCACCCAGTGAGTGCAGGCTTGGGCTTGATTCAGATCACCCATCTCTACCCGAAGTGTCTGGATCCCGGAGCCTCAGAATTTCTCCCCAGCTCTTCCCCAGCGCAGCTACAGATGGGCTGCCAGATGGACAGACACCGGGCCCAGAGGGGTGTCTATTTAGGGCCTGGCTGATCAGGCAGATGAACACAGAGGGGTCAGAAGGGTGGAGTGAGGCATACCTGCTGTGGCTCTGGGGCCTGGGCCGGGGACTGTCACCAGCAGCAACATCGCAGGCAGGAGAGCCAGCTTCATGGCGTGTCCCGTGTCTGCAGCCAGCAGCCAGCACAGTGGCTCAAGAGACTGCAGGTCAGGCTCTCTCCCTGCCGCCTGGCCCCGCCCGCTGGTCCCGCCCAGTGTTCTGCGGCACCACTCCTGCCCTTCTCTCCCCTCTCCTCCCCTCCCCTCCTTTCCCCTCCCCTCCTCTTCCCTCCCCGTCCCCTCTCAAAGTCCACAGGTGGCCCACGGAGACCCGCAGGGCCCTGCCCGGTCTGCCTAGTTAGCACATTCTTGTCCATCGTCACAGCCTTGGGACCCTGTATGAGAAACGAGGGGCTGGAGCGTCCAGACGTTAAGACCTCTGGGGCGGCTTCGTGACAAGCTGGATGTCGACAGGCAGCTCAGACCCTGGGTCACAGCCCAGTCTTGTGCAGGGTGGGTGACAGCCGTCCCAGTCCCAGTGCCCTCAGGACAGAGCCAGACCTCGGCTTCCCGTAGGGCGGTGTCCCTGATACCTCTGACAGGCGGAGGCAGGGCGGGAGTTAATCTGCTTGGAGTGCAAGTGTGCGGTGGCGGCATGGACTTGAGACCGGGTGATTTCCGATTCCTGGCAGGCTTCAGAGCCACTGCCAGGGCAGAGGAGCCCAGAGCTGGGGCCAGCCTAGCCACAGCATTGTCTTTTGGGGGCGGACATACCCCGTTCAGGTTCCCTCAGGTTCTGCAGGGGAGGAAGGAGACCTTCGGGTGGCTTCTAGGAGTACTTGATGTCAGGGTGGCCCAGGAAAGCTCCTCCCCCCCCCCCCCCCCCCCCCCGGGCCCAGGACTCACTCAGGGCTTGTCACTTCCAGACATCAGGACAGGGAAGCTGCAGTTTCTCAGTGCAGACACACTGGCTGGGCTTGCGGGAAAGGAGGAGCTGGGCAGGCTGGCTGGCTTGGGAGCTGAAGCCATCTGCTTGGTGATGCTCTCCTGTTATATAGGCCTTGACCCCTCTAACTTAGTATGACTACCTAGAATGAGTCAGGGTTGGAGGAAGTCACCTGTGGCTCTGGCATGAGGGTCTGAGGAAATCTGTGGTGTAGGCATGGGAGCCAAGCTGCTCCTGAGGGAACCTTGTCCCCAGTACACCTGCAGACTGGTTTTCAGCTGTGTTTGTTGACATTTCCCAAGACCCTCACCCTGACCTTCCAGGGGGGAAGAAAAATCTCTTAAGCCACAGGATGCTCTGTGTGCACACTGAGGTCCTGTGGCAGGGAGCAGCCTGTACCAGCACCCCATGCCTGAGGGTACTCCCTACCATAGAATGGTAGGCAGAGGTGCTTGGCTGAGTGATGGCTGGTCTGGTGAGGACCCACCCTGGTTTGCCACATTTCTAGCTCCAAAGGGATCTAGAGTCTAGTTGTTAAAGTTATGGCGCTCAATGGAGAGTCCAGCGTTGTAATTTCCAATGCTTTTTATTAATCACAAACCATGTCAAATCTCAGGGAATTCTATACACGGGCGGCTAGGCAGAGTCTTCATCTTCCTTCCCCCAAAAGACCTCTCTTCCTCCTGCCTTAGCTCTTTTTTCTTTTCCCCCACTCCCTCTATCTCTTAGGTGTTCATTACAACACAATGATCCTAGGCTGGGGGTAATCAGAGTCTTTGCTCGTCTCCTTGTGACCGGTCACCTTCAATTGTCTATCTGTTGAGATCTCAAGGCTAGCACAAGGGTGTGACTAGGTAGGAAGCAAGGCCTGCACTGCTGCAAGGCATCAAAACCAAAACAGCACACAATAGTAAAGTATCCCACAACATCTAGTGGACGGGTTCTCCCTTCTGGATTGAGGGGGTGTGCGCAGCCCCTGAAGGTACAAGAGGGCATCAACAGGCAGGTATGGGCCCCTGGAACCCAGGTATCTCCAAACTAAAAATGGCATGGAGCCCAGCGTCATGACTTAGTGTTCTGTTGTGGTCTTAAGGTTTTTAACTTTTAGCCAAGTGTGGCACTTGCCTGTAACTTCACTCAGAAGGCTGAGGCAGGGCCTGCCTGGGCTACATAGCCAATCATCTCAGGGCCTCTGGTCTCTCTTTTGTTTTACTACATGTATGTCTATGCACCACACGTGTGTAGTGCCTGCTGAAGACAGAGGAAGCATTAGATCTCTTGGAACTGCAGAGCGTAGACGGTGCTATGCGTGCTAGGGACTGAACCCGGGTCCTCTGTCCTGGGCTCCACACTGGTGTAGCTGTCCTGCCTGGGAGGGACTGTGATGAGGTAAGCCTCCCTCCTCCTGGGCTGCGTTCACGCTTCGGAGGCTAGGGAACCCACCCTCCCTCAGATACAGGGCTAGCCTCACCAGAGCAGTGCGAGGGCTTTTGAATGGTCCTCGTCTGCGGTAGGGGCTGCAGTCCCTGGCCCAGCTGAACATCCGCAGGGTAAGCAAGGAAGCAAAGACCATTTTCTCATCTTTATTAGAAAAGAACAATGACAAAAAAGGGCGCGGGACGAGCTAGGCTCTCGATGACCTCCCACCAAGGCCCCAAGCTGGCCGATCCCGTGGGGCCTGGTCAGCTGGGCATGAGCTTGTAAAGAAAGTCAACACTTCATAAAAGGAACGCTGGCCCTGCTCCACGGATCACAACCCATTCATCCTCTGGACCTACACACAGGTGTGGGCAGGATATTTAAAGAGGGGGCTGGCCCCAGGCTTAGAGACCATGGGAGATAGTACCTCACAGGGGCGTCTGGCCTTGCCCAGGGTCTGGACCAAAGGGCTTGCAGGGCGGCCCCTCACATGTCCATGTAGTCATCATCCTCATCTGTCTCACTCTCCAATGAGGACTCCTGGCTGGACGTCTCCAGAACCTCCAGGGCTGGCTGGCACAGGCTCTCCTTCCTCACAGTGGCAGCTGATTGGGCGGACAGGATGGCTGACTGCACACAGGGCAGGACATGGTCAGGAGTGATTGCCCTAACCCAAACTCTCACCCAGGGCCCCTAGTAACCTGAGCCCTGTCCAGACCTCCCAGTATCATAAGCCCCCATACCAGGCCCCAAAGCCTGGTGTCCACGGTCACCTTCAGTTTCTGCTTGGTCTCCTCTGAGATGCTGCCTTTGGGGGAAAGCAGAGTCGGGGTAGGTGGCGTGACGGTGATCTCAGGGGGGAACTTGGTGGTGGCTGAGGGGATCACCAGTTTTGGCATGTTAGGCAGGAGGCGGGATTTGGCTCTGCTGGACTCAGCCTTGACTTGATGGCTCTCCAGCGTCTGGGTACTTCCGCTGCTGGGGACCTTAGCGCTGGTGGCTGTTGGGAAACTTCAGTTTGAGTTCACGCACCTTCTCAGTGTGCCTGTCTCTTCTCTGCTAAGAACTCCGTTCCTCCCACAGAAGTCAGAGCACCCATACCATGGATGTCTTTCTGCCTATGTTGACTGTTAGGGTCCCAGGCTTAAGTCTGGGTGCAGACCTTGGCAGGCTGAGCTTGTACTTGCAGCTAGAAGAACCTGGGCTCCGAGGAGCATCAGAGGGCTCCAGCAGCTCCTCTGAAGGTTCCCCAAGACAACACAAAAATGTTGTATGTTTTACACTACCCCATTCCAAGGGGGTACGTACTTTTCTCTGAGGATGAGTAAGGAGCTGTGACTCCTGGAGCCGGGAGGCAGTCAGGGCAATGGCAGACTGCAGATCTGGAAACTGGCAGTCTCCAGGGAGCTGCATGAACTGGGAGCGACCCAGCTGTCCTGGCCGGGCTCCACATTCTTTTAGCCTCATCTCTTTAAAAGGAGTGGGAGCTTATTCAGAGCCCTGTCTGGTCTTCATGGGCTGGCGCCAGGTCCTGCCATCCTGAGTGGTCTGTGGGAGACCTGGCCAAGAGGTCCCCAGGGGCCTGACTGGTAGAGTGGCCACCGGGAATAACCCCCAGAGAAAGGCTATGTCTGTGCTGCCCATAGGGACACCTCGGTGTCAGGGCCCAAGCTCCTCCCCACACAGAACCGCCTCTCTGGGCACTGCAGTACCACAAGGCTTAAAGGCTCTGCCTCCAGTAGGGCTCTTCTGTGGAACTGGGGTGAAATGAGGCTTTCTCAGGGCCCTGAGAATGGCCCACGCCAGACTCGAACCAGCTCTCCTCTCATTCTCTCCTGTGCTCTGTACTTCCCTGTCTATCCTCCAATCCACTAAGCCAGCTCTGAGGAAGTCCGCCTACAGCTGTCATCTAAGACCAGCCTGGTGGGAGCTGGGGTGGGTTTACCTTGGCTGCAGGTGGGCTCGGCACCTGTCTCCACTGGCCAGCAGTGCTGCTCAGCCAAGGGATCTGTGGTAGCCATTTTCATCTGGTGACTGTGCCGTGGCTCTTGGGGTGCAAAGTTGGAACCTTCTGTCACTCCTGGCAGCTCTTCTCCCTCTATGGAGACAAAAGCCAACTGCAGGTAACATTACCATTCCATGGGGCAAGTCTCTCTCCCTGGTACCCATGTTCCTGTGCCAGGCCCAGTCTATGCCCTAGACATGTACGGGATTATGGCCGCCATGGGGATAAGACTGCTTCCATCCCCATGGGAACCACTGACCAGCAAGCATTCTTCTGGGATAGCTGCATGAAGGCACAGGCAGGTAATTTCAAGACATCTATCACCCCTCAGATACTGTGTGTGGGTATCTCACCAAGCTGGGCAGCTGTGCCCATAATCAGAGCCATGCCTGGTCTTCATGAGCTGATGCCATGTCCTTCCATCTGGAGTGAGCCTGTGGGAAACCTGGCCAAGAGCCTGACTGGTGGGAATAAGCCAAGGAAGAGAGACTACATCTGTGCTTTGTCTCAGCTGCCCACAGGGACAGCTTGGGATACCACCAGAGTCAAAACCACCCAAGCAGACAGAGAATACGAGGGCCCCATGTCTTCCTATTGGGTCAAATCCCTCCTTCTCTGGCACAAGGTGAGGGCTTGGAAGTGGATGTATCTAAGGGACAGCAGCAGTGCCTGTATTACCAGCGAGGATCTGTCTCCCACCTCCTTGAAGCTCACGGTGGTCTTGCAGGGGACTTCCTGCTTACTCAGGTACACTGTCAGCCTCCTAGGCTTCCTCTATCCCAGCAGGGAAAAGCAGGGGCCCGAGTGCCACGGGACTGTCTAGGGTACAAAGCTCTCTTTTCCCTATTTAAAGAGGAGTTCCTGCTATGGAGCCCAGAACAGCTCGTGGGATTATCGGCTTCAGCCTCCAGAGAAAGGTGTGTACCACCACACCGAGGATGAGAAGACTATCTCTCACCTGACCCGAGCCACTCCCTCTCTTGTCTTCACCACCTGCAGTCTAGGTCACAAACACAATGGCTGGCAGCATGGAGCACCGCAGGCTTCTGCAGCATTCCCAGCTCCACCTCCCATTTGTAGGGTGGAAGCTGGGTGTACACCATCAAGCTGCCTCCCTGGGTCCTGACCCAATACCATACCCTTCCATAGAGGGCAGCACTCCACCTTATGTGGCTGCTTGTCCCCCTTAAGCAGGGGTTCCTGGAGCAGCGGAGGTGGGGGTCAGGCCACACAACAAATGTCTGGCTTTGGGTTGGGTGTGAAGACCCATGCATAGGCATCTCAGGTAGAGATAAGCTAGAGGTGGGCCTGGACTACCTGCTCAAAAAGCCCAAGCCAAACAAAACCCCCCAAAGTTATCCATTTTTCTAGATGATACAGATCATCAAAGGTAAGGCCCTTATGCCAGGCTGCTCTCACCGTGGCTAGTTGCCCCCCACCCACTCCCCAAAGCAAGTAGCAGCCCCAAGTGGCTAATTCTAAGTACTCCCTTTTATCTACTTGCTATTCAAGGTCTTCGACAGCAATCACCAGTGGGAATTTAGTTTTCCCCTATTTTGAAATTGCCTCAGGACCACATGGACCAGGCTCTCCTACTAGAGGGTGCCAGATGTCCACTGAGGTAGCCACCTCTTCCTCTCACTAAGGCTACGCTGGCCACCCAGAATGCCATTAGGAAAAGATGTCTGTTCCTGGAGCAGGCGTAAAGCCTGGCAGCAGGTCTTGGTTGTCCTGGTGACATTATGACCCCTCTGCACTGTTTCGGGTGATTCCTTTCTCTTCACACAACAGCTTCAGGAAAAGGGACTCTCCTTCACTAAGGTGGTGAAGGCTGGGAACATGGTGGGGAGGCAGAGCTGCCTTAGGGACGGCTCTCCCCATGTATTTTGGGAGGGTGTCCTGGGCACCTGGCTCCCAGAAAACTCAGCCTTACTTCCTAACCTTTGCAGGCACTCTATGGCCCAGTGATGCTCAGCTTTTCTGAAACAAGGTTGTAAGAGAGGCTATGGCTTCCTTCTACTCCAGCAGAACACTGGCTCTCCCATGGTGGGAGGACACCAGGCTGTCTACAGAGAGACCCCCCCCCCAAGGGAAGAGGCCCCATTAAACAACTGAGACCATTACCCATGCAGGCGCTCAGCTAATGACTTGGATGGAACTGCAGAGCAGACCAACTAGGAACATCACACCCCTACACTGGTCCCCATCCTCACTCTCCAAAGTCAAAGGGGCACATGGGATAGGCAAGACAACCTGAGAGGGGGGACAGGGGCCAGGCCTGTGTGACCCACTAACAGCAACTAACTTACCACTGTTTCGCTCATCTGCTAAGTGTGGTTCCCAGCCCTGCGGTGCGAGTAAAAGTGATCAGGACAGTGGAGGGAGAACTACCACCGTCCTGAGAGTCAACAGGGAGCAGCGGAGCCCGGCACAGGAAACCACAAAGCCAGGGAAGTCTCCGCAGTGGAGAAGAGGGTAGTGCCTTGCCTCCAATGTGCTGACCTGCATGTGCTTCCTCCTAGGAAGGTTCCAGACCAAGTCCTGCCTGCCATACTGGCCGCCCTGGCTCACAGAACGAATGAGCATTCCCATCTGAGTAAGCCAGCCTGTTCTGCCCCTACCCCATCCTGTATTTGATCTGGTCCTGCACACTACCGGGGGCCTCAAAGTCTGCCAAGGTAAGACCCCTGCACAGGCTCCCTTTTTACTACTGACTGCTGTTGTCCTAGTTTCTGCCCCTACAGAGCCCCACAAACTCTTCAGTGGTAGTGCTGCTTGCTCTTTTCCTCACCTTTCCATATGCAGGGAGGGCAGGGTCACCAGAGTTATGGACACAGACAGTTCCAACTGGGGCCAGCTGGACTAGCGGCTGACTGCCCGAGGGGTACTGGAGGCACTGCACAGGCTTCTTGGCCAACATTCCATGGAGGAGAAGGGACTTGGCTGTGGGAAGGCTGAGTATTAAGATCTCAGGTTGCCAGGTGGACTGAGATGGCACTTACCAGGACCCAGAGAGGCCATGCTGGGGGAAGCCTCTGGCCTGTGTGGCCGGGGAATTCCGGGATCTGTGGACAGGTCTGGGGTGGAGGCTGACACTGGGCAGGTGATGACAGCTGTGCCAGTAGCCAATACCGTTTGAGGCTTGAGGTGGGAGTCACCAGGCCTCTGGAGAGCATCAGTTGGCAAGGGGTCAGGTGCTGTGGGGGCCACTGTTGCAGGGAAGAAGTTCTCTCGGCTGTCTTTGGGGTGCTTGGGGGTAGTGGGTGCATCCCCGAGGCCTGTGAAGACAAAGGTAAGGAAGGTCAAGGGGGCAACCCCTTGGTATGCCAGCCCAATTCAGTCCCAGAGGACACTTCATCTGGACTCTGGACGTAGTGACAAGCTTTGCCAAGAGTTTTTTTTGTACTATGCAGCCTTCCTTATGATTATATGCTGCTTGGACTTCTGGGAACAGTTTGGGTGAGCTACTCAAGAGAGAGTGTTCAGGGGGCTGGAGAGATGGCTCAGCGGTTAAGAGCACTGGCTGTCCTTCCAGGAGCCGGGTTCAATTCCCAGCACCCACCTGGCAGCTCACAACTGTCTGGAGTTTTGCCTGCATGCATAGTTACAATGTACATGAAATAAAATAAAAAATATAAGAGTATGTTCAGTTGGTTGGTACCAGGGGAGACAGTGAGCTCCAGAAGCTGATGACAGGCAGACAGGTGCTGGGAAGCCTCAGACGGAGGAGAGTTACTGAGCTAACTGGGAAAGCAGTTAATGATGGAATACAAGATTTTAGAAGTTAGCCCAGTTCTCCAGGTTTAGACATTAAGACAGCCATAAAGTGCAAAAGCGTTGTAAGAATTCTTCCTTCCTCTCTAACAGGACCCTCATCCTGTACAGTCCCCCCCCTCATATCCACCCAGGGAAAACCTGTCACTGGGAAGGGGCCTAGCTGTGTTCCCACGTGGACTCCCGTTTCCCCACACTTGACAGGTCCCCTCAAGTGTGTGTTCCCAGTTCCTTACTCTTTCAAAATCTCCCATATTCTTTTAACTCTAACCACTGAGTCCTTTTGTTCTCCATTTTTCCTGTCTTGGCCATTTCCAATAACTCCCACAACTCTTCTAGTTGCCTAAAATAGTATAAGAAAATGAAAAAAACAGCAGCACTGAAAGCAAAGTGGTGTATATCCCAGTGGTAACAGCCATTATAAATACTTTGCTGGCCTCTTGAATACAAACATCCATCCCCTCTTCCTCTGTTTTTCCTTCTACTACATTTGAAATCAAATTTCCTATCCTTTTATTTTTAGCCACTTATGTGGACGCCAAAATGTAAATGTTTTCTTAAAGGTTGTAACTATTTCTAAACGAAGTATCTAAGCTGTGAAGCCTTCTTTGTTTGGGGGCCAATAGTAATTGTACCTTTTCACACTTGTAATGGAACTCCACCCCCTAGTTCTTTCTCCCAGCTGTTGGCTGTTACTGAGAAAGATTCCTAACTCGTAACTTTCTGAAACCCCCTTTAGCTCTAAAAGGTTGGGTGCCAGCCTAGGAGGAACCCATTCACTTTTGTCTCTATGTAGGGCCAATGTTGGGGCTGTAAGAATGGGTGGTGAACCTGGGAGACTGACTTTCCAAGGGAAAAATTGAACTAGTCTATTCCCCAAGCTTGAGACCTTCAGGCCTAGCCAGAGTTTTTACAAGGGTCGCTGGTAGCAATATCTGTCATGCACCCAAGTGGTACTGATGTGTGTAGGTCTTAGCTGCAAGTAGTCCTTGTTGGCTTTAGTCCTCTGTCCTGCCCTTAACTCCTTGCTAACAGCACCAATAAAGGGAGAGTGTTTGGTATTTCCTGGACAGGCTTATCACTTAAGCCCATTCATGGAGGTACACATTTGTACCTCAGGAAGCCAGGGCAGGAGGGGTGCCCTGAGTTGTAAGCCAGCCTGGGTTACATAGCAAGGACCAGGCTGTGTGGGCAGTAAGTGCTGAGGTCTGCTGGCTGGCTGGTCAATCCTGCCAAGGACTCTGGTTCTTATCTAGAAAGCTGACTCACAGGCTTCATGCTCAAAGATGGACTTGTAAGACCTAGAGCCTGGGCAGTGTTGACGACCTCATGCCCCAGCTTACCAAGAGGAAGCTTGTCTGGACCCCTAAGATAGATACCTGTCAGCTGCTGGGGCTCCTAGGATGAGAAGCTAGACCTGCAATGACATGGACAGTGACCATGGCCACTAACAAGAAGTTTTTACCTTTGCTGAAACAACCAAGGCACCCTCTGACCTGCAGGCTCTCAAGGCTTTAGAAAGGGTGACTCTTTTTGTCCTGTTAGGCTGTTCCCTTGCAGGACTCAACATGAGCCCAACCCTGTCTTTCTCCCTTGTGCTCCCCTCTTCCCCCCTTAGACTGGGCCTCTCTATGTATTCCTGGGTGACCTCAAACTCACAGAGATCCGCCTGCCTCTACCTCTCAAGTGCCAGGATTAAAGGCGTGAGCCACCGTGTCTGGTCACTAGGAGCTTTATCTTAACCCTGGGAGGCTTCTCTCGGCCCATCAGAAGAGAGCCAGAGCACAGCCCCTTAGGTAGCATATGTCTGTCTCAGTCCTGTCAAGGTACTACCCATTATCAGAAGCCTAGATACCTTCTGCTGTCCCCTCTTGGGTCCATGATGACCACAAGAACCAGCTTTAGGGCACATTTACTTCTGGGCCTGCAGCCCAAGGCCTGGGTGTAGGATAGGTTCTGCATGAAGGCATAGACTGGAGAGTGGGTGGGATTTGTGTGTGCAGGGCAGAGCTTACCTGTCTCTGAGTAGCAGCCCCAAGGTGGACTTGACAGAACTTCACAGCCTGCTCCAGTGCGGTCTCCTCATCCACCTGTATACAGAGAGATGCCTGAAATTAGGGAATCCAGGCCACTGTGTCTGACATGTTCCCAGCCCCATTCCCTTAGGCACTGTTAATCCAGTGCCGATGTGGACTACCCTGAATGAGGACCACACCCGGCATCTAGGTCTGTCATCCAGGTGGGGATGCAGGTCAAGGCCCAACTGCTGGTGTCAGGACTGTCCCAGTCAACCCTCAAGTCTCCTCAAGTTACTTTCCATGGCTGGTTATTTAGGCAGAGGCCTCAGACCCCAAGGAAGCTTTCAAATTCAGCTTTGGCTTTTGTGGTACATGCCTTTAATGTCAGCTCTTGGGAGTCCGAGCCAGACTGACTGTCTCAGGCTAGCCTGAACTACACAGCCAAGAGCCTGTCTTAAAACCAAATTGGCTAAGGCTCAGTTGCTTAAGTGGCTGTCACAGGTTGGTTTCTGATCTTCTTTGCAAATGGGCTGCTGATTCCAGTGGGAGGTGCCTTCTGGAAGCCCAAGTAGGATGACAACACCCTGGGCCATGCTGAGTGTGTACCACAGACTAAGAGCCTGACACACATGGAGTCATATGAGACCGGAGGCGTGGGGGAGTTATCCTCAACAAGCAGGTGTGGCTTGGAGGAGATGGCTACACACGGTCAGGTAAAGATGGGAGCAGACAATGCAGGAAGGACTTGTTCTCTCTGCAGGAAAAGCAGCAGCACCCATACTGTGCCTAGGGATTCACAGGAGAATGCTAGCAAGGTAGAGAGGCATGCTCAAAGGCGGCATTTGGGAAAAACTGACCAGTAGGGAAAGTTGCCCGTTTTCTACCGGTCACAAGTTCTGGGGATTCTTCCTATGGGTATAACTTTAGAGAGAAACGTGTTTGTGGGGTGGGGTCAGGCAGATCACGAGGGCGGCAGACTGTGGGCAGCCGTGCTCGGCCTCCTCCCAGCTGTTTCTTTGTAAGTGGCTCAGCTGCACCCACACACTGTGCGGCCCCTCACAGCAAGGACCGGGCCTTCCACGCTTCTCTGCTGGACCTGAACTGTAGTTTTCTTTTCCTTAAGGGCTGAATTCACATGTTGAACACCTCATTGTTTTCTGAGTCTAAACTTATGCCTGCTAATCAGAGAAAACCTCAAAAAAGGGGGGCGGGTATCAAGCAAAATATACAATGGGAAAGGGTGGGCCCCACACCTAAAGCCCACCTCAGGGGTGGGCCAGATACACGTGACCCCAAGAAGGAACCTCACAGGCAGTGAAGGGCTCTGCAGACAGAGGCAGCCCGGGCACCGGGCCGCCTACCTGCTTGATGAGCATGTAGGTCTCTGACATGATCCTCTCGATGCGGCCCAGGTCGTAGGCCATGCCCTTCTGGCCCTGCTGCCATACGCGGTAGGCATCCAGCAGGAGCGTCTTGCCAGACTCTGTGTCCTCCAGGAGTTTCCTTTTGCGATTAGGCCTTGGAGGAGCCTCCTCGGGGTGGCCACCTCCCCTGACTCCCACGGCAGTGGCCCCCACGGCGGTGGTAACAGTGGTGTTGGTGGGGGTTACCGAGGTTGGAGCAAGTGGAATGGGCTGTTGCCTGGTGCTGATGCTCAGTTCCTCTAGAGAAAGCTCAGCGGACCGGCTCTCAGGGCCCTGGTCCCTTGGGGGGCGGCCAGGCAGTAGAGGTGATGTCTGTTCCAAGTCCGGGTGGCGAACAGCAGCCTCACTTGTGTCCATGGGTTCGCTGGGCCCCACCTGGGGACACTCTCTGTCTTTCTGCTCTCCACTCTGGTCTGTGCTGTCTCTTGTGTCTGTGGCCAATGGCAATTGATTAAGGGGGCCTACTTTGCCCCCTGGCTCTGGCCTTGGTCCTGAGCCATCGGCTAGAGGTAGCTTCTTGGGGTGGGGTAGGCTTTCCTGGCCATCTTCGGGACTGGCTTTGTGTGAGACGTCGGTGGTCATCTTGGATCCGGGGAGACCACAGGCCTTGGGTCCTGGATGTTCTAATCCCTACAAGAAAACCAGACAAGTTACTGGTGCTTCCCCTGTATCAGAGCCTCCATGGGTCCCTCTACCCAATGCCATCTGGTTATGCCCATGTGCCAGCCAGACAAGACTGGGCTTCAGTCACAAGAGGGCGTTCTCCCAGAGACCCATCCTCCTCTGCTCCTCTGGCAGTTCCACGACCTCACACATGAGCAGGTGTGGGGCAGGTCGGGCAATGTGACAGCATGGCCTGGCTTTCCAGGAGCCTTGTGGGGACCTGACATGGAAAAGGACCTATGTGGGGCTGCTTGTAGTGGGAAATTTAGTAGAATCATTGTACCTGGTATAAACACCAGGTTGAAGTAAAAGAACTGTGGCCTTGAAGAAGTCTTTGTCCTAAGAAGTGTTTGTTTCTTAGAATTGTTTTATGGAGGAATTTTATGGCCTTTCCAAGATTACAGGTATAAGATGCTCTTGGCAAACCAAGAAGTCTTGGGTTATTGAGTACTATAAACAGTGTGCAACAAAAGGCTGAGATTGCAGAGGTTTTATTGTTTCTTTAGGAGACATAAAGATTAGATCAGGGATTCTGGTATAAGAAAGCTAAGTAGCTTTTGTATAACAACCAATAAATACGCTTCTGCAAAGCAGCTCGGGGTTCAGTCCTTTGAGGCTGTTCTCCCTGCTCTTTCAAAGCTTCCTTGCATCCTTGAGTGTGTCTCTTTCTTTGGTCATCCCATGTGACTCAGTTTACCAGCAGCCAAAACTGTAGCTGCTGCAGAGACCTGTTATCTAGTCCTAATTAACGCACAGGGCGTGGGGCGTGGTGTGACTGGTTGACATACACACCTCTGCAAGCTCACTCAGCGTGTCCTCTAACACCTTCACAGTGAGGATGAAGGCCCGCTGTGCCAGGACCTGGCGGTCAGCATCTCGCAGATATTTCCTGTGGTCATACGGGGGACAGAAGTGGACAACGTGAGAATCCACACAGTGATGCTAGGTGGTAAGGCAGCACCTTACTCCCACGCAGAACACTTGTGACCGTGTTCCCACCTATTTAAGTCTGTTTTCTTTACATCACATTCAACAGGTCTTCTACTTGGTCCCAGTGGCTGCCCTGAGCCCTCTGGACCACAGGCTAGCTGGATGCCAGGGCTATGGTGGGCTAAGGGCTGTTCAAGGAAGGCTTGGGAGTGAAGTCCCCTAACGCTCATGTTGTTTTTCTGGGATGGTCATGCTTCAGGGCCAGGCTAGCCCTGTGAGTTGCATCTCCAGTATACCATCCCAACCTCCTCACATGACAGCTGTGGCAGACACCCTCTGTTCTAGGGCCCAACCTTCTGGTCAATGAAGCCCTGATACCTGTCGAGGCCCAGGACCCCTGCCGCCCACCTACTTCCCTGAGGCACCAGGGCTACTTTCTGAATGTTTATTCTCTATACCCCACACTAGTTAGTGCCTCTGAGGGGCCCAGGTTGGGCAAGAGGGAAGGTCTGAATGTGGAGAATAGCATCTTGTGCTAGTCCTAGGGTTCTAGATACTAAGATGTCCCTCAGGAGAGAGGGAAGGCCTCGGAGCCAGGTGGAGCAGTGGGGACAAGCCTGGGTAGACGATGCACCAGGCTGTGTGTGCGGTCACTCACTTGCCCTGGTCTGGTGTCCGCTGCAGCATGGAGGACACCTTCAACAAGGTGCTGTGGTCCCGGAGCTGGGCTAGAACCTTGAGCAGCAGCACGATGGAGCGGTTCATGTGCCAGGCGAAGCTGCCCGGCCGGTCAATCTCATCCACGGGGATCCGCCAGATGCCCTATGGGACAGGCAAGGACAGGCTAAGGAAGGCTGCCACCTCTCTGGAGCCTTGGGGACGCCCTGGCCTGAGGTCCCCTCAAGCCTGCCACTGTGCACAGGGCTAGTCAGGGAATTCTCAGCTGTTTCTTGTCAGCCAAAAAAGGACAGGAGTGCAGCTGCCTCTATTCCCTATACATGGCAGAGGACAGTACTTCTGAGGTTCTGCAGCCATTTTTCCAAGTCAAAGTCACACTAAGCGGGCTGTGTCAGGCCCCACTCCTGATGCTCCGGTCTTACAGCCCTTGTTTTGAATGAGTGTATCCCATATGCTTCACTGGACCTGTTCTGCGGCTCTCACACTGTGCACACGCTTCTCTGCACAGGTACTGGCCAAGATACAGGGACAACTCCCAGAGCCAGAGGGGAGTGGTCACACTGACAGCTGCTGCTGGACGACAAGCTCCTACAGCACTGCTTCCCTCAACTCCTGTCCTCAGCTGCATCCTGGGGACCAGCTATAGCGCCAAAGACACCCAGGCTCCCACCACATCAGTCCTATCAGTTTGCTTTGGGAAAATCGCTCCTCCCACCTCCCTTGGTCCACATCTGATCCCGAGGCATTGCCCACCCTGCGTCCATCACCCACATCCTGGCATCTGACAGCCACTCGTGGTCCACCAGGGTATAGGGGCATCATGGGTGTCAGAGGAGGAATGACGAGCAAACGCACAGACGCTTAGGACACCTATTTGACTCAGGATCTTGGGAGCCTGGGAGAAGCTGGCAGATTCCAGTGGAGTCCCTGTAGTCACACCTTGGAGAAGCTCCAGCTAGCACAGGCCCTGGATCTCAGCAAGCTGAATTACGGGGCTTTCGGGTTACGGGGGTCACAGTAGCATCCAGGTAGCGCTCTGTCCTCATGGCTGCTTGCTGCCTGCTAGGAGTGAGCCATGCACAGGCCAGGGGGATGGGGGAGAAGGAAGAGAGGGCATCTTCAGCCCTCAGCTGATGAGGGTGGACAGGAGAAGCTTAACACCTTAGTCTCTAGCCCCACAGCTTCTATACTGGGTCTCAAGGAGGGCCCACCTGGCAGGCTAGGGGCTGAGGACAGCAAACACCATTGCATATTCCTCAGATGTCTCTAGCAGCTTATACAGAACCACAAGGGTGCGTGCGTGCGTGAGGGTTACTCTCACCTGCAGTAGTCAGTGTGGCAGGCAAGGAGTCCAGGTGTCTTGGGCTTGCCTCTCTGCTCCTAGGGCTCAGGAGAGCCTAAGATAAGTGCCCATGAGGTATTCCCCAGGCCCAGCAGTGTGAGGCTAGGGAAGGGTCTGTTTCTTGAGGAGGCACATTACAGACATCATACATGGAATTCTCACCATGGCTTTCCACAGACATACAATAGACTATAGAACTCAGAGACAGGGAGTGACCAGTCTTTAGCCACAGACTTGAGGGGCTACGCAGACCTGGGTGGCCCTCACCACCCACAGCTTTGAGGAATAGATCCCTGTGGGTCTTCACAGGAAAGCTTTCACACCTGTACCAACCTCCACAGCTGGCTGCAGCAGCTCTTCAGTCTGGATAGTAAGGGAGAGCAGCCCTGGCCACCCTGAGATCTGGGTGTGAGCAGGTGCTCTTTTCTAGATCTCCCCCGTCCTTGGAGAGGCCCAGAATCAACCTGGCGCCACAACCTTCCCACACTATCTGTGCAAAGCCCTAGACAACTCAGGCTAGAGGTCACTTGTCCCCAGACCCACGAATGGCAGAGAGTCTGCCCGACTTCTAAGAGATGCATTCACAGCCAGGCATGGTGGTGTACACCTTTAGTTCTAGTGCTCAGGAGGCAGAAGCAGACAGATGTCTATGAGTTTGAGGCCTGTCTCATCAGCACAGCCATTTTTAAGTCAGCCATAGCTACTTGGAAAAACTCTCATCTCAAAAACTAAAACAAAAACCAAAAAACCAAACCAAAACAACAACACCCAACCACTTGCGTTTCCTCTTCTGAACTGTGCTGAGCACTGTGATGAGATTGGGGCTGACTTTCCCCTAGGAGCCGTCGGAGGCAGGGGAAGTGGTCCTGCTCCCTGAAGTTCACTACAGCCTCCAAGCCAGTGGTACTGGAGTGCAGACAGGCAGGCTGAGGGACGAACAGAGGCAGGGGGCCTCAGACACCGACTGGTGCTCAAGGGCTTCCAGCTAAGGGTTATTATGCCTATTCACCCTGGATACTGCCAGGCTAACTCTCATATCAGTTACACATTCTGAAGCCCATCACCCCTGGGTAGCTAATGTCAGCTCTGGTTAATGAGTGGAATGGTATTTTTTCTCTATGGCACAGGAAACTCAGGTTGCCGCCCAGGGACTTGAAACCTACATCAACCAGCCCTAAGGCCCTGGGTGTGCTAGGCAAACACTGTTATACCACTGAGCTACATCCCTAGTCCTTGTTTGAGACAGGTCACACTACATACCCAGGCTGGTCTTGAACTCTTGATACTCCTAGCTCAATCTAATTATAGGTGTGTACTTATAAAGCCATGTCTCATTGGCCTTATTAATGCTCAAGCTCAACTGCCTCTCCATTTTCCTACAGTCCTCTGGACTGACACAAGCCACAAATTCCATGCCCATGAGCTTTTATGTCCTCCCACATCCAGTTCCCAGCCGACTCTCCCAACGCCTTCCTAGGCTCAAGTGAAATGGTCCCTCCCCTCTGAAGCTCTCCATGCTTGTTATTCTCTTGACTATGGTGGAGAGAACTCCAGGCTAGCCTTTCAGATGGCTTTGGAGCTAGCAGTGTGACCTGGCCAGGGTCAGTCTGCTTTGGCTCTAGAGGTTCGGAGAACCTTGACACAAACTTGGCAGAGCAGGTGGGGTATCCATTTTGACATCTTTCTGCCTCCCATTTTATTGGGTACAGGCTCTCTGTGCCAAGGAATCCTGACTTCCTTCTCTCCCCCCCATTCCTGGAAATTTCCACATTCAGCTGTATGGGGCAGGTGGGAAACAACTGTGTTCACAGCAAACAAAGCTCTTCCAAGCTCAATGTGTATACAAATCCCCCACTTGGGGAACATGGGAACTGCACTCTAAAAGGCAGCCAGTGACAGGTGGCAATGTTATAGTTCTGACCAGTGTTCACTGAGCAGGGCTCCCCCAGCCAGGTGAACTACCGCACCATGAAAAAGTGAGCCCAGAAGGAGCTACCAGTAAAACACTGTGCTTGGTCATATGTAGGGTGGAATGGGGAAGCAGAGGCTTGGCAGATGTCAAGGGCACAGGAGTCAGGACTCCTGGAAAGGTTCGCGCACCCCAGGCAGCACCTTAGGTCACCTTCCCAGGCAAGGGTAGGATCAGGAACCCCCTCTGGGGGCTATAAAAGGTACGTCAGGTAGGTAAGGCAGATGACTACAATGGAATCACATTCAACACCAGGGGAAGAAGAAAATAAATAAGACAGAAGTTCTTGAAGACACCTACTTCCCAATAGAGAGGGTCTGTTAAGCAGTAGTATCCCAAATGGGCAGCGTGGCCTGTTGAGGGGTCACTTGTCCAGGACCTCCCAGAGCACCCAGATGATGAGTCTAGCCTCCATTGCACTGTCCACGCACGGTTTGGATCCCTAGCTCCATCTCGCTTCCTTTCGTAACACAGCAGTGCTGATTTCGGAAAGAATGAGAGTCCCAGGAAAAGCAGGAAGGAACCACAGATGCCCCTGACAAATACTCCAAATGAGCCCTCAGAGCAGCGGTTCTCAACTCTCCATACGCTGAGACCTTCAGTACGGTTCCTCATGTTGGGTGACCCCAACCGTACAATTATGTTCATTGCTACTTCATAGCTGTAATTTTGCTACTGTTATGAATCGTAATGTAAGTATCTGATATGCAGATAATTTCAGGCAATCCCTCTGAAAGGGTTGTTTGACCCCAAAGGGGTCACAACTCGCAGGTTGAGAACCACTGCCTTAGAGGCCTGAAATTCAGCAATTGTACCTGTGCTACTCTAGCTTCACTTTGGTCTTTTCCTAGAAGGAGTCCCCATTTTTCATTCACAGGCTCCACAAGACTCCTGAATTTACTGGGTACCATCTCCTCCCTGTTTCCTGTAATAGGTCCCTTCTTTTCCACCGGCATGCAGCCAGCAGTAACTAGCAGGAGCCCTTGGACATATTCCTTTGTCCTCTCAGCATGGGGCTGTGTGCAGATGGAGACAAGCCTGGGCAGGAAGGAGTATGTGTGTGCACGCGTGTGTGTTCCTGTGGCCACCAAGCTGGCCTTGGAGACAGCTGTATTGAGAAAGGGCAGCAGAGTCATGAGCCAGCAGGGTAGAAAAAAGCCAACTATGCCTTCTGCCTGAGCTAAGCAGGGTCTGGCTTCTGTGTTTACAGCTCCAGGATGGAATGGGCAGGGCCTTCTCCAAAGGCAATAAGCAAGACCTCATCTCTCCCTGACTGCCCCACCAAATCCACTCTCACCAGAGAAGGTATCTGAGGGCCTCTCAGGATGAAGGCAGGCAGCCAGTAGGTAGACACCTGCTCTGTTCTGTCTCCCCCACCACAGCCCACAAGGGAAAAGGTATGGAGCTAAGCGGAGGCCACATAGTATCCATCCCAAAGAGATGTACCCAGAGAGAAAGGCACGGACATCTGGAAGAGGTTAGGGATAAGCCAGGGGATGAGTTGAGCTAGAGCCAGTATGGAAGGTATGAGCAGCAGGGGTAGCATGACAGGAGGCCTGGCAAGAGCAGTGGGAGGAGCCTGCAGAGGAACACATCTGAGAGCTGGCAGCACTGTAGGAGCATCAGGGATATCACAGGGAACCCCCTTCTCCACCCTAGGACCATGCTTTCCGCCCCCTGCAGGCATGCACACTGTCTTTAATCGGCCTCACTGTTCCTGTGTGGTGGTATCACCAGGACTGGGCTCCCTGCTGGTCACTGCAGCTGGGGACAATGGTTGCTTGGAGCACTGCAGGCAGTCAGGGCTTCCCCAGCAGCCCTTCCAAACACTATACTGTGCTCAGCTTTCTCCAGAAGGCCAAGTACTTCATCACACACATCCAGCCCATCTCCACTCCTCAAAGTGGTTCTGGGTTCCCTGATGACAGGCGAAGTCCCTGAAACACACACTGACGACTGAATAGTTTATGGAGTCCCAGACTGTGGGCTGAAGGTTGGATCCAAGCTCCCAAACCCTCCCCACAGCCCCATGTGTCCTTTCACTGCTGTGGAGGCAAGGGGGCTTCAGGAGTAGAGTGAGTCTTGGGGTACGTTGAGGCGGGGCATAGTCACTGCTCTGAGGGCTCCTGAAGCCCTTCTCAGGGGAGCAGAGAGCTGCATGAGGAGGTAGTAGGTAAGCCTGTAGCTCACAGATGCTTATCACCTCACAGTGGCCTGGAGAGGAGGGGGAGGGCAGGCCTGGCCAGGAGGCTGCTGAGGCTTTGCCTCTCACTAATGGCAATCTTGGTGAGTAATGAATGCCCCCAGAGCAGCGAACAGCAGTGGCTCCTGTAGGTGTGGAGTGCTGTGCGGTATGGCTATGCCTGGGCTCCCACCTCATAGCGTCCCTGCACACTGTGGTTAGGGAGCTCACGCCTGATGAGACAAGGCCAGGCCCTCTCTCCCCACAGTGTGACTCAGCAGGCAGCCATACTCCTTCATGGGCCTTGGTGCAGGCAGAAGAGCCTGGCCACACACACTTCTGGGCCTCAGGTCCTGACTAGCTGACCTGGGGCTGCTGAACACAGCCTCTTACTCAGCCCAGAGCCAACTGGCCCAGCAACCAGAGGCCACAGATTCAAACTCAGATCTGGTTCTCCCAGCACACTCTGTAGTGACACTCCAGCCCATGGCTATTCTGAGATTCCTACCTTTTCAGTCACAGATCCTCCCAGAGCCCCTTCTCTAAAGAGCATACCTAGAAGGGTGCCTTTGGAAAAGCCAGAAAGGAAAAGAAACCGAGGGAAGGAAATGGCCCGGCCAGAGCTACATCAGATGAGGAGGGAGACTCAGAGTTCTATTCTCTTGCCACATAGGCAGAGGTATTACAAGGTAATCCAACCCGGTCATTTCCCAGAGAGGGTAACTGAGTTCAAGACCTACTCAAAGATGTCCAATGGCAGCAGGACCAGGAAGCAGGGGTCAATCTCCCTCACCTCAAAGCCTCTCCTCATGCCCTCACGCTAACATTCCCAAAGGAAGGAGCTGGCAGTGCTTCGAACCATGTGCTTCTTAAATCCAGTAATCTTATCACAGAGCAGGCTTGGCCTGGAAGGCTTGCTCACAGACGGCACGGCTGAGGCTGGCTGGCATCCCTCCACTAGCAGCATAGGTGCTTCAGGGAGTTAAAGTATGCCGCGCTCTCTGCAAGAGACTCCTTCAGCCCTGGTCCTCCCTGGCCTCAGCTGACTCCAGCTGCCCCTTGCTGCCGCGCACAGGACTGAGATGTGACACTTATTCTGATTTGCCATGTTCGGGGGGTTGCGCCCAGTAGGGCACCTGGCCAGGCAGGAGGGCAGAGGCGGCTAGAAAGGTTGTAGAGGAGCCACCTGGGCACTACGCAGAGGTGCTGACGAGGAAAAGGCAAGAGACAGCTCTTGAAGAGACTGGGACACTTGGGGAATACACTGTCCCCGAGGGAACAGGGAGGGGGGGCTACTGGGCAGACAGCAGTAAACCTTCCCTCCTACCTCACCCAGGCTCCCCATTCAAGGGTTCTGAGACTTCCTGGGGTCTTCATGGACTCTACCTGGCCAGCTGAGGCACTGCCCACAAGACTACCTCTAGCTCTTGACCTCAGTCCAAGGGCCTCAGCCTTAGACACAACAGGTGCTCTGGCACAGCCCAGGACACTGAGCTGTCACAGGAAGGAGGCCAAACAGCAGGTAACAGGCTGTGCTGCTCTTTGAGTAGCTCCTGATCTGTGAGGTAAGGTGTCTGTGTGTGTGTGTGTGTGTGTGTGTGTGTGTGCACGCGCGCATGCTCCCAAAGCCCCCAAGGATAAGGAAGCCTGTCAGCATGAGAATTCAGTAAACAAGGATGGCATACTATCACTTACGGGGTCTACCTGCAGACTGAGCAGAAAGGAATGTTCTGGGCCCAAATCACAAAACACTGGCTCCAACTCTCCTAAAGGGGTGTGGGGCAACACCCCAGTCATCCAGGCAGAAGTATAAAAGAGACGCTGGTGGTGGAATAACAGGCCAAGAGAGCAGAGACTCTGAAGGGTGTTTGGGCAAAGCCAGAGGAGACAGGGGTGGGAGGTGGTACCTCTCCTGAGCTGAGAAATGAGAAACGGGCAGCCGAGGGGATGGGGGGAGTCAGCCCTACAACTTGGGGTATCGTAAACACAGGAGTTGTTTCCTAAGTCATCAAAACCATCTCCTTGCCAGACATTGGTGACCCAAATCTTTAATCAAGAGGCAGAGGCAGGTGGATCTCCATGAGTTCCAGGACAGTCAGAGTTACAACAGAGAAACCCTGTCTCGAAAAACCAAAACCAAAATAAAATAAAAATCTCCTTGAGAACAAGCACAGAGCCCTTTGTCCCACAGTACATGGGCTACAGGTCGACACCTGAGCTAAAACTGTCAGGGTCATTATGAAGAGCGCTGGTTTGGAAAAGGGAATAGGCAGGCAGAAGGCAGTAGGCCAGGTCCCTGGAGTGGGGCCTGGGGCAGGAGTTGACGTAGTTGAGGGCTGGCCCTGGGTGAGCAAGCTTTCTAGAACAGCATACCCTACAAACCTGTTCACGAGAGAGGACCAGCTCTGGAGGGGTTCCTATGGCCCCACTAGGTCCGTGCGCAACGGTCAACAGGTGAGAATGAGATCTCTACTGCAAGAGCAGAAGGCGCAGGGTGTAGGAGCAGGCTGCTGCTAAGAACCAGCTGCTAAGCAGTAGAGTGATGGCACCTCAGCGGGTAGAGCTCAGCACCCACCCCCAAACCTCAGAAGAGCACAAAAACCTGTGCAGACTCCATCACAGCCTGACTCCAAGGGGTCGGGGATGGTCCCACATGAGGGACAGCCACAGCTGGGGGCACAGCGCCCTCCAGTCTCGAGGTGACACCTGTCGCCCACTGATACACATAAGACACTCAAACAACACTACCTGGAGAGGTGTGCGCAGGATACAGAGCAGTTCTCAACCTGTGGGTCGTGACCCCCTTTGGGGGACCATCTGCATACCAGAAACATTACATTCATAACAGCAGAAAGGTTACAGTTAGGAAGCAGCAACAAAGATAATTTTACGGATGCGAGTCACCACAACAGGAGGAACTGTATGAATGGGTCACAGCACTCGGAAGGTTGAGAACCACTGGTTTAGGGAGACGCTCTCAGTGTCGCTGAGCTCCTGGGACTGACTACATCTCTTGGACAAACGACTCTTAAAGGGCTTCCCAGCTTCTCCTACATCAGATTTCACTTCTCTTGTTCTGAAGAGACTAGCGCCTTTGTGAGCTAGCAAGTAGCAGGAAGCTGGGGCTACAGCAGAACTCTGCTAGCAGCTCTTTGCATATCACACCCCACTTGGCCCCAGGAAGGAAGGCACCAAGGATGCTGCCAGTCAGCTGGGTAGCGCCTGTGGCCTCCTGTACAGACGGCTCCCCCTGGCTCCCCCTGACAGCCTCCTCCTGCTCAGGAGTCTCCTGAGTGTTTGCATCCAGGACTGTTTCCTAGGTAGGTGGTTCCTCATTTTTAACGCCCTTTGGAGAGAGGAGCCCTGCCGCACTTCTGCTCCAAGCCTAAGATGGAGGGGAAGCTGGGAGCTCTCCCCTCCCCGGCAAGCCAAACACCACTGGGGACAGAAGTTTCTGCAGTGAGCACCTACCTCATAACCACTCTGTGGTCTCAGGACCGTGCAGAGGCCACTGGGGACACCCTTGCTCTCCCTTTCCCTCACAAGGTCCTGGCTGTCTAGGCAGGGCTACTGAGGGCAAGGGATTCCCCAAGCCATTACAGGTAATGAGTCCTCAACCGACTCAGGCAAGGGGCTGGGGAAGCCTGCAATTTGCCTGCAGCTGGTGGTGTCTGCCGTTTCCAGCCTTTTCTGCCAAATGAGACATATCATGCACTAGGTCCCCTCCCCTCCCCCTCCTGGGAAAAGCAGAACCGACAAACAACTGAGCAAGGGGAGAGCCTGCCGGCCAGCCCTGCCCCCACGTGCGGAACTAGCAGCGCCCTAGGCCCGTGCGACCCCTACCCCAACCCTACCCCTCCTCCCACTCTTGAGTGCGGAGTGGCTAGGACCCGGGCCCGGTGTGCCAAGCCGGCCCGCACTTGCAAAGCGCTGGCACCGGCTTCCCGCCCCCGCACAGCAGCTATTTATAGCTTGGGAAGCACCGCGTCCGGGCGCCGCTGCCCATCCCGCCCGGCGGCCCGCTCACCATCCCCGAGAGCGGCACCGCGCAGCTTTTCGTCAGCGCCTTCTGCCGCGAAGTTGTTGCAGCGAGTGGCTTTCGTTTTCGCAGGCGCACACCCACGCCTGGGCTCCGGCCCGGGGCTCGGCTGGGCTGGGCTGTCCTGGGCTTGCTGGGCGGGCGCAGCACAGACTCCGCCAGAGCCAGCTGCCCCCGCATGCCACCGCCTAGGCCGGTCTGGCCTCCCACCTGACGTTCGGTAGAACGCCAGCCCAGTCGGGGCACGGGGGGCACCGCACCCACCGTCGGCGACTTCCTCGGTAGAGGCGCCGGGGAAACCACGGCCCTCGGGCTTCCTGCTGCGCCCGGGGCGGGGGCAGCTGCCCGAGCCCACCCGGGGGAACTGAGCGCAGAAAAAAGCGGAGAGCCAGGCAGGCAGAGGTGAGGTGAGGTGAGGTGGTCGCGCAGCCCTGGTCCCGATCCCCGCCCTCGGCCGCAGGCAAGTTCCTACCCGCCGGCTCCCCCGTGGCATCGGTACAGGAGAGCTGGTGCGGGCGCCAGGCCATGGCCGCGGAGGCTTGCTCCTCACTCGTGGCGGGCCGGGGCGGGGCAGGCAAGAGCCGGACAGGCCCGGCGGTCGCTTGGCAGCACGACTGACTTTTGCAGGCCAATCCTGCGGGGTCCCTCGCCTAGCCACCAGGGGTCCAGTGACGGCAGGCAGCCCATCGGCTGAGGGGTGTCTTGTGCACAGCCCTCGGCACAGGAAGTTGTGGGAAGGGGAGGTGAGGACTTTGGGAGGCAGGATGGCAATGGCCAACGGCAGCATGCAGGGGCAATCGTCCACCTGCAATGGGGCGCCAATGTGAAAGGCACCCTTCCCCTATTCGTACCACACAGTGCCTTGGGTGGGTAGAAGTTTAAGTCGTAGGAGGGCCACACTTGAGCTGTTGGGACTAGAATGTAGACTTCTGGAGGAACATTCTCAAAGAAAAAGGCACAACAAAGATGTCACCAAAAGACCTGCAGTGAGCTCTCCAGAGGGAAGCCATCTGTTTTCCGAGGGGCTATGGGGGTGGGGCTGGGACAGGTAAATGAGGATCCTCCCACCTCGCCCTTGAGCAGCTTTGCAGAGTCCAGGGAAAGGCAGTGAGCCTGTCCCACGGACAGAGGGCTCAGGAGGGAAACGTCATTGCACTGTACAGAACAGAATGGCACCCATGGCTCAGGGCATCTTCAACCTACTGAGGCAGGCTGCAAGGAACTAGCCACCAATCCCTGGATGCTCTTCCTGCCCAGGTTGAAGAGAACACTGGAAGGATGGGATCGAACATCCTATTGAGTGTTTGGAGAAGACACTGCACCCACACACTCCCCCTCACCACCAGGCCCCCCAGTCCACTCCCTTTCCAGACTCCCAAAGGCCTCACCCACATGGTCACCCGTGACATGCATTCTAGAGCTGGCCAGTTTCCATTTGCCTTACCCTACTTTCTGCCCTCCAGTGTCCCTAGCTTACCAGTACCTTTAATCCAAACAAGCCTGGGTCCAACCCTCCATCTCAACCTAGAAAATAAACCAGTTTTCTGCCCCGGGAAGAGGTCTTTCCTGCTGCTGGGAACAGGGAAGCAGCACCCCTGGGCTCCTGGAGGCCGGTCACTACAGGTACACACACACTTGCACAAGCCTTCTTTAGTCTCTAGGAAGGGCAGGGGCTTCACATGCATGTTCCCCACGGGAGGATCTCAAGATAGGATAGGATCTTAATCTGATCGCGTCCTAACACCACATCCTCACAGCACCCACACTGCTACAGCTGTGACAGACGGCACACGTGAGAAGAGGTCCAGGGAGTCTGGGCACTGGCACAGCAACACAGCTGTTAAGACTGGGACCCTCTGGCCAGTCTGGCATGGATCGCTCCTTGCAGTTGTTCCCAGTTGCTGGAGCAGACTACATGACCAGGTGCCACATTGTCACTTGTATTTCACGTAACTCATGACCTTACTTCAAAACTTTTCTACTTCCTGAAAGATCAAGTCAGACCAAAGGAAGCTGAGAGCATGCGCTTATCACTTCCACCCAGCCAGGAAGCAGCTGTGTCATCAGTGTTGTGTATAGCTGTCTGGAAGGCAGCACCCAGGAGGCCTCCAAACCCACCAACAACGCCTACCTGTCCTGCCAGGCAGCTATGGGGAAAAAAAGGGTCATCTGGCATGTCACTGGTTACCACAAATGAGCATGCCAAGCTTCCTGGGGAAGGTGCTGACTGACCCTGAGGCCCAGTACCTGACTGGGTACTGTGGTCACAGCCACAGGGAAGTATGTGAGAACTTGCAGGGTACAGATCGCTAAGTCCTGAACAAGCAAAGTGTCAAGAGGGACATCCCCGGGAGAACATCAGGTCCCAGCTGGGCTCTGGAGGCCTTGCCAGACCCATCTAACATTGCGTTTGGAGGTAGGGTCTCACTGTAGTTCACAGGCTGGCCTCGAATTCATGGCAATCTTCCTGCTTCAGCCTCCCGACTCCCTGCTGGGATTACAGATGTGTACAGGTGTGCTACACATCTTGCCCTGGCCTCCTAAACCCTGGCTGTGCCAGCCAGCTCTCTTCAGAAGAACCATCTATAGCTGACCAGCTATAACAGGGCCCCAGCGAGGTATTTCTCATGGAGTGAGGATCACCCTTCTTGTACCCCTCGCCAGAGGGATACTGAGTACATGTTGGAGTGTCAAGTGCCAACATTGTGACAAAGGCTGGTGGGCCTGCCTACCTTATATCCTTGAGAATTCTCCAGGCTTCCTGGACCTTTGTAACAGCCTACGCAGTAGAGCCCAGTGGGTCCTAGTTACTCATAAAGCACCCTAATGTTACAAGGTGTGGACCTCTACCACCACCCTAGAGAAGAGCCACTCACCACCGCAGGGCACCCAGAAGACCCGAGGGTGGGGGCTCTGGCAGGTCTCTACCAGGAAAGAGGCTCAGGTGACTAGGCCATCTTGACCGCTCTCTCCTGTTGGCTAGCAGAGCCCCCTTGAGTGGCCATAGGGTTCCTCAGGGATGCAGACATAGCCTCTGGCACACCTGGCTACCGCATATAAAGACACTCATGGGTCAAGTGGGGGTGGGTCTCTGGTCTGGTATGACAGAGCTGGGCTGTGCCTAGGGTTCTGCTGGCTGAGCTACCCAGGGGACCATGTGGCCCTGATGACATCTTATAGCCAGCTGTTCCTTCTCAAGACCCGAGCCCTTGTAGACCTTCCTAATTTCCAGCCTAGCCTCCACTCAGCTGCCTCACTGCTGTGGGACAATGGCTCTGTGTAAGATGGGATCTGGCAACTTTCCTATTGTGTATGTGACGGCCAGTTCTCTTCAAGGTTGAGGCAAAGTGAAATAGGCCTCCTTTCCCCAGGTACAGAGACCCCAAGTTCCCCCAAAGCCGTGTTGTCTACTTGATTCTCTTGAGCTACAACTCCTGGTCCTGAGAAGCTGGTCCCCCTGCATTGTACACGTGTACAGGGCCTTGAGATGTCACTGCACCCACCAGTGCTGAGGGAGAGGTGAGGAAGCACGGACGACTGGCTCGGGGAACATCTCCAGGCTGCTGCTGCAAAGGCTCTGCTCAAAGAGTCCTGTACCTAGGACTGGACCTACATGCACTTCTGCAGACAGCTCTGCTGTACCACGCAAGCCCACTGGCTGTGAGGTCTTGGTACGTGCGTACCTTCGTGTATGGACCACTGCTCCAGCAGCACTTTTTTTTTTTTTTTAAGGGAAAGGACAGTTTCCTACCCCAGGAGAGTAAAGGTGGGGTCTCAGCCAGGCCCGGGGCTCTTGTCAACAGGCAGTAATGAGACATGTCAGCTCAGCTTAACTGGCATCTCAACCCAGCTGCAGAGACCACAGAGACGAAGGGCGGGCACATGATTGCTGTGGGGAGAGGTGGCAGGCAGGTCTACTAGGGGGGAAGCATGGAGACCTCTTCATGAGGGGACCAACAAGAGGAGAGGCAGCCCCCTGCAAAGCAGTGAAGATGGCTGGTGTGTGGGAGGGCACCTGTACTTACTGTGGGCATTGAGGCTACATGTGGTAGAGGGCACACATCTGGGTAGTGGGTAATCCCCACTGAAAGGGGAAGGGTTGCCACAGATCAGATGAATACATCAGGCCATGGTGGCCAGCAGCCTCTGAGGCATCCTAGATGAGCTGGGAGGCACCAATTTCAACCATGAGCTGCCTGCCTACAAATGGTTGGCCCGCTCAGTAGCAGATCTAACATGATAGGGACGGTGGCATCCGGGTCCGACAGCCCATTCTGCCTTACTCACTGGAGCCTACAAAGGACCTCACATCCCACACTGCCTCCCTTCACTTCTCCCTTTCCAACAGGGTGTGAATTGGTCAGGGTCCCTGAGTACCTCTTTAGAACAACAGGGCACTTATAATGGGCTCCTCTGTGCCCCACTCCTTCAAGCTGGACAGGAAAACCCACTGCAGTAACCCACTCTTTGGAGGTCTGCTAAGCTCCTTCCATTTTACCTCAGGAGTGGAGCCCAGATCCTAGGAAAGCCTGCTCTGGCAAGCACACTGAAAAACCAACCAACCAATCAACCAACAAAACCCAAAAATCTAGAATAATCTATACATCTACTGATCCCTGATCCCTAAAGAATGGCTTTTATGGTTTGAGGATTCTGGTTCTCTGGTTGGCCCAAGAGCATGCTTGTGAAGGGGGTCATGAAGAAACAATGGAGGAAGGACACATCTGGGAGATCAGATGGTGGCTCAGGCTACAAGTGGCGGCCTCTGTCAGGCAGCCACAGACAGGTACTCTGGTAGATGGGCAGCCAGGAAAAGCTAGGTGTATCACAAGACAGGAAAGGGATGAGGCAGAACTGGCCCCTTCTCGGGCATGCCAGCTCCCAAGAAGACAGAAGCCCCACTGTCTTCTCTGCTCCGTGATGGCCATAGGAATGTCAGGAGAAGAAACACCCTATAGCACAGGGATCAGCTCCATACAGAGTCATCACCCAAACCAGAAAGATGACAAATCCAAGATACAAGCAGAAAGGCTTAATCCAGGCATGGGTCTCTGCTGCGACAGCCCAGGACCTCTCATCCATGCTGTGAGAAAACCGGGCAAGGGTCCACCTGTTGTGGGATATTTTATAGTTATGGATAATATTCCTGTAAACTGTCCTTGTAGCACGTAAAGGATCCGCTTCCTACCAGTAAACAATGGGAGTGGCTATCCAGTTCTCCACATGAATAGGACAGTCCTTAGCCTTAAGGCAGATGAAGGTTAGGCTCCATTTGTATATTGGAGGGCTGGGTGGAGACAGGGAGGATTTGGAATGAAAAAGCACCTAGGGCAGGGGCAGGGAGGAGAAGCAGAAGAAGAGCAGGAAGAGAAGCAGGAGGGAAAAAGATGGAATGGAGTCTCTGCCTAGCCGCCCAGGTATTGAATCCCTGAGAACTAACATGGCTTGTGATTAATAAAAAGCATTGAGAAAATTCAATACTGGACTCTTATTAAGCGACTGAACATCACATTAACACCCACCCACCAGGAATAGGGTCACCTATTCAGAGCGGGGGCCCTCTGATGCTCTAACTTTGAACCAACACTGTGTGTTCTTCTCTGAGCCAAGCCTGATTCTCAAAACATACCCTTCCATGTACATACTGCTTAGTCTGCCTCAATGCTTCCTTCCGGCTCTACCCTCTTTACTGGTGCCTCCAACATGAGGGACTCCACACTGCTTCCTTCTGGTTTTGTTTCCTCACGAAATGCCTTCTTCCTGATACTATGGCCAATTTCAAATTCAGTTCAGGCTTCTAGAAGCCTGCTGAAGACTGGCAGACATCATCTCCAGGCCCCACACCACGAGACCCACACTACAAAAAACACTAGGGTGCCTGGACTAAGAGCTGGCATGGACTCAAGTTCAGGGAGTGTAACAGTGGACTCGGAGCAGAGGGGAGCATTCCCTTTCCGTGACCCTGCACACAGGCATCCTCTGTCTTCTTTAAAGGGAAGCCTCATTCACAGCCAAAGGCATCCACAGCACCTCTGCACCAGATGCCCTGCCCAGGGCAGCTACTGCCTGGCTGATAGATGCACAGTTACAGGTGAAGCACGTGAAGGACACTCTATGGCTAGGGAGATGCCGCTCTGGAAATACAGCCCCGTGCTAAACACCAAATGGCTGGTCTCCCTTGTAGCCCAGAGCTGGCCCTCATTTACTTCACTGCCTCAAGAGCCCCAGTCTGAGTTCTTGAGCCAATGATTAAATGCTCCTATGCAGAAAGGAAGCAGTGTTTAGGGCACCAGAAAATCTGTACCCGCCAGTGATGGATTTGGGGGTCTATCTTAAAGGTCCACAAGCCTCATTTTTGTTGATCTAAAACTTAAGACGTACATACATAGGACTTTAAAAAAGGGTTGCTGTTTTGTCTCATTTTGCTTTCTGAAACAGGGCTTTGCTAAGCAGCTTAGCTGGTGATCTTCCTTGACTCAGCCTTCTGAATACTGGAATAACAAGCAGGTACCTGCAGGCAACTGGACTGTTGAGAGCACAGTTGGTCAAGACACTCGCTGCTGAGCCTGACAGCCCAAGCTCGATCCCGGGACCCGTGTGATGGAAGGGCCGCCAAGTTATCCTCTGACTTCCACACACGCACCATGGCACATGTGTGGACACGCGCGCGCGCACGCGCGCACACACACACACACACACACACACCCCCACCCCCCCACACCCCCCGTTTTCAGTCAACCAAACTTCTGCGGTTCCTTCAGGGCACTTTCCCAGTCTGTATTCTCCACTATGCTGACAGTGGAGCCTTCTTGTCACCTGTCTCTACTCACCAAGGGCCTCCCCGCTAACTGCCTCCCTGAACACATGGTCATCATTGCTCAGCAGTATCCTGTTCTCATGTTATCTTTAGCCTACCCCTGATAAGGTCAGATCCGCTGTGCAGATGAGAAACCGAGCCTACAAACCCTAACCGGCTTGCTCACACTACCTAGCAGTATGGGATGAAGCCAGGTAGAGGGGGATTTCTTCTGGAGAGCAGAGGTGGGATAAGACATGTACCCAAGACCCATGCATCTGATAAGAGTCTTTGGCTTGCCCCTCTTAGGCAGTTCCTGGCCCCCAGAGCCTGTCACCATGATAACCAGGCAGGGGCTCCAGAGTTCAAGCCCACTGTCTTAGAAGTCAAGTTTTCCAAATAGGAAGAAAAGCAGGGGGAAAAGAGGGAAGAAGGGAGGGAGGAAGACTGGGCAAGGAGGAGGCCTGGCCACTGAGCTAAGGGACAGTAGGCAGTGAGTGCTGGGTACATGGCAGAGAGAAGTCCACAGCCTCTCAGGGTTCATCCCACTCCCAGTCAGAAGCTACAGAGCACAGCCAATCAGGTGGAGCTTGGCCCTTTCTGCAGCTGCTGGAGTGGCTGCCATCGCATCTGTTTTTCACTGGCTATGTGAAAAGGTTTCTTTTGGAAAAGGAGATGGAAAACCACTGACCTTATCCAACTGGCTCACCTTTAGAGATGGAGAAACTGAGGTCAAAGGGGTGGGGGGCAGGAAGTCTAAGGTGGGGCAGGGCAGAGTTCATCCCCGGTGTGGTACACTGGGTAGATCTGGCTTGGGTGCTCGCCTTTCCAGCCCATCCTGTTATGCACAAGCCCACCTACAGAGGCTCTTGGCTCAACGCCCCACTAGTCAATCCCAATGGTGTGCAGCAGAGCATCAGCAACAGGTGGTGCTGCCCAGCCCTCACTTGGCTCCATGGCCGCAGCATGCTCACCTCTCTGAGGCTGAACCTAACAGTCTAGCACACATCTTCCCCTTCCCAGGGGTGCATGCTCAGAGTGGCCTCCCCTTCCTCCCTCTCCCAGCTTCTCTGAGCCTAGGCCACCCTCTCTGCCTTGCTCTACTCCACTTCGAGAGCCCCGCTGAGGGTCCCGCTCACACCTAGACGTCTGTCTCTCCTGCTGCTGCCTTGGCTGGCTCAGTGCTGCCCAGCACACTGGGGCCTGAAGCAGTGTCCTGGAGGCACTTCCTGAGCTGAAACCACCATGCAAGGCCTCAGACAGACACGACAGGGCCAGTAACTAAGACAGCAAATCGTTGAAAGATAATTTGTGGTGGGAAAAGAAGTCTGTGCTGGAGTGTTCTCTGTGAAAATGTTGACTGGACACTCACTCTGAGCAGAGTGGTTGGGGTGCAGGGGCCCGGGCTGAGGTTGAGCTGGACACGTCCGCAAACACTACAGTTCACCTGGGAAGAACGCAGTAGCAGCTGTGCATGAGGCTGGCTTCCACGGGACACGGGTCCCGAGTTCTGGGCTCTATTCCTTGCTCTGTTTTTTGATGGTTGTGTGACCTTGGACAAGTCATGCTATACTGCGCACAGGGACTTTTACATCCTCTTTCAGGACTGTCCCAAGAGCACAGGCCACGGTTAAGAGTTTGCCCCTTCTCCGGCCCATGCATCCTGGCCTTGCTGCCACTCTCAGTACCTCTGGAGGCAACAGTTGCTCCTGGTGGCCAGAAGAGAATGCACACCTGAGGAAGTCGTTCTAAAAGCTGCTTTCATTTGGTTTTTTGTTGCTTTAAATTAGAGCCGTGGCGGCAGCAGCCTGGCCTGCAAAGATTTCTAAGGGCCACAACCTGGGCCTGGGTGCTGTATGCAATGGCCCTGCACTGTCTTGTCTCTGCTTCCTCAGCGTCTGCTTCCTCATGCAGGCTCCTCTCCCCTTGGTGCCAGGGAGTGCTCTAGCCAGAGCCTGGGCTAAGCCATTCTGAGCTAAGCTGTCTAGTTCCAAAGAGTTCAGAAGCTCCGGAAGGACAGAGAGAGCGGCTCCGAGTCCAGGCTAACCCTTCTAAGATTCTCAAGAACAGGACCTCTTCTCCCTGGAGAACTCAGAGTGTTTCTTTTGTTTACTCTGCTTGAGCAATTGGCCCATGGATCATCTCAGCAATGCTAAAAATAGCAGGATTGCAGCAATTCCGACTACAGCCAAGAAACTTACATTTCCTCAATTGAAACTTTGCCTGCTTTTCCGTCCTCTGATTCCCACTATGGGTGTGACTGGCTTTCTTTCTCCCCAGCAGCAGCATGTTCTTGTTACACACCTTGGACCATCCAGTGAAGAGCAGCAGTGGAATCAGGCCAGGTGAGCTAGAGTGACAGCCGCCCAGAAAAGGGTGAAGAACAAAGTAGCTGGCGGTTTTCTCACCAGCCAGGGGTGGTTATGACTACTGACTTCAGTGACAAGCTGTCATGGGGAATGAGAAAGCCACAACCAATGTCAGACAGTCTTTGAGAACCGGAGACTCTCATTTTTGACGAGGTGACTCTGGGTTGGTAGAACTGACAGCATCCTCCTAACGTGGCCTCATGAGGCCTCTTCCCCGAGGACCTGCTGAGTCCTCAGTGGTGTCCTGGTGTCTGTCCACTGAGCCCCAGAGCCCATTCCTTTGCCTTCCTATCTATATTCTCCATCTTTATTCCCCTGCCCCTCATCCTGTCAGTCTGCCTCTGGAATCATCTACTGACTTAGTTCAGAAGACCTAAACCCCAGCTTAGGAGCTAATACAGTTTCCCTGTCCCAGGCAGGCAGGCTGTGCAGTCAGTCCATGAGCTGTGAAGCAGAAGAACCAAGGACTGGCAGGTGGCACCCTGGTCCAATCTGCCCCACACTTCACCTTGTATTCAGGAAGCACTCCTTTGGTGACTCCCAGTGCAGGTAGGCCAACTGGGTAGTGGCCTGTGGCAGACCAAAACCAAGAGACCTGAGCTCAACTGTCAAAGGGAAGAGGCCAGGCCTCTGATAAGCTCCGTGGACAGAGAGGAAAGGGCCTGTTTCTACGGCTGCAGCACCTCACAGGCGCTCACCATCCCCAGCAGTGGACATGAAGTTTACAGAGGGCTAAGGCCATCCTTGAATGGGGACAGCACCAGCAAGCCTCATCACAGGGGACACCTCAGGTAAAGCCTTCACGACACACTCCTACTGAGTCCAGCTACGCCGTCGGGCCCAGGTACGAACGCTCCAGTGCAGCAGTCAGGAGCAGCCTCCTTCTCTTCCCAGCCTTGGGAGTGTCAGCCCCTGGATGGGCCTGGATGAAAGTGTTACCATAAAGACCTGGGACAGCCAAGTAGCCAGGCCATTGGGGCACAGCCAACTACAGTGCAGCTCCACACTCCGTCCAGCCACTGGCCCCCAACTAACCCCCAACTTTCTAGAGGAGGGCTAGATGTCATTATGTCTGCTTGTCACCCATCTTCCCCCACAGGGAACACTCCTGCTTGGAGCAGCTGGGCCCAGTCCAGTGAGGTACAAGCAGGTCACTGGCTTTCTTCCCTTGCGCAAGGCTGCCAACCGCTCTAACCATGTGCTCTAGTGCTAGATTCACAGAGGCTCACAGCCTCCTTCTACACAGACCAGCCACAGGACCTGGGTCAAGTCCCCTCACCTATCGGCATCCCTGGAAACAGAGTCGTAGGTTGACCAGTGATCTGAACCCTGGCTGGCTATGTGGCAGGCCAAGGATCTGGCACATGGCATGTTTACAGTGAGTCACCATGCTTCTTCAAGTGTGGGCAGTGACGAGAAGAGGTGTAAGTCACAGCCACAGTGGTTCTGGCTGGGAAGATGATGGTGTGGGATTGACCTGAGGTAGTTACAAACCAGGTAGTTCCTGATATTTCCTGGCCCTGACCAGTGTACTTGGTAGAGGAATGTCCCTACTGATGCTTATAGGGCTTGTTTACATTGGACTTCCCCCATATCTACCCAAGTAAGCCTGAACTTCGGTCTGGTGTTAGGGACAAGGACTAGCCATACCCAACCAAGCACAGGCCTCTTTGCAGCCTGATGCTGACCAAGGGAGGTGATGCGGGGGAGGCGTGAAGAGTGCAACAGCGATGCTCTCTGAGGCCTGCTGGGTTCCATGGGCTGTTCCCCCCTGACTCTGCTGTGACTGCCCAGATATTGGCTGAATGGAAGGAGAGCACAGCCTGAGTGTGGCCTGGAGAGGAGTATCTAAGTTGGACAGGGGAAGGGAACTTCCCCAAGGCCACAGAACCAGCTGGCAGTGGTCCAAGTGGAACAAGTATAAATGATTCCTGACAAGAAAGGTCGCTGGGGGTCTTTAGAGAACTGTACCCCCAGCTCTGGCAGATGGCTAGTCCCTGGCAGATCCCCCCAGCAGAGGCCTTTCTTCCCCCTCAACCACATCAAGGCCCTTGGGCACTAGGCTCTAGGGTGAGGAACAACACACAGCACAGGCACTAAAGAACAAAGATGGTTCACAGTGCCCATCCCTTCCATTGGTTTAAGCCACAGAGTCAGGACAAAGGACCCACCTGGGCCTCTGTGGTAGCCACCTAGTAGGAAGAAGAGAGCCCAGAGCTTGGGTAGGCAAAAGAAAATAGCCTCAGGTGTGGGAAGGGGCTCAGCTTCCCCAGTCACCTGCAAACAGACTGAAACAGTCCACATTCCTTACCACACCTACAGATGAGCCACAGGGAAAGTCATCTGTAACAGATGGCCAGGAAGGGCAGGGTAATTCTGTGGGAACGAATGTGACCCAGTGCTGGGCGATTTGGCAGTATAAGAAAGTGCTAGGTGCAGAGGGATTGCTCCTTGGCCTCCAGGCATTTGTCCTGGAGACTCCTGCACAGGTTGGGCAGGAGCATGCTTTATAATGGTAGAAAACATGAGAGACAGATGTAGCCCAAGTCAGACACTGGAGCATAATGTAGCTGCAGCCATAGGTACCAACTCTCAGCCAAGGCCACAGAGCAAGAGAGCGTGGTGGTACATGGCCAACTGCAAGTGTGTTTTAGTTCACTCTCCTGGAGATAAGGTATGCCTTAAGCTTCTGGAAGACCTCAGCCATGTGGAGTTGGGGCGTCCACTACCCACTACTTCAAACTGTTCCTTCTGAAACCAGCTCCGGTCTCTAGGATCAGAGGAGGGCCTTTGGGATCCAAGAGAGCCGAGGCTACATGTGGATCAACCTCTAGTCCTAAGGATGAGCTGTGTTTGTTCTCAGTGCTGGGGACTCATGAATCCACCTGTTGGGACCGTTATGCTCCAGGAAAGCCTTGGGCCTTGTGTGAGGCCAAAGGAGCCGAGCCTACCTGTACCACAAATCTAAGCTTTTCTTGGTGCCTTGGGCAGGAGTGTATCTGCTGCCCCCCTGCAGTACCCTTTGCTTCTCTTTCAGAAAAGCTAGAAACTGGGTTAAAACAGGAAAAAAACATGGCCTGCTAAAATAAGCAAACATTTTTGGGGAAGATGAAAGAGCCATCTCTGGTTCCGTTACTATGGGAACACTTCAGAATCAACTACAAGATAGGGAGAGATGCTCACCCTGGACAAAACAGCCTGGTTTCAGCCCACGCAGGCCTGCCTGCCTGCCCAGAGGTGAAGGGGCTTGCACAGAAAGCGCAGGAAGCTTCTGGACACCCAGAAACCGCCTCCTAGCTCCTGTGGTGTGGGCAAGCCACCCAGAACCACCTGCCACCTTAGTTGGCATGTGCTTTCCTGCCCCCTCTTTCCAGGCAAGGTCAGCCCCTGCTCCTTGCTCCACTCTGCAACAAACAAAAACCCCAAGACACTGTTGAGACATTCACATACACAAACGTGCCTATTTTACAAAACAACACAGGAGTGCTCGTAGAAGCAACTCTGAGGAGGACAGTGCCTGGATAGCTGTCAAAGAGGCTAAGGTTTTCCAGTGTCTGAACTGCTGGTGATGACAATATGGCCCTATGAAAACTCTCACAATTTTTAATAAATAACAGAAGGGCTCCTTGCTGGGGGCCCAAGGATGAGGGGTCTTCCCAGACGGCTGGCCAGTGCACACAGCTCAGGACAGCAGGCCTGCGGGGACTTCAAGTCACAGTGCATGTTTACTGTCTTCACTCAGTCCCACAACCTCACTTTTTCTCAGGAAGATGAGGAAGTAAACCCCAGTGTGTGGTTTGAAGGGAGTGAGCCAAGCGCTTCCCTAACTATAGCCCCATCAAAGACACTGCCATGTCCAGAAAGGAGCAAAGGGCTGCCTTAAGTGACCTTTGACGTGTTGCTAAATACTTTTCTCAAACTTGGTCAAGGATGCCGGATGCATGGCAGTTCTCAGGGTCTGCTCAGAACTTTTGTTCTTTATTTTATTATTTGATGTGTATAGGTGTTTTACCTGCATGTGTGTCTGTGCACCGCTTGTGTGCCTAGTGCCAGAAGAGGGTTGGATCCCCTGAGACTGGAGTTACAGACAGTTGTTGGCCACCATATAGGTGTGGAAGTCGAACTAGGTCCTCTAGAACAGTAGTCAGTGCTCTTAACCACTGAGCTGCCTCTCCAGCCCCTGCCCAACAGTTCTTGCCATGCTAGGCACCAGGCCTAACTTAAGAGGGGACGGAGTTTAAGACAGTAGAGGCAGCCAAGGAGGAATGCCATACACACCAGGTCCACCAGGGATTCTCCTAGTCCTCCTCAGGCAGAACCTGGGGCTGTCTTTTGTTCGGGTGGGGCTCATTTCTCTGGAAGAAGAGGTTCTAGGAATTACTGGAGGAGCTGAATGAACACAATGGGAAAGAGGCCTGCAGCACGGCTGAGGGATGACTTCATCAGCAAGGCAGGAGGACTCGCTCACGGCGGTTGTGAGGCTCAGCCTCCCCGTGCAATATCCCTGTACTGCCTTTACAAGATTAGAGTACCAACAGCAGGGTGGGGAGAGAGGAAGGCACTTGTTTTCCTGAGCACCCACCATGTGCCAGGCTCTGGCTTACAGCACTACACCATTATCTACCTTCGTTCTGACAGCTGATCTTCTGTTTCAAGACAGAGTCTCCCTTTGTCTCCCTAGCCCAGAGGGTCCTGTCTCAGCCTTCTGGGTAGAGAATGACAGGCGTGTCCCAACACACCTAGGATCCTACAGTTACCACTTTATGAGCTGAGTAGCCAAAGAGCTCAAAAAATTAAATAACTTGCTTGACTCAAATTCAACTGCAGACAAATAGATTTGCACTTAATTAATTAATTAAGAGTTCTTCTAAATCAGTAACAAAAGAACTGAGACCCCAGTAGAACAGTGAACATGAAGGGAAACTGTTTAAAAGTGATGATGCTCCCCTATGTGTGTGAGGGGGTTCAACGCCCAGCACTACAGGAAAAGCAATCTGGACAGTAATATATTACAGTCTCACTCACAGGGAGTGAAACGTGGTGAGAGGTTTCCCCTTACTGCAAAGCAAATATTCAGTCTGGAGGCTGAGATGGGAGAATCAGGAGTTTGAGGCTGAACTGGACTATAGAGCACCCTGTGCCCCCACCCACCCCCAAATGAGAGCCATCAGGAAGGCTCTCAAGACAGAAGCCAAGCCTCGCAGAGTCTGATCCCCAGAACCCAACACCAGGAGGAAGTAAAGAACTAGTGCTATCTCACAAGCCATGGCATGCACACTGTGTGACCACACGCACACACGCACATATACACACAATACTGTGTGACCACACGCACATGCACATATACACACAATACTGTGACCACACGCACACATGCACATATACACACAATACTGTGTGACCACACGCACATGCACATATACACACAATACTGTGTGACCACACGCACACATGCACATATACACACAATACTGTGTGACCACACGCACATGCACATATACACACAATACTGTGTGACCACATGCACATGCACATATACACATAATACTGTGTGACCACACGCACATGCACATATACACATAACACTGTGTGACCACACACACATGCACATATACACATAATACTGTGACCACATGCACATGCACATATACACACAATACTGTGACCACACGCACATGCACATATACACATAATACTGTGTGACCACACACACATGCACATATACACATAATACTGTGACCACACGCACATGCACATATACACACAATACTGTGACCACACGCACATGCACATATACACATAATACTGTGTGACCACACGCACATGCACATATACACACAATACTGTGACCACACATACATGCACATATACACACAATACTGTGACCACACGCACACATGCACATATACACATAATACTGTGACCACACGCACACATGCACATATACATACAATACTATGTGAGCACACGCACACATGCACATATACACACAATACTGTGTGACCACACGCACATGCACATATACACACAATACTGTGTGACCACACGCACACAAGCACATATTCACACAATACTATCTGAGCACACACATGCACATATACACATAATACTGTGTGACCACACACACACATACACACAATACACACGCTACTGTGTGACCACACGCACACATGCACATATACACACAAAAATGTAAAACTACGGGGTTCAGAACTATTAGCAGTACTGATGAAGTGATGAAGTCTTAAAAAAGAAAGCATGTGTGCAAAGGTGGGGGCTGGGGCCCCCTTTGGAGAGTGGGATCTACTGACACTTTAAAGGTACCATGAACATTTTAACCAAGGCAGGAATTCTATATAAATGGGTTCCCACAAATGAACAACAGTAAATACCTGAAGAACTGCCTGTAGTAACAGAAGACTGGGCATGATTTAAGCACCACCAGTGGGTAAAGACGGCCATCCACTGAATAGTATGCAGCTACTAAAAAGCATTGATCAGAGGCACATGGGGACGTCTTAACCTCTAGATCATCTCTGACTCCTCAGCAAGGCTGAGGCCAGCCTGAGGTAGAGGCCCTGCCACAAGGAAACAAACCAAAAGGAGGGAGCTGGGTGCGACAGAGCACGGCTGTAATCCCAGCCCTCAGAGGGCTTGAGGCTAGCGTGGGTTATGAGGCAGACCGTATCTCAGGCAGGGGAGAGAGATCATTGCTACAACACCAGCTTAGCCCGGGCACAGCCCTGGCTTTGATCCTCAGCATTGCAAGACATAGATAAGTAGGATGACTTATTTTAAAACATTCTATGAGATGTTAGGTGAGAAACAAAACGAACACAAACACCCAGGGCAAACACCCAGGGCAGAACCGTGCGCGCTTCTGCTCTCCATGTACAGGTATGTGTAGATACACACACTGGCTTATTAAAGGTCTTCTGGAAGAACCTCACATGGGACAAAAACTGTTCCTGTTGTGGAGCAGGGCTATGGTCTGGGCAGAAGGGTACATGGGTGCTCTTTTTCACAGCCAATCGCTTAGTACCATTTGGTTTGGTTACCAATGACACCTACTACCTGCCTGTAAACGACAATATAGAGAGCACGGGTAAGCACAGGGTTCCAGACTTGAGTGCCTCCTGATCCCAAGTGTTACAGCCTGGGAGAAAGGATGAGCCATGGGACTGGACGTCCCCACCACATGCTAGCTCTCAGTGAGGGCACTGGCAGCCTTGAACCTTGAAGCTCTGCCTTCCCCACAGCCCTTCTGCCTCTCAGTACCTTTGTAGGCAAATCCTGCCCTTAAATTTCTCTATGAATATTATGAAATCGGGGGATTCAGAAGAAACCAAAGCTAAGAGGGGCTATGCAACATGCCAAGGCCACCCAGCTGGGAGCCAGTTATGCTGGGAAGGGTGTGGAGAGGAACTAGACCGGCGGTAGAGATGGCCCGGGAGCGCATGTGGGAAGGCTGGGCTGGCAGGTGTTGAGGGAGGCAAATGCTTACAGAAGACAGACAAGGGCAGCTTTGGAATGTGTACGACGTCTCATCCATGAAAAGACTGCTCTCCCCTCACAGAGAATGGCAAGGCTAGTTGGAAGGGAGCTGAAGGCCTGGCCTTGGAAAAACTTATTTTTCAAGCAGTGGAGTTAGCTTTAGTGAGGATATCCTCAGTAACCAATATCACACAGGGGAAGTAGACTTGTTCCAGAGCTACAGGCGTGAAGCTTTCTTTACTGCCCAGATGGCCCCTGGACACCTAGGGCTCTGGAGGACATATGGAGCTCACCCATGCTCTCCCTGCAGAGGGAGAGCCAGTGCCCAGAGGGAGCAGTGACTTGCTAGGGGTCACTCAGTAATCACAGCCCTTATCAGTTTTGAACTCTCTTGTCTGCATCAGCCCGTCTGCCCTTTAAGGAGGCCACAAACCTGGGGCTCCACAAACACCTGACCAGGGGGTCGATTCACGCAGCTTTATCGAGAAGTAGTGGCAGCAAGCAGCCTCAGAGATCAACAAGGCAAAGTACTCACGTTGAAGAAATTGGTCTTGTTCCTCTCGCAGAAGAGCCCCTGTGCCGGCATGTGCTGCAGCTGTTGCCATGGGATACTGCTGCCTAGCAACACATCACGGGCCCACTGGAGGTTCTGGGGAAACAAGAAGTAGGTTGGAAGTGAGTGTGTGGGCTGCTCAGGGTACCCATGGGAAAGCAGGTGGTCCCTTCTTCATGGCTGCATTGGAAAAAACAGTGGTGAACAGCAGCTCTGCAGACATTGATCCTGCAGCTCCAGGAGGCTCAGCACAAGAGCTCTGAGCACTGAGTTGTGGGATGCATTTTTGGAAGATTTTTTTTCCTTTTTTTGGTCTACCATAGATGACTTAGGAATGTGGCCTCAGGCTACAGAAGGCAGTGGGCACAGAGGGACCCCTTACCTTGCCCAGCCCTGCAAAACTGTCATACAGACTCAGTGCCCACATATTAATGGGACCCTTATTAGCCCCAATGGAAGACCCTACTCATTCACCAGGAACCCTTACTCATTACACCCCGTGGAAGAGCTGCCTCAGGGCCCTGGGCTTTGGCCACAGTGCTTGGGCCCAAGTTCTCCTGGCAATGGCGCTTCTTGCTGGAACCCATGGGGAACTCCAGAGAGGTAGGAGGAGGAGAAGGCATAGTCTACCTTAAGGGCTTTCCACTGGCCTGTAGAGAGCAACCCTTTCCCACCCCGTGTCTGGCCAGCACCTTCCCCTCTCTGGTCCCTACCAAAGTGGGTATGCAGCCAGGAGAGACCCTAGCCATGGCCCCTGCAGGTCTGTGGCCCCATCTCCCTTTCTATGGCACTGACCTCCCTGCCCAATCAGTTCTCCCTCCTCTCTTGAGCCTCTTGCTTGCCTTGCCTGGACCCAGCCCTGGGACTCCAGGTACTCCAAATGGTCTCCCGTCTGCTCCCATTCTGCCTGCCATGATTACGTTAGGTAAAGGTAGAAATCCTGACTACAGGTCAGACACACGTGGCCTGGCATGCGAGCTTCTGCTCCTGTCTCTACAAAGAGTCACCCCTCGCAGGTAGCTTCCTAGCACTCAGGACTCTGTGGCCAAGGGCTGGGGACACACAAGAATAAAGACCCCTTAGCAACAGGTACAGGTGAGATTTCCTAAGTAAGCATCTCTAGAAGATACACTCCAGGCAGAGGCTTGACTTCTCCATGGAGGGTAACAGGAGACGGCCATTTCCAGCAGAAGGCTGGCTAGTTAAGCTCAGCATTGACTCCAAAGCTTAGGTCTGAGTGATTAAAGGCTAGTCCCTCAGAGAGTCAAGGCTGCTCTGCTCAGCAAGACTACATGCCATCTTCTTACCTGACATGCAGCCAGGGACAACAAAGATACGGGCAGCCTAGCATTCCAGGGAGAGGGCAGGAGCAGCAGACAGAGGGCACTCTGCCCACAACCCCTGGAAGCCCTGCGTGTGTAGGTGGTTCTGGCTGAACCCACTCTGAGTCCAGACACCTGTTCCAACCTGAATCTGACATGCTGAGTGAGAGCAAGCACAGGGTCAAGCTCAAGGAGGAGATTCCACCAAGACAAGGTAAAGGCCATGCTTACCAAGGCCCAGCTGCTGTTGGATGTGTCCACTGCCTCTAGCACTCACAGCCTTTCCGGGGCCTCAAGGGAATATGCTGTAGATTCCTCGTCAAAGAGAATAGGTGGGGCTCCTGCTTACCTCACTGAGGCTCGAAAGCAGGCAGCAGAGGGACTACCAAGGCAGCAGAGTGCTCTGATCCTTGAGCTAGGTCCCCAGGTTTGAAGCATGGGGTACCTGTTTCTCTACACACACACAGGAGAGTAAAATGCTCAGTCTCTGCTTCACCTGGGCTGCAATGTTCCAATAGGAACAGTGAGTGGTCCACATTCAAATGCCCAACAGCCAGGTTCTGGTGGACACAACTACGAGGCTTTCGCTCACGAATGTCCTGACTTGGTTTGAAGTCCTAGCCTGACAGCTTCCCTTCCATACCCCACAGTGCCCCCAGGCCATGTGCCACTGCTTCATCAGGCTCAGAGAGGGAAGGGTAGCCACAGGGAAACAGAGCAGAGCAGAGGCAGGATAGGTCCAGCACACTTATAAACCAAGAGTAGCCTAGCTTGCCCATCAAGGCTGTGAGGAGACAAAGGCTCAAGCCTCAGCCAAGCAGGGAGCCAAGGAGAGCAGCTCAAGGCACACAGCAGTGCTCAGCCATGAAGCCCAGGTTTTAGTGCCAATTCATCCAGTCTCTTCTGAGGAAGCAGCTTAGGCCAGGTGGTACCCACATCTGGTTGGGCCAGCCATGGGTACCTCCTCACAGAGGAGGGTATGGAGAATGAAGAGCATGAACAGAAGACCATTGTGGGGGTTGGGGGAGTTTTGTTTCACCAGGCTTGCGCATAGTAGGTAAGCACTTCACCACTGAGCTAGATTCCCATCCATTCTCTTTTTTTTTTAATTTTTATTTTATCATTATTATTTTTTTTTGAAAGACTGTTACTTTAGCTGGCCTGAACTCTTCTTAAGTGCTGGGATTACAGGCATGTACCACCATGCCTGTTTTTTGTTTTTTTTTTTTTTAAATTAGTAACATTTTTGTAGGGCTGGAAATTGAACCTAAAACCATGCAATGCAAGGCTAGAGTTCTAATCCTGAGCTACATCCCAAACCCCAACTTGTACTTCTAATACCTCCAGTGACCCACCTGACCCATGGAAGCTGGGTACAAAGAAGAACCACCTTCCACCTAGTCTGAGGTCAGTGGAGCATGTGACACCTGCCCTATGGTTATACCAGACTGTGACAGGGCCAGGGGATGCACTAGGGCAAGAGTCCAGCTAACCAGGATGCCAAAGCCCAGCCTGGTGAGTGGCAGAGCCGGGTGTGGCTACCTGTGAAGAGAGAAGTGCTCTGAGCACAGGCTGTGACTCTCCCCGTAAGACCCAGGACATGGACCTGCAAGGCTTGGAAAAGGTTACCACAGTGCAGTAGCAGGGCCCCTGAGGGACTCGTTAGCAGTGTCCAGACCACCCGCTTAAGTAGCAGCAGTTTGAGGCGGGAAGCAGAGAGAATATGGCCTGAAGAAGCATCTTCACAGCAGCCACAATTTCCTTAAGAAAACCAAGGTGAGAAGACTTCCCTTTGGCTGGGGATGTGAGAAAGAAGGCTGGTGCCAGGGTGGGAGGAGCTGCTAGGGTTGCGTGATGAAAGGCCTCTGCGGCATGGGATGAGGGCCCACACTCCTCCCGACTCAGAAAGGGGCAGGGAGAGAAGCTGCACAATGCCTGCAAAGAATGCAGAAAACACAGGCCACCAAACATGGCCTTGTAGGGGAGTGAGGGGGGGGGGGTTGGGACAGGCAGGAGCTATAGAGATGCTGAGACAAGGGAGATGGGTCTGGCTAGCAAGAAAGAAGGGCCATTGTCTCTCCCCGCCCCCAATTATCTATACATGTATTATCTATACAATGATTCTATACATGTATACCAGTCTCCTTCAACAAAACAGCTCTGAGCCTGCAAGAGTGCAGACCCAGAGCCTGGGTCTGCTAGGAGAAGCCTGCTTCAGAACACACACTGAGGCAATGACTTCACCTGGAGGGACATGTGAGACCTAAGGGATCAGCAGAGTCAAGTGTCCAACCCTGGGCAGCTCTGCCTGTTGGATCCCAGGGTAGACAGACACCGGCTGCTGAGCCATCAAACAGAAACAGGAAAATGCCACTAAGCCGACAGGCAGGCTTTATAACAAAATGTGCTGCTGTCAAATACACATTGGAAAATGTTTGTTCCCAAACAGCTATGTGTGGAAAGAGGTCATTGTTTGCTAGTTAATGTTTCTGAATTAGTCAGCTCCAACTGAGTTGTGTTCCAACATCTAAGGAGAAGCGGCTGCCAGCAAAACTGGCACCTAAGACTCACCCCTAGAACAGAGATATGCCCTGAGCAGCAGGAAGCTATTAATCCATACACTCAGTAGAACCTGGTGCTAACCTGTCATTCAAGCTGTAGATGGCAAATGGTGCTCAGCAGAGGCCTGTCGCTGAAGCCCCCAAAGCTGCCCCAATAGTAGAGGCAGCTCAGGGACACAGCCAGGGTCCAGAGCATACCTGGCATCCTAGAAACAGCAAAGTCACGCCTGGCATTCTACAGTGCTGTATCTGCAGAAGTTCTAACATTGAGAAGAGTGTCTGCCCCAGAGGAGCTCTCTCTTAGAACACAGCCCCCATTCCGTTTCCACAAACCAAGGAACCCTCTGCTGTGTGAACCACTACAGAATGATCAAAAATGACCTGGGGAACGTTCACGTGAAGAGCACAAGGGAAAACACATTGCACATAGGGGAACACACTTAACAGTGGAGGACAGTGGAGCAACTGGTTTCTGGGAGAAACCACAGGGCAATTCCTGGCCGACACTTGGTCCTACCACTCAGCCCTGGTAACTGAGCCCAGGTCCCTTAGATGCAAAGTAACAAGGCTTACAACTGAAGTATCTGACACCCCAGAAGCCCCAAATTAACATTATCTGTCCACAAAGAGCCAGAAATAGTACCAGGCCTGAGTTTTTGTTTTAGGTACGGAATTAGAGTTTCCTCTCTGGGTCCCCTTCTCCCCCCCCACCCCCACCCCGCTCTTTCTTTCTTCTGTCTTCTTTTCTCCCTTTTCCCCTCTACCTCTCTCTGGCCTCTCAAAACCTACCTGGCCTCAAACCCAAACTCTCTGTAACAGAGGATAGCCTTGGTTTTGTAATCCTCTTGCCTCTACTTCTCAACTGCTGGGATAGGAGGGACGCACCACCTCACCTGGCTTGTATTTTCCTTAATTGTGACATAAACGCTACTTTGAAAACTCTCATCCAATGAGCCTTTAATACATACTGTGCATGGCGCCATGCTATGCACTCTGCACACCAGCACTCTCAGGACTCAAAGCCTTCAGCAGGACACAGAAGCATGGTGTGGCCTGTACAGCAATGCAAACTCTCCTCCTACCCTGCCCTGTACCTTCTTCTTCTCTTCTGCAGGTGCTAATTCGTATCAGCCATTTTGCACCCCACACTGTTCCAGCCTTTGCTGGGGAAGGCATGCTAGAACCAGAACTGTCTGAGCTGGCAGGGCGGGACAGCTACACAGGGAATATCCGGGGGACCCGGATGACGGCTGACAATCTCTTTCTCACTGTGACTCAAGGGGCTCTTTCCAGGAGCTCTGCTGCTCCTCAAAGAGGAAAGGGTTACTGCAGGTGATGAAAGCAGTGCAGATGTGCAGCTGACTTCAACAGTGACAACTTACTGGTTGGGATTTAACGACACCCAGGCCCATGGGTACAAAAGGCCTGGTGCAGAGGCGAGGCCCGCTGTCAAGGAGGCCAAGTAGTGAGTAGCCCAGCTTTTCTGTGTGGGGGCAACAGACGGCAGCGAGGCAAGCCAGTCTACTGTTATTTGCTGGTACACACCTTACAGAGACTGATGATGACGTGATCTCCTTCCCCACATCTGCTGAGGCTAATTTCACCCGCTCTCAGAAATCGGCCAAACTACATGAACATGGTCGCCACTGCAGGGACAAGGTTCCAGGCATCTAGTCCCCTAGAGTTCTGTGAAGTACTTATACCAAGCCAGGGTCTGTTTCTCTGGCCATCTCTCCCAATTGGTTCTTCAAACATCCACAGAGAATGTGGTGGGGCTTAGAATGTGGGCAGCAGGAGGTGTCTGGGAAAAGGGCCTGGATGAACTGGAGGAGCCACATGATGGCAGGTCTCGCAGTTAGACCTTACAAGCTCCCTGCTCATCTGGCCACTCTGGCTCTCCCTGGCCATCACCCACACCCACTCTCCTGGGCTTCTGGCGCTGTCTGTCTTTCCTCCCTCAAGCCTACCTGTTGCCTAAAACACTACAGGTCTCGGCCTCCGCAGAGCCGCAGCAGCCCCTCCACTGCTCTGTGCACCCTGATATTTTCTCTGTAGTGCTGGTCCCAAAAGAGCTGCTCCGCTTCTCATGTGTGTGTTTGTGATCTGCCACCCCTTGGAGTATAGCTCTGTAGAACAGGGGCAGGGCAGCTCTGCCTGTCTTCTCTTGAACGAGGACTGACTAAAGGAAAAGAAAGCCACCTGGTCCTCCTGCCAACACTAAGAGCCAGAAGAAGGGCCTGACTGGAAGCCCCGGGAGTGCCAAAGCCTAGGGGACAGCTATTGCTTTCCAAGAGCTGGGGAGGCTGTCAGCACCCGACATCCTGAGGCGGGGGCTGCAAAGACGGTTCTGGCAGCTGGACCCAGGAAGTGAGTCCAGGACAAGGTGACAGCAAGAAGACCTCTATTCCTCACCCTGGTCCACATTCTGGACTGGCTCTGGCTCTGCAGCCTTAGTTGCCATCATCTCCTAAGGCTCCGATCTGTCAGCCTCCCAGGATACCTGTCCCATAGAAGCGGCCACACACACCCTCCCCAGGACCCTGCTCACCCGGTGAGTCTTGCTGTAGGTGTAAAGGAAGGCCAGGCGGTAGAGGCTCTTGTAGTGCTGGGGAAAGCGGCTCAAGCACAGGCAGAAGGAGGAGATGCATTGTTCTGTGAGGAACTGGCGCTGCTCCTCAGCACCTGCTGGCAGCCCCTGGGGGAAGGCCACTGGCTCCCCTAGGGAGTCACTCCTCTTCTTCCCATCCCACAAAGGGGGTGTGGACACTGGGGGCTTGCTGGGGATGTAAGCAGAAGCTGAGGGGTCTGCCACAGGCTTCTGGACACCTTGTTCTGCCACCCGGAAGGCCTCTGTGCTCTCCAATGACTCCTCAGTTTTTCCTATAGTTAAGAAAGAAGAGAAAGGCATTGTGGTTTCACGCTCTCTTTAGGCACCAGTCTATCACAAATGGAGATACCTCAGTCCAGGACAGCTGGACTCATGTCCATGCCTGATGGGCAATGAACCCAGCTTGGGGAGATACAGGCCCAGTGCTGGCTCTGGCTCTACCCCAACTAGCTACGGCCACATAGGCTCTCGCCCCTTAAAATGGGAGGTCCCAGTTGGCTTGCAGCAAAGGGGCTACAGGCTACAGAGAGGATCGAGTTCCAAGCTGGGCTCTGACTCCTGCCCAGTAGGTGGTGGCATAGGCGCCATCAGGGATGGTATATGTACACAGGAAAGCAGCCCACAGAGAGGAGGCGACATCACCGCTGCTGGTCAAACAGCCGGGAAAAGGCTTGGCAAATGTTCTATTGGTAGCACAGTACCTTAGCCAACATTCGACATTCCTCTCTAGGGCCTCAGCAGGAATACCAAGTGTTTATGCATGACCACTACTTGAGAGTCCAATACCTGAACACCCAGCCTCAGGTAGCATGGGGGAAGTCCAGGACTGGCTTCAAGATGGCAGGGCTGAATGGCCTCATACTACCCCTCTTGAGGCACAGCCTCCTTGGCTGCCCATGAAGGAGGCTCTCTGGCACAGGAAGCAAGAGACAAGGCGGCTTTTGGCCCATGGTCCTGAGGTATCCATGAGTTTGGCATATCCTGCACAACCTGCCTGGAGACGGAGCCAGTACCACCTATTCTGAAGACAATCTGTTCTGTAGGTCGAGCCTCAACATCCCTCCCCATACTGCGAGGGAGGCCTGGCAGTAGCTGGAACCTAATATGGCGAAGTCAAGAAGACAAGGGCCTCTTGGTTAGGAGAACTCCAAGTTATCCTCACAGCAAGCACAGGCATAACTGGGCAGACCTCAGGTATGTGGCAAGGTTGGCCATGGTTCTTTCTGCCAAGGACAGAACTGGGCAGTCATTGTCTGTACCCTCAGACTCTCGCTACCCCAGGTTCTCACAACATCTTTTCACTGGCACTTCAGTTGGACACACATACTGACCTCTGCCTTTCCTGCCATACTCAAAGATCTCAGCACGCCACTCAGTGTTTCCTCTCTCGGATCTCCCTACCCTAAGGTAGAATTTGTAGAGGAAAGGCACAAGACTGTGTCCCTCCCCAGCAGCCTAGAGCTTACTAGGAGCCTGTTCTCCGTGGAAGGGACATGAACAGCAGGCAGAGACCTGTCAACCACAGACAATGCCACTGAGCCTCTATTCATAGACCAGACCATGGTATGTAAGTCTTAGGGTTCACTGAGTGGACTACTTTGGTCACTGACAATTACTTTGGATTTTGCAGACTACAGAGTGAGCCTATAAGTGCTGAAATTCTAAGCATGTTTTCTCTGTTTAACACACACACACACACACACACACACACACACACTATTGACTATTGTCACAGTCTGAGCATATAATTTGAAGGTCTGATTCCTGTCTGATTCCTGTAAAGGTGAGCTGCAGAAAGGTGAAAGTCACTTCTGTAAGCCATTCCGTGAGACGTAGCAGACCAGTATGAAGTGGGGCGGCCTCTGAAATAAAGAGTGGAGGCCAGTCTCTTGAAAATGGGACACTACATGCTTGCTGGGCATCATGGGAAGAAAGGTGGCTCAGGGCTGGACAAGGTGGGGGCGGGGCAGACCCTGCATCGATCTCCGCCTGCTGTTCAATGCACACTGAATGCCTGAACAAGGGCCTGTGTCTCATGATGTGGACTGGAGGGAACAGCAGGTTGTGGCAGAGCTGTCCATAAGGGTGGGCCTGGAAGGTCAGGAGACTGCAAGAGACTTCAGAAGTACAGTGGGCACTGGCCTTCAGCTCTGGCTTTCTTACGGAAGCTGAGAGCTGCTCAAGGGCTAGAAGTGCAGTTCAGAGGCAGAGAACTCACTAAAGCTAGGCTTGGGGGTGGGGGTGGGGGAATGTCATTTCAAGCCTGCTAGCCACTGTAATGGCCTTTGGTTCTATCCTAATATTCCTGATCAATGGCCAGCAATGCACTGTGTGCCAAACCCCCGCCCCCTCCATGAAAATCAAGTTCTGAGTAGAAGAGGCAGGATACTTCTTACCAGTCTAGAGGTTCCTACCCTACACATGGTGGCGAGAGGCTGTTACAGCTGATGTGAAATGCACCCTATAAGTCATGTGTTTGAACACTTGCTTCACAGCTATTTCAGGATGCAGGGCCTAGCTGGAGGAATGCTGGGTGTCAGGCCTTTAAGAGTGACAGCGCAGTCTCGGTTCTAGCTCCAGCTTACTCCTTGATTCATCTGTTGAGACGTACCGAGTCTTGCCCCAGCTTCTACTGCAAAGGACAGAGCTCCAGCTTCTGTATACCATATCCCCTCAAACTGTGTGAGCCAAAATAACCTCTCCTTTAAGTTGCTCCTGTCTGTCAGGTACCTCAGTCACAGCAAGGGAAAATGTAACTAATACTGAGGTCCGTGACAAGAGCTGCACATAAACAGTCCACTGCTTGGCGGGCCGCAGAACACAGACGAACGGTCTCACTTGTCTAAGAGTAAAACTAGAAATGCTGTATTAGAATGTAAGGAAGGGTGTGCTACTCATTTCCTCTGTATTCTAAATTTCCTACAGTGTATTCACACTCGTTACGGAATGTCAGCGTGGTGAGGATAGCACAGCAGCTGCTGAGATAGTGAGGCGATGGCTGTCTGGTTTTCAGAGACAAGATCTGCTATGTAGTCCAGTCTGCTACCAGACTTGTGACCCACCAGCCTCTGACTTCTGAGTGCTGGGATTATAGGTGTATATTATCACCATACATAGCTTTACCCTTTTTTTCTTTCGTGGCTTTTTTAGACAGAGCCTCACAGTGTAGTCCTGGCTGGCCTTGAACCCACAGAAATCCACCTGCCTCTGCCTCTCAGAAGGCAACTTGTAGTAGTAACTAAGGTTGGCCAACCTCCTGACCTCTGTATCTCAGGTTCTTTGCCCAGGAACTAGGAAAAGCCTTGATGTTTCCTTCTCAGGTGGCTGAGAAGGCAGTGCCTGGCCTGAGGCCCCCGACTGTGGCCCTGGGTTGTATGGCAAGTGCACTATGCATGGCTTTAACAAGAATGGAAAAGCTCTTAGGAGGACAGTTTAATGGGTAGGGGCTTGCCGTGTAAACACAAGGACCTGAAAACCCAGGTAAAGCTGGACACATCTGTACCCCAGAGCTCCTCTGACAAGACAGGAGGTGAACAAAGGAGAATCTATGGAAGCTCCCAGGCCAGGTGGCTTGAGGTACCGCAGCAAATATCAAACAAGGTGGAAGGGGCGGACCTGCACTCTGATCTGACCTCCACATGTGTGCCATGGCACACACACTCACGCCCACACGCCACACACACAAAACAAGAAAGGAAGCTTTAAAGCCTAAAGCCAGCTAGCCACAGTCTGCGAGCCGTACCAGGATGCCTCAGCCTGCTGACAGTCATGTTACAAACTTAGAAACGGGGCTCTGCAGATTGCCACAAAGGAGGCCTGGGGATCCCAAGGGAGCTGGGCATATCCCAGGCTTAGATCAGTGCTCTCTGCCCAAAAAAGGCAGATTTCCCAAGAAGTCTGATATGATTCAGACTAAAAAGAAAACATATTTGTGACATTCAGAATCCCAAGACTTTCCCTAATAACCATTTACCAAGTTGGCGGTGGACATACCACACCGATACTGTGGACATGGCTTTCTCAAACTGGACTTTACGTGTCATCACAGTATGACAAGTGTCACAAAGCACACTTGGCAAACCACGCCAGTGCCCGCACCTTCAAGAGCTGCCTTATTTCATCCCCACAGATCTTGGGGTTCAGCACTGGGACCACTCCTATCCTACAGTGAGAATGGAACCCAGAGAGCTAGCCCACACTAACATCCCAGGGCAAGAAAGCAGAAGCATGAATATGGAAGCCAGGCTGAATCTAAGCTTTTCCGGGCCCCAGAGTCCTCAGTTCTTCCTGGACTACCCCAGGAGATCAAAGCAGGCCTAATTTAGCAGGTTGGGCTTCTTACCTCTTTCCTCTGTGGGCCCTAGAAGATCTTTACCAGTTGGTCCTGCTTGAGCACTGAGCCCAGACAGCCTCTTCTCTGCAAAGGGCTTTCGAGAACCCTCCAGCAAACTCGTGGGCTCATTAAAGAAGTCCTGTGTTGAGCTGGAGTCTGACAGCGCCACAGCTGTGCTATCCTGGCTTCGGTCTGAAGGAAGGAGGAAGAAAAGGCAGGAGTGTGAACTCACAACACCTCCAGCATAGAGGGGTCTACCAGGGCTGGGTTCCCACATGGCCTAGGGGTGGTCCCGCAGCAGAGGTACCCTCAGCATACTTATCTCTGCTGAGCCCAACCTAGCCCACCCTAGAGGCCCTGAGCCACTCACAAAAGGCACCAATCTCTATGGTCAATCTTCCTGAGCTTGGTCTGGCAAGCTCAACAACTGGCTCTTGTGGAAAGAAGCCCTGATATGCATTGTATACTGTGGGAATACTGACTTCAAGCTTCCAATGTGCTGCTGGGAGTGTGAGTTGAGAAGAGACATAGAGTGGTCACCATTATGCCGTGTTGCCACCATATAGATAGAAGAGAAACTGCAGTAGCAAAGAATCAGGAAATATTTTTAGGCAGGTGTATGTTCCAGGATGAAGTGTCTACTCCTTTAAGTCTTGGACACAAAGGCAGTTTATACTCACTCCCTGGCTGTTCTTCTCAAGTCTCCAGAGGCACTCTAGGAGAAAGACTAGAGGCAGAGCTGGGAGGAGGCTTGAAGAAGCCAGGGAATGCAGGCCTTAGGGGGAAAGAGCGGAAGGTACTATAAAGGTTATCTGGGCCCTTCATCCCTAAGGGACAAAACCTCCAGCTTTGGGGGGCGGACAACAAACCTTGTTGTTTCCAGGATACAGGGGAAAGGAAAGGGAGCAGTTTTGATGTAAGAAAAGGCAGGACACCTACTACTTACTAGGTGGGGAGAGGTCTCTAACTGAGCCTTCCTAAGGCTGAGGCTAAATCAACAGCAGAAAGCCACCCTTGCCTCTGTCCCAGGCCAGCCAGCAAGTACCCACTAGCAAAGCATGCCGAGTAGCCTCTACTGCAGGGGAGAGGAGCAGGTAGGAGAGTCTGCAGAGCCTAAAGCAGAGAAGAGAACTAGAGAGCTGAGCAAAATCTGATCAGGACAGAATATGAAGCTGGTAGCACACTGAAGGTAATCATAGCAACAACAAATTGCAACCCAGCTCAAAGGCCAGAGGTAGAGCAGGTAAATCTATTCCAGGGTAAACTTTATTTATTTCAGACTGTTTCTTTGGTCCTACACATGATACCTGATATTCATATAAAATTGTAACACACACACACATACATTAAGAAACAAACAAACACCCATGCTGTAAAGAGGCAAAATAAACAGAACTAGAACTGGAGATGATCTGGGTATCAGCACTACCTGATGAACTATTTAAAAATAGCAAAATTAATGTGATATGTAACTATAATTGGGATGTAAGACGGTAGTAGAAAATCTGTACACCACTCATCAACAGATGGTGAATTTCAGGAGTGGGCTGAAAATTATAAGGAAGGGTCCAATGCAGTTTCTAGAAATAAAACAGTAACAGAAATAAATGAACACTTTCTGCTGGAATTCCCAGCCGACTTGACACACTTGAGGTGGAAGAAGAGTCAAAACCTGAATCCAGAGGGCTGCAGAGATGGTTCAGAGGTCAAGGGCGCTGGCTCTTATAGAGGACCTGAGTTTGGTTCCTAGCACCCACACAGCGGCTCACAATCGCCAGTTCCAGGGCATCTAGACCCACTCTGGTCTCTGTGGGCAAGAGGCACTCATATACTGAGTGTGTGCATGCGTGCACACCCACCCTTTACACATAACGGAGGGGTCACACATGAGCAGACTCAAACTGCTGGAAACCAAAGCCAGAGAAAACCTTCCAGAGATTCCAAAGAAGGCATACACAGGAACAAAGGAAGAACTGCAGGGGCTGGAGGGACAGCTCAGCCCCACTTGACACGCTAATTCTTCCTTCAGAACAGTAGAAACCAAACACTGGTGACTATATGGGCGCCTCGCGAGCAGTCTTCAGGACCTGTACGAGCCACTTGGTGGGCAAATTGGAACAAAGTGGAATTGTCCTGCTCCTCCACTTCCTGGCTTGGAAAGCCTAAAAATGGAGCCATAATTATTCGCACTTTGGTTTCCCTACATGTAAAACTGAGGAAAAATGCTCCCTTCCCTAAACTGTCATTATAATTAAGTGGGTTATTAAACATAAAGTGTCTGAAGCAGTGTCTGGCACACAGTAAAAATGTCAGCATAATTATCCATATGGAATTGTTTCAGAAACTAGGTATGATTTACCATTTATCAGTACTGCCTCAAACTTACCATCAGCGATTTCCCACTGCAGCCACTCTGCAGAGGCAACAGGCACATACCCTTAAACAGTGCCGGAACACTGACCTCAGGCACAGAGGCACACTGAGAATCAGCTCTGATCTGCAACACCTGCTCCACTGTGTTGGCCTCTCGGAGCAAAGGTGTCACCAGGCAGCACGGCACAGACGTACTGACAGGTCATGAGTTTCAGATGGCTGGACATCAAAAGAACAGAGGGCTTGGGCCATGGATGAGACCCAAGCCAGAAGCGGGGAGCTAACTAGATCTGTTGCCTCGTATTTGACAAAGGGCTCTTCCCTCGCTCTCAGGGTCAGACCGTGGGGCTTCATAAGCTCTGGATGAGGGGTGAAGGCCAGGCTTGCTACACATAGAAGAAATTCTGAACTTGAGCCTGCCACTACAAAGGAATCATTTCTCCCTCTGTAGAAGTCAGTCCATTTGCTAGAAATTGCCAGAAAGAGAATACTGGCAAATGGAGGCCCTGTCGTTTCCGGTAATAGTGTAAAAATCACTGCAGTAACTTAAAAAAATTTACTATTGGTGTGTGTGTGTTTGTGCATGTGCACACACGCGTGTATGCATGGGGAGGGCCACAGCATATATGAGGAATACTCTGTGCAATCAGTTCTCTCCTTCCACCTTTATGTGGGTTCCAGGGACGGAACTCAGGTTGCCAGGCTTTGCTCAGCCATCTTGCTGGCCCTTGGTGAAGAACTTTGTACTTAAAGGCCTCACGCCCACATTCCAATCTCAGATCTGCTACTGATGTGCCAGACAAACTTGGCTGAGGAAGTCTGCTGCCTTAAGGCCCCCATTTAGTCTCTTTATCTCTATTCCTGAACATGAGATCTCCACAAGGTCTATTACCTGACACACATTAATGATAACATAATGACTTATCTCTTCTCATAGCATTCACTCTGCCCTGGACAGGGAACATGGATCGCTTGGGAATGCTAGGGATCTCAAAACCTCCAGAAGATGGCAGACCATGCCCTTACTATTACGGTTTTCATGAAAGCCAGGCCAGGGCCAGCTCTTCTCAGGCAACAGGAAACACGCTGAAGTCCCTGCAAGGCCAAGAACACATCCAACACTGAGCTCAGGAAGCGAGCCCAGCCAGGATGATCTCACCCACTGGCAGACTGCCCCGCCAGCTCACTGGCTCACAAGCTCTTAGGCTCTGGGCCTAAAGGAATTGCCAGTTTGGTGAATCCCAGCTGTGATCATTATCAAAACAGAGGGCTGACTTAAGCAAATGGGTATTTACTCCTAATGAGCTAATACCCTCTCAACGCTTCAATATGAGGGGCCCACGGATCCACTGGCAATGCCGGGAAGACAGCCAGACCACAATGGAAATGGAGTGGACAAGTAAAGAAGACACTGGATGGAGGCTTGTGCTCCACTGAGAAGCAACACACAACTGAGAGAACACTCTCTTAAGCCTCTTAAAATAACACGAACAGCCAACAGCAGCCACAGAAGAGGGACAGGTCCGTGGATGCACTTTCCCAGCCCTTCCCAAGCCTCTCACATGTATGAGAATCTCTAAGAGCTGGCAGAGCCAAGCTGCCATTGGTCCTGAGGATACTGCAGTAGCTCCAGTTCTCTCCTCAAGGATGACCATGGTATAAAGTAGCTTTAAGAAAAGTGCAGCTAATGGACCGAAAACCACCACAGTCCTGTGGCAACACCTATAGGTCACAGTGCTAGGCAGAGCTGCGGCGTTAGAGGTTGTACACAACAAAGACACGGCAGGACTGGGAAGCTGGAGGTGGGAGGGGGTGCTGGCCAAGGCTGCTGCCTACTAGTGGGATTCTGGAGGCGTACATGCATTAGAAATAGAAGACAACAAGGGGTGGGGATACAGGTCAGTCAGTAGGATCTCTCTGGCATGCATAAAAGCCCTAGGTTCAATTCCCAGCACCACATAAACCAGATGTGGTGGTGTACACCTGTAATTCTGACACCAACTAGTAGAGGCAAGAGGACTGGAAGCTTAAGGTCATCCATCATTGACATCTATGAAGGCCAAACTGGGTTCCGTGAGGTTTTTGTCTTTTAAAAAAAAAAACAACTCACTTAAAAAAAATGGAAGAGGACAAGTATCTTCTTCTTGCTTCTTTCAAGACTAAAAACAAGTTAAGATTTATTTGTTTGGTATGTGCATCTGGACACAGATGATCTCAGAGGCCAGAGGTTTCTGATCCCCTATAGCTGGAGTTACAGATGGTTTTAAGCCACGTGACATGCATGCTGAGGACTGAACTGGATCCTCTGGAGGAGCAAGTGCTTGTAACCACGGAGCCATCGTCCCCAGCCCCAAGATGGAAAACACGTGCCACATAGAGGGCAGAGGATAACTGGTTCTCCTTCTGCCGTGTAGGTCCGCAGGCTTGGCAGAGGGCCTTTTCCTAACGAGCTAGCTATCCTGTTGCCCAGCTCTCCCTCCTCTTTCTCTTCCTTTGAGAAAAGGGTCTTACTACGTAGCCTATGATGCCCTGGAACTTGGAATCTTCCCACACGAGGCTCCTGATTTCTGGGATTGCAGGCAGGAGTCACCACACCTAGCTGAAGTATAATTCTTCAAATAAGAGACACTAATGAGATGCAAATTTTTGGATTCCGTTTCTCTCTGTTCCTTCAGGTCTGGTGACTATGAAATAGTGGGCGATTTAAAACAACCCTGATTACAAACTCCAGGGAGACACTCAAGGCTCCATTATCAGCGGTCAGAAGGAAGCCAAGTTTCACATCTCTTACAGCAACAGGGTAGAGACAAATAAAAAGCTCTGGAAGGGTGGTTCTAAGCCTGGTGTGACAGTGCACACCTGTAACCCCAGCATTGAGGAGGCTGAGGCAGGAGCATCTCTGTAATTCGAGGCCAGCCTAAGCGACCTGTCAGTTGCTTAGCAGGGCACACACACAGCACCTCCTCACCTAGGGAACCCTATCTTCTCTGGTACAGCTGACTGAGCACCTTGGGGAGGCACCAGACCAAGGTAACCGAAGGTTTTCCAGGAGCATTACAAAATGCGAAAAAGGCACCCTCTCCCTGCCACCAGCCGAGGAAGGGATAGTTCAGGGGGTGAGTGAAACCAGGCAGACATGACAACAGAGTCTAGCAGCTCTCCCAGAACACAAGGTCAGCCTCAGACTCCACAAAGTCGGATCAATTGGCTGGGGAGTAGCAAGGAGAACTATGTGTGAAGCCTGGGGCAGCCTCTGCCCCTGAGCAGGAAGCCTAGCCCTTGAGGCTCGCCAGTGGGGTAGAAGGAAAAAGGATGCTACTGACCACTGTTTCCTCCTGACTCCCAGAAGGCCTTCTGCAGGGATGTTTCTCAGGTCACCAGGCACACAGCCAAGCAAGGGCCAGTGCAATGAAGGCCAGAGGTTGGGGAAACTTCTGGGAGAAAGGGGTCAGAGTAGTACTTTTGGGTATGGCTCCCCCACTCCACTTTGTGCCTTTGGGGAGCGACTTTTACCCTCCCTGAGCAACACTACATCTTTTTCCTGGATAGCTGAAAGTCCCTTGGTCCCAACATATATAGCGCATGGCCCAGGCACACTGAAAAAAAGAACTAGGAGTATACAGACAGCAGGCTACGGCACTGGCCGAGCACACAGCTGTCAGCTGAGCTTCAGTCCTCCCTCTTCTACACAGCTGCCCCTGGGTACTGCAGACCCTACCTGAGGTCCTGTAACTGAGGGTCCAAAGGAGAGTGACACTGAGCACTCAGAGGCCTTGGAGTCACACGGGTGGGTGTCTGGCTAAGGCTACTACTCTCCTGGTGGTCTGCAAAGGGCCATGTGTGGGCAGAGGCAGGTAGTGCTCTCTGTTGCCTTGTCTCAGCCACCAGCTCCAGCTCTGAGGGCATCCTGGGATGGAGACTACAGGGTGCCCTGGGCTTGAGACAGAGCAAGAAACTGACAGAAGGCCTTTTTGACTGAGGAATACTAAGATTCAGTCCAGGGATTGGAGAGATTACACAGCAGTTAAGAGTACTGGCTGCTCTTGTAGAAGATCTAGGTTCAACTCCCAGCATTCACATGGCAGCTTACAACTGTCCCATGGGACCCAATACCCTCTTCTGACCTCCTTGGGCACCAAGCACATACATCGTGTACAGACATACATTCAGGCAAAATAATCATACACATACAAATAGATTTTAAAAAATCAGTCATACTTTCCACCAGGCTGAGTAGGAAGGAACTAGCAGAGACTGACACACAGACGGGACTCCTAAGGACCACACACAGCCCAGTTTTCCCTGAGTCTCAGCAGCTGGGGGTGTTTTTCTGAAGAAGCTGGCCAACAGGAAAGATGACTGGCACCAACAAGTAGGCTGCAGGCTGGCCCTGAACTTTAGAGTGTTCTTTTAAAATGTGCTCATATGACAACTTTTCGTAGTAACGGATACTCGGGCAAGATTAGAAGTATATGGTCCTCTATCACATGAGGGCACAGGGACCATTGCAGCCTGCCCTGCCCCCTCTGAATCTTGGGGGTGGGACGTTCAGCTGCCAGTCACCTGCTGATGAAGCTCCAGCACCCTCCACCTCCAGGGTAGGACCTAGAGGAATGAGAGCCCACCACAAAGAGGAAAAGGGGCTGGCTCAGTGACAGAAAGGCAGCCAGCCAGTCCCATCTGCTGTGAGAGGAGGCTCTATTTTGAGTCTGTCTTCACCCAGGTTTAATTACACTCAACACCACAGGATGCCCTGGACAGTTTGAGATTTTTTTACTTATGAGATGCAAGCTTCCAGAATCTCCTACCATGTGTTTGTGCCGCTTGCTTCAGCAGGAAGACTTATGACAGCTCCTGTGTCATCAGAGACTGCAGTGGCTCTGACCAGTGAACCTACAGAGACCAGAAACGTCTGCCGACCAGAAAATAAGTTTCTAAAAATCACAAACTCCAGTAGGATCAACATTCTGAGAAATTTTCAGCTAGGCAAATCCATTCCAGTTGGTCTTTGCTAGCCAGCTACCAGAAAGGGATGGATCCACTGGAAAAGGATGAGTCCACCCTCAGGGCTGGCCACGGGAAACAGAGGTGCCCAGGGCAAGCTGACAAGACCAGAAAGACACCAGCAAGAAGAGACGCCAGAAACATCGAAGCCTTGAGAGAGAGGCAGTGGCAGGCATCACGCCCTGGGGAAGCAGGCCACACTCCTGCCCTTTTGGCCAGCTCCCCTTCACCTCACTCAGACAGTGGTGCTGGGAGCCTGATACTCAGGAGAGAGTGGCTCCCCTGTGTCTCTCTGCATCTCAGGCCAGGGGAGACACTGGCCAGAAAGAGCTCAACAGGCTTCCCACACGCTCTGAACAGAGGAGTCACCCCCATCAGGACAGCTGGCAGCCTGCAGCTAACTGGTGTGTTTCCCAGGAAGGCTCTTCCAATACAAGACGAAGGGGATCTGCTTATCTGGGACCAAGGCAGGAGTCCCTGTGGCCCTGCCACTCTGCTGCCTGCAGAAAAGAGCCCCACCTCTTGGAGCCCAGCTGCCTCCCAAGTTCTTTCCCCACAACATCCCTTTTTGCCCTCCCTGAACACCCAGCATCCAAACACTGTAGGGTTCTCTAACCCCCCAAATCTCCCTCGGTGCCCTATAGACTTTATAGTAGTCACCCCAATTCACAAACCCCAGAGGACCACGGCACCCGCAAGGGACATGAGGTCCAGCCCGGCAGGGACCAGGACACTCTCTCACTGACCTTCTCCACGGTGCCCTGTGCCTTGCACACAGCAGGAGCTGCTCAACTGCGATAACCAGCAATGGCTTGAAAGGTTAAGAGGACAGGGAGCGGAAAGAAGGTAACTGGTTCTGTCCACAGTGGCAGGAGCTCTCCTGGGAGTCTCTCCTACTTTGGGCAGTCTCTTCACAGGAATATGGAGCTCCTACAAAAACCGGCCTACCCTCTCCCTGGGAAGGCAGGGTAAAGACTAGGTTCAGGGCTGACTGAAGTCATCTGCAACCTCTGGTCCTTAGTAGTCAGGGCACTGTGAACTACACACACGGTAGCTTGGCTACCGTGCACAATCTGCAGTTTGACACTTGTCCTCACAAAGGAAGTCTAGTGTCCTAGGAGGCTGTTGCCTTTTTGTTGTTGTTTTAAGAAAGAACGAACAAAGCAATGGAGATACAGGCCTGAGCTACCTGCCAGGCAGGGAGACAGGAGAGAACTGCGGGAGAGAGGCTACCTCTGCCTCTGTATCAGGCCAGGACTGGGAAGATGGACAGCTGGCAGAAGCCAAGCACATCAAACACACATTCTTGAAATCACAGGACCAGCAGACATGGAGGTGTTCCTGGTCACAGGGGAAGCAGGGAGCCGGACTGAGGGCTGAGCATGCGGTCTGCACTGTTCCCTGAAGCGAGCCGTGACAGGTGCAAGCAGAAAGACAAAGCCTGGAGAACAGAGTGTGGTCAGGGTTAAGGGCAGCACGGGCAATATTGGTGGAAGCAGTGTGGGTGAGCAGGTGAGGATGAGCACAAACAGCACACGTGACAGAATGGTGGGTGAGATGGATGGCTGTGAAAGGGCGTGGCACCCTAGGTTCCCTAGGAGGCCCACCCTCCACAACCTGGGGCACGGGGCTCCATGGTGGCTCTGTCCATGCTAACAATGGGGTTGAGTAGGCATCACCCACAAACACAGATACCAGCCCCCAAGGCTCCTGTTCTTGTCCGCTCTGCAGATACAGACCATAGAACTTGGCTAGATGGGGCCTTTTACCTCTAACCGAGCCACCTCTCCGTGCTGACCTTGGTGTACCCCACTCCTCGCTATGTGACTGGCTGACTTGAGCCAACCTCCCCTAAGCTGGCAGGGCTGTTTTGTGCATTTGGCATAGTGCTGCTGCCAGAAGACCTGGACGGATTTGGGAAGAAGCTGTGTAAAAAACTCCAGACCATCCACAGGGCAAGCCCTCTAACCTCTGAGGCCTTTCCTGGCTTTGACATTCTCAAGTCATGGGAGCATGACAGGGAAACAGCAAGGTTCTTCATTCATTAAACACTGCTACTGACATACCCTGAAAGCCAACTAAGCCAGATCAATGAAGGCCAAAGACATTTAGGAATGGCCCAATTCCATGCACCCTTCACTGAGGAACCTCCAACAAGGACAGAAACAGAGAAATATAATCTGAAAAAGATGGCCTCGTACCTGGCCTGGAAAGAGATTCGACCATACTCTTTCAGCTCTGTCCCAACAAACAGGAAGCTCTCTTGGCTGCTCTCTGCTTGATTTTCTTTTAGGGAAACAAGGCTGCTGTCAAGCCTGGTGGTGGCTGTGAAGATGGAGACATGCTATCACCCTGTGGTCACCTACCGGGAGCCTGAGACTGAGAATACAGTGCTATGTGGAGAAGTCTCATTGCCCATACGTGTACATGTGTGCACACATCTGCACCAACTAACATGTGGAGTAGAACAAGAGACTCTACCCAACTTTTACCTTCTGCCATCTGACACGTACCCACACGACCGCCGGGAGCCCCTGAACGGTTACAATGTACTTCCCATGTCACTTTTTCCCTAGACAGGAAGTCTCAATATGAAGTGTGTGGGCCAATTCCAGGACACACAGGAACAAATTGAGTTGGCAGAACAGCTGTATCATCTGCACATTCCATCTCAAAACCCCCCCCCCCTTTCCTTCCGCCCTGCCCTTCTCCCTCTCCATCTCAGTGTGGTCAGTCTACTGTGGCCTCAAGGGCCAATCCCAAAGCTTTCACCAAGTGTGACGGGCTGCAAGAAGCGTGACCTCTAGTGCAAGCAGCATGGGATTGCAAGCCCGAGCAGTTCAGTGAAGCTGGGTCTTGGAAGGAGCTACTGTTAAAAGGCAATACCTGATGACTCATTTGGCACTGCCTACACAGCTTCTGAGGACACACAGCTGGAAAGCTGGGGTAAAACCAAGAATGAGGACAAACCCCAGACCTGGGCTTCCACTCTTTGAGGTACTACTCAGTTCCTGTACCTACTTCACTGAAGACCTGAAGAACTGCATCTCGGAAGAGGTCAGGCTGTGCAAATACTTTCAATACCCTTGAGGCAAACAAAGCCCTTGTCTAAGGAGGTTGAGCATGTCATCAATGGAGCTAAGCCAGAACTCAGAGGTCTCTGGCTCCAGGCCCTATAGGCCCTTGCCCCTCCATCTGACTTCAAACAACTCCTTCTCGGAAGTGGTATCAGGCTAGAGGCAGCCATCACCCTAGTTGCTCGGGGAGGGTGACTCTGACTCAAGAGGAAGCATGAATACCCCTGTCATCCTCGGTCAGGTCATGAAGCGGGAGAGGAGTGGGTGCTGTGGCTTCAGCTACCAGCCCTGACTTGCAATGTGCTGCTTCTGCTCGGGGCCTGGATCTCTCCCTAGGAACCAGAGAAACTGATGAAAAGGACCCTTAGCCTCTCAAGAGTAGAGCTATTTTAGGGCTCTAATTATTTTCCTGTTACAGACATTTTTTAGAGGGTGTAGAGGCTGGGGGTCTAGAGGCAAATGCTTCTCCACACACTGGTGTGCGGGAACCCAGTGGCTCCATAGTTAACAGGAATTATTTTGAAACCACTGAAAGTGCCAAACTCCCAGAACAAAAAGCTGTTTCGTTAGCACCATGGACCTGCCACACCTACGCCATCCTGAACTCTGCAGTAGTACCCTCATAGCTCTATGGCCACATGTGCCCTCATGGTCAGCAGTGCCATCAGGGCCCAGTGATGACACAGGCTCCTCTGAGGCACTCCTGCCTCCCTCCTTCCTGACCCTAAAAGCATAATCAGTCCTGTGGGGTGACAGCCAAGTCCATGGTAGCTGTCTGAGCTAGCTGGGGGGCTGCAGAGCTGGTAAAGGTCCTCCCCAGACCAGGAGCACATGACAGGGTCACATGGCTCATGGACACTGAAAAAGGCAGCCTGCTCTCCTAAGAACTTTGGCGTGGTGGCTGGAGTATAACAGAAACTCAGCGCAAGGGTCTACTTCTACTGTGCTTTCTCAGTATCATCAAGAGTGAAAGGTTGGAACAGGATGGTTCTCCCAATTGAGTTAACAAAGAAGGGGAAGAGGCTCTCACACAGGGAGATCTGCTGAGCTGGAGACTGGAGGATCTGGGGGTCAGTTCCTCTCGTTTCTGCTCTAGAGAACTGTAAACACGTCACAGTCACTGGGAGGTGGTGGAGACAGGCACGCACACAGATCCTCAGTCTCTTTTTCAACACACACATTCAGGTGTGCTGCTCTCCCAGGAAATCACCAAACACCAGCCCCAGAGGAGCGCCCTAGCCATAGCACCAGCCTTCCCCAAGCTTTTCAGAAACTGATCTCAGCACAGCAAGTCCATGCTCTCCAGGAATCTGCATACTAGGCAAGCCTCAGCAGCGTACTAGAGCCAAGGTAGCTTAAGCCCTGCCCCCTCAGCTCTCCGCTGGACCTCAAAGTCAGCTACCATGTCACCCAGAGAACATCCTGACAGGGGAATAGCCCTGGCGCCAATCCTACCCTCGCAGGAATGTCCCATCACCACCCTTGAAGGCAGAGCAAGGCCTGTCTCCCCAGAGCCCGGATGGGACAGTGACACAGGAGTGAGGGCTGGCATTACTGTCACCTCTCTAGGGTTCCACTTCAGTGACCCTCCAAGACCATCGGTTTGCTTATCCCAAGTACTGTCATAGCTTGTCACTATATAGGTGAGAACATGAAGAGATTAAGCTACAGGCCAGCATGCACGCCTCCTAATGTTAGTAAGGAATGTGACTGGATGGTCGCCACCTGCCTCATCCCACATGGAACACACAGCCTTACAAACGGTTGGGCTGGCCCCGTTAGCACCCTAGATGCCCAGAGTGGCAGATTTAGTATTAGCTATGGCCCACCTACAGCCATCAAGGACAGAGCCTTGACAATGTGCTACAGACGGATGTTGGCCACATGGAGCTGACAGTGCCAAGAATCACTCCAGGTAGCCTACAGGGTCTTCCAAATGTTACTCAAAGAAGATGTTGGCACCCCCCGTTTTACAGGTAGAAAAATGCTAGTTTGCTCAAAAGCAAACTTCCTCAGCCAGACCTGCTCCTCCCTTGCTTCCCAAGTGGGCCAGTAGGCAGATGGCGACTCTGAGCATGTCTTGGAAGCACAAGAAGCACTGTGAATCCATGAGGAAAATGAACGGCCGCAACATTGCCCGTGTCACCCCAGACCCAGCACCCCCCTCACCAAAACAAAGCGACGAATGAAGTCGCTCAAGCACCCTCCCCACAACTGGTGTGCCGCCCTGGGCACAGTAGGGAGAACAGGGACTATACCGTCCGGCGTCGCCTGCTGATGGGGTTTTTTACATTTGACGTAATCGTGGTCAATCGGAGTGGCTGTGTAAGGTGGGGATGTCAGACCTGGGCCAGAGGAGGAGGGGAGGGAGGCTCCGGGGCCCGGCAGTGTCCCAGCTGAAGAGTGGGAGTCCTCATCCACCAGGCAGGCCTTCTCCCTGTGGGCCAGAGGCACAAGTCAATGTCCACAATGTGATGAAATAAACGTGCTACTCTGGTTCAGCACCCTTCCCAGGGTCTGCTGCTCCATATACCATGAGCAGTCCCTATCTCATTTGGCTTGAGCTTCAAGGACTTCCCCATATCACCTCCAGCAGCCTCCAGCCTCTAACTGGATGCTGGATACCTTCTGGCCAGGGTCTAACAGCATCTGGTCTCAGGCCCAGGACACCCTGACAGCAAAGTGACAAGCGTTTCCTCAGCACGCACACCAAGTCAGAGCCTTTCTGCAGGACAGCTCCACACGGCCTATCCCCCAAGTGGGCAGACACAAACAAGTACACACTAGTGCAGGCTCACACATGTACAAGGGTTTCTGCTACAACACTGGTAAGGAGGAAAAGAAGGGAAGGGGAGTAGAAATATCCTTCCTGTTCATGGAAATAATCACATAAAACACAGGATATCCACACTATGCAGCAAGAGGTGTGAGGCAGCAAAGAAGTACAAACCAGGGTAGCGCAGATGTCTTTGGGTGTCCCAGACCCACCATTGAAGGAAAGAGCAAACTAGTACAACACCTTCAGCTGTTATGTTCTTTGTTGAAGTTTGAGGACAATTTTACCAGAGTTTGAGAGAAAGGAAAAAAAAAAAAGGCAAGTCAACCTGTAAATCCCCACAAGGGCCAGGAGGAGGGAGACGAGAAGAGAGAGGCAATCCTGCCATTTGAGTTAGGGTCTGAGAAAGCAGGCAAGTCCAACAATGGAGTTTGGCAGACAGCCACGTGGCACTGGGTGAGGGAATCTTCAGAGAACGAAGGAGAAGTAGTGTAAGCAGGTTTACACTTTTGGCCAGTCAGCCTTTGAGATAAAAAGGGATAGAAACCCATAAAAGCAAGCGACCTGCAGGAGGCGGCTCCTCCGTAAGCAGCTTTGCTTTGTGCATTTGTTTTTTTATAAAGGAACCTGGAGGGTACTTCCGCAGCAGAACACTTGCCTAGCACGCATGGTGCCCTGGGTTTAATCCCTTAGTGTCACAGAAACACAATCAACCTGCAATTTCATGCATACAAATAATTGTATACAATATACAGAAAACTATTCAAGAAATTAAAATGAAAAATGACCAATTCTGGTGACAAGAGATCTTGCTACGATCTATATATGTAAGTCTGATTTCCTGTAACTACAATGTATCCAAGTATTATTTGTATAATTATTTTTTAAGACAAAATTATGATCAAGGAAAACATCAGTTTACCCTGGAAACCTTTTATGACTAAAAACACCTACCTAGATCTTTTGAGCACAGAATACCAACCTAAGTGACCTTACCACCTAGGGGCTCATCTCTCCCACAAGTAGAGGAAATACTATTGTGCAGGGTTGAGCACTGCTCACTGGAGGCACAGGTCATGTGACTACCCATAGCCATGAGCAGACAGTTCCTGGGAGCAGCTCCTCAGCTGCGTCCTGCACTATGTCACACTCAGGCAGGTAAGACCCCAGAGATGGGGAGAGGTGAACTGAGCAACAGGACGGGGGCACCAAAGTAAAAAGTGTCTGGGCCACAAAGTCAACTTGTATCAGGAGAAGAGAGTGACCAGGCCCTGGCAACTGAGGAAACCACACAGGATCCTGCTATTCTGCTTCCCTGCTCTCCCTGGCACTGAGAGGAGAGACTCATACACTGGGCCGCAGGTCACCCAGCTGGAGTCTTGAGTAAGAGGAAAAGTAGAACCTAATCTTTTCCTATGTTCTGCACAGGACAAAGCTCAGTGGAGCAGGAGGAGGGGCTGCATATTCCCCAAGACTCAGCCTTGAGGGTAGGGCAGCTCCAGCCAATTCCACAGAGTAAGGAGATCAGGGACAGCAGACATTCTTCCCCAAATTCAACAGAAATAGCCAGGCTCCACAATCAGAGACTCTAAGTTCTGTTCCTACACTCTGAATACCACACAACAGCAAACGGACCAGTGGGGGTGCGTGGGTGGGATTGCAAGCGAGCACTCACTTTTCTGAAGCTTTGGGTGTGTTCTTCTCCTCGCCCCTGGCAAAAGGTCCTTCGGCGGCTTCCTTCATAAAGCTGACCAGGACCTCTGCGCCAACCCCAGAATCAGGTTTGCCCAGGAGCTTCAGGATAGAAGCATGGAGCCGGAAGTACACCTGGAACAACACCTCTGGCATAATAAGCAGCCTTCTCCAACTCAGGCCTGTTCCACAGGTGAAGCAGCCACAATGGAAACAGGCTGCTGCCTGGGAGACAAGCCACCACACACCGCCTGTCTTCTTTAGCTTTTAACAACAACACCGCCACCGCCTATAACTAGTCACAAATAAGCCCTGAAAATTAAAATGGACACTGCTGGCACGTGGTGGGACAATGATAGTAACTGCCAGTGGGCGCTGCCTCAAGATCTGATGTAGCCCAGGCTAGACTCAATCTTGCTATGTAGCCGAGGATGGTCTAAAACTCTCGATCCCTGTCTCAACTACCCAAATGCAACATTTCTTTGTTTGCTCACAAGATTGGCAAATATTAAAGGGGGAGGGGGGTCGTAGAATGGCTAGAGAACCAACATGCTCACCAGTGTCATTCTCTAGAGTAACTGGATACCATGTCAGAATGGTAAACAGTATACAACTCCATCTTTAAACTTCTATGAGCTCTCTGATACAAGGCATAGGGGTGTGTACTTCCTCCTATAATCAGGGCAAAGCAATGTAAGAGGCCAAGCTCACAAAGAGGCTATTCAGATAAGCAAGTGCTCTGCGCAACTGGAAGGCATGGGGCAGGCAGGAGAGCTTACCATATCTCCCACACCACCTTGTCCAAAGGAAATGTGAGCTGCTAAAGCCTAGAACTGTGTTCCTACCTACATAATAGGAAAAGACACCCAGGCCTTTAAGAACATAGCTAAACTACTAGTACAGATTATGGGGTGGAGGGGACCAGGGTCACTGGGAACTTTTATATTCTTGTGAATTTTATGACTCTCTTAAAAAAATGAATACATATAGAATTTATAATCAGGGAAAAAAATCCAAAAAACAAAGCAAAAAATCTATGTCCACAGAGACAGAAAAATAAGGAAGAAACAGATTCTGCCTAAATTCCAGGACGCTCACCAGACACGTGCGACTGGCGAGGATCAGCGAGTGCAGCTTCTGAAAGGGTACATGGTCAGGGCCTGGGAAGCTTTGAGTCCTGGGCTGAGTCAAGAAACCCAGGATTTCCACTCACGTTCTTTGTTTCCTCGCCCCTAAGAGAGCTGGACAGGACAGCTATGAACAATAGCACGAGCTGCATCCGAAGTGTTCTGGAAATCAGAGCGAGTCCCCGCAATAAAGCACTGCTCTTGTTTTGAGCAGCAGTAGAATCAAAACAAAACATTCTGTGATCAAGAGCAGCCTGCTTACCCTGGCCTAACCTGCTTAGCTGGGTGGCCCAGGAACAGGCCGAGGCCCCATTTGGCCTTAGGTGCCTATCTGCACCCTAGGGACAAGAGTGGGCACCCATCCTGCTGCCAGGCAACAGGTCTGACTGCCTGTGCAGCTATGGACGCTGCACTGTAGTATCAGTGAGAACGTCGATGCTGCAGAGGAAGGCTGTTTCCTCTGAGAAATGAGAACAAAATGCTCGTTCTCTCCGAAAGGATGGCAAGCACTCTCAGGGAAAGAGAGAACAGGCTGTTTTAATTCAATTGAACATGAAGCTGCTGAGCAGAGAGGCCACTGGTGAGGGCTGCAAGGGAGTCACTGGAACTGTGAGCTCCATCCCCAGGGAGACAGGGCGAGCAGACCCTCCTGCCCTGCCTTCCTACCCTGGACCTGCAGTGTTACCTCCAGGGCTTCCATGGCCAGCTCAGGTGGATTGTGGTAGTGGATCTTCTTAGGGTATCGGGCAGCCTCTTCGTGCAAGTAGTGGCCAGCCTGCCGGTAGTGCAGCAGGTACACGGTCGGAGGCTGCTGCTGCTTCTCCGCCACCTTGCCCAGCATGTAGTGAATGAGCCATTCCTCCTCGTCGCCGTCACCCTCACAGCGGGCCGCAGACGTGAAGCAGTGCCTGGCTGTCTCCAGCATGCTGTCCCGCCGATCCTCCATCTGTAACGAGATCATAAGCCCACAGACTGGCCTTAGGTGCAATTGCCTGCTCCTGCCCAGGGGTCATGGTTTTCTTGGATGAAGCCAGCTGACTTGTTCACAGACTCATGTTCTTCTCAGTGACCCTGAGACCCAGAACTGTCGTCAATGAGGTGTGGAGCTTGGGAGCTCCTTAAAAGCATGCGAGGTCCAGAGCTGGGCTCAAATTCAGGTCACTTCTCATCAACATCCTTTCTTTTATCTTCTTCCTGAAGCACCTAACAGTATGAGCTTACAACGTTCCCACTGATCTCTCCCTAGGGTGCCCAACTATAGCCTCTGGGCTTGTGTAAGGACTGGTGCCATCAGCCATCAACATGGGGAAGAAGACTGACCAAGTATGCCTTCTCAGTCTTAGAAATTCAGGCATCCTCCTTTACAGGATGAACCTCCACTGTAGGGAGTGACCACCTTGCTCCCACTCTCTCGGTGGGGCAGGCAAGCAGAGCTAAAGAGGACACTCATGCAGCCCTCGCCTCACAGCCCTGGAGGGAACTGAACCTAGTACCCAGTCCACATCTCACAGCACCGGACAGAGGGTAAACCTCTGGGATATAATGGGACCCCTGCCTCTTACCCTTTCAAAGAGACATGCTCCATCTGTAAAGATACCAGAGCTCCATAAGACCCACCGACCTGGAGTCTGCATTTAGCCAGGATATAGGTCAATTTGCAAGAGGCCTTCCAACTTAGCTGCCTCTTTTCCTACTTCTTTACACACACATTCCTTTATTCCAGAGCTCCTGGGCAGGGGACACAGTGAAGAATGCTGTGTGTGCTACAGAGGCAGCTACTTGGGGCATTCCAGGCCTCTGTCCCCTTTCACTGTGCCCCTGACTTGATGGCAGGGAGGCTGTAGCCTCTTCTCAGCTCACTTCAGGGACCAGAGCAAGGGGGTAGGGGTAGGGGCACAGCACTGGTCTCTGTCCTTCATGGCACCCTGCCCTACTTGCATCTGCTGGGCAGAGGCTCATTTTTGTGAACATCCCAAAGCCAATAGCTGACTCGGGGGACCTGTGCTTAACCACATGCTCTGTTGGTCATGTTCTAAGAAGTTCCTGGCCATCTAGGAACTACAAGTCCATCTCTGAATGAAATGCAACAAAAAGAATCATAACACAGGGCCAAGCACGGCTCAGGGATTCTATCACATGGCCCCTAAAATGGGGCTGGGCAGCAAACGTGTTAAGTAAATGTAGCTCTTCTGCTCCCACTGCTCAGTAGCTGTGCAGCACTGCCGCTGGCCCGATGTTTGCTAAGTTCAGCGGGCACAATACCCCACTCAGGAAGAAAAAGGACCGTCACCGAGTGTGTGTGTCTGCACAGCCCCTCAGAACAGGATGACACCCTTACTCGTGGCACTTCAGCCTCCCACGTATTGGGTGCCTGTGCCCTGCAAGGCGGCTGAGGCAGGCATCATGAGTGACCTCTCCCAATGCTGCCTGGGAGAAGGAACGGTCAGCTTCATACGAAGCCTGAAGCAGAGAGAGAACATAAAGTCACTCCCTCCAAGTCACTTGGTTAGGAAGCTCTGGTCCCTGATTCTTTCTCTGTGCCTCAGGACTGACATCATAGGAATGTGTCCATTTCCCCACACCACCTCTGGTGAGTTTGCAGGCAAAAGCTAAGAATGTACCCACTCAGGTATGGCAAACATGTCCAAGAGCCCATTTCTCAGACATGGTAAGTCCAGATACAGCCCAGGCAACCAGGGGACCACATCCTAGGAAGCTGCCTCCCCAGAGGTGGAAAGAGTCAGGGACCACAGGGCAGTCCTGTAAGGTAGTAAGCACCCCAGATAACGAGGCCAAGCCTTTCTCTCCCTCCAAGACTCCCGGATCCCTGGGCCTCCCATCTCCTCCTACTGTCTAGCTCCTTCAGGGAGGCAGATGCCTCAGAGCTGCCTGGGATAACAGTGGCCATCAGGTAAACACCAAGGTCTTCCTGAGGCCATGAGCCTAAGCAGAAGAGAACTGGACCAGGAAAAGATGGTTCATGTCCAGTCTGGCCCTGCCTGCGGGGGCTGTGCAAATGAAGTTCTACAAGAGGTGCAGAGACGGATCCTCCTGGCTCTCGGGACATCTTCCTGCAAAGTATGTGTGAAATCTCCGCCGGGATCAGAACAGGAAGATCAGGGGAGACCCTAAGATCCAGACTTCCTTACCTCAGATAGCAGAGGATAACCGTGTTCCTAATATTTCAAGGCCACCCAAGAAGTCAAGCTATTTAGCAGCAGGTGCAAAGAGGATCTGGGCCTTGAGACAAACAAAACGGCTATATAGCCACTATGACAAAGTCAGGTTACACATTTAAAAGGGCTGTACTAGACCCACAGAAATTAACCTGAGTAGAGCTCAACAGTATAGGCTGAGGGAAAAGGGAAGCCAGACACTGCATTTAGTTCAACAGTACCTGGGCTGAAAGAAAAATTCCAATAGGCAAACCCTAGATTTCTCTAAATGCACACACTTGGGTGTAAGAAGAGCTTGGTTCATTTAAAGTCTAGAAAGATACAAATTGGACAATAACTTCTTAAAGAAGGTGAGGCTTAAGATGAAAGCCATGCAGGCCCATCTCCACTTGCTGTCTGCCTTCTGTTGGCAGTGGGCTGGGACCTGAGGCCACTTCTCTCACAAAGATCCTCTGCCACTGGCGTCAAGCTTATCCCTGAGATGTCACATATAAACGACTGGAAAAAAACTAAATAAAATAAAATAAAACACAGTAACCACCCAGGAGCTTACAAAAGCATGGCTTCTGTGTGTGGGTCCCTGGTGTGTCCTGTTAACAAGCCCTGCACCCACCCAAGAGATTCCGCCAGGTATGGGAGCTCCTATTCATCTGTAGAGCTCTACGGTCTGGACACTGAAGGAAGGAAAGCGTCAGGCACCGAGGAAGAAGGCAACGTCACTGGGTGAGGCCTCAGACAGCAGCCCTCAGTAGAGCCCAGTGTTGTGCTTCCAGCCTGTCCTAGACAAGTGGGAAGATTCTGAGCCTTTATGCGTGAGAACTGAGAATTAATACTCCTGAAAGGCACAACAAATTCAAAGCTCCTGGGGAAAGGGAGGCAGCTCCCAAATAGTTTTGCAAAAGTAGCTTCCTAGATTTATGCTGCAAAGGTAAAAGGGGTGTGTCACATAGTCACACAACTGATTGAAAGTTGGGATCCCTAGAGTCAACTTAATCTCTGTTCGCTAAAAGAAAACATTCTTGGAATTGCCAAAGTTCTAGTTACATAAGATTCAGGAGACACTTACGCTATTAATTTTTTTTCATAAGGCCAATGGCATCTTTTATTCACTATTTATTATAATAACTCAGTCCTCACAAAGTAGATTTACTTCATGACTCTTTCCCAGGGCTGAAATCCTCAAACAGTAGCCTGGCATTCATTGTAGATAGTTAGGGATGTGACTCAGATTATAAGACTGGCCATCTCTAGTGGTGAAATTTATTGTTGCATTCTTCACCATGCTTTTCGATATCATCTGAAGAGATCAAAGCCTCTGAGAGCCCATATCTTACTCTGCAGGGTCCTGGAAGCTGTAGGGACCTTGGCACAATGTCAGTTCACCCTCAAGGAGACAGCACTTTCAGAGAACCGCAGTGGCATAGCTGCTAAGGGTCTTGTTTGGTCCTCCAGTAATGGCACAACAGAGTTAGTAATGCCATCATCTTGCCTGGGGTTTCAATCACAGATGAACGGTGCAAAACTTGAAACCAAGCACTGTTTACCTGACTGGCCAGCCACTTCAACAGCCTACTCTCCTCAGAGACCTTTCTCAGCTGTGGCATCTTACTACCCTGCTGGCCTAAACTTGTTGGCACAGGGATGTAGTAGCTCTGTGGCAGACTCTGTGCTCAACAAGCACAGAATCCTGGGTCTGATCTCCAACACCCTCACTACTCCCCAAACTATGTCAGCATGATTCCTTCACATCTGTCTGAAGGAAACAATGGTGCTGAGCAGTACTGCAATCAGCAGAACTGCAGGTCAGACCCAGTATTTTGCACTAAAGGAATACTGCACACCAGTATTTTAAATCCTAATCCTAATACCAGGTCAAGAGTTTTACCATGGTTCAAATAGAGAAGAGGTGCCTACTTCAACATCTCTTGGCCAATATCTCTTCTCTACCACTCAACTACACTTGGACTGATGATCAGTTCATCAGGTCACAGTAGTCTACCTCTGAAATTGTTGTCAGTGGAGGGTGCCCAAAGACAAGGAACAAAGTTATTACTGACCAGGATACAGCTCAAACCTCCCAGAGAGCTCACATGAATGTGGGGTAAGAACAAAGAACAGAAGGGACCTTAGGACACTCTAGCTAGACAGGGGATGGCAGGCCCTTCTGCAGCACCCCTCCTCACCTGCTGCACAAGCTCAGGGGGCAGTTCGGCTCTCCACTGCTTCAGCTGGCGGGAAGCGAATGAGTGTAAGGCATAGGACATGGTGCCATACTCAATCCACAAGGATAGATTGGAGCTGTCAATTTCAAGGGCCCTCCGGAAGCAGTTCAGAACAGGTGTGGCATGTTTCCAGATTGGTCCATCGCTCTTCAGCTCATTTGAGTTCAGCTTGTCCTGAATTCGGCTGGCCCGGGCCAGAGCCATGCCTGCCCAGGAATCGAACCTAGGGTAGTGACAAAAGCACCAGCTAAAACACTATTGTCCTGGGGGATGCAGACACTACGACCTGGTCATCAGGCAGGCACTATAGAAGGTCTGCTCCTACACAATGGCTCAGAGCCCAGCTTGGCTGTTCCACACAGTCGACTCATGATCTAGAATAGCTTTGTCAAAGCCTCAATCCGTACATCATCACACATATTTAAGGTCTACCTCCTGAGGATCAAGTATGGTGTGCTCTACTGGAAGTGACTCCCAACCTAAGCATCTGACCCAGGTACAGCACCACACAACCCATATCCAGGAGCTCAGGCCTGCAGGCATGCCTGTGGCTCACAAACAACAGGACCCCAGGAGAAAGAAGTATCCAGAGTCCATATTTGGCCCCTGAGGCCCTTTCACACAGGTGATGTCTTATACACTTGCTTCTCTATTCGGACCCCAGCCCCTTCTTCCCTTGCCCAGGGAGGACTGTGGCAAGGTGAACTCTGATTTCCTAAGGCAGGCAGTTCCGTGCTCACCCATGGTCCAAGGGCTGCCAAGTTTGCCTGCAGTGCTATGCCTTCAGATAGGCCTTCGGGCTGGCTATAGGCCAACCCTAATTAAAGAGTCTGTGGTATCTATTCCAAACACATATCAGTTGTCCTGGTTCCTGCTATCAGGAATGGAAGCAGCACAAGACCAACAGTCTGGGGCTGGGCAGTGCTTCCTTGCCCTATACTCCAAGACCCAAAAGGTCACCTTGTACCTTTGCGGTCCCCAATATGCCTCCCAGAGGACTCTGGGAAAGAAGTCTTCTCCCTTGCTCAAGAATGCTAATCCTTTTTTAAATCCCCTTTTCCTTATCTTGCTACAGACAAGGAAACTTAAACTGACTCACTGGAGAAGAGGCTGAACTAGAGTCAGCAGGCCTCCTGGGAGCAGCCCAGCTCCGCACATCACCCACCTGTTGGGGCAGATGCAAATGTCATGCATGTAGAACTTGATAGCTTTAGATTGTTCCTTGTTTTTGAAATGATAATCAGCCAGGAGGTAGTAGAGCTCATTTACCACTGGAGGGGTGGGGTCTGCCCCTTCTGGAAGGCAGGGGACCTGGCACGAGAGAGGACAAGTTTAGGAGACCTGTCAACCCGTCTTCCTCTGATCCTTGGCAGGTGGTGCTGAGCAGACATGAAGCCATGCTTGAGGGGAAGCCCCATTACCCCATGTTCCCGAGCCCCACCTCAGCTGAGGTTCCTTCAATGTAGGCAGAGACTTTGTCCATGCTCAGAGCTGGCTTCTCTGTGCGGGGCACGATGGTAGCAATTCTTTTCAACAGGTTGGCCAAGTCAGCAGAAACAGTGCTGGTCTTGTAGCTATCAAATTCAGGGAGGGTCTTGGGCTTAAAATACTCAAACATAAACAGGGCATCCTCCCATATAAGATCCACCTGAGAAAAGACAGATGCACACTCATAGAACAGGCAGAGTAAGGAATAAGGAAAAGCTCCTCTACTGGAACACACTGTGCTCCACGTACACGAGGTCACAGAATGCTGGTGAACATAAAGCAAATTTCCTGTCCTACTGTTTCTTTAAATCTGCAATGGCCAGGGTAAGCCTCCATTCCAACTGCCTAAAAAGCTTAAGTCTTATTTTCTTTTTGGGCTGGCATAACATAATTTACTTAGAATTAATTTCCAAAGTCTCAAGCTTCCCGAGAGATATCACTGCACAAAATAATAATGTTATTAATGTTAGGGTTATAAGTCTCAAGCAGAAATATTTAACTTTCTTAATGAATGAGAGTAAATGATAAAGACAATTCTATATTAAATATTGAATTTTTAGTACTGTTAGTCAAGAAATTTTTTAAACCTTATTTTACTTTTTATTTATGTGTGAATGTATATGCCGCATATGTACAGGTGTGCACACAGGCCAGAAGAGGGCATCGGATCCCCTGAAGGAGTTACAGCCGCCTGTCATGGATGCTGGAAACCAAGCTCAGGTCCCCTGCAAGAGCACACGTGTCCTCATCTCTGAGCTACCTCTCCACTCATTTCACTGGATCTTTGTAGTCCAGGCTGGCTGTGAACTCACTGTGAACTTCTAACCCTCCTGCCTCACTCCCCAATGGTGTGTTCCACCACACCTGGTTTTATATAATGCTGATGATAAAACCCAGCATTTTATCTATGCTAGACAAGCATTCTACCAGATGAAGAAATGACTTTTAAGACCCATGCCTGGCTAAAAAAGCAAATATTGAAAACTGAAGGTTTCATGTGATCTATGAAACCATGTGTCTTGGCTAGATGTGTTTGTGTGTGGGGGGGTGTTCTATCATAACTGGGAAACTGAGCCTTCCACACCTCTGGGCTGAGTGGATGTGCCGTCCTAAGGAGCCTATACTATATAGAGTGTAGGATATCTAAGACTGGAGAACGGTTGATGACATTAGCCATGACGTAACACACCCAATAGTGCTCTGGGAAAAACAAATCAAAAAGAAAAATATCTATGGAATTATGCATGTAAACCAAACTACAAATAAACCTATGAACAACTGTCATGCCATGCTGCATTTTGAGTCAATTATGAGTTACATCTTGTAAGATAAACCCTTTCCCTAGATCAACCACCAGACATCGTATCTCCTCCAGGTACATGTAGTGGGACTATATGTAACAAATCTGATGACCCTTGAGGACCTCCTGCTTTCCTGGAGCTCCCTCCCCAGGCATGGAGCATCAGCCTCACCTGCTGTGCTGAGTGTTCCTCCAGGTATCTGGCCTTGCTCTTCTTGCTGGGGAAGCTGTACAGGCAGTAGAAGCACTGCTCCAGGGCGGTCTCCAGCTCCTCCTTGTAGGGGTGAGTGTCTTCAGAGGTAGATGCAGCAAGCTCCTTTTGGAGAACTTGCACCTATGATTGGTGGGAAGAGATGCCTGAGGAAAGGGTCCACAGTCTGAGGAAGAGCCCAGGGAGACCACAACTCTATCGACTCTTTAAACCTGAGGAGGCAATGTCTGGGGTCCTTCTGTGGCTAGATTCCAAAAGACCTGCCTCCTGGAAAAGACCCTATCCCAAAACACAACACAAGAAGCTCAAAGTTCTGTCCATGAAACATCACACAAAGTTAACAGAGGCTGCACAGAAACAAAAGGCTGCATAGTAATGGAGCTCAGGGTGTGCACAACAGTGCATGAAAAAATGGAGGGGCATCCCAAAGGACTGAGCTCAAGAACCAAGGAGGGTGGCGTGAGTTAGTTCCCAGGAACACTTACACATTTTATATCAGCCGGTTCATAAAAAAGGAAATCACGGATTGATAAACATAAAGGAATAAATAAAGGAATAAAGGAAGGGAATAAAGGGAAGCCCTGAGTAAGTCCGAAGTAAATTATAGTGTGGCATGGGGACAGCCTACAGAGACCTATTACCAAGACTAGCTAACCCCTACCGCTGTGCTGTACCTAACAAACATGCTAAGGCTCCAGGTTGGTGGCAGATTGGTAAAGGGAGCAGTTAGAGAACTCTTACCTGACCCCACTTCACTGCATGTGTGTCTGTGAGTCTGTCCTTTTTCTACCCCCTCATTGTTCCTAGCCAGAATTCCAGAACCCAAGCTGCACAAGATGTGGCCCAAAAAAGTATTCAACCTCATTAATAATTGTAAAGCACCACAAAGAACAGAGAACATAGAAAGTCTTGGATCGGTGCCAGTGTTAAGTCCTCATAGTACATGGGGCTGACAGGGTCTGGGAAGACAGCTCAGTGTGTCAAGTGCTTGCTGTACAGACACGAGGACTCCAGCTTGATCCCCCAACCAATTATATAGATGTTGTTTACTAACATGAAGATATATAATAATTAAGCCTAAAAACCTGCTCAATGCTGGGCATACACCTCTTCCTGTCATGTTTTTTATCAGAAGGCACATTTACAGCACATAGTGGATTGTTAGTACACACATAATCTGAGCACATGGGACACAATGTAAGAGAGAACCATCCAGAAGGTGGTAGTTAACAGGGGAGGGGCTATCTAAGCTGAGTGTAGAAGAATGGATAAGAACTCTTCAACTAAAATAGAACACCAGAAAAGAAATATTAACTCAAGACAAGATACAATCTTACAAGATGTCTTTTAGAGAACATCTGTACTCCATCCAAGGAGAGACAACAATGCAAACAAAATGTCTTCCAGATGTTAGCCTCAAACACTCTTGTTGTGGGAGATTTTAATTATGGATAATGTTCCAGTAAGCTGTCCTTGAAGCAAGTAAAGGATTCACTGCCTACCAGTAAACAAAGGAGTGGCTATACGGCTCTCCACAAGAATGGGACATTCCTTAGCCTTAAGGCAGATGAAGGTTAGGCTCCATTGATTTGTATATTGGAAGGCTGGGTGGAGACAGAGAGGATTTGGGATAAAAAAAGAACTAGGGCAAGGGCAGAGAAAAAGGAGACAGACAGACAGCAGAGAACAAGGAAGAAGAAGCTAGGGAGCAAGAGGAGAACCAAGAGGAGAGCATGGGGTGAGGAAGCCTTGGAGTGAGCTCTCTGACTAGCTGCCCAGGTATAGAATTCCCTGAGATTTGACATGGTTTGTGATTAATAAACAGCATTGAAAAATTCAACACTGGACTCTCCGTTAAGCGCCCAAACTTTAATTTAACACACTCTCAAGACACAATCCTTGCTGGGGAACAGTGGCATATATCCAGTATCTCAGCATTCAGGAGGTAGAGGCAGAAGGATCAGGAATTCAAAATCATCCTTGGCTACATAGCAAGCTTCTGGTCAACTTGAACTACATGAATGAGAACTTGTCTCAAAAAAGGTGATCTTTTACCTGTAGACCATAAACTGGGTGATAATGAAGTACCATCCCAATGCCCAAAGTATCCAGAATGAGGAGTGCTCAGTCAGCCCTTCTGAGTATATGAATGGATGTCTTTAAGATATTCACACAGGCACACAATCACTCAAGAAACTGGGCAGCAGTCTACCCATCACTGCTCACACCCTAAGGGACACTTCAGAGTGCAAGACAGAAAGGTCTTGTTTGATCTCAGGCATGCCACTCAACAGGGGAGGGAGACACCAGGCAGTGGGTGGCACAGAGCAGAGAGCTATGAGGAAGGCCTCTAGGAAAAGGTGGGAAGAAAAGGAAAAGCCAGTCATGCAGGACCCAAGGAGAGTAGGTTGCTATGGCATCTGAGGAATCTCAATGGGCAAGAAAATTAGGAACTGTAAGTGAAACACAACAGAACTCACCATTTCTCCCCCAGCTCCTCTGGCTTATGAAATGCAGAGCACAGGAGACACAGACCAAGAAAAACTGGGAAGAGGACAATCCACTGGCCCTTCGACCTGCTCTTCCCTCTCATATCACCTCCACACAGCCAGCTTACAAAGGTATCCATCCATTCCTCTCCTCTTCATGCACATGATGTATGTACATACATTATTAGTGTTCACATGTGTACACTTACACACATATGCACCAGTGTGTGTGCGTAATGACACTGGAGTTCTCCTCAACTTCTTTCTACCTTATTCACTGAGGCAGACAGGCAGGCTCTCTCAACTGAACCCAGAGCTAGACAGTACAGCTAGTCAAGCTAGCCAGCTTTCTCTGGGGATTCTGTGTCTGCCTTCTAAGCACTAAAATTACAGGCAAGCTGCCATGCCCAAGGGCAATTACAGAGTGTGCTGGTTAGTTTTGTGTCAACTTGACACAAGCTTAGAGTCATCAGAAAAGAGGAAGCCTCAATTGAGAAAAAGTCTCCATAAGATCCAGCAGTAAGGCATTTTCTTAATTAGTGATTGATGGGGGAGGGCCCCACCCATTGTGGGTGGTGCCATCCCTGGGTTGGTGGTCCTGGTACTATAAAAAGCAGGCTTGCAATCCATGGAGAGCAAGCTAGTAAGCAGCACTCCTCCATGGCTTCTGCGTCAACTCCTGCCTCCAGGTTCCAGCCCTGCTTGAGTTCTCGTCCTGACCTCCTTCAGTGATAGAAGTATAAGCCTTTATTTAAATAAACCCTTTCCTCCTCCTTTTGGCCATGGTGTTTCATCATGGCAATAGGAACTCTGAGACACATAGGACCTGGGGATCTGACCTCTGGTCCTGACCCTTGCACAGCTACCACTGAATTGTCTTCCCAGCCTCTCTTCATGAGAGTTGCCTGGGGAGACCACCTAGAAGCAGACAGTGTCTCTGCATTCTGGCAGAGGAACAAGGGCAGTGGCCAATTCCTGGGTTATAATACAGACTTTGCAAACTATCATACTCTTTGTTTCCTTCAACTCTGTGATGGCTAATCTTGGTTATTAATCTTTACCACATCTAGAATCAACCAAAACTCAAGCTACTGGGCACTCCTGTGAGGAATTTTAATTGGATTATCTGAGGTGGGAAGACCAGCCCTAAGTCTGAGCTACGCCTTCTATGCCCACATAAGGAACATGAGAACAAGGACGCTTTGCTTTTTGCCTGCTTGCCTTCACTCTCACTGGCAAGTTCATCTGTCCTGTCCCAGCAGCTCATAATGTATTTATGGGCAGTATAAATGTCCAGTATAAACTAATCATAAATTATGTATGTATGCATGTACAGTATAAATGTCTAGTATAAATTATTATAAATTAATAAATTAAATGTATAGTGTAAATTAAAAGTCCAATTTCTTCAGGATTCCAACACAGACTGAAAACCAGCAGCTCTCCATGAACCCTCCTGGAGTCCAGCACCAGACTGGGACTGCAGACATTGAGCTTCATGGACTGAACAACTACTGGATCCTCGGCTTGTCTGCTGTGAGGCAGGACTTCCCAGACTATATATATCCAGTAGTCAGTCTAATAAATCCCCTTTAACATCAGTTCCATCAGCCCTGCTCCTCTAGAGAGGCCTGACTCACACATACCTGCATTTGTTTTGTGCCAGGTACTATATATATTAAGCACCTGGACTCAGCAATGAACCAAGTGAACAAAAATACCCACTCTCTCTAAATTTAACACCAGTGGAGAAAAGTCAACTCATAAACATAACAAGTAAATTACAGGGCATGCTAGAAGGTAGTAAAAACTGGGTGAAGAAGGCGGCAAACTAGGGAGGCATTGGGGAGGAAGGCTGCCGCTGCAGAGGACACGCCCGCCTAAAAGAAGCTACCCAGCAGAGTACAGCAAGCTTTTTAAAGGGTCAAAGAACTACAACAAAACCCATGACTACTATGTGAATAAATGCCCAGTAAAACTTTATTAGCAGGTGTACAGACTGGGATGGATGTTGCTCCTTTGGCACATCCAGAAAACCTGATGCTCTGCAATTTGGCTGGTGCTATTGGCCTCCTACTCAGCAGAGGCCAGGTTCATGCTACTTACCCAGTAAGCCCAGAGAGCTACCAGCAATCAGCGGCAGCGGGCAAGTTCAAGAAGTGTTCACAGACACTGGAATAGCTACTGATTGAGCAATAAGACCTGTGCTTTCATCATGATGTATGCTACAGGCTCAGAGACAATGGGGTCACAACTAACTATGGACTCAAGTCTTTGAAACCATGAGCCAAAGAAACCTCCATGGCTAGCCAGGTATTTTGTCACAACAGAAAGAAGTGAGCCAAGTTCGAATTTTCTGCAAGTTTCAGTAAGTACACACATGCATTAGCCAAAGAAGCACAGTGGGAACCCTGCAAGACCAACAAACACAAGCCCAAGGGAACCAACTTTCCCACTTGCCCCACCTAGTACTGGCAGCCCGCTAGCCCATGGCCCAGGGGTTCACTCACATAGAATCGCAGCAGGGCCCCGTCTGAATTGCAGCACCAGGACCTCCTGCCCAAGTACTCATGCGCTGTGTTGAGCAGCATGAGGGAAGATGGGAGCATGGGCATCTCCGACATCCCTGGGAAAGGCCGGACCAACAGTTAGTGCAAACGCATGCAGCAGCTGGAGGTCTGAGACAGCGTCTCTTCTTCAGGGACTTCTCTGTCTTTGTCATATGACCACAATTTTTCTCTTTCCTTATTCTGCCTTTTAAGAAATTACTTAACTGGCTTTAATAAGCTATCTATGTTTATCAAAACATCAGCTGAAATTATATAGAAAAGTGTAAATGAAAGCTTCATTCACTAAAAACACAACAATCCTAACCCCGAGAGCCAACACTGGCATGTGCCCACATACTCAAGAGCACATTTCTGTGCTTTATGTGACGCATTTTCAAAGAGAAAGGCAAGTTACAACAACAGACCACATACTACATACACCACTTAAAATTCTGACCTTTAGGTGTATTTGAACACTGCAGAAGAGAACAACCTACTGAATTGTCACTAAATGTTCATCACTAAGTTATTATTAGTTCCTTAAAGAGTCTCAATATTCTTGAAACTCTGGGCCACACATAAGCCTTATGTGTTATAAGCCTTAGCGCCTTATAACTAGCTCTTTGGGGGGTGAGGTCTATGAATTAAGGCAAAACATATTGAAGAAAAAATACCACAAGGCAGTACACACAGTACAAACAGCTTAAATGTCTTTTACAAAAACTTACTACTGGTCAGACCCAAACAAAGTAAATCCTCCTGGGTAAGAAAATCCCTTCAGATAACATAGGTCCAAGCCATTCCAGCCCTCACTGGCTCTTCAGTTCCCACTTTCTTTTAAAGGCTTCACTTTTATTTTCGTGCACATGTCTGTGTCTGCCATGTGCATGTGGGTGCCTGTGGCAGCCACAATGCTCTGGAGCTAGAATTCCAGGTGGCTGTGAGCTACCTGACACGGGCATTCTTACAAATCATGACTTTTCTCCTACATAAAAGCTGCCTGACTCTTCCCGCCACGTCTACAGGAGTAGAAGAGGCAGCTGAGGTTCTACTCTCCCTTTCGAGATTCCCTCAGGGCAGGACTTGCTATGTCCAGTTGTCAGGCCCTTCAGTGTATACAACAGCTGCAGGATTTATTTCACCAGCCCACGCCCAGTGACTAGATGAGACAGCAGGACAGCTCTGAAAGGCCACTGTCTCTCCAGAGCGCCCTGCCAGCCTGGCCATCTTGTTAGGCCATCTTCTCCTTCTGCTTCTTCTCGCTTCATTGAACAAGCACTGGTGCCTAACAACCCTGTCTCAGTGTCTGCTCAGGAGTACCTTAGCTCAGAAGCATGCTTGATCCTGAGCTCTTTCTTGGCATTAAGTGTGGTCATAGGAGGATAGGGGACCCCTTACTGCCTTCCTCTGAGAAGGCCAAGTGGCTCTAGAGGGGCTTCTCCATTAGCCAGCTCTCTATAAATTAGAGGGCACTGGGATTTTGGCCCAGGATTTGGTCAGCTCCCATCCCTCCAGACACACCGCTAGCGTACCTTCCTCTGCTGGGTTCTGGAGCTGCTGCTGGTGGCACAGGGAGCGGAAGGTGTCTTCCTCCTGCCAGATGATCCTGTGCAGAATGATCCAGGGCAGCACTGAGGAAACATAGGGCTCCTTGGGCTCCTCTTGCACAGCCATGCTGCAGTCAATGACCTGGCAAAGGGCACCAGAATATCACAGCAAGGCTGCCTCCCCCAGCCCTCCTGAAACGAACCTACACTGCAACACTTTCTTGGAGAGGTGAGGCCTACTGTCTGCCTACTCCTACAGCTCTAACATGGGAACACTGACTTAGCAGTACCATAGTTTATCATCAGAAAGACTCCCACAATGCCCAGCAACAATCACATGATCTTCTTCCCTCATGGCACATACAGCTACTGACCATGGCGAGGGGAGCTAACAGCCTGGGAGAAGGCAGGCATGGAGAAGCTACTGTGCCCTGAGAGCACGTACAGACACTACCATGACAGCAGGAGGGCATCAGGGGGTCTCAGGCACAGAGTGGTCAGAGACAAGCCCTTGAGGCTTCCAGATAAATGCCTGTGGTATGCCCAACACCCAGAGAGGGCAGGGCAAGAGGGCAGAGGATGCACCCAAAGGCAAGGATCCCAGAGGGTGCTCCAGAATAGCTTCAGCTAAGACAGTAGAGGAGGAGAAGCAGGCCAGGGATCAGAGCATCTTGGCACGCTACCCAGACAGAATGTGAAAGGTTTAGGAAAGGGAGGAGACATTTGTATTTCAGTTTTAAAAAGGTGCCTCTGTGGCAGGATAGGGGTTGGGCTAAAAAGGTAGAAGGTACAGGAAGGATGACTACAGGGCTACGGCAGGGATCTGGACTACGGCTGAACAAAATGGAGGGAAGATAAAAACCACAGCAGTGAAGCTGTGGTTTGGTAGGACTTCTTCATGGCCAGAGCACGAGTTTAGAAGCCAGCAGAGGGCACGCAAATGAAGATTCTCTGCCTCAAAGCCTGCCTGGGTAACACAAATTACTGTTGCCAACCCCTGGCTTGAAGTGCTACCCTTCAACTGGAACTTCTAGGGTAGTGGGTGGGGGGACCCCATTAGGGAGCCAGACTTGGGTTCTGGACCTCACTCTGCCTCTTGGTACACTAAATGCAGACAGTACCTCCTCTCTAAGCCTGTCTCTGCAACTCTGAACAGGAAGTCTGAGGATCTTTGTTTACCATGTGCTACATCAACTCTAACCTCTAGACAGAGCAGCCCCTAGAAGCTTTGCATCTATGGACAGCTACCTCCTCAAACTCTGAAGTTGTAGCGAGAGAAGCCAACATGTCCGTTTGGGGTATATAACTCACAGTGGCTATCAGAGACAGACCCACTGAGGCGGCACAGAGCAAAGGGGAGCCAGAGCTACCTGGATGAGGTTGTTGGTAAGCCGGGCGAGGCCAGTGGTGGAGGATGACTCCTTTAGGATGCTGCCACCACTGTCTGATGACAGCGCCTGCTCGATGCCTAGCAGCAACTGGGTCACTGTGGCCACCCACTCTTCCTTGGCTGCAGACTCAGTTGAGTTCATCATCTGCTGGACAGCCTCATTCAGAGCCACATCAGAGCATTCGAAACACTGTCTATGGTCCTTCAACCGGAGCAATGAGTCCTGAACACAGAGGAAGCAAAACAGAGAGTGTGCTGTCAGCTGTACACACCAGGACCCATGGCTTAAGACTGGGAGAAACAAGGAAGTACCCAGGAATGAGAACAGTCTGCCATGTCAGCAGTTTCCACACAGCCTTGAGGAATCTGCAAGAGTACACACAGATTTGGGTGCAATGGCAATATGACAGGCCACCAGCCAGGAAGCTTTTAGAAAAATGCTTTACTTTGGGCCTCTGTAAACAGGACCACAGAGCTAGCAAGTAGCTAAGTTGAGACTGAGTAACTAATTTGTTACCTCTTGTGTTGGTTTAAGTGAGAATGCCCCCAATGTCTCGTATTTGAATGCCTGGTCCCTAGCTGGTAGGACTGTTTGGTGAAGGATTAGGAGTGTGGTCTTGTTGGAGAAGGTGTGTCACTGGGTGGGCTTTGAGGTTTAAAATCCCACACAAGGCTCAGTCTCACTCTCTCTGCCTCCACCCTGCAGACCAGGATATATACTCTTAGCTAGTGCTCCAGTGCTGCCTGGTGCCACACTTCCCATTATGATGCTCATGGACTCACCCTCTGAAACTGGAAGCAAGCCCCAAATTAAGTGCTCTTTTATAAGTTGCCTTGGTCACGGAACCTCTTTACAACAATAGGAAAGTCACTAAGACACCTCTCCTCCAATGTACTATGCCCCTCGAGTGCCAAGTCTCGGGGGAGTGGGAGGGGTCTCAGCAGGGTGAGAAAATGAGTCTGGGAGGAACCGTCTCAACACAAGAGGGCGTGACTAAGGCATGGGACAACTGGCCAGTAACTGATGAAGTCATCATTCTGTGAGTCCCCCCAGTGCCCATGTGGGGTCAAGATGCTGAGCCCCTCTGTGCCTCAGCCACGGTACCATTCCTTGCAGGCACTATGAGTATTCCATGAACTGAAATGCACACCACACTGGGCACAGCACCCAGTATACAAGTAGCTCTTAGAATGCCACAAAGAGCCATGACTTCTATTTTAAAACCTCTATGGAACCATCAACTTTCTACAAAGCTCCTTTGAGGATGGAGAGGTGGGGCTAGAATATAACCCACTCAAACACCAGGGAAATTGGCTTTCGTCAATGGCTGGTGCTTAGGTAAACAGTTCATGAATTTGCACATCTGACGGGCAGCTTGCTGGACCAGCAGGAAGCACTTACTGCTTGCCCTGTGCCCATCTAGCTCTGACCCATCCCCAAACCTAGGCCTGGTGAAAACTATCCATCTTTTTCTGGGGTGACACTTATAGGTATGGACGCAAAAATGTCTCAAATGCCTTTGGAATATATTGCAAAATTGGAACATAAAACTTTCTCCCAACTTATTAAGCTGGGAAAAGGGAGCCTCTGCTTCTCAGAGAAAGCAGCCTCCTTGAACAGGAAACCACTGGGAGGGGAGGAGCACTACAGAGTATACTTGTGGGATTCAAAACCCAAGCTGACGCTTACTGATCAAAACTGAAAAACAGAACACGCAAGAGGCAGATATAAGACAATGTCCTTTTACTGCATACAGACTGCTGTCAAAGTTGACACAAAGATGAGGATTCACCAATACTGCTCTAATAGAACATGAGGCTCAAGGCCAGAAAGAACAAAAAAGCAAAAGACTAGCTGCCAACTAGTGCAGAAACCAAATTACCACTCTCTGTGGGCAACAGTACCACATGCCCAACACAAACAGAAAATGGTAAAAAGTAATGGGATTTCATTAAGAGACCGGCTTCAAAATAAGAAAGCAGAAGAAATCAGTAGTGTTCTTACAAACCAACAATGTACAGTTAAAAAGTATAATAACTAACAACCCCAAAATTGTAACATCTAAAAATTAACTCAACAAGAAGGAAATATTTGCTATACCAAGGAACATAAAAAGCAACTTGCTAAACTGGGAGCTCATTCTTGTATCCCCCGCTCCAGAAACAGCAAAACAGGCAAGTTAAACATGCAACCCGTAAGACGCAGCCACTGCTGTAGACGAGCTAGGGCAAATACACTTTCACCCCTGTTGGCTGCATCCAGCCTCCTGTCTCCCCTTCTAGAACAATGCAGCCATCTTGACTACTGCCAGGCCTCTGTGGAGAATAACAAGTAGATGAGCAGTTTTTCCAGGTTATCTAAGCTATGAAACAAACTCATAATGAACAAAATCACAACTATTTGCAAATATGAAGGGAACTTTTGCATACTAAAAATAAACAAAACAGCAATAAAAGCCATGATTTAATAGCAAACCACATACTGGCAAAAAAAAAAAAATTGTTTCAAGATCCAATGAGAAAAAAAAATATCTTTAATTATAAAACAAAGTCACTCCAATAAAAAAGAAAATCCTCTCAATGGAAAACAGACAGGGACACCTGGAAATCACTTATTCCTAGACACGGAAGGTCCACAGTGCACGGCCCAGACCTCAGAACAGCCCGAGATACAGGGCAACACTCCTCCCAAGGAACAGGAGGCTGTCCTACAGAGAAGCCAGCCCTCACCCACTGCTTGCCACTCATACCTCACTGGGTCATGCATTAATGACCATTCTAAGCAATCCTTCCCTGTAACTAAGGCCAGACACATGCCATTAGGTCTCAGCAGGGTCCTGCCTCACCTCCTGGGCCAGGAGCAAAAGCCTGCCTTCTCCCCCTTCAGTCTCCCTAAACCGTCTCTTTCTTCCTCTCTTCCCCTGGGCGAGAAGCCTCCCCATTTGTTCTCACAGCCATTCCTCTTAGGTATTTCCCACTCAGGGAAGTTAATGATTAAAATAGGAAAATGCTGGAGACTTTGCATACTCTTTCCAAGCTGAAAGGGGAGAACCCATAAGTTAATGTATATACTGAGGTTAGTGCATAACCACGAGGAGACAGGATTGCAGACTTGTCATCAAGAACATCGCTACCATCCATGTTTGTCTCTACCCAGTTCAGGGTGGAGGGGAGTGGTAATAACGACAGGGGCATCCCCATAGCACTTGCTATGTGGCAGCCACAGCAGCGACATCATGAACAAGAGGCATGAAAGAGTTAGGAGGGCACGCATGCCTTCAAACACAATGCTATCGTTTTTCTTTGACACGCAAATAGGAGTCTGTATTTTATCTTGATTCTTTACACTGTATTGATCTTATCAATTTTATATCTATTCAAAATTAAGTTAAAATGCAATAAAAACAGAGTTTAACAAACGAGTAGGTAGGAGGGTGATATCTGGACCATTCTTTCCTCCTCTGTTTGGCAAAAGTTCAGTCAAGTGTGTGGGCTCACCTTGAGCCACACCTGACACTAAAATCTGAACTCCTAGGTTCTGACATTACCCCAATCCTGACTGTATCTTTGACCTAGCATCATCTTAGGTGGTAGGCTGAACTCCCACTTTTCTCTTCCAGTTTTGAGTTCTCAAAGGCTATCTCAGACCTTCCAGAGGTACCAACGCATACACAGGTAAAGGAGACATACATGTGTATGAGGACCCAAGCGGTGAGCACATACCTGCAGCAGAAGCAGCTGGGCTGGCCTCTCAGGAATGGAAGTCATAAACTCCAGGTGTTTGGCTCGGTCAAACCCACTGGTACACAGAGTGGGTCGGAGCAGACGCACCACAGCCTTGTAGTCACCTGCCTCAAACAGCCGCTGGATCTCCTCCAAGGACTGGCACCTTTCCAGAGACTTCAGGTTCTTGTCGATCTGAAACAGGCCCAGAAATGTTGCCTAATGGCAAATCCCTCACCTCCTCCCTGAACTCGCCAATGTTTGAGTTGCCCCATCCAAGTGAGAAAGACATTATACTCTAGCAGTCCGCTTCAAAGCAAATACACTAGGCTCCCCACTTAACATATCAGTGTTTGTACAGTACTCCTTCAAAAATATTTATGCTAATGCCAAGATATATTCAAGTCTTTAAAATTGAGCACACCCAGCCGCTACAGAAGCTGAGGGGTTCTCAGATAGTATCTGCCTAGTGTGAAAGCCTCATGGTCACAGGTCAGCAAATCAGACTAGAAAAAACCAGGCTGACAGAGACTTGGAGAAAGAGCCAGAAGGCTGACACAAATTATTGACCCACAGAGGCCTTTCCTCACATGGGGCCCGATGCAGCCCTGGCACACAGGTAGCAGAGTACCTGGTCTTATCCTGAACAAAGGTAGAGGAATCTAGAAGCTCCTCTCAGCGATGCGAACACATCACAGATGCAGAACTGCAGCAGAGCAGAGGGAGCACGTTGAGAAGAGCGCCATTCAGAAGACGCCTGGTATACAGTGTGCTGCTCTCCCAGTCCCACGGCCAGGTCAGCACTAGTCCACACTTTTCTCCTGTTCTGCCAGGGCTGCCAGCACAGCAAGAGGGCTGTGCAACAGCTGCTTCTAACTCATGCTTGGTCAAAGCTTCCACACTTACCAGGTGGACACACTTTCTGTCAGTGGAGGATGACATCATGGAGTCTGTGCTGAACTGTCTCCCTAGACCTGCATTGCTCCCCTTCTGGGACCTTTTGCTCAGCATGTGGGCATCTCCTACTCCACAGGAGCAGGTCAGGTCTGACTAGAGCAACTCAGAGTAAGTCTTCCACCAAGAAAACACCATAAAAACTTGTACTCACTTCCTCCAGAGAAACAATGGAGTCGCTGTGAAGATTGGGCAGCCGGATGACAATGTCCCCCTGCTCAGCTCCTGCCCCTGCCTGGATGGCACTAGAGCTCTGGAGCATTTCTGTGCAGATGTCATAGTTCTCCAGGGCTTGCTCCATGTCTCCCTGGTCAGAAGAAAAACCAAGAAATGGGGGCAAAAGGCAGAGAACTAATTGTGTTACATTAGGTCCTGTAGGATCCTGATCTCATTAGATGCAGATGCTCTTAAGTTGGTTCTTGCTTATTTGCTAAGAGACAGGGCCTCATAGTCCAGGCTGATCTGATACTATGTAGCCCAGGCTGGCCTTAAACTCCATCCCTCTAAGTGCTGGGATTACAGACATGTGTCACTAAACTAAGGTTTTCAATTATTCAATTATTCAATTATTAATTATTCAATTATTGCTATGCTCCTCACCCTACCCCCCAAAAAAGGCTTGCCAGAAAAGTGGAGCTCAACAAGTATTTGTTGAATGACTAAGTGAATGGACACGTGGTCCATGCCGCAATCTATAAGACAGAGCATCATGTACTCATGTCACAGGTGAGGACACCAATGCCACTTCAGCACAGCCCGGTGTCTGACAGACCTAGGGTTAAAACCAAGACTGGCCTGATTCTAGAACTCACATTCTTCATAGTGAACACGTCGCTTCCCTCGGAAGCTGCAGCTGAGATCCAGGCCATCTTGGCACATCCTACCAGTGCACCACGTACCAGCAGTGGTGGGTACTGGGGAACAGCCAAGCTACTCTGCCCTTTCCAACTAGGCTTTAAGAAGCCTGCCTAGAATGCTCAAAATACAGGCAGGTAATTCCTTCTGGAGAGCTCTGCTTCTATACCTGTTACTTGCCTGAGCTTTGGGAAAATATAAAGATCAAGGGCAATCATGACAAGGGTGCCCTTGGGAACAAAGAATCCCTCCCAAAGTTCTGTGGTGGGCACTGAGGTACCTTCCAGACTGGCATCCATGCTTGCACTTCTGACATGCTGACAATCCCCCACCATGCCCCACTTCCTCACACCAAGTCCAGTAGGGTTATGAATGTGCCTTTTCCCAATATGGACAATTCTCTGCCCTTACTTTTAGGTGCCAGGGTACATTCTGACCGCGGAACCAACCTGCAGTGCCAAGAAACGTGCCTTCAGCCAGTAAACACGGACAACAAACTCCAGCCAGCCATCCCCAAACAGGTCTCGCTGAGATGAGGCGAATGACAGCTGCAGGAGGTCACCCAGGCAGTGGGTGCCCGGGAAGTCAGGCCCAAACCTGCCTGTCACCACTCCAGCAGGGCAGCTCCGGGGAGACACTAAAAACCATCAAGCCAACATGACGCCCTCATGTGCATCATCCAAACACCTCCTGCTTCCCAAAGGCCACCTTCAGCCCTCCCTATGGTAGCCCTTTGGTGTCCATGACTAGGTACCCCGAGTCCTTGAGAAACTTTCAGCTCCCTGAGCAGCAGGCAACAGAGATTAGATTAGTCAGGCCTGGGTGCAGAGAACATGAGCACTGGGAGAAAGAGAACCACTGACTCCACTGACTGAACTTTGGGCTTATCTATACTCTGCCAGGAGGAATTGAAAAGAATGATCTGACATTACTGGAGAATGTCAGATGTGAGTCGCACTGAGTAGTCACTCAAGTAACAGCAACAGCAAGTGAGTGTTACAGATGCCCTCACTGCTTCCTTTTAAGTGTCGGGGATTATGGGACACAGAAAACCCACTCAGAGAAGGTGGCAGGGAACTGCATGACCCAGCACCCCACTTTAGCTTCCTCCAGTCCACTGGGGTTCAGAAAACCACTGCACCAAGGACACAGATGCCTCCTACCTGTCGAGCTTCTGCCTTTGGTCAGCAGCCACTGGTCCAGCTGGAGCTCCATGCAGGAGAGAGACATCAGCATCATGTCCTGTAAGAAACGCACACGAAGGTCAGGAGGACTTTCAGAGGCTTGCCAAATCATCAGGTGACCAACTAAAATTGCTTCTCTTTTCTTTTCTCTTCCCTTCCCCCATTTCCTTCTTCCCTTATCTTCCCTTCCCTTCCCCCTCTTCCATCTCCTGCCTTCCCTTCCTCCCTCCCTCCTTTCTTTCTCTTTCTTTCATTTTTAGGATAAGGTCTCAAGTATTCCAAGCTTGGCCTCAAAATGACTATGTAGCCAGGGCTGACCCTAGACTTTTACACCTCTTGTTCTCACCTCCCAAGTACTGGGATTACAGGCATGTGCCATCATAGTCAACTGCTTGTTCCAGAACTGTGCAATCAACTCAGAGCTTTGTGCATGTTTGGCAAACATTCTACTAACTGAGCTCCATCCACAGCACTAAAATTTACTTTTTACAAAACTGTTTAAATTTTATTTATTCATATTACTTTTAATGTTGTGTTGGAGTGTGTGTGCAAAAGTGTGTGATATGTGTACGTGTGCTGTGGCATGTGTGGAGAGTCAGAGAACTCTGTAGAGTTGGCTCTCTCCTTCCTTCTTTACCTGGGTTCCAGGGATCAAACTCAGGAATCAGGGCAGTGCAGCAAGCTCTTCTACCCACTGAGCTACCTCTTGACTTTTGATAAAAACATAATTCTTCCTTCCACCTGTTTTTTATTTACTAAGTGATAATCAATGGCTACTTGCCAGGATGTTTAGAAAAAAACAAGGGATGGCTCTACCTAGGGAAGAGGCAACGGTCTGTCACCTCACCCCAGGTCAGGCCAGGCACAGGCTATCCACCTTTCAACATTCAGAAGTACCAGCAATGTAATGTGTCATCCCCATGGCACTAAGACTCAGAGAAGGGGCACTGCCAGCAGGCACAGCTGGCAAATGGTCAGCCCCATTTCTGGATTCCCAATGCTGGTTCCTGATTCACTGTTTCTGGAGGGAACAAAGCCCAGTGGGAAAAACTACTTGGGGTATCCCAATGAGGTCTACTCAGCGAGGAAACAATGGATCTATAGGCAGTCAACTCCAGCCTCATACAGCCAGAACGATTACCTGGATTGGGCCCTGTAGGAGTTTGAGTGAGAATGGTTTCACAGGCTCATGGGTTTGAGTGCTTGGACCCTAGCTGGTGGAACCATCTGGGAAGGATTAGGAGGTGTGGCCTTGCTGCAGGAGGTGTGTCACTGGAGGCAGGCTTGAGGCTCCTGGCTTACTGTTTGTGGATGCTGCTCCAGCACCATGCCTGTCTGTCATGCTGTTTGCCATGATACTGATGTACTCCTAGCCCTCTGGAGCCGTAAGCCCCAAATAAACCCTTCCTTTTATAAATTGCCTTGGTCATGGTGTTTTATCATAGCAATATAAAAGTAACTAAAATAGACCCTGGTGGTTTCTCCATAGTCACCTCAACACCTGGCGTTTTACCTTCAACAAGAGAAGTGGGCCTGATAGCCCAAGTGCTTCCTCGAGCTCTAGAAAACACTAGAGCAGAAGTCTGGAACACAGAATGCAGTAGACAGAGTTGAGCAAGGCTTGGCTCCCAAGTGCTGGAGGCCCCCCTACTCCTGTAAGCGCCCTACTTAGCCTCTATACTGCTTTCTCATCTGATAAGAATATGAATAGGGCTGGGGTTACAGCTCAGTAGTAGAGTGCTTACCTAGCAGACAAGGCCTCCAATACCATGCATGCACACAAAAACATTTTTTTTAATTAGTAAGAATTCCTAGCCTGTCAAATATGGCCAAATGCTTCCTTTCCTTTTCCCTGTAATCTCTCCCAGCTGGCTCTCTCTTTTGTCTCAGTAAACAACACTAGAAGCCCTCCCCATGACTTACTTCTTATTCATGTCTGCATATCTTGTGTTCCAGAACCTCAACTCCAGTGCACTGTCATTAATGGAATCCATTACCACTATGGCTCAGCTGGCAGCAGCCTCCTTTCAGTTCCCTTCTAATACTCATTCACACACACACACACACACACACCCAGAGTACTCCATTCAGGCATTAGGGGTCTTCTGAGCACAAAATAAGTCATGTGACTCCCTGCTTCAAATTGCACAATGGCCCAGGTTCTAGACCCAGAAGTCAATACAGCAAGTGGGCTGGGCCCATCAGCCCGGCACCATGGAAGGTCCTGTCAGTGTCTCCTGGTACCACTGACACTAGCCCGTTAGAAACCCTAACCTTGATGTGCTTGTTGCTGCAGTCCCTCAGCAACGGGTTGGGCAGGCTGGTGCTATGCCTCCTCCAGCTGTGGTAAACGCTAAGAACAACATCCGCGAGGCCCGGGGGCCACCTCAGCAAGAACTTGTGGCCCATGCTCTTCAGATAGCGCATCATCAGCTCCAGGATGCCCCCGTTGGTCAAGTTCTCCATCAGGAATGCATGCACATCCTGCTTCTCTGTCCAGAGAAGGAAAACAACCTCACCATGAGGAAAAGGACCTCCTGAGCCCAGCTTCTCTTCTCTGTGGAAGAAGACAACCTATGTCTTCCCTTCCCCAACTCAATCTAGGTAAACACAAGGCCACACTGCAGTGCCGATGTTTGCTACTAGGGTTCAGTGCTGATGCCAGTACTTGTCAGTAGTGAGCAAGACTCTCAAAGTTCCCATGTCTTAAACGGGTATCAAAAAGGCAAACCTCCAAGTGCTACCATGTGAGTGGATGAGATCGCATGCACAGAACACAGTGTCTAGGACGCAGTACGCACAGAAGAGATGTGATAACACACATTAAACTTGCAAAGGCAAGCCTCTGAACCCAGTGCTAAGTACACAGCCTCAGGAGCACAGCAAGTATGCACCCAGGCCCTTGGCTGACCACAGACAGCTCCTTCACCAACTCTTATAAAACACCCCAGAACCACTCTGCAGAGCAGAAGCCAGGCAGATCACAGGTTGGTGGAAGGAAGAATTCTCAGCAGTAACTGATCATGTCACGGATTCCTACCAGATTCCATGAATGTAGCTGAATCAAAGGACAGTCGATGAGGTCCCACATTTGAGAAGCTTTCCAGTTTGGCTTCTGACTGAACTTCATAGTTATTAAACGGATCATCTTCCTCCTCGGGGTCCAGTTTTCTCAGCCTACATGGAACATGCCAAAATCACAAAAGTCACACCACTCACCTGACACAGCATTCCAACTCCTAGTAGAGCAACTTAACTGAGCTAGGATAAAGTACACTGAAACTGATGGGTGAGAACATCACAGCCCAGGCCTCCGAGAGGTGTTGCCTCTCTCCAGATTTCACAAGTCTGTACTGGTCTGTACCCACACTTGCTCTTTTATACCAACAGATGGCTGCTGAGCAGCAGCCACATGCCAGGCACAAATCTAGGTGGGAGAATACAACCATGGCCAACAGGAAGCTTATCTCCTAATTGAAGAGGCAGATCATGAGGAGGTACTCCAACACAAGCCACCCAAATAAGGACCAACCACCCAGTGCTTAAGAGAGTCACAAGGGCCCTGCCTTGCAAAACCCGAGGGGATGCTCTTCGGGCTGACAACAGAGAAGGGCTAAGCATGGGAAGAAGCTCAACATGTACAAAGGCATGAGCTAGAAGAACACGGTGTGCTGTGGGGCCTCGAGGCCGCCAGTGTGGGGGCATGTCAAGCTCATCCTCTACAGCTCCTCACACTGCAGACACCACCCCAAGTCTGCCCAAGAACCATGTCTTGGCCACCCTTGTAGCTTTCTCTCAACTAGCACCTCTAGCATAGTGAACTCAGGGCACCTGTGAACGTGTACTTATTTACTGCACACACTCCAACAAGACTCCAGCAAGCAAGTCATTACACTGTTATCTGGACACTTGAAGTAATAGATATTCAAATTTCACAGAAGCTGACTCAAATAAAGTAAACAGAACGCCATGTAAAGAAAGCAGTGGACAAGACCCAGGGTAGAACAGCAAGGCTAAGGGGAAGACAGGACTAGTCAACTACAACACAATTCTTGGCTCTTCCAAAGAGAAACTTTGTCCTGCATCACATCTCAGGAGAAATCCAGCAGAGGGCACCGTGTCCCCACCTGGGTCCTGCCTTAGCTGTGTACTAAAAACAACGTTTGTTCTAAGAATTTTACCCTTAAGAGAGAGATGGAGGGAGGGAAAGAAGGGACGTTTAAGCGTCCTGCTATAAAATGGATGTCTAATTCCACTACAGCTTCTGGGTTCCTCTTGCACTCCGATGGAGTCACCACTGAAATAAACTATCACTGGTCAAATGACAGCCCAAGACTATAGATGTCTTGATGATGTACTGGTCAAATCCTACTCAGATAGCTGTGAAGCATTAAAGGGATAAACTCACAAAGATACAGGACATGAGAAAGGAAGACCTGGCAACCCAGACGCTGTAAAGAAGAACCATGACGGACCAGAGCAAACTACTTGCTCTCTTCGCTGTACTAGGAGTGGGCGAACGGTGCACCAAAAAGCACACCCACTGGCACTATGAATCCTAGAAAGGCTCCGGGGCTCCTGAAGAACAGATAAGACCAAAGCAGGGGGGACCAGTAAGGACTGAGGGCAGAAGTAGAGGCCCAGGTCCCCCCTGTGTCTGTGGGCTGGCATCTTCTCCTTAAGGTTCTTCAAGAGACATGAAGAATCAATAAAATGAAGGACAAGCTCTTCCTCCATCTTCTTAGAATGCAATGGAATCATGGCAAACGAAGTCAGACAGGCACACATCCACTGAAAGACAGATGGCTTCCTTCCATGGGGTTTCCATAGACATGTGCAGCAGCCCTGAAGCACCCCACAAAAAAGTGAGTGTTGTGACTTTGCTGCCTCTACCTCCCTGAGTCATTCATCTTGTGAGAACTCAGGAAGTACCTGGTCCCAGTGGATAAAGCAGTCACAGCTCCTGTGTTCTGGAGAGGTGACAAAAAGCCAATCTAGTGAGATCTCCGCTCTGTACATTCAAGCAAATGCCATGGGGAAACAAGGGAGGCGCCAAAGGAGAGGGTGATACCCAGGTGTAAAATGTGCGGAGAGGAAAGGGCAGCGAGCCACTTCAGGAAAAACAAACTGTAGTACCTGGATGGCAGGAATTTTACCAGGAGCCCCTGGAAATCCACTTTCTCTTCCTTTTTGCACTTGGTGTTGCGGACGCGGGCAGACCTCCGCTTTGCTGTCTCCCCACTCTCTTCCAAAGTCTTCTTACGCTTCACCCCCTTCTTAGACTTATCTACCCCAGAAACATCACCTTCACAAAGAGTGAAAATTAAAATATTATACAATGGCAGACATAGACCCATTGGTTCCCTCTTGCAATCCCACCAGCAATGAACTCTAACAGTCATGAAATCTTTCTTCTCCAACAACAAAGCCTCCTGAGTAAAGCTCATCTTAAGGGCCTTACTTCTCATACCTTTCTGGAGCTAAGAGACCCACAGTCAGGACGCAGAACACCCTACCTTCAACAGTCATCAGCTGCAAGAGCTTCTGGGACCTCAGTCGATATGCCCGGGACGGGCAGAGCAACTGGCTCAATACTAAACCCCACCAGATACCCAATGATACAAATAGAGTAAGAGAACCGTGAATTATCTAGAATAGAGGAATGCCATGTGTGACTGAGAAAAAAGAAGTAACCATGCCCAGAGTCATTCAAAAACTTCTCTAACTGCCAGTTACTCTTCTGTACAGTGGCAGAAAAATCAGAAAACCACACAGGGAAAAAAGCTTTTTACCAAAAAGAGCTTTTGGTAAAATATTTTTATAACTCCAGTGGTAATAACAATGTACTGCCACACATAGTAATGACGTTAACGTTATCTAACGTCAGAGAGCTCGGGTTGTGAGCATCTAGCAAGAAAGCAGGACCAGCAGTAAGCACAAGCCAGGTCACATCACATCACAGGGAGAAGAGGCATTTTTATGGCAAGACTTAGCATTTGGGAAGAGGGTCTGCCTAGGAGCCACATCCAGAGCCCTGGCCCCTGAGCTTCAAAGCTTCTGAGCTAGCCCCGGGGCCAAGCTGATAGTTTTCTTCAGGGCTGGAGCTCTCATTCTCACTCAGGCCACAGGATGGCATGATTTCCCTGGAGATGCAAGGCCCCTGCTCCCGTTCCTGTTGGGCTCAACACACATGGGCTCTCCAGAGTGCGACTTCAAAGCCTGCTCACCTACAGCAGTGCTCGTATCCAGCAGGCCAGGCGTGTGCAGTGGGAAGCTGGCGGTGGCCACAGAGGGATAGGACAGCACAGGCTCAGCCACAGCGACAGTTGGGTTGGTGCTAACAGGACTTGGCTGGACCACACTGACAGGTGTAACCTCTACAGAGGATGCTAGTAACTGGCTAGGATCCTGGTAGTCAGACAGATCAATTCTCTTGCCGAGGCTGGGCCTTGGGGGCTCACAAGTGGTGAGGTGGTTGTACATGGCCAGCAAGCTCTCTCCAAGGCACTTCCACCTGCAAAGGACCACCACACCTGGTTAGCACCTGTCACAGAGGCCCACTGGCCTGTACAGTATCAGCCGAACTGCTCCCAGAGCTGGGAGAAGGCACTCAACATTTTGTCACTATCATAAACAAAATGTCGAATCCAACATGTGCTCAAGTGGAGAAGCCCAAGCCAGAGCAGGTGCAGAGACCTAGTACCTTCCTGCTCCTCACCCAAGCAGAAGCCTCTGATCTTCTATTTCATTACACCAACCCCTACAAAAGAGGGGTGCCATTCCCAGCTTTTAAGGAATAGCATATAGTGTCCCCACAGTCACCCAACACCACAGGACTGCGATGAAGGGGCCCAGGAGAGGAGCTCTACACCACAACGGCAATGACTCTGAGTAAGGCACCTAGTAAGGGGTAAGGGAGGCTCAGATTACAACGCTGCTGCCAGGGCATGCTAAATTTGAAGACACAAGACTTAACGGCAGAATTTGTGTGTGCACATATGTCTGACAGTCTCATGTAGTCTCAGCCAGCCTCAAGCTCGCTGTGCAGGCAGTCTGCTCTGGAAATCCGAGACCCATCAGCTCCACCTCCCAGTTCTGGGACTTAGGGCATGAGCTTCTCATAATTCCAGAATTTTTAAAACAAAATTAAATGCCAAAGCTTACTATGGTGCTAAACTACCGACTAATACCAGCTCTCCCTTCCAGGAAGGAGAGGACTCTTACACATTATAGGGCTCACAAGGGTTATGCTGAGGCCCATCTTACAGGACATCTCAAATAGCTCTGATATGAGAACAGACTCAATAGCCAGGAAAGTCCACACCTATGACAAACCCCAGGGTCCAGGTTCCCTCCTGGCTGGTGACTGCCAAATGTTAGTGTTCTTTCCTCTTTTCATTAGAGAAGACTGAAAAAGACAAAAACATTCCTAGTGGCTGAGGTGAGCAACTTACACTGGGCATGCTTAAGAGAGCTAAGCTGCTTTTTAGTAGCCTACAAGTAGGTACACGCCACCAGTCCCAGGTCCGGCCTGGGGTTTCTCCCTCCTGTGCAGAAACTATCTTAGCAGCCAACCCAACATTCCGAGAGAAACCAGATGACCTACGTGAAGAAAGGAATGGGCTGCACTAGTTTCAGGTCCGGCTCCTTTTCCCGCACGATCAATGCTTGCCTCTTCTTCCGCAGCCCGAGAGCCTCGTCTACAATGGCCTGCGTCTCTGCTGCACTCACTGACACATCATGAATTGACATGTCACTAAAAATGTGTAAGACAGGGAGAAATTACAGTGTTAAAGCTCTAGACAATGCTAAAATGTTACAGACAGGAATATATCTACGTTAGTATCCTTTATTCAGCAACTGATTCTTCCTGAAATTACCACTTGACTCTGACCTCAAATGAGTAGTTATTAGCATTCATATATCCACATATCTCCACACTGGAAATCACAAAAGCCCTTTGCTCCTTCCACAATTTACAACAAGGCAAAGAGTTATCACATGTATTAACAGTATCACCTTCATGCCTGAAAAGTTACAGGAAATAAAAGCCTTGACTGTTCCAATAAAGTCATTAGATAAATTAGGATCACCAAAATCAATGGTGTCTCCAAAGTACAAAAAGATGGGGGTCTCGAGGTTGAGCTCAGGTGACCACTCACAGCCTGAGACGACACGATACCTGCTCTTCCAGCGCGCCCAGACTGTCCTGGTACCTCTAGCAAGACTGCTCCCCACAGCCACTCAGAGCCTTAACTATCTCCCCAGAAACATTAGTTCATTCAAGACATGACACAGGGGTAGGCTTATAGAGAACAGCCAGAGAGAAGTAGCCAGTAATCCTCATCAGGAGAGGTCCAGGGGCCAGGAAACGCCTGAAGCCATGGAGGAGTGCCTCTTACTTCCTCCTCATGGCTTGCTCAGCCTGCTTTCTTAAGGCACCCAGGACCACCAGCACCCACAGTGGGCTGGGCTCTCCCCAATCAATCTCTAATTAAGAAAACGCCCGACAGGCTTGCCTGCAGCCTGATCTTAGGGAGGCATTTTCTCAATTGAGGTTCCCTCCTCTCAGATGATTCTACCTTGTGTTAAGTAGACAAAACTAGCCGCATGGGAGGTTAATGCAGTCAGAGCCACGTTGAGGAGACAGGATGGTTACAACAGGGTTGGGTAGGAATGGGCCAAGGACTTGAGGCAGCTCTAACAAAAGGAACCTGAGAGGGAAAAGCAGGAGGTAAAGGGAGAGAGAAGGAAAGGCCTAGGCTGCACACGGCTTCTGGGTGATCCAGGTTAGAATGAGCTTGGAGGCATGGCGGGAGAGGCACAAGATCAGGGTATGTTGGGGTGCTGAATTTGGGCAGCACTGATGACACAATCCTGGCAGGAGCTGTGACCCTGAGTTCAATCCCTATTACCAACCCCACCAAACAACAAAACAGGCAGGTCAAGTAAGCTCAGTTGGTAGGACCAGCACAGTGGCGAGCCTGGGAGGTCAGAGACTCCAATCGCACTCAGATCTGGACAGAGAGCAGACGGAGAATACTCCAGATGCTCACCAGCCACACACAATCATGTGATGCAGGCCTTACTTACCATTTGAGGAACATTCGGAGTGAGTCCTTCCGGAGACAAGGCTGCTCTTCAAAGATCTTCTCCTTGAGGACCAGGCCCTTGCTGTACCGGCAGTCTTTCTCCAGAGCTTTGCAGATGAAGTACAGACATGCTAGCAGGAAAACAAAGAGTTCAGGAGCTAAGACTGCTTTCACAAACTCTAGCCTTCCAGTGACCACCAGAGCAATGTTCCCACTCTAGAACCAAGGAACGCACAACAACCATGGTGAGACAGCATTTTAATCAATTCAATTAGTAAAGACTGTTAAGACTATATAGTATCTAGAAAACAACCAGTGCCAGAAACAGACTGTATGACCTTTTTGCATATCCTTGACCTTGTGATTCCATACTCAATATGGAATCAAAAAAGAAAAGAAAAAACTAAAGAGCTCACAGTGATTGGCTAATGAGAAAACGGCCTTCAAAGTATCTAGCTACCTCAGCTATGAGAGTGACACTACCACCCAGTGGGCCCAGAAGACAGAGCATCAAACCAAAAACAATCATCCCTGAAGCTAAACACCTAATGAAATTGCCTTATAAAGTTCTGGGTTTACCTGGGACTTTTCACTCCCTGCTTTTCCGTATCTCACATTGGGGATAGACAAGGAAATGTTTATCTTACGAACGTCCCATCATTGTATTTTGGAACACAAACTATCTGCTTAACAGGCCCATGGGTAGAGAAGAATTCTGCCTCAGGCTGGTTATACCTCTTGTATCACGTACACATTAAGTGTGCTCACCTTCCCTTTTGTTTTCCATCCCAACCCATCAAGAATCAAGGAAAGATGCAGCAGAAGGTAAGGTGGCAAACCCAAAAGCCAAGACCATGTACGAACCTGCTCACCCTGATCTTAGATGTTCTAGCCTCCAAAACTCTGAGAAATAAACATCTCCCATCGAGCCACTCAATGTGGCAGGCATTTTGAGTTCAAGACTAACCTAAGTGACACCGAACACTTTTTCAAAACAAACAAACAAAAAAAAACCCTCACGAAACAATAACTCCAAAAGACAGGACAATGCACAAAGGAAAAGGGGAAAATCGAACACTTATTGTCTTATTACTATTCTTACAAGTAATGAAGAAAGGAAAATGGGATAAAGCGAGTACATAAAAACATCTCCATCCTCCCTCAGTTTGGCAGATCACCTCTGCTACCAGCTTACCCCAGCCAGCCTCCCCTGTCCGTCGGACTCACTTGTATAATCGCTGAGCGTGTACAAAACAGTGATGAGATTATCCAAGCAGGGCCAGTGGTCAGGATTACAACGGAGCCCTTCCTCAAATGCATGGCGAGCCAAGGGAAGCCGGATGAGCCTCAGGGCCACGTGCCCAATTTTATACCAAAGGTTGACATCTGTGGAGTCCAGCATCACTGCCTAGAAGCAGGATAAACAGAAGGTCCTTGTACGCACCTCATTAGATTTCTCCCTGAGTAGGCAAGGTGGGGACAAGGGACAGAGCATTGGCCTAGCCATTCAAATTATCCAGGGAAATAGCAAGGCAGTGGGAATACTTATAACTAATAAAGCTGGTTCACTTTCCTGGAGACACAGGTTTCCAAGACCCAGAGAAACGACACATTAAAAAGAAAAATCACAGGGCATAGGGCATGGTGACTCACACCTGCAATCTCAACACTCTGGAGGCTGAGGCAGGAAGAGAGCAAGTTCGATACCAACTTGAGCTACAAAGTGTTTCAGGACAGCCTAGGTTACATGACGAAATCTTCAAGAAATACAAGTTATATAATGAGCCTGGCATGGTGGCCCATGTCTGTAATCGCAGCACTCAGAGCAGGACAATTAGAGTTCTGAGACCTGTCACATGAAATTTATTTTTTTAAAAAAACATTACTTAATCCCAGTACTTGGGAGGCAGAAGCAGGAGAATCTCTGTGAATTCAAGACCAGCCTGCTCTACAGAACGAGTTCTAGGGCAGCCAGAGTACAACAGAGAAATCCTGTCTTGGGGGGAAAAAAAAGGTAACTTGAGTTAATGTTGTGGGAGATTTTAGTTATGGATAATGTTCCAGTAAACTGTCCTTGTAGCACTGTGAAGGAATCACATCCTACCAGTAAACAAAGGAGTGGCTATCCGGCTCTCCACATGAATAGGACATTCCTTAGCCTTAAGGCAGATGAAGGTTAAGCTCCATTCAATTGCAGATTGGAAGGCTGGGTAGAGACAGAGAGGATTTGGAATAAAAAAGAACTAGGGCAAAGACAGGAGAGAGAAGAAGAAGCTAGAGAACAGGAGGAGAACTAAGAGGACATCATGGGGTGAGGAAGCCTTGGAGTGAGCTCTCTGCCTAGCTGCCCGGGTATAGAATTCCCTGAGATTTGACATAGTTTGTGATTAATAAAGAGCATTGGAAAGGTCAACACTGGACTCTTATTAAGTGAACAAAAGAATAATTTAACAAGTTAATTTAACTGAGAACATTTTTCAGCATACTGTGCCAATGGAAACGTTTGCATTCCTTGCATATTTAATAGGCAAGGAAGTGAGAGGAGTTCTGGGGGAAAGCTCTGTATGTAAAGCACTTGAGGACCCAAGTTTGACCCTCAAGACCAATGTAAGCATGCTGTCCATGCTTGTTCCTGGGGCTGGACCAGCAGAGACGGGTAGACCCGTGACTCACGGGCCAACCACACCAGCTCCAAGTGGCTGAGCTCAAGGCCTGTAAAATGTCCTGTATCAAAAGGTGGACGGTGTTCCTGAGGATGGCACTCAGCATTAACGGCTAGAATGTGGACACATGCAGACTTGGGGGGGTGGACGCTGAAGAGTTTACTAGCACTTGCTGCTCTTGCAGAGGATCCGAGTTGGTTCCCAGCATCTACATCAACCAGCTCACAACCACATGCAGCTCCAGCCCAGAGGCATCTGAAGCCAGAGGCATGGGCAAGCACTTGCATTCACATTCACACACTCACACACACACATAATTAAAAATATAATAAATCTTAAAATCAATAAAAAGATGTAAAAGGAACAGAATACGAAGAAAATATGGAAGTCTTATAGGATTCTAGAAAAACTATAGGCTTTGGGAAGACCTGTTTACATCACTGTTCCAACATTAATTAGCAGAATGACGGAAGTCTGTGTCCTCATCAGTGAAATGAGGACAAGCTTGCCCTCCTTGCAAGATGGCATAAACTGCATGGAGAGCACTCGGCACACTGCCTGGTACATCAGAGATACTCACAGAGACAGCAATGCCTCGGGGACAATAACCTGGAGGGACACCACTATAAACTCTTCTTTTCACTCAACAAGACCACATCACATCCCCTTCATCAATTTTCTAAATAGTAATATTTAAGTACTACCAACTCCATACCTCCAAATAGAATTCCATGGCTGTCTCCAGATCCTCTCGCTGGGCTGCCAGCTGGGCCAGGTTCTTATATGTAGAATACTTCAGTATCAGTCCAGGGTGTTTCAACCCTTCTTTCTCATCTCCAGATGAAACTGCCTGAGAGCAAACAGAAGCAAAAGTGACACCACAGGCCTAAAGCCAGCTCAGCAAACAATCAACAGGATGCCTGGTTCCCAGGCCAGTCACTTGAGACAGCCCAATTGTAGTCTCACTTGGGAAACTAAGGTGTTGCTGATATTCTTGGCAAACTCAACAGCTGCGATCACACAAAGAAAGGCCAAACCACCATGAAGCACTCTGCAGAAGTTTGGTAATCAAGCACCCCTCTCCATCCCTGCTGCCGTATCTGGGGTGCTCAGTGTAACTGGTAATATCTATCAGTTCTAAAGAACCAGCCCAGCCATCCCCCTACGCAGGATTAAGATAGGGACAAGTGTGAAGAGGCTTCCTGGGGTGAGCAGGCAGGACCTAAAGCTTCACCCAGAGATCTCTGGATTAGAGGTCAGGTAGCCAGGCTCCTGACTCTGGATCATCACATGGCCATACACAAACTATTCCAACTAAACAGCTGGTGTCTTGGTGACCTCTGTAACAGGACAGTGATCCTAACATGGATATCAAATGTGAACATGAGATCAAAGAGCACAAGGATTATAAGTATCTTTAACATAGGTTTTTTTTTTTTAAGGTTATAAAAAGCCTTTTATATAACAATGCCTTGGAAATACTAAATCTTCCAAGAAATTACTGAATAAAAACTATTGCCAGGAGTGGAAAGACAATTCTGCAGTTAAGAGAGTTTCCTTCTTCCAGAGGACCTGAGTTTGGTTCCCAACACCTATGCAAACAGCTCAAAACCACCTATAACTCCAGCTTCAGGACCTTTCCAGGCTCCCATAGGTACCTATATATATATATATATGCGCACGCACGCATGCATGCACATACACACATACACCCCTAAATAAATAATTTTTTTAAAAAGTGGCTGGGCATGGTGGTACACACCTTTATTCCCAGCATTCAGGAGGCAGAACTTTGTGAGTTAAAGGCCAGTCTGTGTACATAAAGAGTTCCAGGCCAGCCAGCAGTCAGCACACAGGAGGTAGGGATAGGACAGTTCAAGGCTAGCTGTGGCTACATAGCAAATTCAAAACTAGCCTGGCCTACATGAGACTCTGTCTCAAAAAAAATAAAATAAAACTAAACACACATGCATGCGCGCGTGCACACAAAGACACAGACACAGGGTGGCAGATACAGTGCTGAAAAGCACTGGGCAGGGTATCACATGCCTATAATCCCAATATAGGAGAATCCCAGCATCCAGGAGAATCCTAAGTTTTAGGCTAGCCTGGACTAAGGACTCTCACTCTCAAAGTGAGACTTTCTCAAAAACCCAGCCCAGCCCACCAGTGCCTCACCTCCCGCAGCAGGCGTGCCTCCAGGAGCTCATGGTAGGCCTTTGCAGACTCCTCAAACCTGTCATGTTTCTGTAGATCCAGGGCCTTATGGTATAGGGCAAAAGCCTCTGCTTCCTACAAACCAAAAGAAGAGATGTTTTCACACAAGGAAAGGCTACGAGTCACTGCCAGGTTAACTGTCACCTACAGTCTCTATAGTGAAAGAAATTCTGCTACCCAGTGTCCTTGTCCCTGGCTATGCCAACTCCCTAGTCCTACATATGGCAAGGATCCATGCAACACTGGCCCTGGTGGGAGAAGTGCATCCTTAGACTGAAGAGGCCTTATACACACACACACAATATATATATACATACATACGTATATATATATATATGATGTGTATATATATATACACACACGTATACATGTACATATACGTGTATATATGTATACACATATATGTATATGTGTGTATATGTATATACATATATGTATATATGTATACATGTATATATACATACATATATAATGACTTTAAACAAGTTTAATATGAAGTGTAGACCAGCCATCTTTCACAATGCAATTTGTACTTAGGAATCCATTTTGGAGGCGCTCGAAAGCATTTAAAATGGACACAAGATCTCCCTCACAGGAGATCTCAGAGTACATACCTGGGCCTCCTTCGTCTGGATTTTGTGGCTTTTACAGCTTCCTTCATGGTCATCCTCAATTGTGGAGCTGGCGTTTAAGGCTGCAATTCGAATCTAAAAATGAATTGGGAAGAGCAGCACAGTGCTCAGATGAAGACAATCCAGCTTCAGAATTTATTCAGGGCGACTCTGAGAAGCTACGGGGAACGAACCACCAGTAATCACCATGAGAAAAGAAACAGAGACTGGGGGCACCTAGTTTCTACTCAACACAGTAGAAGACCTGGTTATTACCAAAACAACCCCAATAAAACATGTCAATTTGTCTTTCCAACAATGTGATAAAGCCCTACAAGCAACAGCCAATCAAGAATCCTCACCCACAAGTGAACTGACAGCCTTCCTGGAAGGAAAGCTGCACTAGGAAAATGCCCCTTACTCCCCAGAGCAAAGTGACAAACAGCACTGTCAACAACAATGTAGGCAGGCATCGGTTCTCACCATGTTCAGAGATTCAGCACCACCACGGAGGATCACTTCCCATCACTGGTAGAGAAGTGCCAGTCCACAGTCCCCTAAAGAGGAAACAGGACAGACAGATTCAGGAAGAGCCAGGAGCAGCACAGTGCTAGGGTCCACCGGTGTCTCAGAAATATAATGAGAAAAAAGAGCATTACAGGAAGGCAGACCAGTCTGAAGGCTGTGGAAGATGACGGAACTGGCAAGGGTGCAGAGAAATTAGAACTTCAGATGTTGTTCCTGGGAGTATAAAACAGCCCTATGGGAAACACTGCAGTTCCTCAAAGTGCCAGACAGAATTAGCATATGATCTGGAAATTCCAGCCCTATGCATCTACAAAAAGAAAACCTGTCCACACCCAAACTTGCTCATGAATGGGCATAACAGCATTATTCCTAAGAGCTAAAAGGTGGAGTTACTACAATATCCATGAATTGGTGAACAAAGAAAATGGGGAAAGCCCACAAAGGAATATTGTCCATTCATAAAAAGAATAAAATTCTGATACATGCTATAACATGAAGGAACCTGTAAAACTAAGCTAAATAAAGTAAATCATATGCAGAAGAGTCAACACTGCCGGGTTCCAGTTACATGATGTTATCTGGGAGAGACAAAATCAATCAGCAGGCAGGGAGAATGTTGAGATCAGGCTGGGCCCTGCTCTAAGTTAGTCTATATTGTGTAAAACTCTAGTTTTTCAGACTGTGCCTTGCCCCCAGAGACTCCATTTTACAACAGCTTGACTCCATCTTGAGAACGGAGAATGACTATGCGTATGGTGGACATGTGAACTGCTTATCTGTCCACCCACACAGCACAGACTAATAAATGACTTATTCCTGGGAGTAGAAGGGTTGCCACCCTATAAATGTACTGGTGAATTGGGAATGAAGGAGCACCTGGGCATATTAAAGTTTTATCAGGGAAAGTAGGCCCAAGAACTTACTGGACACACCAGACTCCAGAAAGAGGTTAACACCTAGCACTGCATTGGCAACGGCCCCACCAACCTGTCATCTGACCATCTGCTGTGTGCATCAAGGGCTGACCAACAGCCAACTCCCAATTTTCCCAGGAGCTTCAGCTCAGCTACGTCCCAGCTGTTGATAGAACCTACTCAACTGCTGCCTGCCTGTCCTGCTGCTCTGTTTGTCCATCCAGACCTACTGCCCATCCATCTGCCCATGTGATCATCTGGATGCAGTATGCCATCTCCCCTCTGCAGGCACTCTGCTGTAATCCTTGCTTTCTGCGTGTAGGCTTGGAAAGGGCAATGAAGCAGCCAACACAAGACTGTGCATGGCTAAAACCACGGTGACTCAGTAACGTGGATATTGCACATGCGTGGAGTCAGACTGGGCTCTGCATCAGGTTCTTTTCTGTTCTCTTCTGGGGAGGGATGAAGGAGATTCTTTGCCAGAGGCATGCTCACTACTGTAAAAGGGTTATTGTGTAATATGTAATGTGTAATCTAAAGTTAATATCCGTAACTAACATAGAAAAAAAGAATGTGTTATCCCAGCCAGGATTACCAAGACAAGTGGGAGTATCCAGCAAACTGGTGCCATTGAAACTGTCATACCTTGTGAATTTATTGTTATTCTGTTATTATTATCATTTTATTATTGTTGTTTTGGCATTGTGGAAAGACACAAACATTTTCCTCTATGTTTCTGACATAGTGTGCTCAAAACAGAGAAAGCTTAACGCCGAGTGCTGCTGTTTATTTGTATTATTTGTCCCCTCCAAAGCTCACACTGAAATCTGGTTTCCAAGGTAACAGTGTTAAGAGATAATGGGGTTCAGTGCTGAAGAGCACTTATGCTCTTGCAGAGGACACAAGCTCAGCTCGCAGCACCCACACCAGGCATCTCACAATCTCCTCTAACTCCTGCTCTAACTCCACCTCCAGAACAACCTCTTCTGGCCAGGCACCCACACCCATGTGCACATACATATACACACACACACACACACACACACACACACAAACTAAAAATAAGAAACCTCCTGTCTATGATCCCCGTGCTCCTATAGCAAGATGAGAGGTGAGACCAGAGCAGCCCTGGAAGCTCACAGGCCGTCTAGCCTGGTGCACACAGCAGTGAACAAGGTGACCCAGCCGGGAAAGGCACAAGCTTCACAACCGAGTTCAATCCGCATAACCACATAAACATGGAAAAGAAAAAACTCAAAAAGTTGTCCTCTGAACTCTGCATCTATGGTGTGGCATGTGTATACTCAACACGCGCACGCGCACGCGCACACACACGATAAAGTCTAGAAAAATCAAATCAAATAAACTGGGAGGGAGAGGTGGCTCAGTGGGTAAAGCTGCTTGCCATGTAAGCCTTATAACCCAAGTCCAAGCCCTGGAACCCACAGAGAGGTGGAAGGAGAAAAGCAATTCCCCCAGTTACACGCTAACCTCCACACACCAACACACAACAATAATAATATTTTAGATTCTTATTCTCTGTGTATGGGTGATTGCCTGTATGTATGTCTGTGTACCACATGTGTCTGGTGCCTGCAGAAGCCAGAATAGGGAGTTAGGCCCGGAGTATGGAGTTACAGATAGTTGTGAGCTGCCATGTGCATGCTGGGAATCTAAACTGGGTCTTTTGGAAGAGCAGTCAGTGCTCTTAACCACTGAGGCATCTCTCTGGCCCCAATAATTGTTTTAATCAGAGGATGGGGTGATGAAAAGCAAGGACCAACACCCAAGGTTGTCCTCTAACCGCCACATCTTTGTTATGACGTGTACACACACACACACATGCACACATTCACACGCCCTTCCATAAACATTATTAAAACCAAAAGAGCTCTGATCAAAGCCTGTAACTAAGGGCTGAGATGACTCCGTTGACAAAGCAGTTGCTGTGCAAACATGGGGACCTGAGCTCAGAGCCCCAGCATGCATCTGCAAGTCTAGAACTAGGGAACAGACACAGGAAGACCCCTGCAGCTCTGTGGCCAGCCAGTCAGCTACTGACAAGTTCCAGGTTCAGTGAGAGAGCCTGTCTCAAAAGAAGGTGGGGCATACTTTCAATGTTCACCAACACACACACACACACACACACACACACACACACACACGCACACACACACACAGAGGAATATATACACAAACGTGTACACATGTAAACCATACACACATACGTATATAAATACATATGTGTACGCACAGACACACATCTATTATTCACTACCATCGACAAGAAGAGTCATCTATTTAAAATTTTTTAACCTATTAAACAATTCTAGCAGGCATAGTGGACAGCAAGCAGGAGGACTCTCGGTTCAAATCTAGCCTGAGCTTTATAGTGAAACCTGTCTGAAGTAAGAAAAAAACTTGTACGTAGAAGCAAATCAAACTATTAGTAGGGAAATGTAAATAAATATATATATATATACACATATATTTGTAATTATGTATGTAAATGAAAACACAATCAAGTCATCTAAGTGAAAAAAGGTCATGTAATTATTTCCATAAGAGATGGCTTAGCACTTAAAAGCACTGGCTGCCCTTCCCAAGGACCCAGGTTCAGCTCACACATCAAGCTGCTCACAACCACCTGTAACCCAGTTTCAGGGGATCCAGTGCCCTCTTCTGGCCTTTGCAGGTACTGTATGCTCGCAGGGCACATAGAGACATACGGGTACACACAGATGTCTTAAAATAAACTTTTTCAGATTAAAAAAAATCTAACAAAATGCAATATGAACAAGAACAAAAATGAATCTATGAACAAGAAAAACACTTGAAGAAAATGGGAACTGAGGGATAGCTTCTTGTCGTGATAAAATATAAATACCTTGGTCCTAAAGCCAAATAGTTTTAATTTAATAGAGAAACACTACAAACATTTCTACTGATATCAGGAATAAAATCAGGATAGCCACCATCTCTGCTATTACTGCTACACTAGGTGACCAGCCAATGTGATGAGAACAGGAAAAGCAAACTGAGGTTTAAGAATGGATATGGGGGGCTGGAGACATCGCTCATCGGTTAAGAGCACTGACTGCTCTTCCAGAGGTCCTGAGTTCAATTCCCAGCACCCACACGATGGCTCACAACCATCTAAATGGGATCAGATGTCCTCTGCTGGCATGCAGGTGTACATGCAGATAAGAGTACTCACAAATAAATAAATCTTTAAAAAAAAAATGGGTATGGAGGCCAGATGTAATCTCAGTACTGTAACTTCAGCACTGGGAGGCCGAGGCAGTAAGACTGTGGGTTCAGGCCAGTCTGGGCTACATGGCAAGATCCTATCTCAAAAAATTGAATGAAAAATCGAATAAGAAGTAAAAGTGCTACTAATTGCCGACAATATGGTAGAATGTCTTTTTTTTTTCCCAAGAAAAAAAATCCACAAATCCATAATCACAAACTCATACACTAATAAGAGAACTTGGTAAAGTAGCACAGTATACCGCCAATTAGTAGAGCTGGAGTGCGGCTCAGCAGAAGAGAGCACCCAGTGCTCTTGCAGAGGACACAAGTCGTTCCCAACACCAACATCATGAGGCTCACAGCCACCTGTAACTCCAGCTCCAGGAAATCTGATGCACTCCTTCTGGCCTCCCTGGGCAACTGCACCCGCGTACACACACCCACAAACATATACATATACATAATTTGCACATTTAAATATCCTAAAGATTGGTATAAAAAATTGATGCATATAAGTCATAAACAGAAAATGATGGTACAGAAAATCCCATTTGCAGTAGCAACAAGGTTAAGTCCTTAGTAAGAGACCTGCAATTTATTTGAAGAAAATTTTAAAACACAACTGAAAGACAAGAAGAGGAACTTGAACAAATGGAATGTACCTCTTCTCCTTGGGTAGGACTCAACCATATAAAGATGTCAATTCTCCAAAAGTTACCAAATAAACTTCATGTGGCCTCAATAAAAACACCAACAAGATAATAGACAACACCAAAGATCATTTGGAAAAATAAAAATGTAAGACTACCTAGGAACAAAGTGCAAAAAAAAACCCCCCAGCAATTCCTAAGAAGGGGATAAGTTCTATCCGATATTAACACACACTTAGTGTTTAAAACACCAGGCCTTAGTGATTAAAACAAGAGGTACTACTGCACGCACAGCAAAGAGACTGGGTCCAGAATCGCATTTAAGCGTGTATGTGCCATGGTTTAGATTCAACTTCAGCATGTTCCCTAAAATGTTCATGAGCCTCAGTGGGCAATGCCAGGAGACGGTGTGACTTTAAGAGGCGGTGCCTGCAATAACTCAGGCCATCAGGCTTGGCAGCAAGCACCTTTACCAATAGCAAGATGGCTCAGATGATAAAGAAACTGAGTTCAGTCTCTGGAACCCACATAAAGGTGGAAGGAAAGAACCAACTCCAGAGTTGTCCTGATTCCCACTGCTGCTGTGGCAAGCTCGCCCCACACACACCTCATACACAAAATAACCTATCAATTAATCAAATACTTCTTTTTTAAGCTGGGCATGGCGGCCTGTCATCCCAGCGTTCAGAAGAAAGAGGCACCTGGAGAACTGGTGCAAGTTCAAGGCCAGCCTGGCCTACTGTATAAGGCAAATTCCAGGTCAAGCAGGACTACAAAATGAAACCCTGCCTCAAGGCAGACGGGGTAAGCAGAGTGTTGCCTAAGGTTGCAGAAAAACAATACTGTCCTCACATAAATGCAAAGTGGTGCAACCCTTCTGGAAAGCAATTCGACAATATCTACAAAAATTACAGTTGCACTTACATTTCCACCAGAATTCTACTTTTAGGCCTCTATCCTGAAGACATATCTCCAATAATACAAAAACACACGTGCACAGGATTATTCAATGTGCAGCAGCTTGTTAATTGCAAGATAACAGAAGCCACCTAAATGGCTCTAAAGAGAATGGATAAGTGAACGATGGAACTTCTACACGAGTAACAGCCAAAGCAAAGATGAACAAGAATTATTCATTATAGGCAAAAGGCGGAAACAACTCCAAAGACCATCATATTATGAATGGATACATGAAACATGGTACATCCATACAACGTATTATTACTCAACCATAGAAATAAAGTACTAGCAACATGGGTAGCCTTTGAAAATATGCTAACTGGAAGAAGCCTATCACAAAAAAACGCGGGAGCAGAGGAAGCCCCGAGTAAATGTGTAAGGAGTAGACGGCGCAGAGTGAATGCGTCTTGTTGACACGGGCAAGGCTGTGTCAAGGACCTCGATGCCCCGGACCCATGAGGGACAGCGAAGCCTTCCTGGGTCAGACTCCCTGGACCCTGTGCCACTGGTGACTGTGTGCAGAAAATGTCCCTGCAGCTTTCTCCTCTCAGATGTTCAGAGCCTGAGACTGCTACCCTACGGAGACCCACTGCCGAGATGAGCTAAACCTGACCCTTACTCAGCTGTGCACAATAAGTCCACCTCCTGGACTCAGAGGTGCTTCTGAGCTGCTGGTGCTTCTCATCAGAGCGCGTGATCCATGCAATCCCAGCCCCTCTCTTACGCACTTGAAATTACACATTTATCATGGAGTATGTAAGCAATTCAAGAATGGTGGGTCACATATCTATTGGTCACCATGAACCCCAGAAGAAGCTTTAAAACACACAACAAAAACAGTGAAGAGGGCTGGACGGATGGCTCGGCAATTAACAGCACGTGCTGCTCTTGCAGAAAACCTGGGTTCAGCTCTTAGCACCCTGAGAGCAGCTGACTCTAATTCCAGTTCTAGGAGAGACAACGCCCGGGCTTCCTTGGCACACGAGCAAACACTCATACACTCAGACATACAAAATAAAAATAAATAAATCTTAAAAAAAAAAAAAGGCTACAAAATAAAGATGATAAATTTAAGTACCATAAGTGTTTCGGACTTCAGATTTCCTTTGGATTCTGGAATTTTTGCAAGTATGAAAACAAGATACCTTATTGATGAGACTCAAGTCAAAACACAAAATTTACTTGTTTCATATATCCTTATAGCTGAAAGATAATTTTACATAAAATGTTTAATAATCTGTACGTGGAACAAAGTTTCACAGTGCAAAATTTCCCAGTCATCTCTGCATTCAAGAATTTTGGATCTGGGAGAATTCAGATTTTCAGACTGGGGTGCTTAATTTATAATCATTTACCAAACTCCCAGTCTAGCAGTTGCGTTTCCTAAGAACAGCACACTAATCACTTTAAACTCTCAAGTTTCCAACCCCCACCACCCCTTTTTTTTTCCTTTTTCTTTTTCTTTTTTCTTTTCTTTTTTTTTTTTTTTAAGAAAGAATCTCACTAGGTAACCCCAGCTGACTGGGCCTGGAACTTGCATTGTAGACTAGGTTGCCTTGAACTGGAGACCCACCTGCCTCTACCTCCTGAGTCCTGAGATCAAAAGCATGCACCGCCACAGCAGATCTGAGTTTCCGAACTCTTTTAGTTTGCATGGCCCAAGATCACATGATAAAGAAGAGGCCTTTAAGGCCCTCAGTGCTGTCACCCAGAGATAAGCAATGGAGGGGACTACTAGGGTCTAGAATCTGGTAGTCTTTTGGGGGGCTCAAGACAGGGTCTCATTATGTAGCTCTGAAATGTCCCGGAACTTGCTATGTAGACCAGCCCGCAACGTCACCACCCACTGCTCCTGTACAGCCCGACAGAGACGGATGGGTTTTTACACTTCCAATGGGGAAAAACAATTCTTGACACATGAAAATTACATGAGAATTATTTACGTTCAAATTTCAGTACCTATAATAAAATTACAGGGACACACATTGTTTCATGTACTCTTTGGCTTTATCCACGCAACTGAGCAGAGTATTACCCCCTCCCCAAATCTGAAACACTATCCATTAAAAGTATTATTCTTATTAAATTTACAACATCATATTAACATAAATATATCCACAAAAGTTTGCCAGCCCCTTTAAGAAGCCCATTCTAAATTCCATTTCTAAACAAATGAACCCCACAGAAGGAACGTTAGCCACAAGCAGTTCAACTGTCCACACTCACCACCTGTAAGGGGCTGGAGAGTTGGCGCAGCGGTTAAGCGCACTGGTTGCCCTTCCGAAGGAAGGACCCGAATTCAATTCCCAGCACCCACATGACAGCTCACAACTGTCGGGAACAGATCCAGGGGCGCTGATACGCTCACACATAAATGCACATAAAATAAAGTTAAATAAATTAAAAATAGTAAGTTAAGCGGCCCTCAAATCCACAGGTACAGAAACCCGGAAGCACCAGGTGAAGGCAATCTACCTCCTTCCTTCAGGGCTGTTGAGCAGGATGGCTGCCGTCCGTGTAAGCCTCTCTGGAACTTTGAAAATCATTTGAAACCTTCCCCCTGCCTCAGTTTCCCTGCCGTCCGTGTAAGCCTCTCTAGAACCTGAAAATCATTTGAAACCTTCCCCCTGTCTCAGTTTCCCTGCAGTCGGTGTAAGCCTCTCTGGAACTTTGAAAATCATTTGAAACCTTTCCCCTGCCTCAGTTTCCCTACAGTCGGTGTAAGCCTCTCTGGAACTTGAAAGTCATTTCAAACCTTCCCCCTGCCTCAGTTTCCCTGCAGCCGGTGTAAGCCTCTCTGGAACTTGAAAGTCATTTCAAACCTTCCCCCTGCCTCAGTTTCCACCCCTGTAAATGTCACGAACGCCACACTCACCTCGCTGGGCGGCTGTGAAGGAAAGCACAGACAGGAAGGGATGCGCGGGGACTCTGCACCCAGCAACGAGGAAGCAACAGTGGCTTCACGCCGCGGTCACAGTGACCCACTCAGGGCGGCCGCCGGAGTCGCGAGGAGGAGCCGGCGTGGGCCCCAAGGCCCGGCCCGGTGCCCACGGGTCTCGGGCCCGGCTTCGGCCCACCGCGGACGCGAGGATGCGGAGCGCCGCGACCTTCCCGCGCGGGCCCACCTCCTCCTCCTCCTCCTCCTCCTCGCGCTCCCGGGAGCCGTGCGCACACCTCGGGGCTACCCGCAGACCTTCCTACCCGGAACTCACCCGGCGTCTCCACGGCAACGGCCGGAGCACCCAGACTCCTGCGCGCGGCACGTCCAACAAGGAACGCTCTCATTGGCTAGAGTACCGGGCTTGTCAGCCAATCGGCGTCAGTGCATGCGCCGCTCGCTGTCGGGGACACGCCTGCGTGTCTCCGGGACGCCGCATGGGGGCGCTCGCGAGCCGCTGCTGCCGGGGGCCCTGCGCTCTGCTACCAGCAGCGCTTTGACAGTTGTGTTTTGTTAAGGCGGTGTCTCATTTCGAGCTAGCCTCCAATTGGTGGCAATCCTCCTGCTTCGGTCTCCGGGCTGCTGAAGGTGCCGGAGGACCCCACCACATGCTGACACTTGCAGCGCTTACGATGCACGAGTTTGGAGACTGCCCCCCCCCACGCCAGTCACTAAATGACTAAAAGACCTGCCCCTGCCAAAGACTAGGGTCAGGTGTTCAGAATTTAATGGATACCTGAGCGACAGGCAGGCGGGGCTTGACGGGGAGCTGGAACTGGAACTTTCTCAGTCGTTATATTGTCATGTATGTGGGCATTGCCGTTTCCTGAAGGATGGTGTTTGATGTTTGTGGTTGGTTTTCTTTTCATTGTGTTGTTGTTACAAGGTCTCACTACGTACCCCTAGCTTGGTCCGGAACTCAATATTTATACCAGGCTAACCTCGAAGTCACAGATCTGTCTGCCTCTGTCTTCCAAGGTCAAGGGATCAGAAGTATGCACCATGGCCAGGCTGAATGAATTAGAAACTCAGATGGTTTAAATACTAAGTGGGGCGGGGCAGACCCAACTAAGAAAGGGGTGGGAGAGAAGTGGATTGGGTGATAAGGACCCACTGTAGGAGAAGTTGGGTCTTTTTAGGGAGGGGCTTCACACTGCTGGAATTCATAGCTTAGTGCCCCCAAGGATGATTTAAAGAACAATGACGGCTGGAGAGTTGGCTCAGCAGTTAAGAGCACTGGTCTCTCTTCCAGAGGTCCCTGGTTTGAATCCCAGCACCCACATGGCAGCTCACAACTGGATGTAACTTTAGTTCCATAAGATCCCACGCCCTCTTCTGGCCTCATATGGCACTGCACGCATATGGGACGCAGACATACATGCAGGCAAAATACTCAAACACACACATAAAGATTTTAACAATGAATGTTACAGACTTGTTCTTTTTTCTTTTTTTTTTTTTACCATATTTTAAAAGGGTTTAAAACCTTGCTTTAAAAAAAAAAAACCCTAAATGGCAGTAAGAATCATGCTGAATGCAGTGAGTATAATACAAAAAAAAAAAAGCTTTATTGATGTCACGAGGTTAAAAATATATTATCATCTCTGACCGGAAAATCATAGACTGTAATGGGGGGGGGAGAAGGAATGGATGAAACAAAAAAATTATTAAAATTGCAATATTAAACCGACACTTCTCCGAAGGAGTAACAATGGCTACAGAGAAGAGGATTTTATGTCAACCAACTGGCCTGCAAATGGTCCAGGGAGCTCTTGGTATGCGGCTATTTGAGTAGGGCACTCACACTAGGGTATCTGTAGTTGCAGCGTGGCAGCTGCATTTGAGTCACCTGTGTTCTGTAAGTAAACCCCCACTCCTCATTCAAGCAACTTTCATTAGTGCAAGGTGAAGGAAGAGACATCTGTTAACGTCTCCCACTGCACCCCCCAGAGCTCCAACCTGAACAGAAGGAAGAAACATGTAGAACACTGTTCTAGGGGAAGGGTCTCCAGGGTGGAGCTTTTCCGGAAAGGCCCCTGCAGAGTCACAAAGGTCTAGGCACACACTACTGGTAACACTCTTTGTTAGTCTGTAGACCATACAGAACAAACAAACTCAATCTGATGTCTCCTTGGGGACCTAAAAACAGGGACCACCAGTCACCTAACTATGCAGGACAACGGCGCCCGCCAGTGTCAACGCATAGAGCGTCTGGAAAGGCAGGGCTCCTCACCCCACCCGTATAATCTGAAATACAAAGCTACGTAGATGAGGAGTGGGAACAGCAGCTGTCCCTTTCCTAGTGGAGTTGCATCCCCACACTCAGTGTGCTAGCCAGACGTCATAATTCCCGCACGTGGCATGATTTCTGCCAAGCACACGGTTCCAGGGAGGTGTCCACAAGAGTCAAGGTATACAGTCAAGCCCCAGGGATGGTCCCTGAAATCCAGCCATCCTTATTCCCCAGGCCAAGCTCAGCGGCCAACAGTGAGAGCCCAGGCCAAGGTAAGGACTCTCTTTACATCAGGCCACACCAGCTGCTCTCATGTCCCCAGTGGTGGCACCTGGATGGAAAAAGCAGGCCTTCCTGGTTGAACCCTCCACCCCAGGTTTCAGTAAACCTCAAACGGCAACCCTGTGAACAGGAACCACTCTCTCCCCGCCTTTTCCCTCATGAACAAATCTCACTCTAAGTTTGTCCAAAACCCCAGGGAGGGGGTGACAGAAGCAAAGATGCCATGTTGGAATTATGGTCTCTTCGTTTATTTGATTTCATTTATTCATGTGACTGGGGAAGAGAAGACCTGCAGTGAGGTTACAGACATAAATGCCAAAGTGGTATCTTTATGCCTGGCAGTGGTATCTACCAGACCCACAACGCTGCCAGGGGGACCTCTCTGGGAAGTCTCTGGACAGCCTCAACAGACGCCCTGGATTCTTGGTTTCAATCACAGAAATGTCATGACTGTTCCTTTCTTTCCAATCTGCCAGAGCTCAATGGGGAAGAAGCGGATAATTATCCTTTAGGGAGCAGAAAAAAGAGATGTCAACTCTTTGGCAAACTCGTCTGCCAGGATCCCTGCCAGACACACCAGGTCAAGCTCTCCGGCCAGCCCATATCAGCCCACAGGGTATTTTGTCAGTCTGCTCACCCCAGTTCATGACCCCTGAGCACCTGGACAGTCAGGTGCAAGGTAATGTCTACACACTGGCCCGGGACAGAGGCGACACAATGGCTTCAGTAAGTATACTCTGTGCTTGGTTGCACATCTCAGGCCGTGGGTGTTACTGTTTAAAAAACAGTAACATTGTGTCTCCTTGGCGTAGGGATGGAGTTGGAGTAACCATCACCAACTCTCTCGAGCCAACCAGGACTCCATTCTGGAAAGTTCTTTCAAACTTACCTAACCTTAGTTCCTCACAGGCATGGACTAGGTTCAAGAATAGGGGACTCTAACTTTGTCTCAGAATGTTGGGGTTTCTTTGGGTGGGGGTTACCTTGTTTGGAGAGGGAAGTCATTTAGCCTGCCCGACCGCCTTGAAAAGGCTACAGACTGGGCATAGTTCATTTCCATAGTTCATTTCCAGGTTTATCTGGGATCTCTTAGCTGTGGTAACCCGCAAATCAAGGTGTTTAGATATCGTACTATTCTGCGACTCTCCTGGAGCCTTATCTAGTCCAAAGGTCTCTCTGCCTCAGGACATAACCAGATTCCCTCTGGCCAGCCTGGAAAAGTTCTCCTTGAACACCAGACACCCTGGTTCCGAGACAGTGCAGAGGTTACCATGGTAGTGACCACCTTGCAGTGGTTCTGGGGGTGCCTAAGCACATTCTCAGTACCCAGACAGAAACACTGGTTTCCAGAGCCATCCTTACTCAAGTCTTACAGGGATGGCTGGAGAGGAAGGAATCAAAATCTCACAGCCATTTTGGTCACGGACCCACCATTCCAGTGCCTAAGGAGCAGATGCATCCCCTTACACCAGGTCCCGGGGTGCTTTCTGGAACCAGCAAATATTCCTCCTTTCCCTCCCCCCCGGTCAGAATCATTGTCCCAAACAGGTTCCCTCACTAGCCCTACGTACCGGTCCTGGTCCAGGGCTAGCTCCTTGGTGAGGAACTCGAAGAAGCGGGAGCTGTGGCCCCGGTTCTGCTCGGCAGTGCCCACAACACCGACAGAAGAGACCAGAAGGTGGGCGCAGGGCTCTGTGGATCCATGCATCAGTAAGGTCAGGCCAGGCCTTAACGTAACGCTCACACGCTGCAGGGAACGTAAGAGTTAAACCCTGAAGCTCAGGCAGGCCGGGCCGGGGTCCGGGAATCTGCGTGCCAAGGTGGGGGTCCGAGGGATCGGGGTTCGGGACACTTGGCCAGGAACCTCAGATGTCAGTCCCGTCAGGGTCATGCCTGGGAAGGACGACTAGGAAAGGACCTGGGCGGGGAGGGTGGGCCACGGAAGGTCAGAGGTTAGCAGGCAGGTGGGGATGAGAGTAGGGGTCACTGGGAGGTCCGAGCCCTAGCCCACAATCCCGCGCGCCCGGGGCTCCCGGCCGCTCGCTCACATCCTCGGGTTTGTCCAGGATGGCGGCGGCCGCCGCGCACAGCCGCTTCTCCAGCCCCGCGGGTACGCGGCTAGCGGGCAAGTTCGTTTCCAACTCAATGAATGGCATATCGGCGGAAGGAAGGAAGGAAGGATCGCAAAGCGGCAACTGCTCCGCGGGAGCGGCCCGAGCCCACTAAGGTTCCGGGAAAAGGGGGCGGGAAGGGGGCGGGGCTAAGCTCCTCATTGGCCAGGCAGAGTCGGCACTTCTGGATTGGCTACCAGGGCTACGCCTCTTCTGCAAGTCACGTGGGCTGCCTCCAAACTTAAGTCCCGGTTTCCAGCGCCTGCCCAGACGGCAGGGGGCACTGTTTCCCTCTGAGCTTCCAGGCCAAGCAACGCCTACGTTTCGGTAGGAGACTTCACATAGCCAGGGCCGGCTGAAAGCTTTTTGAGTGATCGTGATTGTTGTGGGATCCATTTGATCCATTTATACCGACACGCAGCTTGTTGAAAGAAAAAAAAATTGAGTTAAAGCATAAAAAAAAAAAAGAGAAAAATAGGAAGGAAGGGAGGGAGGGAGAGACAGAGAGAAAGGAAAGAAAGGAAGGAAGGAAGGAAGGAAGAGAAAGAAAGGAAGAAAAAAGGAAGAAAAAGAAAGAGAAGAGAAAAAGAGATCGAAAGGGAGGGAGGGAGGAAGGAAGGGAGAGCAAGCCGTGAAGCTGGACCAGCCAGGGATGTAGTCTCAAGAAAGCTCAGAGCTACGATCCCAACTCAAATTTCTACAAACTATTTTAAGCTTGAAAACCATAAACATTTTGTGCCAACATAAAGAAAAGCCAGTCATAATTTTTAACCAATCGGAAACTCTCTAACAATCATGGTCGGAGTGACCATAACCCAGAAATGACACATCTCAGTTCCCAGAACAAGTACCTGACGATCGTTTTGTTTTGGCTTTACTGGTTGGTGGGCTCTGAAGGCTAGGGACTTTTTTTTTTTTTTCATTTTCCTGGGAACCTGAACTCTGTTTTAAAATGGATTTTACAGTTTAAGATGGTGCTGGTTCTGCCACATGAGCGATCCTCTCAAATTCAATGTGGGAATCACACTTTTGAACAATCTTGAGACCAGATGGCACCTGTCAATGCAGTCTGCCTAGGCAAGAAGGACATCCCCGCCGGGTGATGTCCTAAGACACCTGACTTTTGAAGCCTCTTCTCTGAGGGTGGAAGAGCTATTTAAAACACGGCAATCTGTCCAGTTACGCATGGGAAACTCTCAGTGTGCACACTAAAGGAGCCAAAGCAAATGGACTAAGGGACTCTTCACACTTGTTCTGTTAGCAATTTATTGGGTAATGCACATAACAGAGGTCCCCGTGGCACAAGATTCAGTAGCCTGACAGTTTGGAGTCAGAGACAGGCAGAAGACAACAGTCAAGGGTAGAAGGTGGCTTGGGGCAGCAACACTGCTCAGCGGGATTTGGAAAGTCAGGATGTATCCAGAAACTTCCACCCCTGCGAGGAGCATCATGAATCAGCCCTGCAACCCACCTAGGGCAGGCAATATCACCACAGAGGCAGGAGAAAGACCCAGAGAACAAAGGCCTATCACGAGTTGATCCCCATCTGTTGACATGTGCCCAACTCAGGGGTCATAGACACTGCCTGCCAAAACCGAGGAAGATGCGATGCCAAAGGTCAAAAAACACAGGGCGGGCACGAGGCGAAGAACACAAGGGCACGGGAGGGGAGGTGCGGGGGTGCAGGGGTGCGGGTGGGGGGAGCAATGTGAGAGCACAAGAGGTGTCTGAAATGAATGCAGCCAGAAAGGTGCAGCTTGGAGGGTGGGGTGAGGTTCCAAGTGCAGTAATTTGTGAAGTTTCAAAAGAGTTGGACAGAGGCCAGGTGTTTCCCAAGCGCTGAGCTCTCTCCAGAGGTCAGGTAAGAGATGTTGTTACAACAGACGTTGGATAGGGACACAGAAGGAGCACTGGCGATACCCAGAGGAAATTGTGGACCAGGGATTGCATGGACAAGCCCTAGTGACCACCAAAGAGCTAGACGGCCTCATCTATTCATAAACTTTCACAAACACAGCGTTTCCCTTGATGGCTGCACGGGTTCGCGCTACGCCCCTCAGTGCAACAGGCACTGCACCGAGAGCTTCAGTTTCTCCTTCAGCGTAGGGTCCATCAAAGGAGGCATATCCTTGGCCTTCAGGACGACGGCATGGGCCTCCTGGAAGAGGCTCTCCCCAACTTCAGCTTCCACGCGCTGACGCCACGCAGCCAGTTTGGGTCGGCTCTCGAAGATTTTGCAGCCAGCGCTGACAGGCTATGAAGAGAAGGAGCCGGGTAGAGGGGCTAAGGTCCGCCACCTACGGGGCAGGATGGCCTGCTTCAGTGCCCCTCCCCCCACGCCGTCCCTCCTCCTCCACCTTGACTGAAGTGCCTCCCAATACCCCCAAAGGAAGAACTTTGTAAGGCTTTACGTTATAATGCTCAGGATAAGTGACTGCCAAAGGCTCAGCCATAAATCAGGCGTTTCATGTCACCCCTCCCAAGGCTTAGGAAATACTGGGGAAGAAGCAGGAAGCTTGAAGAAAAGGGTGGGGAATGGCATAGCTTTGCATATTATCGGACCCATTAGCATCCCATCTCAGATGGACAAAGGGCGCACGGGGTCTCACCCCTCTCTGAGGGTTAATGGTTACGGGGAGAGGGAGACAGTTTCTTCAGTGGCCAACGGTAAGGTGCCCATGCTCCTGTAAACAAATCCTCACCCACCCTCCTGTAAGCAGTCCTGATGAAACTCATTGGAACACACACACACACACACACACACACACACAGATCAGCATCGGCAGGAGGGAGACGAGAGAGGGCGAAAAGGGTGAGTATGATCGAAATACATTGTGTACACGTTTGAAAGCGTCCTAACGAAACCCACTCTTACGTGCAATTAATATATACTAATGTATTAACATATGCTAATATATGCTAATGAAACATTTTAAAATCCACTTTATAGGTAAAGAAGACTAAGGCTCAAAGGGAGAAGTGACTTATGCAGGGCCCCACAGCCAGTACACGCGCGCATGTGAGGATATGGCTCCCTCCCAGGACTCTCCATCACTCGGCAGGCCACGCCCCACTCCCAGGCACTCACATGCATCAGCTCTGTGATGGCCACCAAGTCAGCCACAGAGATATGGGATCCTGTAAGGAAGGCCTGGTCCCGCAGGAACTTGTCCTCCAGCATCTGCAGACACCCATCCAGTTCAGCCAAGGTGGCTGCCAACGTTTCCGGGGGCACCGGCTGCCCCAGGAACACAGGGAACATTATCTGGTGGACCGGCAAGAAGGGAGAAGGGTTGGCTCTGCCGGACTCTCATCCTTCATCCCCACTCCTACTCATCCATCGCAGTTCTTAGGATCCCCCCTTTCCCTTTTCCTGCACAAAGTCATTCTTGGCTTCTCCAGAGCCCTCGGGACCAAGAATACAACACAAAGCCCTCCTGCAGTGTCACCGCTCAGATCCCGCTCCAGGATCCCGTTTTCCTGCACATGGGATCTCCCAAGAGAGACATGGTAGTTGATACACACCATGGTTGAGCTAAAGCCAGTACTCAGGAGGGACACCAGCATGGAACCCTCGGACATTCCATGCTGAAGTTCTAAGATTTCCCAAGTTTAAAAGTTTAACTAGAACCTCTCATCAAAAAAAAAAATTATTTATTATTTGTTCGTTTGCGGTATGAGTGAGTGCACACGTGTCTCATACATTCGTTCACGTGTCCACGCCCCTCTCTCGAGAGCCTGCTTGTAAAGGTCAGAAGACACCTTGCAGGGACTGACCGGTTCTCTCCCTCGACTAGATGGACCACAGGGACTGAACTCAGGTTGTCAGGCTCGGTGACAAGTGCCTTTACACCCACCGAGACAAGTCACAAAAAAGAAAAGAACTTTTCTTTCTTTCTTTTTTTTTTTTTTTTTTTTTTTTTTGACAGGGAGCACCATCCCAGAGATGCACCCTGGGAGATGACCCTGCCCTCTGTCTCCATGGCTCACCTTCTGCCACATGGCCCTCGTGCAACAGCTCCGCAGGGCTGTGTGCTGCCAAGACAGGTACTCATCCACACGAGCCCGAGCCTGCAGGTCCTGAGGGTACCAGTGGTCAGGGGCCTTGTACTTTCTACTCAAATATAGCAGGATGGCCACACTAGAGGGATGCAGAAGGGAGAACGCCCTGGTTTATTCTTAATCCACTTTGGTCTAGGGTCGGAGTGCCTTATACCTCAATGTCCATGTGGTCTTCTTAGCCAGCCCGGGGACCCTTTCAGACACAATGGGGGGATGGGAGCTCTCCTCTGCTCAGATCCTCCCAGGGCCCTTCCTACCTGCGGGAAAGGTCAGAGCCGTTCTCTATTCCACTCTACCTCCCCACACTGCTTTGCTTATCACCTCTACCCCAACGGTCCTGGACCCAGCTCTTCACGTGGTACCCCAACAGAGCCTTCACCTTTGCCCCTCCAGCCGGAACACACTTCCCACATACCCGGCACATCGGTCCTGCCGGCCCCTGCTTGCTTAGCACCTCTGTGGTGGTGGGCAGGAGCTAAGTCTCCTACCTCCGACTCCAAATCACACCCCCAGCCTGTGTCCTCTCCACCTGTCACGTAACTGTCGCTCCTCCCTCCAGAACTCCAGTCAGTTCCCAGGGGGCCCAGATTATGCCCTCCTGCTCAAGCTCCAAGGATGGACAGCAACCTGGTGCTGAGGCTGCAGGCGGCAACTAAGATCACGGGGTGACGGCTGCCTTCAAGGGAGGCCCGTGGTAGATTTGGTACTTGCAGGGCCTGGTGCAACCACTGCTTTATATTTGGCACTGTCCTTCCTCCTGAGGGCTGGGCTAGCAAGGAAGGGGCCTGGAAGCAGACTGCCCACCCCATCCCCCAGCCTCAGTTTCCTCATCCATAAAATGCAAGAGGAAGCAGGTATACCATGTCTTCAAAAGCCCAAACTCAGCTCTAGGTACCTCTTCTTGGGTTTCAAATGACCCTCTACCCTGGGGCTGACACAGAAGCCACAGACCAGATTGCCGGCAGTGGGCCCAGACAGGTGGCCTGCCCCACACAGCTTACCAGCCAGGAACCCATTACCTCTCTGCCAAGATGAAGTCCCCATCCTTCAAAGCCGGCACCTTCCTCAAGGGATTCACCTGGGCAAAGGCATCCGTGTAATGCTGGCCTACAGAGAGACCAGAGGGGTCAGGGAAGAGGACTCTGGGGACTCCTTAAGGTCTACCTGCCCCCTTCCCTACATTCAGGCGCCAGTTTTCTTCAAGAAGCCTCGGGAAAAAGAGGAAAGCCATCAAGCTGACCAGTAGATCACAGATAGCGATTCTATCAGATGTCCCTTTGCCCTGACCCACCTCTGTGAAGCCTGGGTCAATCAGAGGGTCCACTCAGGTCTGGGAAAGAGGTGATTCTATAGAGTTATGGCCCACAGGCAACCTTACGCAGACACCCAGTCTCATTCCTGAACTCTGATCCATATTCCTGTCCCAGGCAAGAACTCGGCAGGTTCTTCTGACCAGACTGGATAACCTGTGTACACCCCAGATCTCTAGCCCTTTCCATTCTCTTGCCGGGAACAAGTGTCCCATTCCAACTGGTCTCCAGCACCTCAATTCTTCTTCCTTTTCTGTGCCAAGCCCCCAGAGTCCGTCCTCACTTGGGGCTCCGGGAATGAACTCACTGCCTCTCTCCTAACCCCCAAGCCCAAGCTGTGGAGTGCTTTTCCAGCTCAGACAGAGATAGAAAGCTGCCCTGGCAGTCGGGAGCCAAGGAACCACACAGCTCTGACATGGGGAAGGTGTCCCCAGTGAAAGCTCTGAGAGGAAGTTACCCTGGCAGTCAGGGGCCCAGGGACCACACAGCTCTGAGGTGAAGGTGTCCCCAGCTTAGCTGAGTGTTAGTGTAACAGCTCCACTCTGATCCCTTCCTAGGGAAGAAGTTTCCCTGGTGTTGTAGCTCTGAAGGGAATTATCCCAGGCTGAGTATTATTTGCTTAAATGCTTGACTCTTGGACAAAGACAGCACCAAATTTCACAAAAGAGATGTACTGGGCATGGTTGCCTCCAATGAGGAAGACAGCAGCCTAAGCTGGACCCCTACTGAGCAGAGTGCAGCTCTTTATATAGTGTGTGTATATGGAGGGGTGGTTCTTGGGTGGCCTATGATTGGTGGGATTTTTTTCACCCTATTTGAATAGTCAGGGGGGTGCCCAGGGGTCCAGCTTGGGACCATGTGTGTGTATTAGTTGGAGCTGCCTCTGCACCACTCTGCCAAGTTGGGGGCACCCTACAGCCAGTGGGGAGTAGAGTCCCTAGTAATCCCAGGGTGGAGCTGAGCCAGATTCCCACAAAGGGAAAATGTGCTGGCTCCCCAGTGGTCCTCAGAATCATATGGGACTCATGGCGGCCAGGGCCCCCAGCAAGGTAGCTAGGAAGCCAAGCAGCGGCCCCAAGAGACAGCAGGCCCAAGAGACAAGAGTGCCCAGGCTGCTGGATAAGGTCAGATTTGCTCCATGGCAGAAGCTCAGATGGTAGTGTGGCACTATTCTGGGCTGGGAGCAGGCAGCCAGTAGCCCAGTCCTGACTTAGGTCTGCCGGCTGCCATGTTCCTTGAAGGGGCCCACGGGGATGCAGCCCAATGCTGGCCAAGGATGGATACCAGGAGGGGGCAGGGTCAGGAGGGCTGGGCCTGGCAAGCTGAAGGGAAGTGGCATTCCCTCCAAATAGAGCTGAAAAGCCCCAGTCCATGGACTGCTGGGGCCTGGGGCTGGGGGACGCAGCGGAGGAGTGGCCTACAGAAGCCACATCGGACAGTACAAGTTACATTGTCACTATGAGTGGAGTGGGAAGGTCTTTGATGGGGCCAGGTTCTAGACCCATTTGTAGGCTTCTCTATCCTTCCATTGAACGGACCCATCAGCTTTGTCCGGTCTCCTTCCACAAACTGCCTTCATGCAGCCAGTCAGAGGACTCAGCAGAACATCCCTGTAGCCCTCTCCAAGTCCAGATGTAACCCTGCCCTCTGCTGAACTCTGCTTCAGCTGCTGTATCCTCCACCCCCACCCCCCAAAGGCTAACAAGAGCAACAACATTCCAGCCCCAGTGAGAGTGCTGGCCTCTCCCACTACAGTCCTTTTCCAGAGCCCTTTAGCCGACTGGAAACTCCCAGAGAGCATACTGGAAGGCGGACAGGGCCCTGGCAAGTCTGTAATTCCAGCTACTTGAGAAATTCAGAAGGATCACAGGCTCAATGCTGTGACAGGGCGAAGAGTGACTGCAACCGGGTCAACTAAGCAACCCCGTCGTAAAATAAGTAGAAAGACGGCCGGAAGTATAGCTCCGTGGTAGCATGTATGACATCCTCAGTTTGGTCCCCAGTAAAACGCACATGTACAGGCACACACATACACAATAGCAAGCAAGCCTGAACGCTTGAAGGGACTTGGCTCTGGTGAAGAGAAAGGAAAGGCCAGGATACTGAGTGGGAAGATCACACGCCCAAGTAAAACCTTTTTTTTTTTTCTGCCCCAGAATGCAGGAATGAAAAGAGGGGATCCCTCACATAGGCAATGAGTTACTTCAACTCCCCCCCCCCCCCCGGTGCCTAGCTCTTCTCTTCTCTCCCTTTGCATCTGGTATTTGGAAGGTTGTTATTCACCAGGCAAGGGTTCTTTAAAAATTCACAGCTTATAACTGATGCAACCGCTTCCCCTCGAGAGCAGCCGGCGTTCCTCTCCTGTTTGCATGCCTAGCCTGACCGCTCGCGGGGTGCAGTGGGCGGAGGTCCACGGTACCCAGCCAGCCAACCAGGCCCACCTTTGAGCAAGTCTACTGTACACAGCTGGAAGGGGATGCAGTTCTTCTTGGCGAAGATGTAAACAGCACGGCATGGCTGGGACATCAGGTCCAGGTAGAGCTCCAGGCCCATGGTTGGAGGCTGAGGGAGTAGCCGCTGGCAGACCTCAGAGACTGGCCACGGGGGATACAGAGGCAGGAGCAACCGCAACGGCGGGCAGAAACGGCTGGGTCTTGGCCCTTGGTACTTCTTGTTCCAGACGGATCACCACCTCTCCTCCCATTGGATGCGCATGAGAATTTTGGGCCAATCAGCGAGCCGGCTGCAGGTTAGCCTCCCATTGGTCAACCTGTCGGTGAACCTGGGTTTTGCTATCTGGCCAAACTCTTCCCTGAGTCTCTGTGCTTCAGTCAACCCAGGAGCGGAGGGCGTTTCCATTGGTGAATTTAATGACAAAAGAGCTGAGCTGTCCGCCCTGTTTCACTTTCCTTGCACCCAGGGAGAGGGCTGAGGGAGGGGTGGCTTTAGAGACCCTTGATACAGAAAAGGAAAAAGAAGTGCAGCTGCTTCTGCACCCAGTTCCCTGGGTCAGCACTCAGGCTGGGGATGTTTGACCAAGTGCAAAGGCTAGACCCGCACCCTGTGAGGGAAGGATCTGGCCCTCCAGATTCTTGATTATTCCTTCCCAGCTAATCCTCTTCTAAAAGCCAAGAGGCAGGTACGCAGACATACCTGGGATTGGATAAAACTTCACCCGCTTTGTTGTGCAAAGGTCTTCAGTGGTAGTTCAAGCCTGTTATGACATCATCATTTCCCAAGAGCATCTCCCTAGTTCCCCCAAAATGTGCCTCAGCAAGACAATGGGGTCAACGGAAAACTTGAGAATAGCTGTTTTCCTGGTCCCAAATGTTCCCCTATAAGGAGGACTTATCCCCCACCCCCCACCCCACCCCAAGGAGAGTGTCTTCTTGTCATAGCAGAAGCTAACCTCTCCAGACTGAGAGGAGGGCCTCTCCATTTCTCCACCCCTCATGTTTGGTGCTTAACAATTCCCCACGAGTCTCACCTTTGTCTACCCCCACCCTCCACCCGTAACTACTGCCAACATCCAACCTCTCAGCTTCCTTCCTGGCTGCCCTCCAGTGCACTCCCATTCCTCCAACCGCAATAGAATATTAATCTCAAACGCAATCTGAGCCCTTCGTTCCTGCTTGAGAGTTTGTACCTGAGTCTGACCTCTCACCAGGAGAGCTACTGTGGGCATTTTCTCCTCTTAACCAATTCTGTACATTGTCAGGGGAGGTGGGTGACCCTATGAAGGGGATCCATGTTCAAGAGACTGGCCAGGTCAGGTGACAGCTTGTCAAGGCCAGCAGCCAGGCACCTGCTGATTCCAAGAACCGGAAGCATGAAGGGCGTCTGTGATTTAGCTTGTGCTTTGTTTTCCTTGTCGGTTTCTTTTGTTGTCGAGACAGACACAGTCTCACACTGTGTCCCAGGCTGGCATTGACCTCAATATGTAGCCCGCCTGGCCTTGAACTCTCAACGATCCTCCTGCTTCACCCTACCGAGCGCTCTCCATTACATGAGCAACCGTGCCTACCTGTGATTTCATTCTTGGCATCCATTAAGAGGGGAAATGATCCTCGAGGCCTGGGAAAGGGAATTGTCTTTTGGGAACACAACCGGGCCAGCACAGAGGAAAGTCAAACAACACAGAGAAGCTGAGGCTCCAGCCGAGCCTAGGTTTATTACCCAAACTCCAAGTGAAAGGCAGTGATTATAGCAGCGGTCCTGGGTTAAAGAGGAAGGCAGAGCCTGGCCTGAGAACCATTATACTGCGAGGCTCGGGTGCATCAGCAGAGTCATGAAAGCACTTTGTGAACCTCCACGTTCTGTGCAGGGACGAAGCGTCCGAACTCAACGGATCATGGCGAGCACTCCAGGCATCATCTTCTGCTTTAAGGTGAGGTTGGCAGGTGGAGAGTCTTTAACCTTCAGGATGACCTCATGGGCCTCCCGGAAGAGGTCCTCCCCCACCGCAGCCTTCACTCGCTGGTACCATGAAGCCAGCTTGGGACGCCCTTCAAAGACTTGGCAGCCACCACCTACAGGCTATATCAAGAAGGGAAAGGGGGGGTGGTGAGTTTGTGGCTAATCCTGGTTGTCAACTTGGCACACAGGGAAAGAGGAAACCCAACTGAGGAACTGCCTCTGTGAGATTGGCTTGTAGGAATGTCTGCGTGGCTTTCTTTTTTTCCCCCCTCTGATATGAAAGAGCCTACTCCATTGTGGGTGGTGCCACCCCTTGGAAGATGAGCTCGTATAAGAAAGACAGCTGAATGCAAGCCTGGGAGCAAGCCAATAAGCAGGGTTCCTCCATGCTAGAGTTTCTGCCCTGGTTTCTCTTGATGATGGATTATAACCTATAAACTGAAATATATCATCCCTGCCCAAGTTATTTTGGTCACGAAATTTATCACTGCAACAAAAAAGCAAAGTAGAATAAAAATCTGTGCCGGAAGTGGGGTGTTGCTGTAACGGACCTGACCATGTTGTTTTTGTGGGGAAAGACTGAGAAAGCATTTGGAACTTTGGACCACAAAAGTGATTGAGTAATCAGAGATTAAGGAGCTATTTTATGGTAGCTTAGAAGATACAAATGTTGAAAGAGAAATGTAGATGATGGAGATCCAAAGGGAAGTCTGAGAGTCCCTCAGAGACTCTATCAGGGTCACTGGTGTGATGTATTAAGAATCTGTAGAAGTGAAACATTCCATGCTTCCTTGGGACAATGGATGCTGACTAGTTAGGGCTCTGACTAATAAGAGATCAGCATCATTGAGGCAACCTCTGGAAGTATTTTCCTCAGGGTCAATCAAGACATAGAAGCTATGGTCCAGTAGTGGGGTAAGCCAAGGCTGCACATCAAGCTAGCAGCAGAATTTGGCAAACAAGGTGTAAGAGTCTCCCACGTTACTGGTTTTGAAATCACGAAAGAGCCATTGAAAGCAACTGAAGGCATGACATTGTATAAAGTCAGAAGGCCACTGGTGAAGGCGCAGCCTCAATTTCCATGGAAACCCCTGGATATTGGAAACATCAGGACTATGGAGTGCCCGCCAAGGACAGTGACAGGTGTGGCATGAATCCAGCTTGAGCCAACAAGACAAGCTATATGTGTTGCAGATGTCAGAGCAGGAAAACTATGTCTGCACAAGTCCTTTGGAGCCCAGTAGATCACGAGTGAGTCGCAGATGTCACACCCAGAACTTTTTACACGGCAAGATTTTGGTTTTGCTTTGATCTGACTGTCACTGTGCCCTGGTTCTTCCCTCGTGGAATAAGAAATTATATAACTTCTTTATGGATTTTCCAGAATCTCACAGTTAAGAGGCTTTGTTTTTTTTTTTTTTTTAAAGAGAATCTGTACTTTTAAATCATTGGGTTTTTAAAAAAAAAAAAAAAACTGTGAGAATTTTTAAATTGTACTTCTTTTTGTAATACTCTCATGAGAACTTGGGGACAAAGAAATGAAAGATTATGGCTTAACAGTGATGTGTTTGTGTGTCAGGCTCACAAGGAGCACATTGCATTGGCCTGTTTTGCTTTGTTTTTTAAACTTGACACAGACCTAGATATACTTAAGAAGAGAGAATTTCCAGTGAGGAATGGCCTCCATCAGATTGGCACGGGTATGTCTGTGGGTGTTTTCTTAATTGCTAATTTATGTAGGAGAGCTCAGTACACAGTGCTTGGTGCCTTCCTGGGTGGTGGGCCTGGGCTGTGAAAGAAAGTAGTTGAGCAAGCCACAGGGGCACAAGCCAGTAAGCAACATTCCTCTATGGTTTCTGCTTTAAGCTCCTGCCTTGGCTTCCTTCCATGATGGAATGTAACATCTAATCCAAATGAACCCTTTCCTTCTCAAGATGTTTTGGTGTGTTATTGTTTTGTTTGGTTTTGTTTTAGGTTAGTGTTTTATCACAGCAACAGAGAAGCAAATTAGGACAAGGACAGACATTATAAATCTGGAAGGAGTCTCCACACATGTGCACAGATGTACAACTAGCGGGGAGTTCAGTAACTAGCCAGAATTCCCCAGATCGTCCGGGCCCACCTCTTAGGACACTCACATGCATCAGCTCTGTGATGGCTACCAAGTCGGCCAGGGAGATGTGGGAGCCAACAAGGAAGGCCTTGTCCTGGAGGAACTTGTCCTCGATCACCTGCAGGTTAACATCCAGTTCTGCCAATGTGGCTGCCAGCATCTCAGGAGGGACTTGTTCACCCAGGAAAACAGGGAACATCACCTGGTGGGTAGGTAGGCAAGACAAGGAATTGGAGCCGGAAGAGTCTGTGGGGGTAGGAAGTCACGTCTCCCAACTTTGGAGCTACCTTTTATTTCTATGTCTCTTCCTCTGTGGCCTTCCCAGACCTACAGGGAAATTCCCAAGTGGCATTTTTGTCTACAAATAGTCCTGCATTCACTATCTCTGATTGGCTGGGCCTCAGAAAGAATGGTTCACATCTCTTTATGAACGACTTAAATGGTGACCTGAGAAATGAATAGGCCTAATATTTTTGAAGAAAGAAGCTAGGTAGGAACCATGGTCGTGTGTCATTCATTGTTGAAAATAAAGTGATTACTTTGTCTTCCACGTATCACACAGCAATGTAGATCAGTCACTCAGCCCCTTCATACAACCCAGGGACAAGGTAAACGAAAGTTCGTACGGAAGCACAGAAAGACCCTAACTAAAGCAATCCTTAGCAGAAGAGCAATACTGAAGGTACCTGGTCTCAAACTAATATTCAGAGCTACAGTAGCAACACATAGCATGATACTGATACACAAAAACAGTCACATATACCAAAGTAATAAAATAGAGGTCCCAGAAATAAACCTCACACAGCTACTCGGCCTCCTAATTCTTAACGAAAGGGTTAAAAACATACATAGGAAGAAAAGGCACTTCAACAAATACTCCTGAGAAAAGTAGATACCCATCTGTAAGAGAATGAAACTAGATCCGTATCTTTTACCCTGTACACAAACAAATCCAAAATGGATCAAAGACCTTAATATAAGACCTCAGATGTTGAATGAAGCTGGCAGAAAAAAAGAATAAATCATAGGTAAAAAAAAAAAAAATTCAAGATATAAGCATAGACAAGGACTTTCCGGGGACTCCCAGTAGCATAAGAATAATTCTAAAAATTGACAAACGGGATTACAGGAAAGTGTACGTTTCTGTGAAACCAAGAAAACAATCACTAGAGTAGAGAGACAGGCCACAGAATGGGAGAGAAGCTTTGTCAGCTATACATCGGACAGAGAATTAACCTCTAGATCCTAAAATAATATAGAGAACTGCAACAATTAAACACCAAAAAAAAGCCAATCAATAAATGGGCAAATGAACTGGATGTAATATGATCTCTAATGAGGAACTACAAATGGCCACACTTGAAAGGTGGATCCAGTAGACAATTCCATACCTGTGCATATTCAGGCAGCACTAAGTGACTCAGAGAGGGGAGGAGGAGGAAAAGAGGAGGAGGAGGAGGAGGAGGAGGAGGAGGAGCAGCAGGAGGAGGAGCAGCAGGAGGAGGAGGAGGAGGAGCAGCAGCAGCAGCAGCAGCAGCAGCAGCAGCAGCAGCACATGAATTTGTCAGGGAAGAGTGGGGAGGGAAGAAGAGGGATTGGAGAGGAGGAAATGGGGATAGATTTGATCAAAACACACTGTATGCATGTAGACATACAATTCTCAACGAAGAAAAGAAAAGGAAAACTGTTCCACAGCCTTAGCCATCTGAGAAATATAAAGCTGCTCTGAGATCCCACCTCACCCCAGTCAGAATGGCTATCATCAAGGAAAACAAAATAGTGACAGGGTCTGAGGAGATCACTCCGTGGATACAGTGATTGCCACACAAGCTTGAGAACCTGACTTCAACTCCTCAGCACCCACATAAACGAAGGTAGCACGCGCACGTGCGCGCACACACACACGCGCACACACAGTAAATAAATACAAGCGCACGACAGATAAATAAAAATTTAAGTTTAAAAAGAGGGGTTAGAGGATCGGCAAGAAGGAGGATAAGGAAACGGTAGGGAGAGAATGAGTAAGAAGTAGCTACGAAAGATGCCAATAAGGAAGGAAATCCATTACTTGTGTATACGTGTGCGCGCGCGCGCGCGCGTGTGTGTGTGTGTGTGTGTGTGTGTGTGTGTGTGTGTATGTGTATGTATATATATATATATATATATATATATCCAGGTTGATAACATAAGTTCCAGGCTTAAACTTTGAACAGATGGAACAGGCTAGATAAGGAATTTTAACATGCTCACTGACTCTGCCCCACCAGTATTGTTCTATAAAATTCATTTTTTTTTCTCCCTATAGCTTAATGGCTCAAGTCATATACAGTAGCTAACAGCCAAAAATCCACAGGGTCTTGTGGGGCATATTTTATTTGACCTAAATCAGAGGTTTGGCTTTTTTTTTTTTTTTAAACTATTATTTTAAGACAGAGTCCTGTGTGCCCAGGCTATGTATATATGGCTGATGTTAGCCCTTGAACACTAGATCTTTCTGCCTTTGCCTCTGCCTTGACCTCCCAAGGGCTTGAATAGGTGTGTACCACCAAACTCAGCTCCAAACCACAGTCCTTTTTTACCACCAGAGAAATAACTTTATTTTCGGCTTCTCCTGCCCGTTTTTTTTTTTTTCTTCATCTTTAGAATTCTCTTCTTCCCCTCCCCCTCTGTTTGTTTGCTTTGTCTTTGTTGTCTAGAGAGGGTCACACTGTGTAGGCCAGGATGTATCTGACTCACAGTCTTCCTGCCTCTACCTCTCAAGTGCCGGGACTGCAAGCATACACCTTCACTGAACTCGCTAGAATCATCTGGGCCCTGACAGTGGGTCTGTGAGGGCTGTACCCTCAGCGATGCTGCTGGCACAGCGGTTTTCTCTAGCCTCTATGGTGCTTAATTGCAAACAACCCAAAATCTTAATTGTTGCAAGCTGGACCAGTCGATTCAAGGCTTTCTCAGCGGCCCCGATGAAAGAACAGAAGGGACCTAGTTTTGTGTCCTTGGCCAGGAGCAGCCCTGGCAGGGCCAGTCGGGGGCTGGGGACAAAACCTCGAAGGAATTAAGGTTTCATTCTTGGGAACTTGGCTTTGCCCCACGAAGAGACTGCAGTTATCAGTCCCAAGGCCGCTATGTGCTCAGTCTATGACGCTCTTGAGATATCCTGCCTTCCCCTCGTACAACACTGACTGATCAACCTCCTGCTGGCTTTGCGCCATTATGATAGTTTCTGCTGACATTGTTCTGTTTCTTCTCCTGAAAATATGATAAGACGCTCCTCTCCTCCTCCCCTTCCTCCTCCCCCTCCCCACCCTCCTCCTCCTTTTTGGTTTTCCGAGACAGGGTTTCTCTGTTGTAACTCTGGCTGTCCTGGAACTCACTCTGTAGACCAGGCTGGCCTCGAACTCACAGAAATCTACCTGCCTCTGCCTCCCGAGTGCTGGGATTAAAGGCGTGCGCCATCACCGCCCAGCTGATGCTAGACTTCTTAATGAGCTTGCTCGGCCTGAGACATAGCTTGTGCGACCCAGCTTTCCTATTGTCTTTAGCTTCTCATCTCCTGGCCACCTCCCACTTAAAACCATGTCCCACTTAGGACCTGCTGGCCCAGGTCACTCAATAGCAGAAGTGACAGGCAGCTGAATGGGATGTCTGACTTACCCTGGTGCTGTGAATGGACACTTTCACGAGAGCAACTTAAGGGGTTGGAGAGATGGCTCAGCAGTTAAGAGCAAGCTGCCTCTCTTCCAGAGGACCCAAGTTCAATTCCCAGCACCCACATGGTAGCTCACAACTGTCTGTAACTCCAGTTCCTGGGGATCTGACGCCCTCTCACCAATGCACATAAATAAAATTATGTAAATCATTTTTTTTTTTTTAAAGCAACATAAGGGAGAAAGGCTCACAGTTCCAGAGTACAGATGTGAGGATGGGGAAGTCATGGCAACAAGAGTGGAGGGAGCTGGTCACGCTGCACAGGGAGTGATGATTGTTCTCGGCTCAGATTCTCTCTTTCCATACACCTTTCTGAGATTTTCCTTTTAGTTTACGCACGCAGGTGTTTCGTCTGTATGGATGTCCGTGTACCGCATACGTACAGTGCCCGCAGAGGCCACAGGAGGAAGTCAGATCCCTTGGAAATGGAGTTACAGATGCAACACCCATGTGGGTTCTGGGAATCCAGCCTGGGAAGTCTGGAAGAGCAGCCAGTGCCCGTAACTGCTGTCTCCAAAAGGCAAGCCCTGGGGGCAGTATAGCTCAGAGTAAGAGCAGGAAGAGGGAAAGAGAGGTCAGGAAGGGCAGGGAGGGAGGGAAGGGAAAAGGAGACGATGGAGATGATGACGATGAAGAGGAAGAAGGAGAATTGGAATTATTATCTGGGGCACAGGCTGACCTCAAACTCACAGCCATCCTCCTGCCTCAATCCCGAATGCTGGAATTACAAGCTTCCGCCACTATTCCACCCCCAGCCTCTGCCAGCTCCAGTTTGTCTGACTTTGATATCGGCAACTCCGTGTCTCACACCATGACTTCCCCAGCACGGCGTTTAGTGTACAGAACTAAGAGCGCTGACATCGCCACGCAACCACCACTGCCAGCCACCTCCATCCTGTGAACTTAAATCCTGTATCCGGTAAACATCCCCGTTCTTCAAAGGGTGACTTTACTTTCCTCCTCTGGCTCCTTTTGGAACTCTCACTAAGATATCTGTTGAGGACGCCCTCTGGAAGGGGGTTCAGATTTTGTGCTTAAATACATGGAATTTCTAAAAATGAAAAAATACATGTCCCAACGACGGACGGTGGCAGTGCACGCCTTTAATCCCAGCACTCGGGAGGCAGAGGCAGGCGGATCTCTGTGAGTTCGAGGCCAGCCTGGTCTACAGAGTGAGTTCCAGGGCAGCCAGAGTTACAACAGAGAGACCCTGTCTCGAAACAACAGCAAAACACATGTCTCAGAAAAAAAAGGATTATTAAGTGAGTTTAACAATAACCTAGACACAATCAGAGAATTCAGCGAAGTCAAAGATAAGACGGTGAAAAATACCGAAACTGAAATGGAGAGCTTGATGTTGTCTGAGCCCACTGGGGCGATGTCCTTGCTCCTTGATTTCACCCCTGGCAGTCACCAGTCTACTTTCTATGCTTGGATTCGAAGGACCAGCTGGAGAGAGCTGGTGACCCAATCCTACCTTCAAGATGTAGATGTTCGACATTTAAATATTTTTTTTCTTATTTGTAGTTCTGCTAGAATGCAATATATGCATGGCATAATGACTTATGAAACACGTGAGGCAGGAAGGAAACGTGACCCATACTCAAGAGCAGACAAAACAACCAGTAGAAACAGACCCACAGAGGACCTGGGTGCTGAAATGAGCTGACCAAGGACACACAGACACACACACACACAGACACACACACACACAGACACACACACACACACGCGCACACGCACACCAGGAGCTAATAATCGAACCCAGGACCCTGTGCTCATTAGGCAAGTGCTCCACTACGCAGCAACATCACCAGCCAAGCTGAAGAGGATATTTAAGTACCGGTAACAGGACCTGGGAGAAGGCACCAAAGGTAAAAGTCCAAGCTGGGTAAGCCTGACAGACTGACAGACCCTATGAACTCAGTTCAATCCCCAGAACCCACATCCAAAGCCAGGTGTCCTGCAACCTCAGCTGTCCTACAGCGAGATGGAAGAATCACCTGAGGCAGGAGTTCAAAGGTCAGCTAACATGGAGCCGACCGCACAGGGGCAGGAACCAAACATATTCTGTCTCAGCAAGATGGAAGGTGAGAACTGACTTTCCAAAGCTGTCCTCTGCACAAGGTGGTCCCGGACATACACACCATGAACAAATGAAGTGACAGTCACAGATACATTAAAAAATTTTCAGACACAAGACGACCAAAGTGGATGTCTGGGAGCGACAGGACTAGTTAAAGGGAAGACATTGGAAAACACCAAACTGCAAGTGATTCACACCGGCCTGAGTCTCTCTGGGGGTGATACCTTTACTCCCCTCCCTTCCCCCCACATTTCCAGTCTCACCTTATGCCACAGGGCCCGGAGGCAGCTTCTCCGAAGGGTTGTATGCTGCCATGCGAGGTACTCATCCACACGAGCACGGGCCTGAAGGTCCTGGGGGTACCAGTGGTCAGGAACCTTATACTTGCGTGTCAGGTAGAGCAGGATGGCTACACTGTAGCAGGGGGGGAGGAGAGGGGGGATATAACCGTTCTTTAAAAAAAGATTTATTGATTTACGTACTACATATATATGTATGTATATATATACATATATATGTGTATATATACATACATACATGTGTTTATATATATGTGTGTATATATATGTGAGTGTTCCATCTACATGTCTATATGTACTACATACATACGTGTGTGTGTGTGTGTGCGTGTGTGTGTTCTGTCTGCATGTATACTTGCATGCCAGAGAGGACAACAAATCTCATTATGGGTGGTTAAGAGCCACCATATGATTGCTGGGAATTAAACTCAAGACCTCTGGAAGAATAACCAGCGTTCTTAACCACTAAGCCATCTCTCCAGCCCCTACCTTTTCTGATCTTTCTGACAATTTGCCAGTCCGAGCCTCTATTTCCAGACATGGAAAGTGGGCTTTGGGAAGGGAAGATCCTTGCCCAAAGGGGCACATACTCTTAGCGTTAAGACTGGACTCTTGTCTTCCTGAGGTAAACACCCAAGCCTATGCTACCTCCAGGCAAAATCTTACCACTGAGTGTCAAGTGTTGAGTTTCCGAGTAGAGGGCTAAAGAGCGTCCTGGAGGAGGGGTGTCCAAGCTGAGCTCTGTGGGCGGGGGGGGGGGGAACTCAGTCTACATCCACGCTCATCCTTCAGCATTCAGGCGACTTCAGATGGCCTGATGGTTCAAAAGCCTTTCTCAAGTCTCCCTTTGTTCTTTGAGACAGCCTGGGCTAGCCTCAAACCCATACTCCTCTTGCTCCTGTCTCTGGACTGCCAGGATTGCAGGCATGAGCTGTATACCCAGACCTCCCCTCTGTTTTTTAATGTCACTCCTGCTAAGGATCAGCTAGCTCTTTAAAATCTTACTCAGACACTTGGGGTGCTGCAAGATCCCGGAACCACAGAACAGACAAGGCTCCCTGGAACTCTCTTCCTGCCTTGGGTTATACTAACTGCTGTGGAGGTGGAGATAGACCCTAAAGGACACTAAAGATATGCCGGTTTTAGTCACATGAAAACTTCAGCCGGGCATTTGGAGCACCCTGGGATTGGGTTAGAGCTCCCAGGAAGTGTGGGATGTACACACGTTGTTTAACAGTTTCACCTAAGTTTGAAACACTCCATCCTGCAGGGAAGCTCCATAAAGGAAGTTCCTGAAACTGACCAGATTCACTAGGCCCCTCCTTCCCAGAATAAAGACTACTGAGAGTCACTCTCAGACAAGCCAAGCTGCAAAGCTGACTCTGAGACCAGACCGGCTGCCTGGAAGAAGCAGAAACCAAATGAGCTGCCTGGAAGAGGTTCAGACCAACTGAGTCACTCAGAAAAGACACTCCTCAACCTGTTGAGCTGCCCCGCAGGCTATCCAGTGTGCTCCAGGTTCCTAACCACACTGGGGTGGGCTTTGAGTCATTTCTGCTCTTGACTCTAAGTAACCCCTCCCCAATATTCCCGAAAGAAACCCTAACAAAACTCATTAGTTTACCAAGTTGGACTTCGGGGGTGTCCATACTTTGGTCTGTCCCAGGTTCCCTATTGGGGTGAGTAGATGTGTATACAGCATCTCCCCTGGAAAAGTTTTGTCACACAACAGCATAAAACGGCAGCACCCAAGAAGAGGCAGGCAGGCAGAAGCACAGCCTCTAAGCTAGCCAGTAAGGCCTTGTCTAAAACCCGCAGCCCAACTTAACGCCTCCGCTTTCCGTGTAGGACAAGCTATACCCTACATTTCAACATCTTGGGATCAGCTGGGATATTAAACATCTTTATTCCATAGGGAAGACTCACCCAAGGGAACCATGGTAGCCCCAGAGACATTGGGAAGTTCATGCGCCACAGGACCCTCTGGACACCAGCTGGGCTGGAGGGAGGTGGCCACGGTGGTGGAAGCCTCTCTCCTTGCCTTCCCCAACTGCTATTCTTATCAACAACCACAGCTTGGTACAGAGGTCCAGTAGATATATTATCTACCAAAAAACCAGCTCAATGAACCTGGGCAGCAGGCAGGCAGGGCCCTGGATTCCAGTGCCGACTCTGGGATATGAGACACAGCAGCCCTTCGCCTCTAAGTCCCTAGTTCGTTCGGCTACGTGAGTTTTTGCGCACCATGAACACTCAGGTGGCCACAGATGCTAGAGGGCACCAGGTCCCTAGAACTGGAGTCGTCGTAAGTGGTCGTGAGTGCTGGGACCAAATCCAGGTTCTCCGCAAGAGCAGCTAAGTGCTCTGAACCACTAAGCCATGCATCCAGCTCCAGCTTCCTAGTTTACAGTGCAGAGGGTTATAACAGGCAGATCCCATTAGAGCTTGGCAAAAGCCCCAGGGCGCCCCTGCCCCCCTCCCCCATCCCCGTTACCTCTCACTCAAGGTGAAGTCACCATCCTTCATGGCTGGTACCTTCTTCATGGGGTTCACCTGGACAAAGGCGTCACTGAGGTGCTCACCTGCAGATAATCCAGCATAAAGGGAGGTGGGAATAGAACACCAGGCCTCTCCAGTAGCCTGGGCCCTGCCTGCAATGTGGAACTCTTCTGGGAACTGGTCTTCTCCCTACATGGGGAGTGCAGGCAGGGCTGCCGTGAGAGGGGGCTGCCCCTTGCACTTGATACAAAATAGACTTCACACTCTTCTGACAGGTCCTCATAGGACTCGCCCCACTGGCGGCCCTGAGGCGTCCCCAGTGTCCTCCGGGACCCTGGCCTAGATTGCTCTTTGTCCCACCCCATACACCATGCCCTGCAAGGGCAGCGCCTGAGGCAAAGTTTCAGACAGACAAGCAGTGAGACAGTACCGGGTCAACCACAGCCCCTTGAGCAACCCTTTATTCTGCCACAGCTTTGTCTTGCTAGGGTGCAGTGCTCCAGGTTACTGGCATACCCCAGACCTCAGCCCTCTCTCCCCTGCACAAACGAGAGAGGCAGAGAGCGAGGGAAGGAAGGTACGATAAGGAGGCAGGCAAAGGAAGGATAAAAGGAGACTCAAATAGACCAGGGTGGTGGAGAGAGACTGTTGGAAAAGCGGTCCCTACAATGGAGGCTCTGCACGACACTGCCAGTCTCAGCACTGGGGTAAGACAAGGTGTGTATGTATGAGAGAGAGGAGAGGGGGAGGGGGAGGGGGAGGGGGACGGAGGGGGAGGAGAGGGAGAGGGAGAGAGGGAGGGAGGGAGAGAGAGGCAGAGGCAGAGGCAGAGAAAGGGAGAGAGAGAGAGATCACATCTGCACTCTCCTGGAGGTCCTTGTCCCTAGGCCCAAACTGCACCCATTTCTATTGCTACATCTGCACGTTTTTGGCTTCAGCAGGTCCTGGCCGTCTATCTCACGGGAAAGCAGAGCTTGCGGGAGGCCGGACCCATGGATCTCCCTGGTGGCTCTTTTCTCTCTTGGTCTCTAAACCAGAAAGGGCCTAGGGAAGGGGACCGTACAGACAGGGATCTCTCTCAGCTCTCCAAAGCCAGGCCCGGCCCACCGTTGCGCAGCTCCACGGTATGCATCTGGAACGGGATGCCGTTCTTCTTGGCGAAGATGTAAATGGCCCGACAGGGTTGGGACAGCAGGTCCATGTAGAGCTCCAAGACCATGGTACAGGCGCTACAGGCGCTACAGGCGCTACAGGCGCTACAGGCGACGGGAACCAGGCTCGGTGTCGGATCGCAAGCAGGCCTAGTGTGACCACGCCTCCTCTGGGCGGATCCCGGGGCCTGTCCTTTCCTTCTAAAACGGAGCTGACCTGAACCTGCGGTCCAAGAGTTCAGGCTCCTGGAGACTAGCACCAGGAGACTGCTAGCCTCCCCCCGAGGGGGCAGAGGAAGTGCAGAGGGGCCTGGCTCCTAGTCCTTTTGTAACCGGCACCCCGCGGTCCCACCCTGTGTCGGAATTTCCAATCGTCCCCTAAATCAATACTAGAGTATTGATTGATACACACAATCTACCTTCAGCAGGTTCCTCTTAGGTATACAAGCCAAAAGTATGGACAGCAGCAAAGGTTCCACCTCCCTGCTCAGCGTGCTGGGGTTCCTGGTGACTCTCCAATCGCAGCCCTGGCGTTTGGAAAGGTTGAACTTCCTGCTACTGTGAGTGCTGGGCTCTCCATTCCTCTGGCATCTTAGTCTCTTTTGGACTGTGATAGCAAAGGGCCTTAGACCTGTTTTTTGAACAGGAACGCCCTGGCAGTCCAACGTCAAGACTCCTGCAGATTCGGTGTCTTGTGAGGGCCAGCTCTTTCTTTAAGGTGGGCAACTCCTTGCTGCCAAGTGGCTGGCATCTAAGTCACCTCATCCCAAGCACTGCCGGTCAGGTTCCTCCTTCTCCATTCTCCTTCCTTCCATCCAGACAGCTGTGAGACTTACAGTAAGCCTGCCCTGGGGGTCTCCTCTTTTAACTCTAATGGTCCTTAGAGCTGCAGTGGTGGTCAGAAGTAAAGAGCACTGGCTGCCCTTCCAGAGGACCTGGGTTCAATTCTCAGCACCCACGGGGCAGCTCACAACCGTCTGTAACTCCAGTTGCAGGGGACTCCAGGCCCTCTTCTGATCCCTGTGGGCACCACGCACACATACAGTACAGATATACCCGCAGGCAAAAAATACCATTACACACAAAATAAAATTAAGTAATTTTTAAGATTCTGAGTCTGTTCTTTGTCCTTGAGTTTATGAATGAAGCTGAGAACCCCAAGAGGGAACCCTGGCTTCCCAGGTATCATACGATGTCTGTCTCGGCAGAGACTTCCCATGATTCCTAATAACACTTCTTTCCTGGCCTTTAGTATTTAATTGGCTGAGGAAAAAATGAACCCAACCCTGCACCACTAACTGTATCATTTTCGGGGCTCATCCTAGAGTTCACAAGGTCAATACTTTCCAAGCCAAGCCCAAGAGGAATCTGAGAGACCCACCATTGATTTACCAGTGTCTCTCTGGAGATACATTTGAAAGGGGTGCCCCACCACCACCACGGCTAGCACAGACGTTTCTTCTCTTTAGTGAGTTCCTTTTCAGGGAAGATGAGTGGGAGAACTCACTGACCCTATAAGAACTGGACCCCACAAGGAACACCTGACAGTAAGGATAGGCCTGTAGAGAGAGAAAATGGCCTTTCCAGCTGACTGAGGGCACTTTGCTCCTCTCTAGCCTGGCAAGACACGGGAACAAATACCTATTGCGATTCCCGGGTTAATGTGTAAGGAGTTTTGGCTGTGTGGACTTCTTTTTCTGTCTTTTCTTGTTTTCAGGGAGTAGTCCCTCACTTCAAGGTCATTTTAATAAATGCAACAGTAGACTCATTAGTTCCGTGGCGAGACCCAACTCTGTCATTGGGACCTTTCTCCTCCTCTTCCTCCTCCTCCTCCTCCTCCTCCTCCTCCTCCTCCTCCTCCTCCTCCTCTTGTAACCCTGGCTGCCCTGGAACTCACTCTGTAGACCAGGCTGGCCTCAAACTCACAGAGACCCGCCTGCCTCTGCCTCCCGAGTGCTGGGCATCAATGGAACCTTCTGAGGAATGGATAGACATTGCATAGCTCCTCCCCCACCCCAACCCCCAGGGAGAAAATTTCTCACAACATAGAGTAGATTTATTTGTTAGTGTTACTATGTCTTCATGGTATTAATAGGGGGAAAGGGTATTTTTGATAAAGAAGAATTTCTTTATACAAGTTAATAAGTTCTGAGTAGGTTATCTAATGTACATAAAAGGTGAGACTTGGAGATGTTCTAAACGATATTAAAGCTTCTAAAGTCAAAGTTCAATACATTGGTGTCAAACCTCTACTTAAATCAATGGACTTCTCATACGTTACTAATTATTCTTGGAAACAGTTCCAAGTACAGGCTTTAAAAAAAAATACATATCTAATCAAGGTTAATTTCAAGTGTTTGGATTTTTGCCCAGGCGTCATCTAAATATTACACAATAGTTAAAAATGACACACTAGTGTAACTGACCTTCTGGGTGTTCAGTAACCATATTTGGGGGCGATACTGATGTGGTCAGAGGGATGAAAAGATAACTTTGCTCTTTGCTCTCAAAGGTCAACTAGATCTCTGAGACTGTGCTTCATCCTTAAAATGCGCTCTGTCCCAGGACAGTGTCCAGAGAGGCCATGGAGAGTCCACCGGGTGGACTCAAACCAGTGTCCAATCGAACAAACCAACCCACCAACTACCAGCTGCTAACTGCCCACTGCCTCCTATATGTTCTAAGCAAAGTTCCCAGAAGTCCAAGAGGCATCCAATCACAAGGCAGGCTGCCCAGGACAAAAAACTTATTCAAAACATCCTGCTACACTTCCCCCTATTACTAAGCCGTAAGTTGTACGATGTTGACTTTCTCTCTGAGGCCTTCTGCCAGGCCACCTCTTCTCCTTTCTGGTCTTTGCATTCATACGCAATGCATTACTAACAGCAAGTGAGAAATCAGCTGCGCTTTTCTGAGGATCTTCCCTGAAAGACACCTTTCTGGGGTTTCTCAAGAGGTGCAAGGTTGCTTGAATCAGCCCCCTTTCTCTGCAGAGAATCTGTTTCTGGCGAACGCAGACAAGACTGCCTCCCCCGAACGAACTGTACCACTGTGGAAACAAGCCGTGTGCAGCTAGGTCGCTTGGATCTCCAGTGGCTTCTGAATTGGTTACCTAGTCATCTCACTGGACCCTGTTGATAATTTCTGATTTCATTCCGCTGTATTCAGAGAATATAGACAACATTATTTCAGTCTCCTGAAAGCTGGGACTTATTTATAACCAAACATGTAGTGTCTGCAGATGACTATTCCGTGTGAATTTGAGACAACCATTCATTCCGTTCTTGCGAGGGAATGTTCTAGTAGGCCCAATTGGCTTGTCACATTGGCCTTCGTCATCTTCTGTGTCGTGACTCTATCTAGTTATTCTATTATTCTGTCTAGCTATTCTCCTATTATTGGAAAGAAGTATTGAAGTTGCTGGCTATTAGTAATGAAAATGTCATCATATGTCACCTTTGACTTCTACATTGTTTTGTCTGTGCTGTTTACATGTGTGTGGGTGTGGGCACTTGTAGAGGCCAGAGGTTGGTGTTGGGTGTCTTACTCCATCGCTTCCCAGGTTGTTTTGGAGCTAGCGTCTCTCCTGTTGAACCTGGGGCTTGCCATTTCAGCGAGACCGGCTGTTCAGTGAGTGCTTGCGCGGGCACACCTGGCTGTCGTATGGTTAGTAGAGATCTGAACTCAGATCCTCGTGTTCAGGAGGCAAGTGCTTTACTCACAGAGCCATCCCCCCAGACTCTTAGATTCTTTTCAGAAACCAAGATGACTTGTGACTACCACCTGCTCCCATACCGGGCTCTTTGCTGATACCGACTGTCCCCCATAACAGCCATGGTGGCTGTTCGAGTGTTTGTTTGTTTTGGTTTTAGTTTATTAGGTAAATGAACAGAGTGTTTCCTAATGTCTTCGTCAAGGGAAGAGGTTCAGAAGATCGAGACAGCCAGACCCCGCACCCAGGGCTGCCTCTGCAGTCACTTGTACTTATGCACAAACTCAACGATCCTCCTCTTGATCAAAGGGTCCAGTGTCGAACAGTCCCAATCCGGTAACTTCACCAGTCGGTCATGAGCCTCCCAGAAGAGGCCAGAACCGATGGTTAACTCCACCCGCATTCGCCATTCAGCAAGCTTGGAGCTGTTGAAGACATTGTGGTTACCCCCCATTGGCTATGGATAAACAAAAAGGAAGATGTGGTCAGCGTAGGAAGCAGCGGTGCTTGGGTCTTCTACAGCCTCAAGGGCTATCTGCACCGGCCTCTGCAAAGAGAGCGAAGTCTGCCACCTCCTGGGTGAGGGCTTCTTGACAGGGCGCCAAAAGCTATGCAGTCTATGTGAAGCCGGCATAGGGGATCCTGGTTCTGGTCAGTAACTCCCAACCCAGGTGGCTCCCGCTTCTCTATGTGTCTGCCCTTCTTCCAGGGCAGATCCTTATTTCTAAAGGAATGGCGCTCCATTGTCCCCACCCCCATGTTGGACCGCCTTCTGTGATTAGACACAGGGTAAAAAGAGGAGGTCAGCCTGTAGCCTCTTAGTAGCTTAACTGCCTCGTTAAGACACATTCACCCACAGCGTTTCTCAGCCCCAAGAGAAGTGAGGTCCATAAACTGTGGCGAGCATATATAGGGCCCTGTGTTTGGTGCAGGCCAGAATGGTTTTCCTTGAACTGTAATGCACTAAACATTGGCCATGAACTAAAGTTGCTACTTTGCATACTGGCTCGAAACTATGATAGCCTCTTATGACACGGGCCGACGGGGTGGTAGTGTAGCTTAGTGGGTAGAGTACTTCCATAGCATGCGTAAATCACTGGGTTCAATTCCCAGTACACCACAAACCAGGCGCTGTGTCATACAGCTATGATTCCTGAATTGGAGAGCTGGAGACAAGAGCATTAAAAGTCCAAGGTCACTTGCAGCTAAATAGCTAGTCTGAGGCCAGCCTGGGACACATGAGACCAATCTTTAAAAAGACAAGGACATCGGAAGTGTCTAAATTGGCTATTCTGCACACACCAGCTCACTCAGCACTGAGCATGTAAAATCCACGAAACATCTGCAATCATCCAGGTTTGCACCCAACGTGCAGTGGCGTCCACTGCTCAGACCTGGAGATGGGAAAGAGGTCTCCTGTCTCTGGCGCTCTGGGGAGGAGGCAAGGCTGGGAAGACATACCAGGAGCCTCTGCGCACTTCCTGCAGAGTCCGGCTAGAGGAATAGACATCTGGGGTCTTAGCTGCTATCCCATGTCTTCTGCATCTCTGATCCTCCCTCTGGCTCTTCCCCATGCCATGGGGTCCTTGTCAAATTCCATGATCACAACACTCCTTGATTCAATTCCGAGTGGGCCCAGGCACCTCAACCTGGCTCTCACAACCCTTAGGGAGATCACATCTGCCTGTTCTGGTCTATCCTCCAGCTTGGGTCCCTTGGTCACAGGGGACCTCTTACCTCTTCTAAGACCTGTCTCCCGCTCCTTGCCATACCTGCATCATCTCCACCAGGGCCACCAGGTCAGCCAGAGAGATGTGGTCTCCCGTGATGAACTGCTTGTTCTGAAGAAATTTGTCCTCAAACTGCTGCAGGTTTCTCTTGACCTCTTCCACGGCCCGGTCCAGCTTCTCAGAGGGAACCTCTTCTCCCGTGATCATTGGGATCAGCAACTGGCCAGGTATGGAAGAGGACCTTGGTAGAGGCGGTATTCAGGCCCCACCCCCTGCCAGGCTTCTGTATCCCTGTCTGCTAGATAGAGCTTGGACGGTTCTGAGGGCGTAAAGTCATTTCACCTTTTGGACCAACCGCAAGCGGCAGTTACCAAGGGCCATGTGTTGGGAAGGATTTGGAGACCCGGGTAGCTGTGAGTCCTGCGGTTGGGGCGGGGCATATCTCACCCATCAAAGGTCCAGTCCTCCTGGATTGGGGAGGGCGGGGGACTGGAGTCTATGCATGGAGTCTAACTGGGGGTGCTGCCTTCAGAAGGATTGAAGTGGATGTGGCTGGTACTTAAGGGATCAAGCTGTTATTACAGAGCAAGACTGGAGCGCAATCCCAGCTCTGACTTCCTTCCTGTCTTAGCCAGGTGATCTCTCTTGAATTTGCTTCCTTTGTAATGTCTGCCCGGAGGGCTTCTCCAGAGCAGTGGGGGGGGGGGGGCGAATGGGGGGGTATGGGGGGTGGTGCCATGCTGTTTAGACATCCTGTTTCCCAAACTGTGAGCTAAATACACCTCTTTTCTCCACAGATCACCCAGCCTGGAGCATTTTTTTTACAGCAATGGAAAACAGACTAAAAACACAAGCAGAAAATTACAAGCAAGGACGCGTGCCGGTGGTCGCCTTTAAATTTACCAGAAGTCTCTAACTCAGAATGAAGTTTCCCGAGTCCCGTCCTGGCTCTTTTTAGCTGCCCTCTGCCATAATAGTCTCTCCTACTTAACAGTTCATCCCACACTCTCAGTAACCCTGTAAGGTAGGTAGGAGCGGGAGCTGGGAAAATGAGGTTCAGTCAGCAGGAGCAGAAAGGGACCCCAGGCTTTCTGGTTACTTCGTTCCTGAGCCCCGGGCTTGGCCCTGCTCACCTTGATCCACAGTATCTTGCTCATGGGCAACTGGATGGCTGTATGCTGCCAGGCCATGAACTCATCCACGCGGGCGCGCAAGTGCAGGTCCGGCGGGTACCAGTGGGAGGGAGCGCTGTACTTGCGGCACAGGTAGAAAAGAATGGCCGCACTACAGAAAGGGAGAGTGGGGGGGCGCTGCTTGTACCTCCGAAAACCCTGACACCACCCCGGCGCGGCCTGGCTCACACTGGACCTTCCCCCACAGGCTGGCCCTGGGAAGGAGGAGGAACCCAACGGGCTTCTAGAAAGCCAGCCCCAAGCTAGCTGCCAGGCCAGGCCAGTGATCAGCAAAGACAAGGGAAGAAGGGGGCGCGGGAGTTGATGGATGGCAGAAGCCAGGGCGTGGCTGACAGGGAGCAAAGAACGTGGAGATTCCGGAGGGGGTGAGGAATACCTGGAGGGTGGTGACTGCGCATGTGTGCCTGGAGGGGCGGTCTGGGTGGTGGCGAGTGGAGAAAGGTAGCCAGATACTGCGGAGGCCGGTGTGGGGGACCATGGAGATGCGGGAATGAGTTTGGACCCATCATTTCTTATTTTAATTAATTAATTAATTAATTAATTAGTAATAATTCAACAATAGCAATTCAATAATATCAATAACCGCAATGATTAATATTAATAATAAACAGCAATAACTTAATAGGTTAAATATATTAAATAACAAGTTAATAAGTTAATCAAAATTAAGTCAATTTATTTTAAATTAAAATTTGATTAAAAATAAATTTAATTTAAAAATAAATAAATTTTAGTTTACTAACTTATTTAATTAATCTACTGATTAATTTTAAATTAATTTAATAAATATAATTGAAATGTTAATTTAATTAAAGCTACATTGTTTTTGTGTATGAGTGTTTTGCCGGTGTGTATGTCAGTGCCCCACTTGTGTGTCTGGTACCCTCAAGGGCTGCAGGAAGGACTTGCAGCCCCTGGAACTAAAGTTATAGACAGTTGTGAGCTGTCATGTGGATGCCGGGAACTGAACCTGGGTCCTCTGGAAGAGCAGCCAGTGCTCTTAACTGCAGAGCCCTCTCCCTGGCCCCTGGATTTAATCTTTAAGATTATGAGGGATGAGAGGATATATCCCTCTAGGTTGAAGAGGTAAAATAAACCCCCCAGAGGCCAACATGGTGGCCCAGGCAAGAAGTATTGTTTTCTTGGGGATGTTTGTGGGTTGGGATGGAGAGGAAAAAGGCCTTGGATACAGGAGAGGAGGAAGACCAGAGCCGAGCTTTGCCAGAAAGGATGCCCAAGCTGGCTAATTGACAATTAGTGTAAGAACCAGCACAGGACTGAAGAGCCAGTGTTCCTCATCAAGAACAGGAAGAGGCGGGTCAGACACAAAGCAATGTGAAGTAAATCAGCAATGTGAAGTAAATCAACGGGGAATAAGAGGGTTTGAATGTCCCCACTAAGACTCAGATGGACACTGAACCCCCACTGTGAGGTTTCAGGTGATGCCAAGTGCTAAGGGTGACCGGGTCACGAGGGCGGATTGATCCATGCGTGCATAAAATAATAGATTACCAGGTTGTCACAGATGGCTTTGTTATAAAAACACGCTCTATCCGGCTCACTTGCTTGCTCGCCGTGTTGTTATGACCCAAAGGGAAGGCCCGGCGACTGATGCTAAGCAGGTACCTGTTCCATTCCTGGGCTTTCCAGCCTCCAGGACCATGCGCTACAGTCTGCTCTTCATAATCACCCACACTGCCGTATTCAATCCCAGCACCCCCAAATGGGCTAGGATGGGGGACACAGTAAAGAGGAGCTACAGGGACTTAGGAGGGGCTGGAGTGATGGCTCCGTGGTTAAGAGCATTTGCTGTTCTTACAGAGGGCCCTGGTTTGGTTCCCAGCACCCACACAGTGGCTCACAACCATCGTAACTCCAGTTCCAGGAGATCTGTTGAGCTCTTCTGATCCTCACATATTGGGCATGCTCACGGTGCATATGCACACATGCAGGAAAAATGCCCACACACATTCATACGTGTGTGTGTGTGTGTGTGTGTGTGTGAGAGAGAGAGAGAGAGAGAGAGAGAGAAAGAGAGAGAGAGAGAGAGAGAGAGAGAGAGAGAGAGGGAGAGGGAGAGGGTGGGGGGAAGATGAGAAAATTATGGAGCAGCAAGAAACTTTTAAATGTGAGCTGGCTGTGGATGAAATCCGGGAAGGGCTGCTACTTGTATTCATCGTCATGATGGTAGTGGGTGACGTATCTTTTAGAGTCTTCATTTGTTGGTGGTTTATTCCTAGGCATTTGTGGGTGAAGTGGGGAGTCTGGAAGGAGGAGGGGCAGAGTGAGGAGCAGACAAGGCAAAAGGGAGGGCTGCAACCTGGGAGATGGATGAGTGGGGTTTGTTAAAGTCTTTATTAATATTTGTTCTCTCTCTCTCTCTCTCTCTCTCTCTCTGTATGTGTGTGTATGTGTGTGCGTAAATCTTTCTGTAGCTTAAAGATAAATAAATAGGCCAGGCCTGGTGGCGCACACCTTTAATCCCAGTACTCAGGAGCCAGAGGCAGGTGGATCTCTGTGAGTCTGAGGCCAGCCTGATCTACATAGTGCATTCTAGGCTAGCCAAGGCTACATAGAGAGACCTTGCCTCGCCTCAGTACATAAGTAAATAAAAATAATGAACAAACAAAGAAATGTAGCAGGCCTGTTCGCACCGAGTCTCCCAGGGGAGCAGAGACGGTGGCAGGGCCCTTACCTTTCAGACAAGATGAACTTTCCATCTCTGAGGCTGGGAACCTTCCGCAGGGGGTTGATTTCGATATATTCCTTGCTATGGTGGTGACCTGAGGGGGCAGGAAGGGTCTGGGGCTTTGGGGACCCCAGGAAAAAGAGAACTTGGGCTTCTAGAGACAAAGGGAGAAACTGAGGCCTCAAGGATCACGTGGCTTGGCCCCCCTGGTCTCATGGGAAAACAGAGGCATCGCAGGGACCAGGATTATGATTCCTCCGGGATTCTCGCACCCCTGAATTTGTGACTTTTCCCCAGGGAGCAAGACAACCTTTGCTTCTCAGAAGCTGGAAGCCCCCCAGCCTTCAGTCCTGGACCCGAAGCCATGACCTGTGAATCAACCTCAGCCCGAGGGACCTAAGAGCCTCCTCCAGTCTTATCACCCATCTCATGTGTCCCCCTTTAATCTGGAAGCTTGGGGAACCCTGAAAATGCACCCAAGGTCCTTTGATAAATAGGGAGAAAACAGAAAGGAACATTAACTCCTCTAGGCCAACTGTTTGCAAGTGGAAACCCTTCCAGGGACTGGACGATACCTCATCCATTTCTGCAGTCCCCACACCTCCTCTGTAGTCTAGAGGCTGTGCCTCTTTGAGTTGAGCTTTTAGAGACTCCTCGGTGTCCTGGATCCCAAAATCCACTGACCCTCACAAGGGCTGTGGGGTCTGTACAGCCTTGAGTACGTTTATTTTTCATATTTCTTTTTCTTTTTCCTTTGTTTTGGGTTGTGGGTATGTGGGTATGTGGGTATGTGGGTATGTGTGTGCGTGGTGTGTGTTTGCGCGCATGCACAAGCAAGGGATCAAGCCCAGCCTTGCTTGTGGCGAGTTAGGCAAGTCTTTATCACTGAGCCACAGTCGTAGTCCCAGAGCAGACTGAATACCAGGAGAGGGTGGACACAAGTGAGGTGGGTGGGTAAAGACTGGAGACGTGTGGGTGCAGTCTGAGTCCCATATACACTGTCACACCGAAGTGGGTCTGTGTCCTTCCTCAGCCTGGTTGGGGGAGGCTGCAGATGGCAAGGTGTGAGAACCCCAAAGGTGATGGCAAAAGCCCCGAGAGCCCGAGGTTCTCCTAGCACCCCTCCTGTCTCTTCACCCTCAAAGATCCTATTCACCCCAACAGAGAGACTGTCATTCATGGTGACTGGATAAGGTAGGCTAGATAGGGTCATGGCCTGAGCGCCTTGACATGTGCTCCGCTTGCTGACCTTTGGCCCTCAAAAACACGCTCACAGGGTGCACCTGCATACCTCAGGACCAGGCTTCCTGACACCAGTGGGGACTGACCTTTCAGCAGATCCACAAATTGGAAGTCAAAGGGGATGCTGTTCTTCCTGGCAAAGATGTAGACGGCACGGCAAGGTGCTGACAGCAAATCCATGTAGAGCTCTAGGACCATGCCGAGATGCTTGCAGGGCCCTACAGCCACAGCAGGTGGACCTCGGACCTGGGCCTGTGTCTGGGAGCACCTGGCTCTGGGTCCTCTCCTACCTAAGCTGAGTGCCCTGCATTCTGGAACTTAATTTTTTTGATGTTCTCATGAGGCCAGGCAACCTGGAATTCTTACAATAGTGAGAATTCTGAGGACACTTAGGGGTGGCAAAAGGCCCTGCCAAAGGGCCAGGTCGAGCTTCTATTGTGCGTGTGCTCTGTGGCTCAGACTCACATCCGACTGTCTGTCTGAGAAGGGCTCGTGTATGAGCATTCCCAGGGCCAGGACAAAAAAAGGCTTTGCAGATCCAGCGTGAGAAAAAGACAAAGACTTGAGTTTGCGTGGTCTGAAGTAAAGACTGGGGTACTCACTGGCAAATCTACTCTGAGATGTGATTGGGAAAGGATTGGGAAAGAGGTCGGTGCTACATCTTGGATTTTGAATGTCCTCAGAAGGCCTTGCATTAAAGGTGCAGTCCCCGGGGTGGTGGTAGGAACTTTAAAAGGTGGGGCCCAGAGAGCTGGCAATGTAGCCCAGTGGTGAGTGTTTAGATCGGAGCATGTAGAAAGCCCAGGTTCCATCCGTAGTATTGAAGGTAGTAAGTAAAGATGAGGCCTGACAGACGACACTGGCTCATGGAGGATGTTTCCTTACAAGGGACTGTAGAATGGTAGTCTCTTCTTCGTCATCCTGGTCATGAGGTCAACAGTTCTCTCTTCAACATGCACTTCCCACCATTGTTGGCACCCCCACCACAGGCTTGAAAGCAACAGATCCACCCAGCCATAACTCTAGCCCTTTAAATTTTTTAGCCAAAATAACCTGATTTCCTTTTTTTAAAAAAAAAATCTATGGGCTGGTTGACCCAGTGATTAAAAGCACTAGCTGCTCTTCCAGAGGACCTGGGTTCCATTCCCAGCACTCACATGGAGGCTCACACTCTCTGTAATTGCAGTTCCGGAAGATCCGATGCTCTCTTCTGGCCTCTGTGGGCACCAGACATCCATGTGTTACACAGACATACATGCAGACAAAACATCCCTATGCACAAAAGTTTTTAAATGTAAATTATTTTTATTTTAAAATTATGTGTATACGTGTGTGTGAGGGGTATGTGCACCTATGAGTGAAGGTGCCCATGGAATCTAGCAGAGGTCATAGGATCCCCTGGAGCTGGAGTGCATTTGGTTGTGAGCTGCTCAACATGGGTGCTAGGAACTAAACTCTGCTCCCCTGCAAGAGCAGTGCATATTCATTAAGCGCTGAGCCATCTCTTCCAGCTCCCCTTTCTTCTTTATAAGTTAACTGTCTAGGGTCTTTTGTTATTGTGATGGAAAGCTAACACACTGGAGCAGTTCAGGGAGCAAAGGGGCAACATGGAGGGTGTCAGCCCACCAGACTGCACCATCCATGAGCCCAGAAACTCCCTGCCCTTGATTAAAACAACATAGGTCCCACTGTGCCCCTGGCAACTGTGGAAGAAGGTCACTAGAGATGCCGGATGAGGCCATCTGCCCTGAGCCAGCTGGTCACATTGCCTCTGGGGTCCAGAAACAAATGAGGGGTGAATGCTGCTGCTCCCTTACATGTATTTTCACACAATCCAGGACCCAAGCCCAAACAATGGTGCTACCCACTGCAGGGTGGGTCTTCCCACTTCTGAGAACCCCAATCAAGATGATCCTTCACAGACAGGGTCAGAGATGTGTCTCCTAGGTGATGCTATCAGCAGTCCTTGACCTCTGGGTCTGTGACCTCTCTATGGGTTGAACAGCCTTTTCACGGGGGCCACCTAAGACCATCTGTATGTCAGATGTTTACATTCTATGATTTATAATTGTAGCAAAATTACAGTTATGAAGCAGCAATGAGAATAACTATGACTGGGGCTCTCCACAGCATGAGGTCTTGTATTAGAGGGTTGCAGCAGTAGGAAGGTTGAGAACTGCCGGTCTAGACCTTGTCAAGTTGATGGCGGCAATGATCTTGGAAGATGCCCTGCCTTTCTGGGCCTCACTTCCACAGGACAGTGTGAGGCTCGAGGATCAGGAGAGAGCCCGGAGCACGTTCGTTACAGACAATATCATGCGGGGCAGAAAGCAAGCTGCTTCCCCTTAAAAGAACTACTCCTGGAGCTGCCGTGCCAGCTTCGGTAGCGGCGGAGGGTCCTGCCAAGCCTTATGGGTTCCCTTGGGGCTGTAGTATGAACTTGTGAACCTCCTGGACTGCTTCAGCTCCCAGCATGGGCCTGACAGCCAGCTGAGGTCAAGCTTTGACGAGGCTTCAGCCCATGGCTGCTGGAAGGCAGGAGTGAAGGCCTCTCTTACACTGGTTCCACGCACACCTCCTATACCACCAGGGAGACCTACTCAGTGGCCAGGAAGGTCCTGGCTGCTAGGGCCACTGATCTATTTGCTGTAGGGCTGGAGATGGCTTTCTCAATAGCTGCTGGAGCTGAGCAGCGCCCAAGGCTTCCTCAGCTCCTCAGGTGTTCTACTGATAGCACGTGCAGATCATGAGCAATCAAACATCCCCTACAGAAATCCAACACCTGCAGATGACACAGAATGCCAAGACCTAGGTTAGCCCCTCACCCAACAATGCAGGAAACAATTATTTTGTACATAACTAAAAAAAAATAAACTTCTACAACACCTGCCCGACGCTGATTCCACCTTCACGCCTTAGCACACGTTCCCAGAGACCTGGGACTGTTCTGGGACTGTGGCTACCGCTCCTGCAAATGGAGGGCACGGCAGAGACCAGATGCAGAGTCCCTCAGCATCACATAATCTTTCTCCTGCTCGGGGCACTAGTGAGAATTCAAGACCACTTCAAAGAGTCTTTTCTGCCGTCCTCAAGTCAGGCGGCCTGGGACCCTGACGGGCTAGTGGTGGACCTGGTTAGTTCCAGTGAGGTCGCTCTCCGGGCTTACCTGTGGCACACATGGCACTGGGGGTCTTATTTAGCCTTCTTCTTTGCTTTTGCTTTTCCTTTCCTTTCTTTTCTTTCCTTCTTCCTTCCTTTCCTTCCTCGTCTTTTTCCTTTAATACTGGAAATCGGGCTCAGACCCTCCCACCTGCACGGACACGGAGCTACATGGGGTTACGCTCGCCGGCCCTAATTCACTTCGTGTGCTTTGTTGAACCGTCTCTTGGAAAAACTAACACTGTTTACTTGTGGACCGCCAAAAGGAGGCAGAGTAGAGCAAGAAAGCACGGGTTGCTACCACTCATTCCAACTCCCTAGAAGGGAGCCGGGGTGGAAAGGTCCAGAAAAGCAAGCCAGCGACACCGGCCCTCAGAGGGAGTCTCGGAAAGGAAGAGGAAAACCTAAATGGTATCTGAGAGGGTGCCCACATACCGGGCATTCTGGGCTGGAAAAGCACAGAATGAGCACAGAATCAAGCCCACGGAGATGGGTAGGTTAACTCAGAGCACGCTGTTAGGGCCACTATTATGTAGCAGTGATACCTATTCATATTCATGAATCGCATCCTATCAGCCACGAGCCCTTCCGTGAAGAACTTCCTAGACCCATGATTCAAAGGCAATGCCCAGAGATCTGAGCAACACGGTCCCCGGAAGCCTGGGTTCTAAGGGACCCTCCTTTAGCTCCTACCTGTCCTCCTATGGTTCCCTTGTCCTAGGAATACTGACTTCCTGTAATGGTAATGACTTCCTGTAATATTAACCACAGTGATAATCTAGCTGACTATACAGTGTGGTAATATCTTGCTAATTTTTTTCCCACATCACATTTGCATTTGCAGGGATTCCATGGCACACAGAATGAGCCTTTATTGCTGGTCAGACCACTCAGGGAATCTTAGCCATCCGAAGCACCATTCTGTGCTGGAACTCAGGAGGGGGTACGGGGAGTGTTTTTTTGGCTGCCTGTTCCAGGATGCTCAGAATGTTGCGGTGGGCCTCTTGACACAGCTCAGAACCCAAGAACGCCTCCACCCGCTCTCGCCATGCTGTCAGACGCGGCCGTCCCTCAAACAGATTATAGCCAAGAGCCACTGGCTGCAAGGACAAAGACATGGTGGTTAGAGAGATCCTGAGGCCCCACTGCTGGCAATGTAGCACAGGCATCGTAGACACAGCCCCACAGGTGGTCCAGGGCAGTGTGATCATCTCCAGGACCTGACAGCAGCCAGAAGCTGTCACCGCTGTCACCACCACCACCACCCAGACAGGAAAACAAGTCACATGCAGGTCCCCTCTGTGATTCTGGACTTTTCCAAGGCTTCTGACTTACGGAAGTGGCAAGAGGGGTCCCCATACTTAGCTACTATCCCAGCCACACTGGCCTCACACCTGCATCAGCTCCTCCAGAGCCATGAGATCAGCCAGCGTCATCTGCTGGCCAGCAACGAAGTCCCTGTCCCTGAGGAACTTGTCCTCCAGAATCTGCAGAGCCAGGGCCATATTTTCTCTATTCCTTTCCACTTTCTCCTGGGGAACCTGGATCCCAATGAGTGGCCCAAACACCTGGTAGAACAACAGATGTGCTCAGTGTGGAGCCCTGACCCGTACCAGGTTCCCAAGGTCCAACCCCTTTCCTGAGCACTCTGCGTACCTTGGTCCACAGGGACACTCCAAAAGTGCCACGGATGTTGTCAGCGTGCCAGCCCAGGTACTCATGGATCCGGGCTCGGGCCTGCAGGTCAGCTGGGTACCAGTGGTCTGCCACCTGGTACTTGGAACTCAGGTACATAAGGATGGCTGTGCTGGGGACCGCAGGAAGAGGGGCTGTGAGGACATGGCTGTTGCCCGTTCCTCAGTGCGGCCTTGGGAATTCCCGCATTTGAAATTCTCCCTTCTGGTCTCACCCCTATTCCTATCTCTCAACAACTCACCCCATCCCCCAGAGCCTGCCTTCCTTCTCTGCAGCGCTGTGTGTGAAACCCAGCCCCGCCCACCGGAGGAGGCAAGACCTCCGCCCTTCTAGGTCTCCCTCATCTCTTGCCTTTCTTTGATGTCACGGACACTGACCCTGGCCAGACTTACTGCTCCCTGCCTTTTGAGGCCTCATCCCTATGGTGCTCCAGCAGCTGCCCTATGAGGTAGAGACTCGATCCTTTCTGCACGTGAGAAAGCTAAGGCTCAGAGTCATTAAGTGACTTGTCTGAGATTGCGCAGCTTAGAAACCGCTCCCTGGGGCAAACACTCGTAGAGTGCCTCGAACGTGCCAAAGGGGAGCCATGTCCTCCGGTTTCCAGTCTACCAGCCACTTCTAGAGCACCTGACAGGCCTCTGGTCTTTTTTGTGTAGTGGAGAATCAACTGGCACCTGCACCCCTTCCCCCACCCCGACACACCCTTCCACCGGTCTCCAGGGCCAAGCCTTGGCAGATGAGACAAATCAGATTAGATCTGAAAAGTCAGGAGAGGCTCATTTTGCCTAACCCTTGTCCCCTTGTCTTCCAATAACTCCTCTCAGTCAGGGTTGGAGAGGCCTGGGGGTGGCGGGGAGGGTCCAGCAGAAGAAACAGGACAGGGGCCGGGACACGCTGGATGGATTGGCTTTCAGTCATCTGGCTTCATTCCCATGGTCTGCTCAGGCTACGCCCTACACCGCCTGGAGGGGAGGGAGGGTCGGCCAGCGCCCCGCCCCGCCCCGCCCCCTCCCCACCCCCCACCTCCAAGCCGGAAGGGACCTGAAGGAGGTGGCGAAGAAATCGAGGAGTTTATTTAAAATGGCACCTTTCGGTCAACAGGAAGTCTCCTTCTTTGAGGACAGGAATTTTGTGCAGGCTGCTCACCCGGGAGAATTGCTCGCTCAAGTGCTGCCCTGGGAAGGAAGAAGCCAGAAAAACCCGAGGTCCGGAGCAGTTACCTGTGCATTCCTCTCTCTTTGTAACCAGAGTCCCCTTCCAAGCAGGAACTCTGCAAGTCTTTCCATTTTCTACACCACCACCCACCACGTCCCGGAGCAGAAACTAACTACCGTCCTCTCTTCCTCGTTAGAGCAGAATTCAAGCTTAGAGAAGGCTCTGAACTAGGGTCACTCCAAAGAGGGCAGTCCTTGGTGGACGGCGCCGGGGGGGGGGGGTGAGATGGGGGGGTTACTGTACCCTTTAGAGGGTGGAGGACTGACATGGTCTTGGGGTAGATGGGTACCAGGCTTGGGCCAACCTTTGAGTAAATCCACGGTATGCATCTGGAAGGGGATGCCGTTCTTCTTGGCGAAGATGTAGACGGCACGGCTGGGCTGCGACAGCGGGTCCAGGTAGAGCTCCAAGCCCATGGCGGCGGCGGCACAGACGGCGTGGATGGACTGCGTTTGCCTCCGATAGGGGTCCAGCCAGGCCTCAGTCGGCCAAGCCTGACGCAGTTTCCCTCCTGGACAAGTGACACCCGCCGATCTTGGGGGTGTGGGCGCTCTGCAGCGAGGGCGGGGCCGAGGCGCGCTCCGGCGGGCCGGCCGAGTGCTCTGCTCTGTAGTGCCCTGGAGCCAGGGATCCGGCCCAGGACCTGCGTCTCCCTCTGGCCGGGAAATAGCTGAGCTCTGCTTTCCTGGACGGAACCCAGAGTTTTGTAGACTTGGTTTTGTGCAGGGGACTGGAACTCTCAGCTCCCAGCTCTCCGGGACTGCGGGAGGGCTTCTTAGAGGCTGCTCGCTGGGGTCTCCCCATTTCAGAGGGTGAAGCTTGTCGAGGGTTTCAAGGGACCTTGCTTTAAGGGAGAATGCCTAAGGCCCAGCTGCCGCCATGTAGGTCCCTTTGAGAACACTGCGTCTCCCTATTGGCCCATAAAATCTGGGAGGCTGAGCCGGGAAACAGGGCACGGTCACAGGACCCCATCCCACGCCTTCTCCTACACTCTAAGGTGGCATCTTCCGTGGGAGCCACAATGTTGGTTCAACACTTACCGCTAACTTTATCAGAATCTTTTAGAATAGCTGTAGCTCTTGTGGCTCACATGGGGGGACCAGGATATTTCCTTGGGAGTTTTAGTTCTTTGTATTTTTGAGACTAAGAGTCTTGCTAAATTGCCCAGGTTGGACTTAAACTCTTGGGGTCCGTTGATTCTCCTGCCTTAGCTTACTAAATAGCTGGGACCCCAGATGAGACTCACCCTGCCTGACTTTGCAGGGAATTTTTATGTTTGCTTTGATTGGTTGGGTTTTTTTCAGACAGGGTCTCATGTAGTCCAGATTGGCCTCTGCAGCAGTACCCTCCTGTGCGCACTCACAAAGACAGATGAGGCTACATTTTCATAGATGCAAACCCTGCCAGACTTCAGCAGAGGGAACCACGTGTCCCAGCAAGCACCATACTGGACAGTGGAACCCCGATCACCTGATCTCAGGGGTTTTTATTGACACTGATACGAAAACTCTGACCCATCATCCAAAGACCTATTTGCATAACGAAGGAAACATGTAGCCTTGTCTCATTCCACAATCCTTTAGCATCCAAGCTATGTCACCTTTACCATGGGGAGATTGAGGCCCAAGAGGATCCCACAACTCATTAATGGCTGAGCTATGTCACCTTTATGGTGGGGGAACTCAAGGCCTAAGGGAAGCCAGTAGTCTTTCCTTGTTGCTTGGAGACTATGGAAGAGAGGACTACAGGAATTCCTCCACAGCAACTTTGCTCTTCCGCAATCACTCTGCCAGAGAGCAGTGGGCAGGTGCAGATCATGGGCAATCAAACATCTTTTACATAAAGCCAACAGCTGCAGACAATACAAACTGCCAAGGCTTAGGCAACCTTTCCCCCAACAAATGTACAAACAATTTTTACGTACATAGCTGGAAATAAATTTCTGCAATCAGCCTCAAACTTAGTATGTAGCCCAGAGTGACCTTGAACTCCTGATCCCTCTGCCTCCATCTCTCAAGTGCTGGGACTAGAGGCATTTACCACAGCACCAGGCTTACCCTGGTAGTTTCGAGTTGCAACTCAGAGATAGTTAAGGACTAGAGAAGCCTGTAGTGACATTTCCAGGATACGATGACAGGGTGGCCTGAGCAGAAGAAGTTGCCATAGAGAAAAGGAACACCGTAGGAAAAGAAACAGGTTCAAACTACAGCTCTCTCAAGTGGCCCCTAACGTCTCCCCTCCCGCTGCCGGATCAGCCAAATTCCCTTTTTGTCTAAATGAGTTGGTGGTGTTTTTTTGTGAGGAAAAATTCTGAAGAACACAAAGCAGTTCTGGGAGGAGCCTCTCTACAGCTCTAAAGGGCAAGCACGTGACCTGGCTCATGCAGATTCCTGTTGGAAGAGCAGGTGATCCATGATGTCTGTACCCATGCAAGGAGATGACGTGGGTGGGCCCAGAAGTCTCCTGACTTTGCTTGTTTCAGATTAGGATGAGCAGGCTTCCCCAGGGCCAGACAACCCCTCTCACTGACAGGGTCAGATGTGGCTCAGGAATGGACAGGCCCCTAAATGCCCAGGCTTCCACCCTGCCTGACCAGGGACCTGCTTTGCTACTGTCCCTAGAGTCCCTCCACCACTGGCGAGGAATTGGTTTGTCTACGTCACCCCCCCCCTTCTGTCTCTTCCTCTCTTCTGGCTTCCCCACTCCCCCAACACACACACACACTCTCTTCCTTGAATCTTGGCAAAAGTACCCATTTTGCCACCTTCCCTCTTGACCATTACCAGTTTTCATCTTGCTTGCCGGCTACCTAAGGCCAGTGTGGTGGTTTGAATGAGAAATGCCCCCCATGGGCTCATGTCTTTGAACACCTGTCCCCCAGCTGGTGGCACTGTTTGGGAGGTTTCGTGACTTTTAAGATGCGGCGGGCACCTTGCTGGAGGAAGCGCATCCCTGGAGATGGGCTTTGGCCATTTATAGCCCCACCCACTTCTAGTTCAGTCTCTGCTCTCCGTGTGTGGTTGGAGGTGTGAGCTTTCAGCTTTCTGCTCCAGCTGCCTGCTGCCAGGCTTCCTCACCGTGACGGACTCAAACCCTTGGCAGCCGTAAGTCCAAATGAGGATTCCTTTTTTGGTTGTTATTTTATCATGACAGCAAAGAAAGAGGCCGTTACAGCCGTGGCTGCCCTCTAGGAAACCGCTTCATTTTTAAACTCCCAAAATCATGTCCCCATCTGACTGCCTCCTTTCTGTGCTGTCTTCTTGGCTTCAGACCTCTGTTCTCAGGACTTAAAGTATTTGGATTTTAACATGTTCACCTGTCAAAGGCTAAGAAGCTATGTTTTTCTTTGGTGGAATGAGATCACGCCTCTGGCAATTACGAAACTAAACACTTATCATTTTGCAATAATTCTGTCACAGAGACAGGTGTTGGAATCGCAAAATGCATAGACAATAATTTAAAAAAAAAAAAAAGAAGGGTTCTTTCTCATTCTACGTTTGCCTAAAGACCTAAACCCGAAAACGGTAAATCCTACATTTGCTGGTTGGTATCACAGGGCCTGTGGAAGCTTAGGTTGGAACTGGAGCCAGAAACTGGATGTGGTACTGGGGAAGAGTGTGCAGAAGCCAAGACAGGTTCTTCTGAAAAGGACCTCTAAACGCCCACCCTTCCCCAGGCCTCACAAGATCCCGGTGTCTGTGTACAATCTGCTTTTGTTTGCTGGAACATGCAGTCCAAGTTGCCTCCAACTGGTATGTTCCTGCCTCTGCTTTCAAAGTGCTGTGACGACAGGCGGTGCTGCTTTCCCCAGCCACATACGAAGCATCAGCAGTAAGACAAAAGGCAGACACCAAACCCCAGTGGTGTTGACTACACAATAAATACACTAATTATACTTAAAGAAATAAAACATGGAGCCAAAAGCAGGAACAAGAAACAAAAGTATCAAAAAGTCTCAGATATGGCTCCAAAACAGATACTGAGACATGCTGTTGAAGGGTTAGAGTTTATTATCAGAACTATTAGGGGCTAGAGCAGTGGTTCTCACTCTTAAGCTGTGACCCTTTAAAACACTTCCTCATGTTGTGGTGACCCTCAACCACAAAATTACTTTCATTGCTACTTTGTAACTGTAATTTCGCTACTGTTATGAATTGTAATTGATATGCAGATGGTCTTAGGATAGCCCTGTGAATGGGTCCTTCAACTCCCAAAGGTGTTGTGACCCACAGGTTGAGAACTCCTGGGCTAGCGAGATGGGTCAGAGGTTAAGGGAGACGTGGCTTTGATTTCCAATTCCTACATGGTAGTATGTTTGCTCCAGTTTGGGGGAAATCTGGTGCCCTCTTCTGGCCTCCTCAGGCATTGCAGTTACTTGGTGCACAGATTCGTGCAGGTAAAATACCCATACAACATAAAAATAAAATTTAAAAATACTTCTTAAGAAGTCATTAGTGCCAAGGCCCTCCTTATAAACCTCAAATTTTCAGTGTCTTTATGGAACCTACATCCAAGGTCTTTCAATTATAGCAGATTTGAAAACAGACACTGAAAAAACAGATTTGAAAAAAAGACATTGCTGATTTAAAACAAAACAAAAACAAGTAGAACCTCTAGAAATGAGAAAAAACTGAAATAAATATAAAAGTAAACCAGAGATAATGTATAAAGTAAACTATAGATCTGAAGAATTGTCCAGAATGTAGCATACAGAGGGGAGAGGAATCAAAATTATGAAAAGATAAAGTAAGAGGCAGACATATGGAATGAGATCTAACTTATGGCTAATTGAAATTCCAGGAGAAGAAATAGGATGAGGAGAGGTTGTATTGAAGCTACAGCGTGGGGAGGATCTTAAAAATACAAGGAAGAGTCGGGCGGTGTTGGTGCGTGCCTTTAATCCCAGGCAGGTGGATCTCTGTGAGTTCGAGGCCAGCCTGGTCTACAGAGTGAGTTCCAGGAGAGAGAAAGAGAGAAAATACATAGAGATACAAACTTCCAATATGAGAGTGTAGGGAGTGATAGTCAGGGCAGCAGAAGACTATGACAAATAACTCACAGGTGATCTAAGGGCAGGAACTGAAGCCTAAATTCTTGTTTGTTTTTGTTTTTTCAAGATGGGGTTTCTCTGTGTAGCCCTGGCTATCCTGGAACTCTCTGTAGACCAGGCTGGCCTTGAACTCAGAGACGCACCTGTCTCTGCCTCCCGAATGCTGGGACTAAAGGCCTGCGCCATCACCACCCCAGGCTGAAGCCTAAATTCTAAGAGGTGCATTCTTGAGCCTCGACACAAGCCTAGAATCCCAGCATTAGGGAGGCTGAGGCAAGAAGACCACAAGTTTGAGGCCAGCCTGGGCTCCATAGTGAGACTTAAAAACAGAACAAAAGAAAATCAGTAACAAGGACACGGTTCCATGACAAGGTATTTGCCCAGCACCAATAAACCTAACCCTGGGTTCAACCCTCCATACCACACAACAAACAAAACCAACTAAACAGAGAAGCGCCCAAGTATGTACAACAGTCATGAAGGGCAAACATGTGGCACATTGGTTTGCTGAGAGTGGCAGGAAGAGATGTTGAATGAGTTCCAGAAAGCACGGTCCTCAAATACGTGGTCATGGTTCTGCGGCAACAGAGTGCTATGCTGGCAAAGAGCCATTGAGAATGAGTGTGCAAAGTCGAGGAGAGTGGGAACAGTTGTCCCAGGAGGACGGACGCCAGGTCTACAGCCGACATCTGTTGACGCTGGGCGGGGCTCAGGGAGTGGGGCTCGGTGTCAGAGCACATACTTAACTCAGGAAGCAAGTGAGAACAAACAGAAAACATCTGTTCACGGAGACTGTGGTGGTATCAGGAAGAGGCTTCTCAGTCCTCCGGGGAGCAGGGGCAGGCACAGGATGAAGAGGAAGGCTTGGAAGAGCTAACTCAGCACGTCCATGACTGCGCTTGTTATCCTCAGAGCGGGGCTTTTATATTCCTGCCACAGGAGCTGTGGCCGGTCTGGAGGATGAGGCGGATTACAAGAAACTTGGAGAAACTGCACACCGCACGTTCTGTGCCCTTGGTGAAATGTTGCTCAGCGATAGGAGAAAAACACGTGTGCTGGTGGGCTCTCCCTTACTCTCCAAACTTGAGGGGAGAGGGTATGATTCAGTAGTAGATAGCGCGGGCCAAGTAAAATACAAAGTCCTACAAATCTGAAAGACCACAGAATGAGCAAAAGGATAGAATCCTCTCCAATCACCTCAGAACACCTATGTAGATGAGGATTTACAGGAACTGGAAAAAAGCTGACACACATCTGGATGAGAAGAGAGGCAGGGCAGGGCAGGGCAGGGCAGGGCAGGGCAGGGCAGGGCAGGGCAGGGCAGGGCAGGGCAGGGCAGGGCAGGGCAGGGCAGGGCAGGGCAGGGCAGGGCAGGGCAGGGCAGGGCAGGGGAGGAGAGGGCTTTATCGTTGAATCAGCTTTGTGAGTTCCTGAAAGTGTTCTGCAGCTTTGTCTAGTGGCAGCCACGAAAGAGTAGCTTCTCCCAATACCCTTTGGGAGAACTCTGTGAGAGGCTCCAGCTGGGTTTTGCCATTTGGAGGTTTTCATGTTTTTACTACTGTGTGTGTGTGTGTGTGTGTGTGTGACTTGTGTGTGTGGGGGGGGGTGCCACTGCGCATGTGTGGCATCTGCCACACTTTGAGGTCTTGGGTTTTTTCTACATTTCCACTGTAGAAATTTTCTACATTCAGCCACTTCTAGGAGAGATTGTTTCACAGCAGGCCTCCCAGTACCCCGCTCTTACAATCTTCCCCCCACCCCCCACCCCCTTCTTATGGACCCTGAGCCGTGGATCCAAGGAGCTGAGGTGTAGATGTGTCTGACTGGAGTGCTCAGCGTGATCTTACAACATGAAGACGTCAGCTAGGCTCTCGATGCTCACGACGGCTGTAGCGGGAACCCTGAGCCAACTTCACCTCCCGTCGCACGGCTGCACCTCAGGGACCAGCGCAAACACAAACCCCACTTCAGAGGACCACCCTCCCTCCTCCCAGAGTCCATCTTGCAAAGCATGCTGGGACCCGGGACTTCAAAAGTAACCCCCCGCCCCGCCCTGAAACACGGGGTGGGGGGGGAAGGGAGGTTGTACGCTGGTTGCCTTGGCAACTGTTCTCGGGGCCAACCGGCGTAAGCAGCGGTCGGTTAGGGGGATGGAGCGGCCACAGTCTCTAGCGGCGGCTGCGGCCACGGTTGGGAGGGTGAATTGTGGAATACACCCGGGAGGGTCGCTGGTCAGTCGGGCAAGGCTGGGGATGGAGACTCCAGCGGAGCTCGCACCTCGGGCCTTCCCTGGGAGCCTGGTCTCAGGCCGGGTCCTTTGAAGGAACTGTGCAAAGACCCTTGGAGATGGGAAGAGGGATGGGGGAAAGGCTGGCAAAGCTTAAGAGGTGCTCACCCACCTACCCCAGCCCTGTAAACCATGTTTTTGACAGGCCAGTGTTTTATGCGCATGATGGGGTCGGGGAAGGAGCGGAGAGGGAGGGATTGGAGGAGAAAAAAAAAAAACCAAAAAAACAAAAACGGGCGAAGAAACAAAAGCTCTTAGGACTGAAATCAAGGGTTCAGCTCCTAAGCGTGAGCAAGTTGGGGAGGTGGTTTTCTCGCATGGCTGGAAGTTTGACCTCAGCTCTTTCTGGTGTCTGGATCTTCCCCTTGATCACACTGGAATTTACTTCTAGTTGTGGGAGAGACTTAACCTGTGGCTAAGGGGAGAAAAAATGGCCAGATGCTTAATGGGAGGTAGCCACCACTGAGGTTACACAGGGTGGTTTAGGGAAGTGGGCTCTTGGGTATAACGAAAGTACCCCCAATCCCATTACAAGGCTTTGACACCTTCTCCCCATCTTATGCGTTGTATATCTTTTATCATGGGCACCTTGGTGAACCAGCCCCGCGTTTAGGTGGAGGGCTCCTGCTGTCAACATCCCCATAGGGAAATCACTGAGCTCAGGTTTTCTAAGGTTGTTTTGTTAACCCCTAAACAATCAGTTATTTCTTCCCCCCACGGGGTTGTTCCAGAGACCTAGTGATACACACAGAGAGCACTTTGGTCTCCGATTATTTCGAGAGAAGGTCCCACTCAGAAGCAGTTTGCCAACCACTGAGAGAAGAGGCTGGACACAGCCTGCTGAGACCCCGTCCCCTCGCTTTCACATTCGCCAAGGTGGGGGGGCGGTCATCAGCTCCAGGGGTGCCGGTCTGTACGCCCTCTGCTTGTCAAAGTGTGGGTAATCCATGCTCCTGGCTTTGAAGCAAGGGTCTGTCGCTTACTAGCTGAATGGTCTTGGGCAAGTCTTTTCAGCTCCTTCCTGCTCGAACAAAGCCAAGAGAGCCTCTGAAGGAAACCATATGAACCTCGGCATTTCTGGCTCTTCTGGGGGGGGGGGGGATGAGGGGGGCGGTGGCAGCCGATACCGGGAATCAGGAAGGATACTGTGAATCTGAGGTTATTTTTTTGTCACCAATTAGAAAGGCCTTACAAAGCATGCCGTCTCATGTGGTGCTGTGTCACCAACAATGTCTCACACACACACACACACACACATCCCAGCGCTGGTCCTGCCTTCCGTGTACTCGTCGGGCGACTGGAGGCTTACGATTGGCAAGAATCAGTAAGCTTCGAGAAAATTCCGTCATTTTAATGGTTTAAAATGCAGTGAGTAGGTTCTCCCATAGAAAGCAGCACACAGCGCGTTGCTGGAACAGAGCCATCGATGTTGGCGGCTGAGCCACCAGCCTGTGAGAGCACCGAGCACAGAGTCTCGAGTGTGGGAGTCTTGAGTGAACCATCAGAGCCGTCAACATCTGTTAACAATCCTTTTTCAATAAAGGCTTAGAAATCATATATTTTGAAAAGCCGGAAAACTCCAGAGAGGAGAGAAAAAAAATAACAATCTGACATTTCTATAACCCGCCAGGCACACTTTGACCTTTGGCCTTTAAAATATTCTTCGTTTTTTTCTTTCCCTATAGACTATATTTTGATAACTTGTAGTAGTTCCCACAGTGATAGAAATTTCTGGTTATTTCCTTGGCAGCAGTAGGCGTGTCCTGAAACTACGCACGTGGGTAACTCCAGTAGTGTAAGAAGACGGGTGACTTCAGAGCCCACAGACGTGTAGCAGGATGCTTTGCCAAGAAGTTTTCTGTCCTGTGAAGCTCTCCACACGGAATGGCCCCCCTGGGGTTTACCTTTTCCCACAGGCGATCTAACAGGACAGGAGATGAGTGACAGGGAAGCCCCAGTGGGAAGAGCCAGCAGGCCACAAACAACTTGTCAAAATAACTCATCCAAAAGGAACGTAGCAAGAGCGTTGCTTAGGACCCCTCCCAAGGCAAACAGGGCTGGAAGTCTAAGCTCCAGCCGCTCTGGGTGACCACACATCTGTGTGGGACTTAGCAGAAAGCCCTATTGGCTAAGACACCGTTTACACACAAAGTCCCTCTCTTCCGACTCTGCACAATCTCATTGGCACCTACCCATGGAGTAGGAAGCTTCTAAGACTTGTGCCTCTCTGCCTTAAAAACCCTTCCTATGGATGAGCCTCTCACCCTTGGTGTGACCAGGAGTTCTTCTGACAAACCTGTCCCGCCCTCCCATGAACATAATAGAGCCAGCCATATCTGAACTTGGAACCACGGATGCAGTCCTTGGAAATGATAAGGGGTGGAAGCCAGAAGCGCCTCGGAGCAGCCCGTGCAAGCTGCTGCGGTCCTGTGTCAAGACACGCCTTTGTATAGGATCGTTTCAAAGTGCCGCTCAACACTCCATCCAAAGCATAAAAAAGGGCTATTTCGTCGGGAGGGGGACACGGAGGAGCAGAAGAGCGGGGAGAAAGAAGCAGAAGGAGGGTGCTCATTTCCCTGGGGTGAGTGGTAGGCCCCTGCTTGGTCCATTCATGGTTCCCTCCTTGCCCTGTGCCTGCTACTTGTGATGGAAGTCGGCCCCGCCCTTCTCTTGCCGCTCTCGAGCCTCTTAGTACCGAGCCTCAGTTTCACCTTTCAAAGTAGGGCTGCTGATTCCTACCTCACAGGGTCGCTATGAGGATAGACTGACATGAGGTACAAGTCTGGAAGGCTGGGCAGGGAAATTAGGAAAAGCTAATTCAGGCGGGGATCCCTCGTGACTTGACTCTGTCGGCCAAAGTTACAGCTGCTAGCCGTACCCTGTCTGGTGGGGGGTGGGGGGACAGTCATAGCCGTTACTGAGGCAGAGATGGAGGATCCCGGCCCACGCAGCCTCACCATGGAGGCTGGCGTGGGAGTCAGACGCGCCGGGCGCAATCATCAGGTGTCTGGAGCGCCAAGGAGCTGTTATCTCTGTCCCTGCCTGCCTTTTCTGGGGTCCACTGGGCAGAAAACCAGCAGAAGCGGACTCTGAAGTCACCCCCAGACCCCCACCCCAGCGAAGATAGTCGAAGCTGGCGGGGACGAGCCAAGAGTCCTGCCCCACGGAGAAATTCAGATCTCTAGGCTCAGGGACCCACAGCCCTAGCTGCTGTGGGTCACAGGCTCACAAACAGCTGGATAAGGGGAGGCCTAGGCAGGGGCTGAATAAAGCTGGCGCTGGCTAGCTCTTTTATTCCTCCTCCTCCTCCTCTTTTTTTTTTTTTTTTAATTTTATTTTTGGTTCTTTGAGAGTCAGGGTTTCTCTGTGTAGCCCTGGCTGTCCTGGAACTCACTTTGTAGTCCAGGCTGGCCTCGAACTCAGAGATTCACCTTCCTCTGCCTCCCGAGTGCTGGGATTAAAGGCGTGCGCAGCCTCTGCCCGGCTTCATTCTTGTTCTTTCTTAGTTTTCCATTGCTTTCACTATCAGAACATATTCCTCTTCTTCCAGGATGGACAGGCGGTGAACACTTTAAAATGGTTTCCTGGTGATAGTTTAGGGTCTGTATCCAGAAGAGAAAATGGGTATCAGGGATTCCAGGGTTGGGCCTGCAGAAATCAGGGAAGTGAAACCCAGGCTGGAGGCAGCCCTAAGGATGATGGGGGGGGGGGAGAGGGTGCAGTGGGGCAGCAGGGCGCCACTGTTAGGGGGCAGAAGAGGGTACCAGGCAGTAACCTCAGTGCTCCCTAGGGCGCTGAGAGCTGCTGAGTGGCAGCAGCCTGGTACCAGGTACCCACAACAGCCAGGGTGTGGGTCAAGACAGTCCCAAGACAGGACCCAGAAGGGCTGAGCCCACGCTGTCCTCGTCTTGAAAACCAGTGCCATCCATATCGGTGTTACTTGCTGAGCAAAGTTGGGGCCACCCGAAAAGCGTGGGGAACGAGACATCCTCTGGGGAACTCTCCACTCTTCCCCGGGTAGGAGAGGCCGCCCCATTCCACCGACTCCTGCTTAGGGTTCCTCGAGAAGCTTGGGTTCTTCCCACCCAGGCCTCGGGACAGGCCGGAACCCCATGTTGTTTAAGAGCACATTGCGCCACAAACTAAAGCCTTCCCCCTATTTGATGACCCCAAATCAGGTCCAACCTCGAAAGTCTGAATTTGGCTCGGAGTTCTACAAAGATATACGATGGTGGTGACTGCAGTAATTAAAGTCAACATAGAAATGCCCTCTCATAAATTCCCCAGGGTGAAATTCAGGTCCAAAAGATTAATTTCGTTCCTCTTAAAAGTTAAAAGTCCGACAACATGAAAGAACAAAACAAACCTGGAAGCATCTCATCATTAGCAAAGTGTCAGTTATACAAAGTAATGGGTTTTGTTGTGACATTTTCATACACGTATCTAATGTTCTTGCTCATATCCGCTCTCCCAGAATTCCCTCTCTTCCCATTTCCCGCTGGTCTCTTCATCCTCCCAAATACCTCCCCGCCCGCCCTTTCCGCTGCCATGTCTCTTTCTTAAAAATCTAGACTCCATGGGCGAAGAAAAGTTTTAAGTTGGAAGGACTAAAGCGTAAACATTCAGAAGGAGCCCGGAGGCGGCACGGCGGTGTGTGCTGCCTTCCTCTCTGAGGCTGGCCGCCCCTCCCTCACGGGCACCTGGGCGGTGGAAAGGACTACCAGGTCACTCCTGAACTAGGAGGCTCTTCTGCTCACATCTGGACACTTTAATAAGGCTGTCGTGTGCTATCCAGAAGCGCTGGGATGAGCCAGAAGGACAGCCCCGGCCTCTTCCCACTGCCTGCAGGGAAATCCTTCAAATACCCTGCAGCTGCTGAGTGTCTCCAGAATCCTATTCCCAGACACCTTTTTCTGATGTCCCAAGACCCCAGCAAGAATGCTCTGGTGGTTTACTTGATGGAGAGCTGACAGAGAAGAGAGATATAGCCCAGATCCCCTCGCCCCCCCCCCCCCCCCCCCACTGAGCAACTTCCGCTGTGTCCCCTTTCCCCCTGTGAGTGCCCCGAGCCATTCCGGTGCCCTTGGGGCTACCCTGGAAACAGCCAAACGCTTGAAAACACATGTGTTCTTCGTTTCATGCATCTGCATCACCGTGAGCCACGTGTCTTCAGTTCTGAGAAATTCTCTTCCAGCCCAGAACGCTCGCCACGGTTTCCCAGCCGTGGGCTCTGGGCACTGGCTGTCTCCACTCGGGGACGGTCCCGGCTCTCGCCATGGTTGCTGCAGCACAGCTCTCACCTGAGGCAAGGTCTCCACTCGGCTGACTTGGGCCTTGCTTCTGAAGTTTGCTTCTGGCAGGAGGTCTGGCCCATACCCCACAGGGGTGGGGTGGCGGGGGGGGGGGGGAGGGGGAGGGGGATGACCCATAATCGCTGCCGGCAATGTTTTTTCCCTGTTCTCGCTTTCTCCTTTGGTATTCCACAATTGCCTTCTATGACATATGAGATCTCTGCCTCCTCTGTGATATGGTTACAGACAGCAAAACCAATCAATCCCGGTCGGTCTCAGGCTCCGGGCTTTTTCCCAGGAGGTGGTAGCCATTGGTCACCCAAAGCCAACTCCTCTCTCCTCAGTGGGTCTGCTGTCCTTGCAAGAGGCCTTTGCCGGGCCTTCCTCAAGACATAATCCATACATCTAAAAAGACCTGGGTCTTGGCGTCTCAAGCGAGCAATCCCCTGTTTTCCTGACACATTCCCAATCAAACCTGAAGGTTTAATGATGCTCTCCCCCTGTCCTTGGGTTTCCCCAGACTCTACAATCATCACGAGCCACCCAGGCTCCTGGGATGACTTGTAGTTCTCACTGGGTCCCTGTCGGCCATGTTGACTGGCCACTAGCTCGGGGACTCTGGCACATCTCCAGCCTCTGCCTCTCTTCCCGTCTCTCATTTAGCCCCTTCGCCTCTGATCTGCCTGCGTCCTGACCCCTCTTCAGATCTCTCTCCGTAGCTGTTCTCGTTTCCTCATCTCCCACCCCCTCGCTCCTGAGAGTAAGAGATTGGCCATCGCCCCGGTGCCTGCTGGGTCCCCCGAGGGAACACTCCCCAGGTACAACTGCCCTTGGAATAAGTCATTCCTATGGCCTCTCTCTGAAGACTTCGGGGTGTGCGGTGATATCATTGAGTTGTTTCTCTATCTCAACCCAAGAAAATAGCATATTCTCTGAAGGGCCCCGACTCCTTTTAATGCTGTTGTCGCCCAACAAAGCCGTGACTTCCCTGACTCTAGAGACAGAACTGACACTGATACGAGCCCGTGAGCAGGGGACCAACTCTGAAGGTCTGAAGAATCAGAAGGGACCTTCTCTTTCCCCAGTCCCACAGGAACCTCTTTGGAAAGATTTCGAGGGCAAGCTCATCCCATCAGGATGCTCCAGACTCTGGCTGAAGCCGCTCTTGAAAATGCTGACTTCAGACTTGGTTGGGAACACAGGGAAGGGCAGCAAGCCTTGCTTGAAAAGGGAGGCCTGTCCACCCCCATCCTGCCTCCACCCTCTGTTCCCCTATCGTGCTGCTGGGGAGCGGGGAGGGGGAAGGCTTACTCTCCCACTGTTCACAGGACCTTGCAGCTCAGGCTTGCTGACATTTTACCTACCAAAGAACATGGCTCTGAGCTTGTGCCCAAACCTACCCGTGTCACATTCCCGAAGGCTCCTGACCAGCGGTGGTGGCGCACACCTTTAATCTCAGCGCTCGGGAGGCAGAGACAGGCGGGTCTCTGTGAGTTGGAGGCCAGTCTGGTCTACAGAGTGAGTTCCAGGACAGCCAGGGTTACAAAGGGGAACCCCTCCCTCCCCCCGGTCTCGGGGAAACAACAACTAAGAGCAGACTGAAAGGTTACTGACAAGACTGTGAGTGACCCCTAAACAGCTGCCTCCCTGCAGAACCCCACCCCATCACGGATGACAAATTCATGGCAGCTGTGTCATGGAGTCCCCCTGACAGTTAACTCCGAAATACACTCTAGCAACGGTCCACAGTCACTCACGCTATGGCCAGAGCAGGAGAAAGGATCGCTGCAATCCCAGGGGAGGGCTCTCTGACCCTCCCTCCTCCTAATGAATACAGTGCCTCCATTACCATTACCTTGCTATCACCATGTTCTGATCAATTAGCCGACATGGCTATGGGAGAAGTGCAGGGGGGGCGGGGAGAGGAGCAAGGTAATTTCTACTCCAAAATAGCAATGTCGTACCCAGTGGGGAAAAGCTGTACAACAGCCTGTGCCCAGCAGTGTAGCTGTTGTGCTGCGGCAGCGGCTCAGCAAGGAGACAGGGAAGCATTTTTCATAGGCGCAAACCCTGCCAGACCTCAGCAGAGGGAACCACCCTCATGGCCAGGGCCACACTCAATTGACAGTGGAACCCGGAACACCTGAGCTCCGGTGTTTTAATTGATCCAGAAATCCTCAGGTTTCTAGAGATAGCACGTGCAGATCATTAACAATCAACCCCCCCACACACACACAGAAATCTATCACCTGCAGACAACAGAAAACGCCAAGACCTAAGCAGCCCCTCGCCCAACAGTGCACAAAACAATGTTTTAAACACAACTAAAGATAAACTTCTATAACAATTCCCCTTTTCTGTAGAAGCCAATCCAGAAAAAAATTGCTTTATCTCTACAACACAATTTAATACATCAGCAAAAGTAGTTACAAGAGGAACAATCCCGAGGTTGCTAACACGCAGGCAGACGAAACCAAGCATCTATCAAGCTTTTCACAATGTCTTTGGACAGCAGAAAACATTATCAATGTCCAATTATCTGGAATTCACTTACGATTTTCTGGGCTCCTCCAAAGGGTTTGGACCTGGTTCTACCCTCTGCAGCACACACAGCTTGAACTCCAGGTTCCGGCTGGCTCCCCTCCACTGCTGCTGCTGTTCTTGGTGATTATCCCATGGTACTGACATCTTCAGAATGCTGGGGTCCCTTGCTGCAACTGGGCTGCACTTTCACCAATGGCCTCTCCTGGTCTCTTAGTGCCAAGCCTCAGCTGCTCTCCAAAGACCCCTTGGTGCCTTCAAAACCAGTAACACTTGGGTGACTCTTACAGAACCAAGTTCAGCTATCAGCACAAGACACAACCTTGACCAGTTCTGGAAGACAGCTTCTGTGTGCCGACCCTGAGGAAAGGCTTTCCAGATTTTTAAGAGTCTGGGTTGCAGGAAAAATATCTGGTAACCTTGTCTGCAGGAGGGGTTCCCTCATAGAGTAGAGTTCCCATCGCCACAGCCGATCGGTCTCGTCATGACCGCCTCACCTCACCAGTATCTGGACAGGTTTGCAGAAAACAAAACAAAATGGACTCTTCGAGGTCTGGAATTTTTCTTCTTCCCTTCTTCCCTGTCTCCACATTGGATTAGCTGGCATGATGTCATATTGCAGGTGCCATTTGTAGTAGTTGGGCTGCTGTGGCAGCTCAGCAAAGACAACAAGGAGGCAAGGAGGCGTATTCATAGGTGGAAGCCCTGCCAGACCTCAGCAGAGGGAGCCGCCGTCATGGCCAGCGCCGCCGTACTGGGCAGTGGAACCCTGAGCTCCGGTGTTTTGATTGACCCCGAACTCCTCAGGTTTCTAGCGATAGCACCTGTAGATCGTTAGCAATCAAACGCCCGCCAACACCTGCAGACAACAAAATGCCAAGACCTAAGCAGCCCCTCACCCGACAGTGCACACAACAGTATTTCAAACGCAACTAAAATTAAACTTCTACAACACAGCAGGGCCAGGCCAGGTAGTTCTGGGGCGCAGAAGGTGACTCTTAGTGACTTGTTGCTGTAACGTCCTAACAACAAAACAGCTCAAGGAAGAGAGGGTTTACTTTGGATCACAGTTCGGGGGTACAGTCTACCATGGCAGAGGAGTCCTGCCAGCAGGGGCTTCGGGCGACTGGTCAAGTGACACCCACAGTCAGGAGGGAGAGAACGATGGACCTCTGTGCTGGCTTCCTTCTTCCTATGCAGTCCAGGGCCTACGCCCACTGTGAGGGTGGCTCTTCCCGCCTCAACCTGATCAAAAACCCTTTCCAGGCACACCCACAGGCTAACCCATCTGAATCACTCCTTGCAGCGGTGCCTGGATGCTTGCCTCCGACGTTAGCCAGCCCAGATCCCGTCAAAGTGGAGAATCAGCACACTTTGGGGGACCTCAGAGGCAAAGAGGACAAAAGAAGGGTCCCCCAACCCCCTGCAGGAGCACTGTGGTAGATGCTGGGGAGGCTGGGGAAAGAGATAATGAAGAAAAATGGGGCCAGCTGTCTGCACGGGCCCGAATCCAGCCAAATCCTGAGGGAAGGGCTGGGCGCCCCTCTGTGTGCTATTGTATTCACTGGACCGCCTGGAGCAGTTTGTCTTTGCCTTGGTACACGTCTTTTGTCATGAAGTATGACATGCAAAAAACACACAGTCCAGCAAATACAAAACAGGCATTTGTAAGAACGATGAAGGAAAAGAAAAACAAACGTATCGACTCGGTTTGGCATATTGCCTTTATCCTCGGCACTGGGGAGTAAGAGCCAGATTTCTATTGAGTCCGAGGCCAGCCGGGACTACATAGAGACGACCCCCACCCCCCAAACGCACACAAAACCACCACCATATGACTATCTAGGTGCCGGTATCTACCTCGCTGCCTCTCATCAGAGGCACCACTGTCCTTCGAGAACAAAGGGCTGCTGTTCAGTTGGTTCACCGAGAATGAGTCTGACACAAAATCACCCTTCAGAATAAGATTGGGAGGGAGAACCTCGTGACCACGGGGTGTTTGTAAACTGGCCTTGACGGGGGGGGGGGGGGGGTGGTGGTGGTGGGGGAAGGAGGGAGGGAGGACTAGGAGGGATAATGCCTGGAGAGGAGAGATGGTTTAAAACGAAGACGAATACTTGCTATGTGCACGATGGGGGCCTGAAGGAGACGGGGAGAATTCAGAGAAATCTTTGAACAATGACTTTCTGACTTTCACAGGTTTTTAGGGGGCTGGCAGGCAGGTCCCACGCCATGTAATTTAGTCTGGCCTCGCCTTCATGCCAAGGAGCCAGGCACTGGGTCGTTCCATACTTTTATAAATGTATTGATCTTGCAGCAGCGAGTGAGGCCGGGCTTGCTTCTCTCCCTCCCCGCCTCCCCTCCCCAGACCTGTGAGCGCTAACGTTCATGGCAGGGGCCTGTCAGCTGCCGGGGATGGGCCCTGACTCCTGAGGGGGGAGGTTAGAGGGCCTGTGACCTGGTCCGCACGTGGAACCTTCCCCTAGCTTCCATGAGCTTTACCACCTGCACACGGACCTCTGCGCGGGCACAGTGTGGGCTGCCTCCTCCTGGACTTTGAACGGTGGAATCGCATCTGTGCCTGTGGCTTTTGCTTCTTATTTTGCTTGTTGTCGTCATCCATGGAGACGCCTGTGCCTGTATCTTGGAGACGCCTGTGCCTGTATCTTGGAGACGCCTGTGCCTGTATCTTGGAGACGCCTGTGCCTGTATCTTGTTCAGGGACGAACATAACCACAGTTTGTCCAGCATCGTTCTTGGTGGATATTCGGGTTGTTTCCAGAAACAAATTCCTCCAGCGTGTGTGCCCCTTGAGGTGGGGGTTCTTTATAACCAATGTGACGGGTGTTTGTAGAAGGGATGTGTTGGGATCCAGCCAGGTCCCTGATTTGTACTGTGGTTACTCTGAAGTCCTTCACACTGTGGGCGTGTTATTCCGTAACTGACGAAAATACCTAGGGTGTGTGGCAGAGCAGAGGTGGGCACCTCAGAGTGACTGGGAAGCAGAAGAGGAGGAGCCGGGGTCCCATGGGGTCAAGGGCATGCCCCTCCTGACCACAAGTCCTTAAAGGTCTGCCATATCCCAGCCACCACAGACAGCCAGGCCTTCAACACATGGCCTCAGGGAGGACATTTAAGATCCAAATCATAACAGTTGTCTATTAGCAACCTGTTGCTTATGTGTTCCTGGTGGGGGCCTCTCGTCGCTTGTGATATGAATTGCAAAAACCAGCAGGCCTTTCTTCCTCTCTGATGCCTTACTCACATGATGTCAAGATCGTCGGCTTCCCTAGCAATAGAGCCTTCCTGTATCTCGTCCAGTCGAGATGCTATTCTCCCGACTGACTGACCCTTTAAGTCTTGTCTTTTCCTTGTGGTTTTAATAGGTATGAAGCCGATTTCTTTTTCATAGATATGAAATAGGAGTCCAATTTCTCTCTTCTGGTGGTGGCAGGTGCCCAGCCCTCCTGGTTGGACGATTCCTTTCATATTTTTATTTTTTTTTGAAATTACAGTTCTTTGGGAGCGGGGCATGCACGTCATGGTGTGCGTGTGTGTGTGTGTGTGTGTGTGCGTGCGTGTACGTAGGCCAGAGGACAACTTTCACGTTGGTTCTCTTTCCACTCTACCTGGATTTTAGTGCTGCCTGCTCACCTATTGGCTCTCGAGGCTTATCTGATTTTCCTTCCATTGATCTTATTACCATCTGTGTACCAATCCCACTCTGATTCGGTTATATAGCTTTATAATAGTACCTTGATATTGAGAAAAAAAAAGTTCTCATACCCTGTTACCGTGTTTTCTTTAAGGATCTGATTTCACTCTTCTTGGTCATTTGGAATCTCATAAATGTTAGAATCAGATTGTAAAAAAAAAAAAAAAGTCTTAGGAGGCGGAGGCAGGTGGATCCTTTGTGAGTTCAAAGCCAGCCTGGTCTACATAGCAAGTTCCAGGCAAGCCAGGGCTACAGAGAGACCCTGTCTCTTTCTCTCTCCCTCTCTTAAAATTATTTACTTTTATATACATTGGTGTTTTGCCTGCATATATATCTGTATGAGGGTGTCAGATCCCCGGAACAGGAGTTACGGACAGTTGTGAGCTGCCGTGTGGGTGCTGGGAATTGAACCCAGGACCTCTGGAAGAGCAGCCAGGGCTCTTAACTGCTGAGCCGTCTCTCCAGCCTGAGACACTGCCTCAAAAAACAAACACAAAACAAAACACAACAACAACAACCTTCTGGAACTTTGACCTATCTGTGGTAATTCCAGGTGAAAGAAAGCTGTTAGCCTCAGGCCTGCCATCTACTGGCTGGTCTCTTATTTCTTAACGACCTCCAGGGTAGCCAGGTATTTCTCTGCAGAGCTTTTCACATCTTGGACATATTACTAAGTACAGGGCAATCTATGCTTCTTTCTCCCTTTATTTTACCCCCTTACATTTCATCTTCCTTACATGCATGAGGTCATCTTCTGTTCTGGGGAGACATCTGTTTCTGCATGTATGTAATTATATGTTGTCCTGCTGGTCTGATACAGATTCCACATGTTCTCACCCTGCCTGCTCCTCTGTTGTCCTTTGGCTTTTAATTATTTTAAGAATTTAAACGTACATTTTAATATAAAGATCCTATATTTTAAATATTTAAACTAATGCATATTTAAAATATACAAATACAGACTTTAAAAAAAAAATCTGCCCATGGCCACTAATATCCACAATGTTAGTGCTCAGCTGTGACCACAGAGGGATTCTAAAAGCTGCTTTTCCTCTCTTCTTTGGCGGTGTTTTTAGTTTTGCTCAAACAATTCGGTGGGAAATCATCCCATCTTATCATGAAAGAGTCATTTCTGGTAACACCCACCTCAACTCTTTTTTTTGTTAGCACACAATGGAGGGTGTGCTATTCAGCAGGTGGGGTGAAGGTAGCCAAGGGAGCCAGTGGAGACGGTGGGGGGGGTGCGTGAGAAAAAGAGGGTTTGGGGTGGGGTCAGGGTGAAGCCTGAGCTGCAAAGCTCCCAAAGCGGTGACAGACATCTTTCCAGCTTGTCCTGACCAAGGTGGCAGGCACCACGGTGTAGGGGCAAACTAGCTCCGCCTATAGTAACTCTGAGGTGGACACTGCCTCGGGGAGCGGAGTCGAGGGTTCAGAAGTAGATCTAAATACAAAGGCAGGGGTTAACTGTGATAAAAGTAGAGTTTAGTGCACAGAGATTTAATAAATGACTCAGGATGTGTATGGGTGGCATCCGTAGTAATAGACGAAAGAACCGGACGTCCCCCACAGTGAATTCTAGACAGAGCAAAAGTGTAAATGTCAGAACGAAATCACCTTACGTCCTCAGTGACCCGATGGAGGGGAGTTTGTTCAACTGTGGAGTCACCCAGGGAAAACACTGACGGGAACCCTGAAGAACATGACAGAGGCATGTGGGCAGAGCCCACGAGCAGAGCCAAAAGGCCCGTGTGACCGTCTCAGAAAATGCCTGCAACTGCCAAGACCTAGGTCCACAGATGGATAAAGAACCCTTAAAGCAAAACACAATTCAACGGGAAACTGGGAGAGAAAGGCAAAGCCGCTTGCTGTGAGAGACACAGCAGCTCCCCCTTCCCCCAAATGACAAAAAGGATTGGAGGCCCTCCCTGTGCCTTGCCCGGCTGGACCACTGCCTCTGAGAGGGAAGTGCAGCCCTAGGGAAAGAGCATCTCTCTGAGCAAGCAACTCCCCGAGTTCCACACATGGCAAAGGCTGAAAAAGGACCTGAATGTCTCATTGTGTTAAATCTGTGGCCCATCCTGCACGAAAAGAGCGGGCAGTCTTCAGACCCCGGGGCAGATTTTTAAGTGAAAAAAACAAAAAATACAACAGGCTGTGCGTCGCGTGACTTTCCTAGGCAGACCAAAAATGAAACTCTGGTTCACCCCCAAACAATGAGGGCCCAGCAAATCAAAGATTCTGACAAATCTACCTTTGTAGAATAAAAGTTTCAGACTACTCACAATGACACGGTGATGTGAGCGGCTCTACCGCTGGGTCGCCCACCCCTGCCTGCCAAGCTTCTGTTTTATGTAACTGTCCATCTACACCCAGAGCGAATGCAAATCTGGGTTCGGAGCCCCCCCCCCCAGTGTTGACGAAGCAGAGGCGACTACAGGCAGGAGGACCCGGCACAGATGAAACCATTCTCGGAAAGATACAGTTCACGCGTGCAAGGCTCTTGCTCTTACCAGGGATTTTGCTGGTCTCAGCAAACATTCTCTATGGTGGGAAGGGTGGCTGCAGTCTGGCACACGGAAGAGCTAAACATCTCACCAAAAGATGGAGCTGCTCTTGCCAAGTTTTAAACAAGTGTAAAGGGTGCCATTTGAGGAGAATGCTGGGCTTGGGTGGGCGGGAGGGAGTGGTATATGCCATTGCAGCAGAATTTAAGCCTTCTCTAGAGCGAGCTGAGAGAAAGGTCACCCCAGAATGGGAGGGAAGTGGCAGAAGGGAGCCTTTTCTCTGGGGATCCTTGGCACCCAAATCGGGGCCACCTAAATAGTTTGCCTGCTAACACACAAAAGGGACTCACCATATATATATATAATCATGCAATAACTAAAAGACCATGAATTGGGGAAGGGGCGCAGGAGGAGTCGAAGGGGGTGATGAAAATATAGTACTCACAGATAAAATTCTCTGTGATAATAAAAATGATAATAAAATTTTTAAGGGGGTGGGGGTGCTCTAAGTATCCATATCAGAACAGGTTACTAGGGACACAGGGATGGGCCTCCTTGGAAGCTTCTGAGTTTGGAGCCCTATTGGAATCTGGCTGTTAGCGGGTTTAGGGTTTAGCAGTGTTCCAGTCAGTGACTGGGAGTACAGGACCCCCCCCCCACACCCCTGCTCACCAGAGGGACAGCAGTATAAGGACCCCAGAACTGGGGGGCCGGGGCCAACTCCTCTTTCCTTGGTCTTACTGGGGGTGGGGGGTGGGGTTAAAGGGTTCTGTGAGATCCGGTGGCAGACACATTTGCATCATGTCCCTGTCCCGGTCCTGGAACTTACTTACCCAGGCAGTTCTGAGGGTCTGGGACCTAGTTTTGCGCTGCTGCTTGAGAATGGAAGGAGTGTGGGTCAGCAATTTAGCTGCCCCACCCCCCCATCCCCGGGAGTGAGGACTCTAGTGAGGACTAAGAACCCCCCCAAGAGTGAAGACTCAGAACCCCACCCCCCAGAGTGAGGACTCAGAACTCCCCCCCCCCCCCAGAGTGAGGACTCAGAACCTCTCCTCCCCGCCAGGAATGAGGACTCAGAAAGACTGGCCTAGAACCGTTGTCATGGCACAAGAGGTACAGGAAAATAAACTAAGGAACTGGGATTTTCCTAGGCACTCCCATGTTGAAAGCCAGAGCTGGTGCCAAGGGAAGATCTCCCTCCCGGAAAGTCGGTGCCAGTCACCTGCCTTCCAGCTGATCCTGTCTCCGAAAGCCGTTTTAGCCTTTATTCATCTTTCCTACAGGAGATGAAACCCTGATACAGGAAAGCCAAAGAAAAAGTCAAAACCCTTTCTCCCCTTATTACTTTGGCCAAAACTGTAAATAAATCCATTTTTCCTTCACCAATTGGTTTCCTAAACTTCTTTTGGAATGCAGGGAAACTAAGATGGTGGGTTATGAACCTTAGTGTCCAGTTTAAAAAAAAAAAATCTCTGAAACATTCCTAAACTCTCCCCAAAACTGGAACTCTGCTCTGGAAGACCCACCCTGCTCCTGTTTTTATCTACTGCTCTGAAGGAGGGGAGCTAGCCAGATCACACCACCTGCCAGCTTCAGAGAACGGTGGACCTTTCAACATGGAGCCAGTTGGGTGTGTTGGCTCCTGGCATTCGCATTTCAGCCCTGTGCTCCAGGCCTCTGCCCACTGCATCGCCCTAACACCACCCTGATCTCGAGCTCTCGAAGATGTCCCGCCGCACGGCTCGACTCTGACGGTGTGCCAAGGCGGGCACAGCACAAATGGAGGGATTTCACAATTTATCAAGACCTGAGTACAGGCACAGGCCACCCTGGACGTAAAATGTTCTCATCCATCTTCATGATTGGGGGGGAGGGGGAAGGGGGGTGTGTGGGGGAAAGACATATGGCAAACCCCTTCATTTCACAGATGGGGGAAACTGAGGCCCAAGATGGTGCAGAACCAGGGAACTGATCTGAATCGCACTGAGATCTGGCCCCCAGAGGGAACCGGCTGGTGAGGACCGTTCTGGGATAGAGGTGATAGCCCCTGAGGCACAGGTTCTGGAGAAGGGGTGCTGGGAGGCATCTCTGAGATGCAGTTGTACCTGATAGGAGGTCAGGGGTGGGAAGGGAGCCCCTGGGGGACGGGGGCTGCACTGCTGGACAAGCCTTTTGTGATGGTATCTTTTACATGAGTAGAGAGGAGCCCTGGAAATCCACTTGGGCACAACCCATCTAAGAGGCTTGGGTCAAGACAGAGGCATTTGTGAGTGTCTTCTGCACCAGAAAGGCACGCATGGAGTGGTCCTGAGCAACTCCATGGGGAACAGGAGAAGGAACAGCACCTGTAAAGGTTCGAGACTTGCCAGAGTTGGCCAACTGTGGCAAACAGCGACCACGGGCACAGGCGGGGCCGGCCTGTAGGTTGACAAACTCCTTAGGTGGCACGGCCCTATGGAACAATGGTGGGAGAACAGGTAGCATTCTCTGCCCAACTTCACCTACCCAGCCCGGAGGTTTGAGGTCTCACTGGGCATGCTGCTGAGCCCACACTTGTAAAGCTGACTGGCCCGTGGGCGGACCTTGGTTTTGAGAAGGAACCGGCCTCATTCAGTGGGTATTGAAGGATCACGCTGTGGAGAAAGTAGGGGCTGGTCGTGGGGTGACTGGAGTGAGGGAGACACAGTAGCTGCCTCCTGCGACATGTAAGGCTGACCAAAAAATAGGGTGGAAGGCTGAAGTCACAGACCCCATTCCCTTGTGTACCCCCTTTTTCTTTGTGTACCAAGGTGCGGCCACTTTTTGCTCTTTGTATCTCTTAACCTGAAACATTGATGAGGCTTTTCTTCATTGGGGGGTGGCTCTTTGGGCTCCTGTGATCCCTTCGAAGCCCCCCGCAACACACCCACATAGCAGGTGCTAAGTTTGCTTTTTCTACCAAAGTTAAGAGACCTTAACTTTGGGCTCACATGTGGCCCTCAGGCCAGAGCCCTAGCTGAGGAGACAGAGCCAGGTGCCTCAGGGTCAGTGTCCTCATCTGTGAAATGAGGGAGTTGGACTAGAGCCAGTGGAGGCCTGAGCCCTCCCTTTCTCTAGTAGAGCAGAAGGGGTGGGGGGGGTCTTGCCTGAGCACACAGGGGAGGGGAGTCCTTGAGGCCAGTTGCAGCAAGATGAGTTTAGTGGGGGGAAAAGTTTCTGAGTTGGGACTCAGGGATTTGGGTAAACCTCAACCTCAAGCTCCACCCTGTGGTTAAGGGTGCTGTGGAGCTAAGGAGGTGTGGCAAAGGCCCCAGGCTGAGGCAGCCCCAGATTTCTCTGGCTGCAGCAAGGGCGTGCCTCCCAGTATAGAGGCAGGCAGGAGGCCTCTTCATGAAGGAAGAATGAAATGGAGGGAACCTGGAGGGGTAGGGTGGGGAGACTCGTGGGTTACAGTAAGCTAGGGTCTTGCTTGGGGAACCTCCATGGCTGTCTGGCCCTAAAGTAGTAAGGAGAGGCTCCACATTGTCAAGAGGCTTATACTTCTGCAGATTCAATCCTGTGATTCACCCGTCCAGTCCCTACTTCTGTCCTGATCTAGTGCTAGGGGTGGTGGTGGTGGTTGATGTCTGGTAACCCTCTCCCAGGGTCAGGACTTCTAAGCCTAAGCACAACAGATAAGCAAGCTGCCCCAGGTGCACAGCCCAGGCAGGGACTGCTGAGGCTGCAAGATTCCAGTAGGAAAAGGGTGTGGGTCTCTGTGGCACCTGGACGGGGTTAGTTCTGAAGATACCCGTGACTTATTTGGTTTCAAGACTGGCATGGTGGGTTGTTCACAAGTGTCACACAGATGATCAGCAAGGGCAATGGGCAGGGATCCTGGCAATCATGCCCAGGAAGGACTCTTGTCCCTGAACTAGGCCTCGGGTCTCTCTGCACACACAGGGAGGCCCCTGTCAGTTTGTCAGGCAAGGGCCCTTCGGCTTCCAAAAGCAAATTTTAATTCCTTGGGATTCTTAAAAGTTGCATTCCATCTAGAAGGTTCTTACCCTGACAAGAGGCTGAAGAGCAAGGGTCTTAAGTGATCTGGGGCCAACGGGAGTCCACTGAAGCCAAGATGCCACTTCCCCTACAACTGAGGCATGGGGTTCACGAAGCAGGAGTCCCTCTCTGTGGAAGCTGTCACAGATTTCTCTCGAAGGGGCAGGCCATGTGAGCAAGGTGGCGCAGGCTCCTTTCTCTAGGGAAGACTCAAGCCAGCCCTGTGGAACTAATCCCAGCCGGGGCGTGATGATTTTCCAGTGCTGGTGGCTGGGCCTCCCTAGCTGGGCCAGGGCCCTCACGAGAGGTAGCCGCAGTAGGCTCCTGTGGCCCAAAGCGGGGATTCTGCCCAGTCTCACCCTCTATCCCACTCCATTTGGGTCCCTGGGCTCCTCAGGATCTCGGCCAAAGATTTTGTTTATGAACATGCCCTGCGCCAGTACCTTTGGAGTCCTAGCACAGATAATGGACGGCAGGTGCTCTCTGGGAACTGCCGTGGTGGGGTTGCGCTCACCCGAGCGGAGCACAGGCAGGGAGTCAGGGAGCAGGCAGCGTGGCCACCGGGGAAAGCCATGTATCCTGGCCGCCTCTCCCAGCAACATGACCATAAACTGTCCCCAAGTTCCAGAACAATCGCCCAGATCAAGAAACCGGAACACTCGGCTTAGCGTAGCGACTCCGGGGAGGAGAAGTGTGATGGAGAGGTGCAGACACAGCTTGGTCCACTCTCTGACCAATTTAATCCCCGCCTCTCTCCTGCTCCTGCAACGCCCTCTTCCGCTAAAGCACACAGGTCCCTAAACCCGCCATTGCGGTGAGAGCACAATTTGGAATCCCCAGCAGAGCGAGAACCCGCTTGGGAAACTCTGACTCATGGGTCTGAAGCCCAAGGCAGAAGGCCAACCTCTTTTAGACCTAAGGCACCAGTACAGGAGAGAAAGCCTACAAAAAATCGCTGGTTTGGAGAGGGCCAAACGGGCCAACGCCAAGCCTGCCACCCCACACCACCCACACCTTCCCGCCCTGCACCTCTTCCTCCGCAAGCCAAGGAAGCAGAAGCCCAGGCAACCGTGGTCTCTTAAACCGTTTATTTCTCCCGATCGGAAGGTGGACGTCGCCACGGGTGGACGAACACGGAACACTGCGTGCGGCAAGGCCTGTGGAAGAGCGGTCCAGGTAAGTCAAGGCCGGCACTCAGGCGAAGGTGGAGCCGTTCCAGCCCACGTTGGCGGCGTTCATGTCGTAATAGTTGATGTAGATCCTGAGAGAACGGAAGCCCGGCTCAGCCAAACACGCGGTGGTCTCGGCGGGCGCGATGGCGCCCCCCCGGACGCCCCCTCCCCCTCCCCGGCGGCCCCCGCCCTCCCCCACGCACCGGTCCGGGCTGATGTGCAGGCGATCGGCCAGCAGGCTGCACAGCAGCTTGCTGTAGGTGCGGTTCTGCGCGCCGCCGATCTTGCCGATGCTGTGCAGGCTGCAGAGGGCGCAGGGGTCGCTCGAGCCGCTGAAAGTCATGAGCTGGTCCGGGACCACGTGCACGGCGATGTACTGCGCGGGTGGCGGGGGGCGGACACGCGGTCAGCCCGCCCGGAAGGCCGTGAGCACGGCCACGGGTCCCCCCCAGAGAGCTCCAGCCGCCGCCCGCCGGCCCAGCCCGGGCCCCCGAAGCCCCACTCGCCCGCGCTCGGCTCCCACCCCCACCCCGTCCCCCTCCGGTCCCCTCCCTGCGGACCTGAGCCGGCTTGCCGGTGGCCTGCGCCAGCTGCTGGGTGAGCTCGGAGAGGAAGCCCTCGGGCACGGAGGCGCGGGGCACGTTGGTGTTCACGATGAACATCGGCATGGTGGCGGAGGCTCTGCGCGCCGACAATGCGGGATGGAGGGTGCGACGCGCGACGCGGTCGGAGCCTGGAGACCTGAGCTACGTGACCCGGCTCGGGACCGCCCCGAGCCCGCTGCGGCTCCGCCCCCTCGTGCGCCGCGGCGGACGTCAGGCCACGCCCCGGAGGGGACGTGCCTGCGCTCCCGCGCGCCACTTGTTGCCGCGGCCCCGGCGTGCTCCCGACGCCTTGGGGACTCTTCCGCCTGGCACTTTTGTTAGGCTAGGTGGTGAGACCTTGACTCTGGCGGTGCAGCGCGAGCAGATCCGGTTCCGGTGCAAGCAGCGGAGGCTTAAGCCCTTGATCGGTCCTGTAGATAATGGCCCAGGACCGGCCGACTCTAGTGAACAGTCCTTAACCTCAAATAAGTGAGCCTAAAGCCTGAAGGCTTGTGCTCGGAGAAAGAGCAGTTACTGTTTGCCTTGGGAACTTCCTCTAAGCTCATGAAATTGGCCGAGCCCATCGCTTACTGGTCTGCCCCTCCAGGCTTTAAATTACAATCCTACACTGGGCAACTGTTGGCCCTCAGGGAAGCCCTGCTCAAATTAGATCCAGCAGAGTTACCTTCATCTAGAGCCCTTGGTAGGCTCTGTGGGGCTTTCTCATTAACACGTCAGGCATCGGCCAGGTGCCCATAACGTGTAACTGAGATCTTGGAACTCGCTTTGTTTTCCTAGTGCGCTTTTTTTTTTTTTTTTAAATTTCCGACGGGTCAAAAGGATGCAGTGTATGAAATGACACTTCTCTGTGACTTCAAGGTTTATATTTCTGACAGAAATGAAGATATTCTAAAGAGACACTTGTGCCCCTTCCCTTTGGCTACCAGACTATTGAAACAATGGTTCCCAAGGAAATGGAATTTCCTCAGGAGTCTCGTGAAAGGCTGGAGGCCAGTGCAGCCCGAGGAGGAACTTGTCTCCCTGGAGGAGACTTGAGGAAGCTCTGGAAGCTTGTCAGACCACCTTGCAGGAAAGACTGGAGCTGAGACGGAGCTACTGGGAGGACCACACCTTGACCAGGATCACTTAGTTATGCATACCTCTTGCCTTCTATTTAAAACCTAAGCTTCATATCATAGGACTTGGAAGATGAACGTGGTGGGGGTGAGAATCACTGGACGTCTTTTATTGGTTCCTCTTTCCGGTGTGGCTGCATTGAAATAAATCTCCCTTCACTGCTTTTCACTATGGTCTCTTTAGTGGGGCTGTTGAGGATGTTTTGTGCCCACGGGAAGGGTGTCAGGGCTGCCAGGGCTTACCCTCTCAGTTCCAGGAGCACTGATGGTAAAATGGACAAGTCTGAAGTGAAAGAGAGCCAAAGGTTTCCTCATCCCAAGGTTACTGTCTGGGCTCTGGTCCACGGATTCCTTGATCTTGGGGCAAGGGGCACTTGCTATTTGAGTAATACTGAATTGTCAACAGTTATCCTTTGATGGGAGATCCTACTAAGGCTGTTAGAAGCTCTCCGGGTGTGCCTTTCATTCTCTCCCTGGTAGCTTTTAGCCTCTTGTTCCCTCTGTGTGTCCTTGAGATATTGGTTACAGAACACAGAATTTGCTAAACTTATCGAGGTTATGTTTCATGCCAGGAGCCAATCGCTAATCGCCATAGCAGCCTTTTTCTTAGAGCTTCCTATATCAGAACTGACAGGCACCCAACCGGGAGCCCATCTGTGAATCTGCAAGCCCCTAGCAGTCTCCCCAGATACCTGGATTCCAGAGGAATAGCAGTTCCATAATTGTCGTTTCCCCCACGGAAGTTTACAGGCCAGGCTACCAGACTCCAAGACTTCAAAGGGACGGCTCATCGACCACTCACATAATACACACCTTAACTGAACGTGCCCTTCCTTCCCCATATCCTCAGGGCCACACACTCCTCCCCCTTGGAATCCGGGACAGCCTGACTACAGACCTGGGTTGTAGGCTACCCAACTATATGGCATGAAACCTACCCTCCTCTGAAATCTAGAAGGGACCCACACACACACGCCCATGTAGATCTAAATTCTCCTCGGGTCTTCTACCATTCTGTTGTCTATGACATTATTGACTCTTACCCCAAAAGGCAATCTGCTTCCTTGTCCCCTTTGAGTCCCAAAAACCCAGAACCTTTCTTCAAAATTTAATGTGTACTAATGTTTTTCAGGCATTATGTATGTGCAGCACATGTACGCCCCATTGTCTCAGAGGTCAGAAGAGGGCATCAGATACACCTATGATTGTGGACTACCATGTGGGTGTTGGGAATTGAACCCAGGTCCTCAGCAAAAGCAGCAAGTTCTCTAAATCACTAGGCCATCTCCCCAGTCCCCAAAGACTTTGAATCAATGGGATTACCGGATTCCAAAATTTTTTCATTTTTTTTTTGCAATTTACTTCTGAAGTCAGCAGCAGATTAAGAAATTTGTCCCATAGAAGGATTTCACCTTTAAAAGGAGGGTTAAGTTATACTTTGGGGAGATGATTAGATGGTTCAATGGGTAAAGCCACAGAGTGAGTTCCGTCCCCAGCACCCAGGCAGTGGACAGAGTTGTCCTCTAAACATGGTGTATGTATGCACGTGTGTGTGCATGTGTACTCATCGCTAAGTGTTTAAATTGTACCTTTGCATATCCTCAAGACATCCTAACCTCCCCCTCAGAGCTAGTACAAAGTGTCTCAAAAACAGAGAATGGCGGATTTGGGTGTGGTGTGCGTACCACCTCCATCTGATACAGCGACGTGACCTCAACACGTGACACAAGGGAAAGACTATGACCAACAGCCAAAACACTTCTGAAAAAGGCGCACAGGCCAGGTTAGCACAGTGCTCACCACTGAGCCATCTCCCCTCTGGAGACCAGGCTGGCCTCGAACTCACAGAGATCCTCCTGCCTCTGCCTCCTGAGTGCTGGGATTAAAGGCGTCTACCACCACGCCCCCGCATCAGAGGCCTTAGAGTAGGTGGCTCTAGGCCCTATGGGTGATACTGCATCTCCCCCTTTATCAGTCAGACATTCGTTCTATTTTAGCAAAACTCAAGAGACCAAAGGCCTAAGGCCTAGCAGTCACCGGGGCCCACGCCAAAGCTAAGGTTGAAGGCAAAGACGCAGGGCATGGCCAGTAAGGTAGCCCAGAAAAGGAACCCAGCAGTAGATCAGGTGATTGAGGGAGCGTCCAGGCCAGGTGCAGCTACTCCTTCCCCCCACCCAGGTACCTGTAGGCACAGGGCCACTGTGAAGATAGCTCCCCAGCAGGTCATCAGAGAGTACCCCACCATCAGTAGCACCTGACAGCCCTCTGCAAAGGGAAGACATGAGTTATAACCCCCACACCAGTCGTAGTCCCTTCTGGGGACAGGCAATGGGAAGGAGAACTTTGTGAAGCTGGGTGGGGGTTCAAAGTCTGTCGTTTTGGGAGAATCTGGCTCGATTGGTTTCCCAGGCAACCTTGGTCAATCAGTTACCCATCTCAATCAATTCTCTCAAAAATAGTGGTGTGAAGCCCGGCAGTGGTGGCGCACGCCTTTAATCCCAGCACTTGGGAGGCAGAGGCGGGAGGATCTCTGAGTTGGAGGCCAGCCTGGTCTACAGAGGGAGTTCCAGGACAGCCAGGGTTACAACAGAGGAACCCTGTCTCAAAAACCAGGACTTCAAGCCCTGCACCAGCTGGGTGACGGCCCACACTGCACACATGGCAGAGGCACTCATAACTGGGTGACGGCAAACGGGGCGGAGTCCCTTCACAGGCCTACCGAATCGGAGGGCGCGCCTTTGATTTTCCCACTCCTAGCTTAGGACTCAGCTGGCAAGCAAGTAGACACTTGTGGAATGAGCAAATCAGTAGAGCTTAGAACGATGGTATCCTGTGATCCTAGCAGGGGAGCTGGGGAGGCAAGAGGGTACTGAGTTCAAGGACACGCTAAGATACACAGAAAGGGCCAGTCCCCCAAACCAAACAGGCTGGATGTGGCGGTGCACAGTTCGGTATGATTAAGGCACCTGGAGGACCAGGAGTTCAAAGTCTTCCTGGGCTACGTAAAGATCAAGGCCATCCTGAGCTACATGATATCCTGCCTCAAACAAGTCACCTTGATCCGAGGTCATAAGGGTGACTGGGTCTAATCTATCTCCATCCTGGCTGTCTCGTTATGCTGACTCAGCAGAGCATGAGGAGGGGCATGGCGTCTGGGGGAGCCACACCATACCGCTAGGGCCCCCTCATACATCAAAATCAATACACCAAATACACTACAGCCACACAAGAGCGACTTGCATAGACTGGCAATCAGGACCTGAAAGTTAAGTTTACGACAGCAGAGCCAAGATTAAACCCTCAACACCTTCCACCTCATCGCATGTGCAGTTTTCATTCTGCCAGTGCCAAGTGACATGAACTGAAGCTTCCAGAAGAAAGGAGGTAGGGCCCATGTGTGATAGTCTTCAAGGCCAAATAGCTGAGCTAGGAGACTATGGAGTTAAAACACTGCAAACCAGAGCCAAATTATCTTGGGCTTTTTTAGTCCCTCTGAAAGCATTGTCTACTCTGTGTCTGATCTAACAACATCAAATATATTCTTGGCAGACTAGTTTGTTTTTTTCCCCTGAGCGGGGGGCGGGGGGGGGATGCTGTTTGAGACAGGTTTCTCTGTTGCAGCCCTGGCTGACCTGGTACTCTGTAGACCAGGCTGGCCTCGAACTCAGAGATCTACCTGCCTCTGCCTCCTAAGTGCTGGGATTAGAGGCGTGCGCCACCACCACCACCCAGCAGACTACTGGCTTTCAATAGTCCAAAACCATAGTTTTTTATCAGCTAGTATCTGAAATCTATACTAGAATTTTGCTACAACCTCTAACCTGTAGTTCCCACCGCAATAAGGACTTTGATTTATACTTTTCTGTTCTGCAACTAATGAAGTCTCCCGCAACCACATCCACAGTGGAACACGGTGTCTGGGCAAAACCTGAGTCTGTGTTCCCAGACCATTATTGCTCATATTTGGCTGCAGAATAAACTATCCCTCATTCCCTTTGAGGTGGTTTTTGTGTCAACAGTTGTGATTGGCTAAAATTGCTGCTGCTCTACTGACCATGAAAACATAAATTAGGGCGGCAATGGAGAAGAGACGTGTTAAGGTGTTGGCAAATTCAAGTTGTGAACACCTCTGAACCGGGAACTCCAGCAGGTCCTTGGTTTGCCCTGGAGAAACTTACTAATGTATTCAAAAACGCTTCACAAATGCAGCACAGTTTGTAGAACAGGAAAACTGGAAACAAATGTCAATCATAAGTAAATGGAAAAGAAATCAATCTTGGTATATGAGAGAATCACCTCCCAGATGGGTAAATCATCATGCCGTCATACCCGGAAACACACGCTACTTATTTGCAGGGGCATTAAAGTTGGAAGCCAGACATGGCTGCACGCACCTCTAACCCCAGTAGTGGAGAGGCAGAGGCAGTTCAAGGCCAGCCTAGGCTACAGGAGACCTTGGTTCCCCAAAACACAGTGAAACTAAAATCAAGAGCTGGGCAGTGGTGGCACACGCCTTTGATCCCAGCACCTGGGAGGCAGAGGCAGGCGGATCTGTGAGTTCGAGGCCAGCCTGGTCTACAGAGTGAGTTCGAGGACAGCCAGAGTTACAGCAGAGAAACCCTGTCTCAAAATGAAGGAACGAACGAAGGAAATGAAAGGAAAACAGAGAGGTTGTTAGGGGAGCTGCAACATCAGTAGCTTGCAAACAAGCAAGAACATCTTTTTGTAATAATACATGTATACGAAGTGAAATCTTGGGAGGGGCAGGTACGAACTGGCTCTCACACGCCCTTGTGCCCATCGCTGTTATAGTGATAGCTGGTCACTCTGGTTTTCCCTGAGATGCCTCTTGGGCACCCTGAACCCAGCACACAGTGTCTCCGGGGTCTCATGTGTGTAAGCCCTCCTTTCTCAGCCTCAGCCTTTAACCAGGAAGTGCGAGGCTGGGTCTCAATTAACATTAACTGAGGGTTTAGGGCTGTTGGAGGCACAGCTGTCTTTCTAGCAGCCTGGCACTCCCTTCTGCTCTCTGGGTTTTTAATCCTTGATGTCGGTTCTGTCTTTGGTACTGTGAATACCTTGCCTACACAGCCTACAACCAGTGGGAAAGTCGGAGCTCGTATTACCCAAATGCCAAGGCCAGCCTGGAAACTGGGCAGGCTTTGCCAAACCCATCAGCTAGGCACAGGGGTGTCCAAACAACATCAAACAGCAACCCCTGATGCTCCCAGCCCTCGACTTCCAGGATTGGACTCTCATCCACTCTGTTTCCCAGGGAGAAGGCTGAGAGTGGAGGTGAGATGCCCAGGGTGACGGGCTGCTCCTGACCCCCTCCTGCACAATGGGGTATGACAGAATGCCCCAGCTGTAGAAAACCAGAAGCCCCCCTATGGAGACTGACTGGGGAGCCGCATCTGTATCTCAGGGAGAGCTGTTTAGAGACGGTTCTCAAGATAGCCTGCTTGCCTGAACAAGCAGTTCAAATATATGTATATAAATATAACATAAAAATTAATTCGTATATATGCATATATACGAATTAATTTGTTTAAATTACATATTAACTAATTAATTAATAAGAGATCACAGATTTCTCCAGACTGTCTTGCCTGCAGGTACCCTCCGCAACAAATGTATGTACCTCCTGATAGCTAAGCCCCAGCCAGCTTCCACCCCATCGCACAACTTCCTTTTAGGTGGGCTTCTCCCTTACTGATACCCTAATAAATGCAGGCTCAAAGGTCGAGGTCAGATTTGGGTGTCTTTCTTGCCTTTTGCTCCTTTATTCTGCGCTTCTAAATCAAACAGAACAATTGAGGCCCGGGGCAGGCACAGAGCAGGAACAGTAGACGGCTGCTCATATTGAAGACAATCTGTAAGCCAAGTTGGCATTCATCCTGCCTCTCTCGGGCCTCTCGGAGCCCCCCAGTGCTCCCAGACTGGGAACCCACCCTGGCCGGCTGCCGAGGCTTCCCTAGGATTGGTCACAGATGGAGCCAGCTCCACCCTGTCCTGAGGCTGCGGGATTCTCTCACGGCGCAGACGCTCTTGTCGCTGGGGGGCGACAGACTTCATACTCTGCAGTCCCTCTCCCTGGGCTTCACTGCCTTTCCTTGTCTTGGAATCCTTTCCTGGCTTAGCTCCTAGACCTCTCCCATCCGGAACTCCTATCTCTGACCGCCGTCCAGGCTGGCTTCTTCTCCATCTTAGGCTGCAAACACCCGGGAGGAGGAAGCTGCCCTTACAAGTCTTTATACACACTGATAAATCATTCATAAACACTCTCACTCTTGGACTCCTGAAGGAAGCTTCGCCAGATGGATTTGCCAAACAGTCTCAAGAGTTGGAGGCCTTGGCGTCCTCAATATGGCTGTGTCCTTGTCAACAATACCCGTTAACTGAGGACTTCCCTCACTCAGGACTTCCCCCACTCCCTACAATCCCTCCCAGGCTCAGGCTACGAAAGTCACTGAACGTCACTGACCTCCTGACGACTGATGCCCACTGGTGGACTTTTGGTCCACACCTCTCTCCCAATACCACACTCAAGATTTACCAGAGCAGAGGTCACAGAGATGCCTCAAAATCAGTAAGGGCCAGAACAAGGCTCTGCCTCCTGCCTTCTCTCCAGGGTCCTCCGTCTCTGCAACAGGGGACCGCCATCCACTCTCCACGCTCAGACCTCTCCACTCACAGCTGTGTTCGGCTTGTGGGTAAACCCCCTCCACTTCCTGGACCTCCAGGCTCCAACCCTGCCCAAGCCACCACCGTCCCCTCAAGTTTCCTGTGCTCGCTGATCACCAATCTTCTGTCCTTAGAAACATTCAAATTTCATACATGCACATGAGTTTTTTATCAGCTCTACCCCCTAATCTGCCCCTCTCCTCCAATTCCCGTTACGACGTTACCCTCCCAACGTCATGCGTTTTCTCCCCCTCTCTCTTTTGAAACCCACTGAGCCCTCTCAGTGCGGGATGTGTATGGGTGTAGTAAGGCCACCTACAGCATTGTGGGTAAGCTTTCCGGAGCTGAATCACTGAAGAAGACTTAATCACTCTTCCCAGCCCTCATGACTGTCGACAGCTTCTCAGATTCAGGTGGGACCTCATGAGGCCCCCCCCCCATACTTCTGTGAGGTCACGTGAGCCACGGCCTGGGCATGACCAGCAAATGATGCTTCCTGGTAGTAGAGAGCCACTGCTCTAGAAGGTTTTTCTTTAAGAAACAGCATGGCCGGGGACGCAGCTGGATGAGAGAATGTCTGCTTGGCCTGTGCAGAGAGCTCTGGGTTCCACCACCAGCACCGTAAAATAAATGTACAAAAATAAAACCACTTCTGTTAGCTCAGCTTTGTAGCACATGCCTGTGACCCCATCGCCCGAGCGCTGAAGAGTCTGAGGCAAGTCTGAGTTCAAAGCCGCCCTGTGCAGTGAAGTGAAACCTTGTCTCGGTAGACAGCAAACAAAGATAGTAATTAAGATATTCACATCATAAAATCTGTGTGACCACTGAAAGGCATACAGTGTATGTGCTGGTCACACTCTGTGCAACCATCGCCACCCACCCACCTACAGAACTTCGCCTTTCCAAACAAAAGCTCTGAACCTGTTAACCAGTGACTCCCATACTCCTTCTCAAGGAAGCAGACTGCAGTGTTTCCTTTTGTAACTGTCTCATTTCACATAACGACATGCCTTCGGGTCTCATCCGTGTTGGAGCCTGTGTCTCAGAATCCCGTTTGTTAAGGGCTGAATAGTATTCCACTGCGTTCTGTGTATCCATCTGTCAAGGGGCGCTTGGGTTGCTTCACCCTTTTGGCCATTGTGAATGACGCTATGAATATGAGTGTATAAATTAGAAAAAAGTAGGACATATACGCATGAAGTTCCACAGAGAAACCCACCACTTTGTATGGTACCTTAATTAAAAAGAAAATATCTTTTCTTTTTTTTAGATACAGGATCCATGCAGCCTCTGCCTCTTGAGTGCTGGGATTAAAGGCATGTGAAACCATGCCTGGGAAAAAATGTACTTTTAAGTTCTTCTGGGTAGACTTGCTGAGCTATATATTAAACCTATGTTTTAAGTTTTATTTTAATACAATGAAATAATTATTTTGATTTTCTGAGCTAGGGTTTTGTTATGTAGCTCATGTGTCACGACCTAGGACTATCTTACCTTCAATTTCTTAGTGCTGGGATTTTAGGCCCAACTTAAATTTTTGTATTTATTTATTTCCAGACATGGTTTCACTATGTAGCTCTGGCTGGCCTTGAACTCACAGAGATCTGCCTGCCTCTGCCTTTGGAATGCTGGAATCAAAGGCCCACCCCATTACACTCTGTGATTGTTTTACTTTAAATTTTTGAGTACTATCTTTAATGTTTCCCATAGTGGCTGAACTATTTCAAATCCACACAAAAAACACATGAAGATTCCTACTTCCCCGTATCCTGGATAGCACACATCACTGTTTGCTTGTATAACCTTCTAAGTGAGCACAGGGATCTTTTAGAAGTGACGATTAAATTAAATGTCACCTCTACACATAGGCTTCCCAGGTCACCTTACCAAGAAGGTCCATCTCCGGCATTATTTTCCATCAATGGCGTGTGGGATTTTTTTTGTTTTTCTCTTCCACCAAAATATGAAGTCCGTCTTCAGTCTGCCCACTTGGCCAGCCTGGCTCTCCCCACAGCTCACGCCCAGAGAGATCGCGACAGGACCCAGCCACACGCTATGCGCTGGACTTTGAGGGGCACGCGGGTGAAGTGGGCCCGGCCGGGGGTCTTCAGAAGCAAAAAGGGGCGTCACCAGCAAGAGGGAAAACGGCCCGCCCCTTCCATCTTTCTCTGCGCCTGTTTACATTGCCCCGCCCCCGTGGCGATCTCGTGGGTCTTTGCTATTGGTCCCTTTCTAGATGCTGTCAAACGACCAATTCTCATTGGCTACGCAATCTCCCACGCCTCCGCAGGAGCCACAACAACCGCCACGTGCTCTTCCGTGGGGCCTTCTCATTTGGCTAGCCGCCTGGATACACCCATTTGCCCCGCCCATCCGAGATTCCCGCTTCCTCTTCCCATTGGCTCCCCAGGCCCAGGCTCGGCTCTCCCGACGCTGATTGGCCACTAGGGAGTGAGGCGGGGCGTTGGGCGGGTTAAGAGCGCGGCTTGGCCGGCGCCGAGGATTTTCAATGGCAGGGCAGGGGCTGGCGGCGGGCTTCCTGCAGGTGCCCGCGGTGACGCGAGCCTACACCACGGCCTGCGTCCTCACCACTGCCGCCGTGGTGAGCGCGGCGGGCATGGCGTTGCCCGGGTCGCAGCCCCTGGCCGGCCAGAGGGGTTTGGGGAGATCGCCGGTTTCTGGCGACTCACACGCTTCCCGTCCCACAGCAGCTGGAGCTCCTCAGCCCCTTCCAGCTCTACTTCAACCCGCACCTGGTGTTCCGGAAGTTCCAGGTGAGGCAGCCCCGACTCTGGAGCATGTCGGCCAGGCCCCTGCCCTCTGGCCCGCTCCCCATTGCCACCCCTTACCTCTCTGCAGATCTGGAGGCTCATCACTACCTTCCTCTTCTTCGGACCCCTGGGATTCGGATTCTTCTTCAACATGCTCTTCGTGTATCCTGGGCCGGCTGGGGTTGGTTGGGGGTGGGGGGCAGCCCGTGTGGGGGTGTGCTGGGCTAGGGGCAGGGAAACTGAGGCCGGGTCGACGTGGCACTTCCTATAAGTGTTGCAGGTTCCGCTATTGCCGCATGCTGGAAGAGGGTTCCTTCCGTGGTCGCAAGGCTGACTTCGTCTTCATGTTTCTCTTCGGTGGTGTTCTTATGACTGTATCCTTCCTGTGGGCTCAGTAACCTTGGGTCTGACCTGCTGTGGCCCTGGGATCTGACATAAGCACAGGCCAGGAGGGACAGGCATTCGGAGCCCAGCAGCCATGTAGCCTGGGTGCCCAGCTAGACCTTCAGTATCTCTGCAGAGCACAACAAGGAGATGTAGGATAGACTGGTGGAGTGCCGAGGCTCTGCAGCATGAATGCAAGAGTGAGAAGAGACGGGCAGGCGTGAGAATTGATGGGGCCTGTAGTCTGAAAGCCAGGGGAGTTCATCTTGATATGGAATAGGCTAGGGCTATAGAGAACCCGTGGAAGGATTCCGAGAAGCACTATGACCTGCAGGGCACCTTGACTCTAGCCCAGCTGCTGGGATTCCTGGGCAGCCTCTTTTTCCTGGGACAGGCCCTTATGGCCATGCTGGTTTATGTGTGGAGCCGCCGCAGCCCTCACGTGAGGGTCAACTTTTTTGGCTTACTCAACTTCCAGGCGCCATTCCTGCCCTGGGCCCTCCTGGGCTTCTCGCTGCTGCTGGGCAACTCAGTCCTCACAGACCTGCTAGGTGAGCCTGCCCACACTCCCACACACCCCAGAACAGCTGTTCCTCTCGGGCCATCAGGCTCACACTCCTCCCCCTGCCCCTCCTGCCCCAACTCCTGTTCTTAATGACAAGCTGGCCCACAGGATTTGCATCTGCAGTTGACCTGCTGACACTAAAGTTCTTCCTGGCTGGGGGTGGTTACAGTTTCTACTTCCTGACTCCAACTCCCCCAGTGTTGGCAGGCTCCCTAGTTCTTCCCCCTCCCCAGGTACTGTCCACTTTTAGGCCTCTTTAAGCATGTCCTTCAGGGCTCATTCTGATCTTGCCCTGACTGGCAGGTAACAGGGTACTTGTGCTCTGGAACTGCGGCTGACACTGGGCCATGAAAGATGGCCTTTGCCAGCTTTTGGCTCTCTCACAGGGATTGCTGTGGGCCACATCTACTACTTCCTAGAGGATGTCTTTCCCAACCAGCCCGGAGGCAAGAGACTGCTGCTGACCCCCAGCTTCTTGTGAGTGCTGGACAAGGTTTCCCTCCCTCAGGTGGCAATCAACCTACGCTATGGGGGAGCTCAGTATGGTTGTCCCCTCCCCACAGGAAGCTGCTACTAGATGACCCTCAGGAGGACCCCGATTACCTGCCCCTTCCCGAAGAGCAACCAGAGCCCTAACTGCAGCCTCTTTGTGAGCCCACTTTGGTCATCCTGAAGCTCCTTGAGGGGCTTTATCCTTGCCCTCCACCTCAGCTCCAGCAGAGCAACCCATCCAGAAGGCTGGGCCCACCCGAAGCCCTGGCCCCTCAGCCAACACCCTATGCTTCTCTGTGCTCTCTCTGCCCATCTGTAGGTGGTAGGATGTGGGGCTCAGCGAGGGTGAAGACTGCCTATGGATGCCTGGTAGAGCTCTGAACTCACACATTACAGACCCACAGTTCTGACCCTCTTGCCACCAGTGCCTTGATGGAGCACTATGACTAAGTCCTACACACTCAAACCTCAGTGTCTGGGCCAGGATCTTGTCCAGTTTGTAGGCACCCTGCCTGTGGTACCCGTGGCTGATGCCCATCCAACCTGGCCTCCCTGTCCTCATTTGAAACCTGGACAAGCAAGTCTTCACCTGCCCCTCCGGCCCCTCTGGCTGGTGACCCAAAGGTCCCATGGTCACAGGTCAGAGGATGAGATTGGTCCTCTGCCACTCCGGTGAGCCCAGGGCCCTGAGCTCTAAGCATCACCCCGTGTAGACAGGTAGTTCTGGGACATCCACTTGCCTTTCAGCTGAAGGCCTGCCTGAGTCTTTTCCTACCCGCATCTCCTCTGATCCAGGAGTGTCCAGTGTGGCCAGATGCTCCACATCTGCTTCACTGGGACTTATGCCAGGATGCCCAACAGCACAGTGACTCCCCAAGCCGCTGCCTGTTACTTCTAAGCTGACAAAAATGTTTTCTACTGAATCTGACTTGGTTTTGTGGTGAAACCTGGTGGGGCCGCAGCTGTGTTGCTATTGGAGAGACAGTGCTCAAGGCAGGGTTGGGGGATGGGCAGAGACTCCCTTGGAGGACCGGCTGAGAACAGGGTGGGGGCAAGCCTGGGGTGCCAGGATCGCTGTCTTCATTCACACCCTATCTGCCCTATCTGGGCAAGCAGAGCAAATGTCACCTTATGGATCCTATGTCCATTCTGTACCACAAACCAAGGACAAGGGAATGGAAAGTTGACCCCAAGCACAGCTTGGGGGCTGAGGTTAGAGAGCTAACCTCTCCACACTGCCAGCTCCAAAGGATGGCACACGGCTGGTGTGCTATTCCCCTCTTCCTCACAACAGGCTGTGGAAGCAGAAGCTGGCCCAGGCCACAGTGGAGATGGACTTAGTTAACCTTTTTTGGGGTTGCTAGAACTTCCACACAGAAGACTTCCTGTTTGCACACTAGTGATATCATGTCCAGATGTTGCCCGCACATGACCAAGGCCTCTAGAAGGGCTCTAGAGCAGCAAGGTCTCCACAGCTGGCAGCAGCCTGTCTGCATGCTGCAGGACCAAGGCTAGCAAAGAGCCTCTGACACACCCCTGCCAACCTCTACAAGGACGTTCTGAGCACAGAGAGCCACTGGGAAGCTGGAAGACACAAGAAGGAACAACGTCTAGGCTCTGCTTTGGGGGCCTCATGGCTGGCTGTGGAGACCTAGTAATCTCCACTTACTCACCTCAGAGTCTGAGACAAGAAGAGCAAGGGCTGGCACACCAACCTTGGCTGCACACCCTCTCTTCCACACAGGCTCTCTTAGGCCCTGTTGCTGGCTCTCATTCTTATGCTTCACACCAACATTGAACATGTTACTTTTTATTTAAAAAGTGTTGCTAGCCCTGCCTAGGGCTCCTATACAAAAACAGAACACAACCCAAATAAGGCTGCTCCCCCAACTCTCTAGACTCTGAGGGGACAGTGCTGGGGCTTAGCAAATGGAATGTGTGCAGAAGGAAGGCACCGGGAGGCTCCTACCCCATTCCTCAGACGGCTCCAGCTGCCCCTCTGCCTTTCTCTTCACCACAGAGGAAGGAAAGGCAGTCGTTTGATGCTCTGTGGAAGCTGAACATGGATAGCTTCATCACCACGCTGGGGCAGTGTTGGCGAGACGCCGCATTCTCCTGAAGTAGGGGAACAGGTTGAGGTCAGCTGGGGCGGGTCACGGCCCTGGACGGCCCCCCTCCTTCTGGGTATATTATTTTTCTAGAGTAGCGAGGCGTGGGGCCCATCTGGCTGGGATAGTCTCCAGCCTTTTCCTGACCTTGCCAGTCTGCTGTACAGGCCCTGCTCATCTCTCTAGAAACCCTACCTGCTAGGGGATATGGCAGATATGACCCAAGGTCTTTGTTGAAATGAGTACCCAGGGGTCTGATCCCGACAGAAACTGTCTCTTGAAACTAGGTTTCTGGGGAGAAAAAATCCCTGCCTCTGCGAGGAAGAGAGGTGCCTGTGGGAGTGTACCTTGTGTTCCTGTCTTGATCTCGGATCTTCTTCTCCATCTCAGCATCGGTCAGTGTCTCCAGCAGGGGGCACCACTGGTCAGCATCCCCGGTATTTCGGATGGCGATCTCAACCGTGGGAAGTGGGTTCTCACTGAGGGAAGGGAGAAGGGAGAAGAACAGGGGCTAGTTCACAGAATAGCAGCCAGGAAGTCCTCAGAAACCACCGCTTCCCACCCTGCTATCCCTTAGCAGATGGCCAGGGCATGGCAGGAAGGCCACTCTTTGTCCCAACTCCTCCTAGCAGCAATGCTGATGGCAGCTGGGGGATGGTTCCTGTTACCTCAAGCATGATGCCAGGACCTGTTCAACAGAAACAGTACACTACCTATGGTCAGAGGGCCTCCCTTCAAAGCCAATCTCCTTGGTAAGAGTGGAGGGAGCTGCTGACTGTGGAGGTAGTTTCTTTGGAGAGAATAGTATCGTTGGTTCAAATGACTGATAGGCTGTAGCCAGGCCCCTCTACCCTATTCTGTCCAGAACCAGTGTCCACCAAGGCACACTGATCAGGGATACACCATAAACACCACAGAGAAGGGGCTGAGGATGTAAGAAGACTTCCCCAGAGGCCTCAACCTCCTCACAGAAGGCCCTGGGCTGACCTGCTCTCCAATGTTCTATACATCTATCCTTTGGCTCAGGTCCCCACAGACCCAGAGAAGCTAGCCTATTCGCTTTGAGACAGACAGCTGCTTGGCAGAGAACTGAGCCTAGAAACCCCATCTCCAGACTCAGAGCCCCTCAGAGATGACCTGACTCTACCCTAAGGTGTGTTTGTGTTTGTGTGGTGGTCATTTGTTCAAGCCTCTTGCCAAAAGGACAGAACAGTGTGGACAGAGAGGCACAAAGGCTAAGGGTGCATGTACGGGTGTGTGTGTGTGTGTGTGTGTGTGTCCGTGCCTCTCTGGACCCTGGCTTCCAAACTGGTAAGAGGGAGCTAGGGAGGAGCCAGTATGTGACAGCAAGCCCCCGCCTGGCAGGAAGCCCTCAGCACAGCTCTAAGCAGGCCCTCTCCCACTGTTGCAACCACCTCCATGCCCTCTTCTGTAGCTAGGTGGCCTCCCTGTCTTCTGGCACGGTCCCTCGGGAGATGGCCACCTGCGCTACCTACACAGCAGGGTGTCCACCCTGCTGTCCTGCAGTACCTTGCCAGCTCTGGGAAAGGAGAGGGAGGCAGAGCTTGTGGGTATTTGGCAGAGGAAAATGGGATAAACACAGATGATTGGGCTGTTTGGTGTTTGTCTAAAATATGGGAGCAATATTTACTGTTGGGAGAGTTAATATTAAAGCAGCCAACATTCATTCATTGCAGAAGCTTCTCTAGAGCCAGAAGGTCCTTCTATACCCTCTTTCAGGCTTCAGGAATGGTGGGCTTCTCTACACCAGGTTTGATGGCAGAGTCTCAGTTCCTCACTGTACCAAGCCAGTACAGGCCAAACCTGACAGCTGAAAACCTGCCTAGCCCAACTCAGAAAGGCTGGCTAGGGCCAATTCTTAGCATAAGGGTTTCAGAGACCTTGAGCCTGGATCAAGGCCACAGTATGGCTGAAGCTGATGCCACAGACCAGAGGGACTCCTGACTGCACAGAAGACACAGGTCTGACTTAGTACTGAAGCTCAGCTTACAACATCCATACCCACAGGCCCCACAGAACCTGGAAGCCCAAACTCCTGCTAATGACTCAGAGGCCAGGGACCAGTCAGCTCCCACCTTGGAGGTCCCTGGGGCCAGCCTCTTCTCAGCAGCTTGATTTGGAAATTTAGGACAGCCCTGCTAGACTCATCCCTCATCCCCAGGTCATCTCCCTTGGGAGGGCAGACTTGAAAGGCGCCAAGCCCATGCAGAAGAAAGAAGCAAAACATGTTTTCCTCTGAATTTAAATAAGAGCTGGCAAACAGGCCCAGAGGCCCCTTTGTTTACCTCCCCTTGACTCTGGGAAGATCTCACACCAGTGGGTTTGTTCGAAAATAGAACTGCTAGATCTGACCATGGAGGGCTGGGCGTAGAGTCAACACTAGCTGCCTTAGGTTTGTGGGGACATGCAAGCAGAGACACTGATGTGGGCCACTGGAGTCAGCCAGCACCCACTACTCCGAGAGGATTCCTACTCATCCTCTCTGAGGCCAGTGGACCCTGGTCGTTCCGCTACACAAGTACCCGTGTGCGGTCTGCATGAAGGCAACAGAGGGAAGACTGATGTTAATGGGTGTAATTTGAGTCTATTTTTGAGGTAGGGTTTTTTGTTTAAGACAGGGTCTCTCTGTGTAGTCCTGGCTGTCCTGGAACTCAATGTATATCCCAGGCAGATCTCAAACTCACAAGAGATCCACTTGTCCCTGTTTCTCAAATGCTGGGATTAAAGGCATGAGCCAGACATTGATATAGTATTCTGAGTTCATGACCTGTGAAATACAGGCAGCTGAGAAGCAGTATCACCTCACTCTATAAAGAGAACAGAGACTTAAAGAAATGACCTGCCTAGGCCACTCAACTGGGGGAAAAAGACCAAATACTACAGTCACCTTTATGTTCGCAAGCCTCAGAGTAGCAGAGAGAGAGCTGCTGGTGTATCCTGTGACCAGTAGCTCTCTCTCTGCTACTCTGTGGGTACAACTGAAGGCCAGGGTGGGCCCAGAAGAGGATGGACACAGACAAACAGGGATTGGCTGAAAGGAATTTAGTGTGCTTCGAACATGAAGTGATAGGAACTTAGAACTTAAAACTCTTTTTAAGAGGTCATGGGACTCACTGCCTGTCATATTTGTACATAGCAGAAACCAGGCCAGGGCTCCTGCAAGGATGGTAGAGGGAAAACAATAGTTTTCCAGTAGGTAGTTCCAAGTATCCATGGGGTGAGGTGGGGGCATGCTGAGAATACAGGGAATATCAGGAGTCCTGGCTGCTCAGTCCTCTATTGTGCTGTGGAGGAAGAACTAGACTCTGATTCTCATGTGCCTCAATTGTCCCTGCTAGGTCTCTTGCAGTGTGGGTAGCGTCCCAGCTGCCCAAATGGTACAACACACAGGGCAGTTGTGGGAGCACACCAGGCCTGCTTGGCTAAGACAAAGCAGCCCTTTCTGATCCCAAAAACAAGTGCTTGGGACATATTCCAGGAATTCGGGCAGGGGCACACTTCTACCAGGGTGGCCTATACGTATCCCCAAAGATTCGCAATCTGAACCCAGCGATGGAGACCACAGCAGAGCACAGCCTTTCCTGCCCACACCCGAGACTCATGCAATAGTCCCTGAGTCCTAACCTAACACTACTGGGAGGTTGCCAGGGGGCTTGCTCTGGAGCCAGTGAGAACTGCAGGTGGCCAGGAACTTTCAAGGACCTGAAGCCACTCAGGGTCTGATGATATAAATGCTGCTAAGAGTTGACAACAGAAATGCACGTGCACATTTTGAAAGTGCTATCTGAACTATCTGAACTATCAGCTTGCGGATGGGTCCTCTGTGTCAGTGTCACTCCCAGGACCTGTACAATGTCACCAGGTATCACAGGACTTCAGACTGGGCTCTGAGGAGCAAAGCTATCCTGCATCGGCCCAGAGGCCTGCTGGCCTTGGTTGTATACAGGATGAATGGAGTCCTTGGCTGAGCCCACAGGCCTCCTTCAGGAATGGTGAGGAATGGGACAGACATCACAGCTGGGAAAGACCTGCTTGGCCAGTGGGCTGCTGGAGGAGTCACAGCAAGCAACTCATGTGCCTGCCTAGCAAACCAAGTGCTCAGGCTGAGGGCTTAGACCTGGGTGCCTCGTCCCTTCTCTCTCACAAAAACACTTGTTATTTTATGTTTGGGTGCACCGCCTGCATGCATGTCTACATACCACTTATATTCCTGGTGCTCAGAGGGCACTGGATCCCCTGGGACTGAAGCCATCTCTCTCCAGCCCCCTCTCTCTTGCTCATACTTACAGAAAGCCCTAAGAAAGCTGATTCGTGGGAGGTCTGGTAAACACAGCTGTGGCAAAAATCTACTAACAAACTTCCTGAGTCACACATCTTAGCAAAAAGCCCTTCGTTTCTTCATTCTCCTAAGCATTCTAGTTCCCAGTGAAGTCGTTTTTCAACGTAGACAAAGAAGCAGACAACAGCGTGGGACCCGAGGGGAGGATGAACGTGCTAGTTCCCCTACCTGAAGGCGTAGGTCTTCTGGTGCCAGCTCAGCTGTCCCCGGATGCTGTATGCAATGGTGGTGACAAACTCCCCGCCCAAACCCAGCTCCGAGCACAGCTTCAGGGCAAACTTCTCCGGGGAATTCTCCTTCTCTGACATGTCCCATTCAAACTGGTCCACCAGGGAGATGTTTCCCACGTGGATGTTCAGCTGTGGCAAGAACCAGTAAGTACAAGTGAGAGCAGGAAGGATTATTCTCAGCCCAGGAACACTGTGAGAAGCGGGGACAAGTCATTCTGAACTTCCAGGTTTTAGTGAGTTCTGCCCATGACTCCTGAGCTAAGAACCACCAAGGCTGGCCTTCATCTGTCTAGGCCAGTGGTTCTCAACCTTCCTAATGCTGTGGCCCTTTAACACAGCTCCTTGTGTTGTGGTGACCCCCCAACCATAAAACTATTTTCATTGCTACTTCATAACTGTAATTTTGTTACTGTTATGAATCATAATGTAAATATCTGATATGCAGATGGTCTTAGGTGACCCTGTGAATGGGTTGTTCAATCCCCAAAGGGGTCACAACCCACAGTGGGAGAACCACTGGTCTAGTCCCTTGTTTACAAAGTAGGACAACCTCACAAATCTCCCATGTTGTCACAGACACTGAGATCCCGCACCTGACCCCACCTCAACCTCTCTCCTCATCCCCCCTGGTATCCCGTGCTGGCCAAGTGTCTTCTTTGTCCTTTACACCTGTGGCAATCAATCTTTATGCAGCTATGTGGCCACGAAGGGCTCAGCTTGCACGTCACTCTTCAGAGATTGTCCGTGAGCCTGTTTAAGCCATTGTCTATACCCTAATGTCACTGCTTTAGTCACCTTGCTAACCAGCTCACAGGTGCACCTGCTCTACCTACTCCTCACCCCTTAGATACTTCTGCTCCCAACAGCCAACTGCACAGAGGCCTCTGACCACCACACTCTCACCACAGCACATACTAACAGTTAAAAAGATTCAACATGGTAAGACAGGCACCATAGCACATACAAACAATGAAGCTAACAAAATTCAACACAATAAAATACTTTACATCTATTAGGGTGTCTATTATCAAACAAGGAAGGAAGGAAAGGAGGGAGAAGAGAGGGAAGGAGGCAGGCAGACAGGCAACAACAGTTTTTGGGGAACCTCTGTGCACTGTTAGCGAGAATGTAAAACAGTACAATTACTGTGCAGGTTTGGTAAGTCCCCAAAACATTAAAGGATAGTCAAGTGATGTAACAAACAGGTATTTGATTCATAAAATATTTCTGGCCCACTCCATAAAAGTACATCGATGCTGCGCCTGTCTTTCATACTCAGCCCACCAGCTGCTTTCACCTTCTACCTATGGGACTGGCTGAGCCCCAGACACAGTTATTAGCCAGCACTGGCTGTCCTACCCACAAGGTGATACTTTATTCTGAAAAGCCAGCCCACCCATTCCAGAGGACACAGTCAGGCTGTCCCTGAAAGATGCCTTCCCAGCAGGGATCCCGCAGCAGGAACCCTGACAGGCCTCCCCCAAGGGCTAGGTGTACTCTCAGCACCTACCTTGATGATGACACGCTGGTCAGACTGGTCCTCCAGAATGCTGTCTGTGGGGTAGGACTCAATCTGCTGTCTAATGGCAGAGGCGATAGCCGGCACAAAAGTGAGTGGATTCAAATCCAGGTCATCACAAAGGATTTCGGAAAACATCTCGGGGGTCATTAGCTTCTCTGAAACCAGAAGAGGCAAACACATTCCGACCCATTTGCAGTGCCTCGTGTCACAGTGCTCACACCTGTACTGGCTTCTCCCATTCCTTCCTCCTTTGCCAACCTTGTCCTGACGCAGATGTAGATGGCTGGGAAACTGAACCTGGCCTTCCAGGCTCTTAGAGCACCCTTTTCCTGCAAAGACCTCCCCCTTTCCCCCGAGGGATCTTCCCATAGCTCACATGCTATGAAAACAGTGTGCTCTGAGAACCCAACAGTCGAGACCCAGGACGTGTCCCACAATACCAGGACCCCTCTGTGGCTCTTCTGCAGCCACACCCACTTGCTCGCCCATCACTCATCTGTGGTAATGTCCTGTAATCTGAACATCTGAACAAGAACTGGAATCATACCTTATGCAACTTTGGAGTAACTTTTTCTAGTCAGAAAAATTCTTCAGAGAAACTAGCTGCGGTGGCTCACACGTTTAATCCCAGCACCTGGGAGGCAGAGGCAGGTAGGCCTCATGATTGCAAGGCTGGCCTGGTCTTCTACATAGTGAGTGCCAAGCCAGCCAGAGCTACATAGAAACACTCTATCTCAAAAAACCAACCAAAGAACAAAAAATTCTCCATTCATGCAGGTTGCTGTTTCCTTTTTATTGCTAATTAGCATTCTGCAGAGGATTCAGGATTCGGTTAACTGTTCACCCATTGGAGGGCGCACAAGCTGCTGCTTCTCACTTCTGGCTATTACAGCCACAGGTAGGTCTCAGTGTGAACAGACACCTTCAGCACTTCTCTGGGACACACCCCCTCCTCTGCGACAGCTCGCTCACATGGCAGTCACACGTTTAGTTTTTGACTGTTTTTCAGAGCAGCTTAGACATTTGTACTTCCGCCAGCGTGTAAGGAACTCAGTTCTTCCACAGCCCCACCACCATTGAGTGGTGTTGTCACCAGTTTTAATATGCATTTTTCAGATAGCAGAATACCTTTCCAATATTTATTTGCCACCTGTGCGTCTTAAGTAAAATGTATTTTAACACCTTCTGTCCTTATTCTAAAGCACTTGTTTTAGACTTATTTTTACATGTGTGGGTGTTTTGTCTGCATATAAGTCTGTGTATCACTTGCATGCCTGGTGCCTGTAGAGGCCAGAAGGTAGCACTAGGTTCCCTTGAAACGGAATTATAGACTATTGTGAGTTCCCATATGGGTGCCAGGAACTGAACCCCTCTGGAAGAGCAGCCAGGGCTCTTAACCTCTGAGCCATCTCTCCAGTCCATTGTCCTTATTCTAATTCTATTCTGCTAATTGTCCTAATTCTAATTCTAATTCTAAACTGCTTTTTTGAGTTTTTATAATTTGTTATTTCACAATTTTATACAAATATGTAAAGTACCGTGATCATATTTCTTTCCCCGTTTCTTTCCCTTTATTGAGATGGTCTCAGTATGTAGCTCTTCTTAGCTGGCCTGTAACTTGCTGTGTAGACTTTTGAGCTCACGAATCCACCTGCTTCTGCCTTCTGGGCACTGGGATCAGAGGCATGTGCCTCCACGTTTGGCTCTCCTTTTACCCTTCTGACAAGGCCTTTTGCAGAGCAAAGTTTTGATGAAGCCCAACTTTTAGTATTTACTATTCTGGACTGTGCTGCTGGTGTCTAGGGATTCTGTCTAGCCCTAAACACCCAAGATTCTCTCCCATACTTTTCCCAACACGTTTTATGGTATTGTGTTTTATAGTATTAGGTGTGAGGTTAGGCCAAAGTTTACCATCTTTGAATATTCAATTGCTCCAGCATCATTTTGTCCAAAGGACTATCGTTCCTCCAATCAACTGCATTTGCATCTTTTTGTCAAAAATCAGCAGGGCTGGGTAAGGGGTGAAGGTAGAGGTGGCCTTGTGACACTAGAGACAAAGCTGAAGGAGAGCTGTGGGGAGGCAGCTGCGGTGGGTCTGAGCGATACCTTGGTCATCACGGAACTATAGACACTTGCTGTGCCAAGCCCCTAGAGCAAACCAACCCATAAGGCATGCAGAACCTGAACTCACACATTGCTGTCATTGATTTGTGTGTATTTTCTCTCTTTTTTAAAGTTAGAGCCTTACAAATGTAGCCTAGGCTGACTGTGATTATGCAATCTTCCTGCCTCTACCTCCCAAGTGCTAGGACTACAAACAGGTACACACCTCAGTGCTTCATTTTAGAAATGCCCCCCCCTTTTTTTTCTGAGACAGGATTTCACTATGTAGCTCTGGCTGTCCTAGAACTCACTCTGTAGACCAGGCTAGCCTCGAACACACAGAGATCCGCCTGCCTCTGCCTCCTGAGTGCTGGGATTAAAGGTGTGCACCACCTCTCAGCTCCAGCTTTATTTTTAAATACACAAAAAATAATGCTTCCCGTGGCTTTTTCAAATATCCTAAGTATTGTTGATCTCTCCTTCCTCCTTCTGCCTCTGATTTTCCATGTTGGTAATGTTTTTCATCCACATTTGTAGTGAGATGCTTTACCAAGAAGCTCTTTGTTCTGTGCAGCCTTCCTTATGGTTACATGCTGCTTGGACTTCTGGGAACAGCTTGCAGGGAGCTATTCAAGAGAGAGTGTGTCCGATGGAAAGGACAGTTGGGTGGTGATGGGTAGAGTGAGCATCACAGTTGGGAGATGTCAGGGAAGAGTGAACACCAGAGTTGGTTGGGTGGTGACAGGGGAAAAGTGAGCTCCAGAAACTGATGACAGGGAAGACAGGCAGAAACAAGGCTCAGAGAAAGATGATCGTTCCAGAGAATAAGAAAAGTGGACAGTTGCTGGGAAGCCGCAGACACAGGAGGTTACCAAGATAACTGGGAAAAAAACATTATCAAGATAAAGGATTTTAGAAGTTAGCCCTGTTTCCCAGGCTTAGACGGCCAGCCAGAAGGGGCTGTAAAAGTTTCTCTTTCATTTCCTTCCTAAACTTTTAGAGCTAAGGTGGAGTTGTTTAAAAGAGTTACAAGTTAGGATCTTTCTCAGCCTACAGCCGGGAGAAGAGGATCCAGGAGGGGTGAAGTTCCATTAGGAGTCCAGTTATGAGTGAAAGAATAACAGATGCAGTGTTTAGAAATGGCTACGTCCTTTAAGTAAATATTTACCTTAGAGCCAAGACCCAAACGTCAAAAAAGTTATACATTCTTAAAAAACAACAACAAAACAACTTATACACACATTGTTAATTTTCACAAATTATCTTCTATGCTGTTGATCAGATCAAGCCAACCATTAAAGCCGTGTGGCACTCCATATTTATTTTTTGAGAGCTGGAACTTAACATAGTGCAGGCAGGTATAGCCTTCTCTAATGAGTGAACTCTCACTCGTGTTAGGTTGGTTCGTTGCTACAAGGGCAGATCGTCATTAAGTCTGCCATTAAGTCCTCCCTTACCTCTAATCACTTCACTCTGCTTTCTTCCAAGAGTTGAAGCAGTATGAGGCCTCAACAGAAGAAAACCTTACTTAGCAGCTGAATCTTGAATTTCTCAGCCTTCGGAGATACACAACAGAATTAATCTCTTATTTTTATTCATAGTTTGCCTAGGCTCTAGTATCGTTTTAGCAAAAAAAAAAAAAAAAAAAAAAAAAAAAAAAAAAAATCAATTAAGATACATACCCAGTCCACAAGGAATAGGGCACACTGGCAGAACCAGAACAAACCCAGAGTTTGCAACTCTAAGAGCTATGTCACAATGCTTCAAATATCAAGTCTAGAATCTGCCTGACAGGGACCTGGTGGGAAAGTGGACCACTGCCATAAAAGGCCAGACAAAGCAGACTACCCACGTACCATTCATGTTCCAAGTAAAAGCATCCCGCAGCTTCTGCCCATCTATTTCCATGTCCAGCCGGATGGGTACCAGCACCTCAGGCTGTGATGCATTCTCGTGGATCACAGCTGGATCATGGTCATCAAAGCTGAAAGTGGAATGGCAGCAGCTGTCAGAGCTCTGTGGTTCCCTGTACCTAGGTCCCCAGCTTCCCTCTGCACTGTGGATCACTGTAAATATGGCTGAAAGAAAAGGCCATTTCTTATAGGCATTTGTCACCTAACACTGAGGCAGTACAGAAGAGGTTATCAGGGATCCCAAGGTCCATCTAATGGGAATGCAGAGGGACAATAAACAACAAGCTCAAGTATGTCTGGTTAAGTTCATGATGCATTAGGAAGAGCCAGGAAGCTGCTGTCTTGGAAAGAAGAAAACCTAGACAGGCTATCAGGGTCTGGTAGCTCAAGGCTGTAATCCCAGCACTTGGAAGGAAGAATAGGAGATCTGTCAGGAGTCTGAGGTCATTGTGGGGCACAGAGACCTTGTCTCTAAATAAATAAATAAAAAATAAAAAAAAAAATAAATAAATAAATAAAAAATAAAAAATAAAAAATAAAGAAACTCCAAAACAAAAACCACCCCTTCCCCTTAAGGTTCAGTGAACATCTCAGAAGAAGGGAGGAAAAATACTAAGAGCCATAGGTCAAAGCTTACGGGCTGAGGTGTGAAGGTCGGGGGTGTGTGAAAGGGAAAGTGTCTTCTAGACGCAAAGAGCCCACTGCACTCACAAACTCAAAGCAGCTGTGGCTGCCTGCTTAGGAACTGCACAAAAATCAAGTCAGCACTCTAGCCTGGACTGGGGAGAGCCCTAAATTCTAAGTGTCCTTCTAAGAAATCCAGAGGGCTCTGTCACACATGGAGGTGCCCCCCGTACGACCCTAGATGGCTCTTTCACACATGGAGGCGCCTGTAGGAACCAGAGGCAGAGACTGGAGTGACGTGGCTATAGCCACAGACTATGGAACACAGCCACTAAAGCTGGAAGAAGTGAGTACGAGATTCCCCTAGATACCCATCCCCAGAACCTCCCAAGGGAGCAATGCCCTGCCTACACCTTCATTTTAGCCTGTGAACTTATTTCAGACTCCTGACTTCTAGAAGCAGGAGAGAATAACTCTGTACTGTTGTAAGTCATTTCATTACGGTGGTTTGTTTCAGCAGCCACAGAGAACTGACACAGCGGAGTCACGTGGACATCACCTGAAGCCCTCCAGACTGGCTGTGGGAATCCGATGAAGCATACAGCAGGGAAAGGCCTAAGGACTGAGCCCCAAGAATTACACTGAGGTGCTAAGGGGAAAATGTGAGAAAACAGAGCAGGGGGCCAGGGAGGATGGGAAAGCCAAGGATGGTGTCCTGGAAGAGAACAGCATCTGGGGCTGGACCAGGTGGCATTTGTGAAAACACAGGGTCACTGAACTCTGCCTCTCTGGCAAAGAGACCACAGTGCACTGGAGAGAGAAGGGGAATCCGTGCAGAGGCCAAGCAAGCAGCCCTGGCTCACCACAAGGGGAAGGTTCTCTTCTTGTCCCGACCCATGCGGTTCCTGTTGATGGTGGTGGAACAGGGCACAGCATCCAGATGGTGGGAGCTGTTGGGCAGGGTGGGCACCCACTGGCTGTTTCTCTTGGCCTTCTGTTCTCTGGAGAGACAGAGGAAGAAAGTGAGCCCTTCAGACCAGGAGTCAGATTCTGCCCACTAGGACTCTACTCAAGTTCAGTGGGCACTACTGTGCCCCTGGCAGGTTCCAAGCTCCAGTGGAGGACATCAGGGCATTTCTTACACTGTGGGACTCCTCCTGGCACCTAGAGATACCTGAATGAGAAGAAGGGCACAGAAGTATTAGACACAGGGTGGGGCATGGTGGTGCCACCTTCAATTCCAGCATTCAGGAAATAGAGAACAGCAGAGACTTCCCAGAATGCCTTGGAAAGGGGAGTCAGATGCTGAGTCAGGGCTCAGTGGGCAAAGATCTACAGCAAAGGAGACTTGGTATGACTGGGGCCAAACTGGCTACTACGATTCCCTCCCTGAAAAGACGACGTGATGCTGTCAGACAGCACTCAGGAGCAGAAGCAGGATGCTGTGAGCACTCTAGGGGAAGGCTCCAGTCACAATGCCTCTTGAGTTCGGTGAAAAGCTGACTTTGCCCAGCTGCTGGCTAGGAGTCCCCACAGGATGGATATGGTATGACTGACTGGTTTTATAGGTGATATCTCCTTATGTTATCTAGGCCGGCCCTGACTTCCTGGGTTCCAATTAAATCTTCTGAGTAGCTGGGACCACAGACCCGTGACTTCAGATGTGCTGGCCACCCTGAGAAGCACCAGACAAGGCTTCTAATCTCTAAACTTATAGAACTGTAGCAGTGAGAAAAATGGATTGATGAAAAACTCTGTTTTCCAAACTCCAGGTTGCTTTTACTATTGGGAAAACTCCCAAAGCTAGCTGACTTAGAGAACGGAGACCACTAGGGTCTCTCTTTTCTCTTCCCTGCTGAGATCATGACCAGCAGAGAGTGGAGCTGCTGTGTGCTGCCCACGGTGCTAGTTAGCTTTATCTGTCTATTTGACCCGCCCGTGGCAAAAAAGCTAGAGCCCCTTAACACCTTTAAGGCTAAAGTCTGGGACCACCCTGTGAGCAAGGGTGGAGGAGGCAGGGGATGAATCACAGTGGCAAGTTTGGCCAGGACCTTATCAAGTCTGAAGCACAGTAGGCCTTACCCTGACCTTATAACCTGCTTTCACTTTTGAGACCTAGAACACACCCCAGGGATCTGGGAACTAATTTGCACAGGGCTTAACAGCCTAGACAGCAAGACCAGTTTTCATCTCAGCCTATGCGGACACACGGCTCACGAAGAGTGTGAAATTTTAAGTAGCAAATTCCTAAGCCCCACTCAGATTGAATGTCCGTTTCTGGAGAAGGCTGGCATTCTTTGCACCTTCCAGACAATTCCAGTGCAGCTGGGCTTGTGTTTGCAAACTGCAGATCTTCGCTACTTATCTCCTCTGTGCTGACCCCACTCCTTGACCCCCAAATTCTGCCCTATCTCCAATCTTGTCTCACTAAAAGAACTTCCAAGAGTCCTAAGAGGGGACAAACTACACAGTGACACAATAGGCAGGTCACCAGGCCCTTCATCTGGCTGCCTGAGCTTTGTAGCTGGCTTGCTTCAAACCTTGGACACCTCTATCCCCGCTGTTTTGGCTTCCAAGGCAACAGGCATGTACTCCCTCAGCTGGTCCTCATATGACACAATCAAGAAATTGTTTACTACCATATAAAGGGTTCCCAGATGACATGTGCAAACATAAAAGTGTCATCCATATGTACATAATTTCCTTCTGTGGCTTCCTGGAAAGGCCTAGCTATCCTTATGTTCTTACCGCATCCCTTGGGGGAACGAGAATCTGCTGAGCACACGTCTACAACGCTCACCAGACTGGATGCACGCCACCTTCTCTGTGGGTTCAGGGGGACCAGAAAAGCAATCCAACAACAAAGATGAAGACAGATCTGGATGGAAATGATTTCCCACAACCACATCACTCTGAACAATGCCTTCCTCCCTTAGTACTCTGGGTTTTATACATTAAACTTATTCCTTTTCTCTCTCTTTTTTGATAAGGTCTCATTATGTAGCCCAGGCAGGCCTTTAAATCAAGAACCTCCTGCCTTCATTTGAAAGTTCTGGGATTGTAGGTGTGGGCCACACTGACTAGCTCTTTCTTTTTTTAAGCTTTTTTTTGTTTTTGTTTTTTTGAAATAGGGTTTCTCTGTATAGCCCTGGCTGCCTTGGAACTCACTCTGTAGTCCAGGCTAGCCTCAGATTCCAACCTGCCTCTGCCTCCCAAGTGGTGGGATTAAAGGTGTGGGCTGCCACCACCCAGCTAAACTTTGGATTTTTTAAAGGATCTGAGTGACTGGGGATGTAGCTTAAAGGTAGAGCATGTACTTGATTAGCAGAGGCCCTGGGCTGCATTCTCAGCTCTTCCCTCAACAGAACAAAATTACGTAAGAAGACAAACATTCTTCCTATGTCTGTCTACCACATGTATTCCAGATACGTTCTGTACTCTAGTTATTTGTATTCTGTGGTCTGGGTGTAGCTCAGTGGTGGAACACAAGCTCAAGGAGCCCTGGGTCCCTCTAGCACCACTACCCCTCACCAAACCTACTGGAGTTCTCCATTTACTTTTCATCTAAATATATGGACGCCAGCTACAACGTAGCACATTTCTAATCGCTTGCCTTTTTGTTGCCATTGATAGTTTCACAAAAGCTCTGTTCTAGGTTGGGAAGGTGGCTCAGTGGGTAAAGGCACTTGCTCTGTGTGGTGATCTGAACACATGTAAATATGGAGGAAACTGACCCCACAAGCTGTCCCCTGACCTCGACATGCATGCAACGACACACAAGTACAATTTCCCCGCCCAGCCCCACCCCAAAAAACCAGATCTTATTTTTAAAAACATTTCCAGTCAGGTGGTGGTGGCGCATACCTTTAATCCCAGCACTCAAGAGGCAGAGGCAGAGGCAGGCAAATCTCTGTGAGTTCGAGTCCAGCCTGGTCTACAGAGTGAGTTCCAGGGTTACAACAGAGAAACCCTGTCTCAAAAAACAAACAAACAAAGAAAACATCCTTTTCTGTTTGGACCCGAGGATGCAGTTCAATTGGTAGAGCACTCGCCAGCATGCATGAAGTCCTGGCTACCACCCCAGCACTGTTATCATCAGGCATGGCAGCACATACCTGCAATCCCCAGCATCCAGGAGGATCCTAAGTTAAGGCCAGCCTGGGCTACATGAGACCCTGTCTCAAAAAGACAGAAAAAAAGTTCTTTCAACGTTCTACCTGAATATATTTAAATCTACTGTTTCTTTTGTTTTATCCGAGTCACTAGTTTTTTGGCAAATGAGTCCCAGTTTCAGAACATTCCAGAATTCAAGATTTGGCCTATGTTTCCGAAGAATTCCAAAGATACAGAAGAAACTTAGAAACCTCAGTCAGTCCCCACACCCCATGCCGAATACCGAGATGAGCAAGACGTACCTGAGGTAGGTGGGGGGCTCTGTGCTGATGGACACAGCCTTGTATTTCTCATCGTTGCCATCCAGAATCTCTTCGACCTCTGAGGCTTTCAACAGTGTCACGCTGGTGGCGAGGGTAGTGTAGCCATGATCTGTAAGCAGAGAGACCCCACTGTGGTCATCCTGTGGCGGTGTGAACAAGCTGCCAACCAACTGATACAGCACATGAGGTCCTCACATGCATGAGGTGGGGAAAGCGAGGTGTCGGACTCACTACTGCTGAGTGCTAGCCTCTTCCAAAAGGGCACTCCGGGCTGAGGCTCTACTAGACAGCTGTGTGGAGAAAGCCTCTGGTGTGATAGATTTGAGCGAATTTGCCTCTTAAGAGCACTAGCTCAGGCACAGAGACTTTTGGGGTAGCTTAGGGGCTGCCAGGAAGGCTTCAGAACAACACCCCAATGGGAAGAGGTTTGACACCACCACATCTAAAACACAAAGCAAAGTAGGAGAGAGAATGAAAGGTGAATTCTTTTCTTTTAAAACAAGAGCCCAGAGAGTTGGAAAGAACTGTTTCGCACCAAGTTACCATCCCTGAGCCAATCCAGATGTGCTGTCCGGAAAACAAGACAGACTTCATACGATGTGACCCCCCAGCTCTTCTAGAGAACCTCTGTCAAGAGCTGCTACTTAGCTGCAGGACCTGCTTAGCCTGGCCGGAGGAATCACTTGGTTATAGGAAAGGAAGGTGCAAGGCAGAGAGACCCCTAAGACTTCATGGGAACTCAAGGAAGTGAAGGCAAAGCTACGCAGCCACCATGCTAGTGACTGCATTCCACTTGTGGCAGAGGGGACACAAAGGAGACTGTTTTAGGCAACAGTAGATATGTTTTAGTAGTGGCTAAAAAGCAGCTCTGGCTCCTGCATTAAAAGAACCCCTAATTTACCACAACAGACAAAACTACATTAGCACCTACAGACAGGACAGACTACAAAGTGCTAGCAAGCAAGCACCCGGGCCCAAGGCAGCTCTCTACAGGGTGCCTCTGCTAAGCGGAAAGCAGTTTTGCCACCTGCCAAATGGTGTGCTGTACCCATACCCAAATGTTCCTGCTGGAGGCCCCAAAATGTACAAAGAGCATCCTCACTCTGCACAGAGTTGCCACAGACCAGAGCTTGCACTAGTTTCACAAGCTTCAGATGGCTCACCCAGCAAGCCCCAGGCACGGGGCAGGCCACACGGAATGGGTACATGCACATGAGCAGAGTGCACTGGTTGCCTAGATAAAGCACTACAGGATAGATGTGCTGGGGGGGGGGGGGCAGTGAAAGCCCCGGGGGGGGGGGGAGTGAGGGCTGGGGCCACCATCTGCTACTAAGGCCGCAAGTGGGATGACTACAGCAACACACTCACAGCAAATGGTAGCGAGTCACAGCATTCCGAAAACGTTTTGAGACCAACATGTCTTCACAGCACCTGCTCCTGCCCTGGCCCAGCCCCTCACACACCCTCTGGCCCAGCCAGGAACACACGACAGTGGCACACTACACTAAAGACCCCCGCAAGCCACTCTCACCTGAATCACTGTGTACACTGACAGGATAGCCCACCCCTAGGATCTCCCTACCGAACTAAGGTCAGGCTGCGATGAAGACACTGGAGTGAAAACGTTTTATCTTCATGACATAAGCGAGTGGTTTTGAAACAGGTTTACAAACCCTCGTGAAGACGCACCCTTAGTGTTAGGTTTTGTTTTTTTACCATGTGACGATGCAACTATTTTCTTCCTCTCTTCCACAGTGGCTAGTCGCCTCCAGAGTGAGGGGTATCTCTTGTACAGAGAACCTCGGAACATACGGAGGTAGTTTCCCACCTATGAGTAAAGCAAGAAGGCTCATTATGAGGGTCAGGCTTCTACTGCTACGCAAGAGGGTGCTGGCGCAGCAGATCTGCGGGGTCACGTGTATGAGATCCAAGGCCTCCAGACGCCAGCCTTCAGCAGTCATGAAACAGTCTGCTGACATCAAGGGTTCAACAGCAGTGCACATCTGGCTGGCATCTGTGTATCCTGACATCAGAACCTAGTTCGAAAAGGCCTGACCAGATGTCTACATGAGAGGATCCCAGAGCTTAGTAAGAAGCTTGTGACTGTGACTTGGACTAAAGATTTTTGGCACTTTTCTGAAATTTAAGACTCCTGTGACCTTCTTTTATCTTAAGAAGCAGACTTTGATATTTTTACAAGGCAATAAACACCAAAAGTCTTTTAATTTTAGACAGATGCCAGATAATTTGTCTCGTTGCCTGTGTTGCTTTGTTTAGTAACAAAACTCAAACCAGAGATACCAAAGAATTTTTAAAAAGCACCATATTAGCAATCCCTAGACTATCATAAATCACCACTTCCTCCGAGTAATAGTTCCAGCTTGTCTGTAGCAATGTTGTAAGTGTGACCTTTATGAAAGGCTAGTCCTGAGATTTCTAATGAAGATGCTCCATGGCCTCACTGACTTTCCAGAAACATCTCTTCAGTCACTGCAGGGACGACCAGCAGCCGCCGTGCAAGGTGCTGGCGCCGTCTGCAAACCTGGACTTCTCTACTCACGTCAAATGCTTATCAACTCTCTCTCTTTTTTTCTTTCTGAGACAGATTCTCGCTGTGTAGCTCTGTCTGGCCTGGAACTCCATATGTAGACCAGGCTGGTCTCGGATCTCATCGAGGTGGGCCTGCCTCAAATTCCCAAGTGTCAGGATTAAAGGCATGCACCACTATGCCAGACCCTCAAGTCTGAATTCTGCTCTAGAAAAGATAACATCTATTATTTTTTCATCTTATCATCCTACCATAGCATACATTTATTGAGTGAAAGGAGTTTCTCCAATTATCTTTTCTTTTTTTTCCTTTATTATTTTGGTTTTTCGAGACAGGGTTTTCTCTAGCTGTCCTGGAACTCACTCTATAGACCAGGCTGGCTTCAAACTCAGAGATTCACTCTGCCTCCTGAGTGCTGGGATTAAAGGTGTGCGCCATCACCGCCCTGCTCTCCACTTTTCTCGCAGAAGACATTTACATGACCAATAGCCAGAGCTGCTGAGCCCAACAGCAGGACATACAGAGTCTATATACAGAGAACAGCAAAGACTCCATGTTGCTATTTGGCTTGTGGTCAATATCATCCAAAGGTAGAAGTATGGTTTTCATTCATTTTTAAAGAGAAGTTGGCAATGTTGTCCCATGATTACTGTGAAGGGCCTGCAGGGCTTCTGTATCACAGACCCTTCCCAAGGTCCCTTCAGAGCTTAGGACACTAAAGCCAGACTGCATGACTCTTCCTGAACCTAATGGCTTTGCCCCTCTGGAATACAAATTAAAGATTCTGGATTTGGGTGTTCATTTCTTCAAAGTCCTGTGATTGGTGTAGCAAACGGTAGGATGAGGGCCGACACACGGTCATACCCACTACAGGTGCTCTCCCAAAGCAGCTCCACAGATGCCGGAGACACAGCTAGAGCTGCAGTGTCTGGCCCATCTGTCTGAATACTGAGTTCATTTTCTAAGAGGAGGGAGCCCAGGGCCATCATTACATACTGCCGCATGAACTACAGAGAGAAGGTACTACAGGACCCTGAGCTCTTCAAAACCAAAGCCAGGCCCCAAAGAGCAGAAAAACCTGTCCATTGTGGTCTCAGGATAATTATTCTCATTCACCTGGGGGGCCAGGAGTAAAGGGGCTGAGAAAAGATTGTAGTTAGCTTCCTAAAGCCTAAACCACGCTATGATGGTGACCTCAAAAAGTCGTATGTTTCAGTTTAAGTATCTTGTATGCATGAGAAAAATGGAACCAGCAGGGCCAGAGCATAGCAGAACACGTGTTTAGCATGCACAAGGCTCTAGGTTCAATTCCCAGCACAAGAAGAGAGAGATGTTGAGGAAGGTGGAGGGAGAAGGTAAGGAGGCAGGGCAAGCTGTCACCAAGCCCCCCGAGGTCCTTCACACCTGGCCAGGAGCTGTCTTTTAACTGCTCCACAAGATGACAGCTTTCTTTTCAAAAATACTACCACCCATTTAAGAGTTAAAGCCAAGTCCGCCTGCGGCAGCAGCAACAGCAGTAGTGGTGATGCACGTCTTTAATCCCAGCACTCAGGAGACAGAGGCAGGCGGATCTGTGAGTTCAAGGCCAGCCTGGTCTACAGAGTGAGTTCCAGGACAGCCCGAGTTACAACAGAGAAACCGTCTCCAAAAAGAAAAAAAAAATTAAGGCCAGATTTATCCTTTCACACACTAGATCAGGTAAACGTTTCTTTCAACAAGTTGTTCTGCATAGAATGTTGAAGCTCAACTGCCTTACGTATCCTGCATTTGAGCAAAAGTCTATTGGCCAGTGAGGACCATTATGAGCTATGGGAGACGGACAGGCATTGACCTCATGTCCCCAGGACAGCCACCTTGGAACAGCAGCACCAGAGTGCTGGGGCGACCATGTCACGGCAGTTCTTGTTTAACCAAATACGGTGAAAATGGAAACTCTAGGTCTGACAGCTGCCAGGGGGCAACTGCTGACACTGTGAATGGCTTTGAGTTCCTGGTGGGCACTTACCTCCTTACCTGTCTTACCTGTCTACTGACTGACATGCACACACCTGAATTTTATGGCTTTTTTTTTTCTTTTGAGAGAGGGTCTCACTACATAGGCCAGATGGACACTCGCCCTTTCTACCTCCTGAGTGCTCTAGTTAAAAGTGCACCCCATTGCCTGGCTACCTGTACCTTTTTTTCCTTTCCTTTTCCTTTTCTTTCTGAAAAAGAACACAAGCTGGGTGTGGTCCCAGCACTTGGGAAGCAGAGACAGGTGGATTTCTGTGTGTTCAAGGCCAGACACGTCTACAAAGTGGAGTTCCAGGCCAGCCAGGGCTACACAGTGAGACTTTGTCTCAAAGGGGTAGAGGGGGTTGCCCTCAGATGGAAGAAGACTAGTTTGAGACAATCTGTGAAAAAAAAAGAAAAAGAAAACTTCGCTGGTGCGAAGGGCTAGTTGTAGAACTTTCCTAAGGAAACTTGTCCACCTGATTCAACAGAGGCTGCCTCTTCTAGTTATAGGTCCTCGATCCTTCCGATAAATCCCTCATAATAACTCAAAATCAGTTCACAGATATCCAAAGGGTCAGTGCTTCCGTCCTGGGGCCCCATCCACCCAAAAGCAAACCTTCTCCTCCAACCCGTTTCTACAGATTATCATGAAGGTCGTGACGTTTCCGCAGCCCACCACGGAGGCAAGAAGAGAAAGGGGAGGAGGCCCTTCCTAAGCCTCGGGCTTACAACTAGTTACTTTCAAGACCATGGCGGTGGGGTACACGAGAGCTGCCAATGGGTTCGCGAGCAGAACTCCACCTCCACGCGCCCGGGGGCTTCCCGGACATCCTTTCCGCCTCCGTCTGGGGTGTAGCGGCTCGACGGACTAGGCTAGGGTCGACGCTTAGGGTTTGAACAAAAGTAAGAGGGGTTAAAGTAAAGCCGGCAGGTCCAGGCGGGCAAGGGCCACGCCCACCAGGCCACGCCCCAGCCGCGAGCACGCGCCCGCCTCGGCGATGAATGGAGGCGCGCACCCGGGGAGCACAGGCCCGCCCCGGAACGCCAGCCTGCCAGCGGCTGCCCGGAAGCCGAAAATGCGCCGCGGGCTACCTCAGAGCCGATCATGTAGAACTCGCCATCGTCCTCCAGCTGGAACTTGACGGGCTTCTGCCCGAAGGTCTTGCTCAACGCCATCATCATCATGGCGGCGGCAGAAACCGGCAGCCGGGGTCGAGCTGAGAAGAATCCGGTGGACTGGGGCGGGGCCGAGGCGCGCCGGAACGAAGGGAACGGAGGCCGGGAGGTGAAGGGCGGGCCGGGCGAGCCGGGCGATCCAGGCGAGTGCTCGCGCCACCACAAAGTTCCTTAGCCTCTGCTGCGACGACGAGCAAGCCGCCCTCCTGCGCATGCGCGGGACTTTGACGCTAACGTGCGCGCAGCCGCCTGCGCAACACAGGGCCGGGCGCGTTCCCGAGGGCTCTTAAAGGAACAGGACCGCTTTCCGCTCCCGGGGCTGCTGCTAAAGTCCGGTGTAGAGGAGAACTTAATACCGACAGAAATAGCCCCTCAGGAGAAAAGAAATGGGATGTTAAGCAGGGGAGAAGGACCGCTCCATCCGAATGGAGGTTGCTACTAACAGATGCAGGTGGTGTCCCGGGTAACAGGCCACTTGTAATGGTGCCCACAAGCCTCTGCCCTGTGCAGATAGATGCCCCTTGGGTCTTCACAGCCCGAGGGAAGACAGTGCCGCTGAAAAGTGTCCAAGCAGTCCACCATCTGTTGAACAGAGCAGTGACTCAAAAATGTCTTGAATATTGTTTATTGCAGCACTTATTACAAGAGCAAAGTTATAACCCAACCTACGTAGCTATCCAGCACTAGACGAATAGATAAAGTAAATGTATAGGGCAGGCAGGCGTGTGTCAGGGGTCCAAGGGACTACCAGTACTCGGGAGGCAGAGGCAGGAGGATTTCTGTGAGTTAGACGAAAGCCTGGGTTACATAGTGAGTTCCGGGATAGCCAATGCTGTACAGAGAAACTGTCTCAAAAAAACAAACAAAAAACAAGAAAAGAAAGAAGGAAAAATAAAGTGTTTCCAAAATGTGGCGTGTACATGATGGATTTTTTTTTTTCCAGCCACAAAAATGAAATTGTATTGTTTGCAGGAAAATGGATGCAACTGGAGATAAAAGTATTAAACGGATATATTTTCTCTCATTTGTGGTTCCTAAATTTTACTGTGTATTTTTGGTTTTTTGAGACAGGGTTTCTCTGTTGTAACTCTGGCTATCCTAGAACTCACTCTGTAGACCAGGCTAGCCTCGAACTCAGAGATCCGCCTGCCTCTGCCTCCCAAGTGCTGGGATTAAAGGTGTCCGCCACCACCGCCTGGCATAATTTAAGCCTTTGAGTATATTCATTCACGTAGGTCACTGTCAATCTTGACAAAGTACTCCTTTCTTTTTTACATTTACTTTATTTAGTTTTTATTATTTTATTTATTTTATGTTCGTTGCTGGTGTTTTGCCTGCATGTATGTCTGTGTGAGGGGTGTCAGTTCCACTGGAACAGGAGCTACAGACAGTTGTGAGCTGCCATGTGGGTGCTGGGAATTGAACCCAGGTCCTCTGGGAGAGCAGCCGGTGCTCTTAACTGCTGAGCCATCTCTCCAGCCTTCTAAATTTTATAGAGATACATAAATTATGTATTACACAGGGGAGCAAGGGAACTAATAGGAGAGGCGATAAGGGAAGGACCCAGGCTTGGGGGAATGAGCAAAACATAAATACTTCTTTGAAAGTCGACACCAGTTAGTGACATTATAACTTTTATAAGGGTCAACCTAATGAGATTGCAGCTGTGACAGGGTCATTTATGGAGATGCTAAAGAGCTAGGAAGGGCTGTAGTAACCTCTGTACTCAGCCATGGGAACCAGTTTAAAGTTAAGGACCAGGCGTGGTGGCTCACACTGTTAATCCTAGCACTCCAGAGCTCCAGAGTCGCAGGCTGATGGGTCTATGTGAGCTCCAGTACAGCCAGGGATATGGGAGACCACGAACCCACCCAAAAGAGGAGGGGGTAGTTAGACATGATCACATAAAAGGATCACTGCTTTGGAGAATGACTTGAAGGGGCAAGTGAGAAGACAGCTAGTTAAGAGGCCACCGTGGTACCCTCTCTATGGGTGCAGGAATGGAGTAGAGAAGTACAATGGGCCTAGCCCCAGGAAACAGTCTTGTGGGGGATGAAGCCTTTGACCCCAGCTCCCAAATCTTGACTGCAATTGCAAAGAGAAACCAGACAGGCACTTAGAAAACATTCACGTTTAATGACAGTATCAGCTTTAGGGGGGAAAAAAAAAGGCTTTATACACTGTGTACACATTTACATGGCTTTGGAGGATAGCTGTGCTAGGAAAAGGGTCCCAGGAAGAACTGGCCTGGGGCAAGACTGTGAGGTATGTGGGGCCTCTCAGGCTCAGTGTCTCTGGGAGAAAGCAGCTGCCTCCCTGGCTGGCTGTGTACCTTTTGGCCTGGGTCCGGGAAACAGGTTTCTGAATCACCTGCCAGAAGGCAATCAGTCCAGCATCTCCCCAGAGCTGATTTCTCAGGAAAGATCCTGCCCACCAAGGCACAGATGCTTGACTGGGGCAGAATGGTACCCTGGGCATCTCATCACCACCACTACTACCCAGAGGTCCCTCATTACAGGAATAGAATGAAGACACTGTGGTCCCTGCATTCCCATGGAGGTTCTACTCTGAGAGACAGACGGGAGACCTTGGGCAGCCAGGTTGACCGTGGTCTATGTAGGTGGGATATTGTCAGCCCATGTTCTCTCTTATTTTTAAGTCATGCCAAAGCCTTTTCCCAGTCTGAGACAGATGCTGTCAGGTGACCATGACCAGCATGGCCCACCCCCCTGCAAATAGTGGCTGTATCCCAACCCACTCCCCTGAGGAGACATAGGCTCTGTCTGTCCCATGCCTGAAGCCCAGAGCCACAAAGATGGCTGTGGGTCTCTTTAATGCTGTAAGTGGCCCGGCAGGGGTTCAGTGCCCCTGAATGCATCAGCGGAAAGTATTGGCAGACTCCGCACAGCCAAAGAAGTCAGGACCTATGAGGCGAGGAAAGCCCTCTAGAACCTTCACCTTCACAGGGTCAAACTTCCAGTAGAGACGGCCCCGCAGGAAGTAGGCAAATCCTGAAGAGAGAAGGAGGTCAGGCTGGCTAAGTAGGCACTGGACTCTGCACCTGCCTGTCAGGCTATGCTACGAATACATGCTGTGCTGGGGGGAGCAGGCCTTGGCCACTACTGAATTCTTGGGGATCTGCAGAACTGGGGATGGTGGCTTCATGGCTGTATTCCCCACACTCCAGGAGGCAGAGGCAAAAGGTTAAGGAGTTCAAGGGCATCCTTGGCTACATAGCAAGTTCGAAGCCAGCCTGGGCTATAAGAAACCCTACCTTCAAAATAAGTAAATAAATAAATCTGCAGACTCCAGAGTTGGCTTACCAGAACCTCCATTCCCTCCAGAGAGCCCCTCTGCCTGCCCCCAAGGTCTGGTCCAGTAGGTACTAGGAACCTCAGCTCAATTCCTGCCTTTCAGGAAAGCAAGTACTACTGCTGTTGCCAAATTCCCCATTACTTCCACCCCAGCCTACCGACCTCAGAAGGCAATACCATAGATAGAGAGCTTGAGGCTATTTAAAGCCGTTCTCCTAATGAATCCCAGCGTGGGTGGACAGAAGCAAAGGGGACTAGCAAGCAAGAGTACTAAGCTTGGTTCTAGTCCTCTGCACTTAGGGGAAGCTTGGTGGTCCAGCGGTTAGGAGCAGTGACTGATGGGAGCCCTGGCTCCACCATTGTTCATCTGGGTAGCATGGCTAGTGGCCTCATTGCCCGTTCCTCTGTTTGCCCCTTTGAAACTATGCTAGCAAGAGCTGTTATGGTCAGGCCTAGTGGCGCACTCCTTCGATCCTAGCACTTGGAGGTAGCTGTAGGCAGATCTCTATGAGTTCAAACCTAGCCTGGTCTACAAGGCAAGTCCCAGGTTAGCCCAGGATAATAGTTAGTCCCTGTTTCAAGCAAACCAACAAAAATAGCTGTTGTGATGTCAGAAGACATGGAAGGAGCTCGGTGCTGTGCCTCAAGTGTCATCGGCCCTTGGTAAGCACTGGTTATTATTCCACTGGCTGTGGCCAAGGAACCTGGGCAAGTCCTCGTGCCTCTCTGGCCTTCCGTCTCCTTATTTGCAACACGGGCCATAACACTGGTTGGCCACCAGGAGGGGAGACACTGGACGAAGGCCCTGCGATGATGAGCTAGGCCTCATGAAGTGTGTTGGAGAAGGGAACAGGGACGACAGCCATTACTGTGGAGAAACTCGAGGACTACTGCATTTGCTTCCCTCTAGCCACCCTCGCCCCAACTCACCCTCGGCATCCTGGAAGGCGGCGTCGATCTCAGAAGGTACCCCTCGCCAGTCGGTGGCACGTCGGGGCACGGGATTGTCCACGCGCTGGCTTCTGGAGTGGAAACGCCAATAGTCCCGACCTCTAAAGAAGTAGATCTTGTTCTTCTCGGGACCCCAGACTAAGGCGGCATGGACCGGGGATCCCTGCAGGCCCAGCTCAGAGAGGGGTGCAGGGCCTAGGACCGGCTTCTCACCGTCATATACCCAGTACTGAGCACCTGCGGGAGAGGGAAAGCTGTCAGGAGCTGCCAGGCCACCACTGCCCTGACAGGTCACTGGTCACCGTGGATCTGCTTGGCCACCAGCAGGGACTCTCTCAGCCTGTCCCTTTGGTATGCAAAGCCTTACTGGCCAATGGTGCCTTCTCAGCAACCCTACCACAGAGGGATGTTAGTTAGAGCCAGCTGGGAGGAGCTGGGTTAAGAAGAAAGATAAAGTTGGGTTCAGCAAACCCAAGTTAAAATTATTCTGGTCAAAAGAAGGCTGCCCATTGAAGATGTCTGCTGACCACCCGCCATCCCCCTTGGCTGTTCCACGATGCAACATATAGAGTTCCCATGCCTCACCTGTGTTTATGAAGTCCTGCCCCCCCACCCCCGCTTCCCCCAGAGGCCGTCATCTCTGCCAGGTGAGAGTCGAAATCACAGGCTCCAGAGTCACTATGCCTAGATCAGTTTCCTGCTCTTTTCTTTCCAAGCTTCACACCCTAAGTGAATCATTCTACTGCCTCTGAGCTCAAGCCCTCAAGCCCTGTCCCACACTGCGGCTTTGGGGGTTGGGTATCTCAGCAGGCAGCTGCTGTGTGCAAGACCTTGTGCTACTCTGATCTCAAGAGCTGCTACCTCTGGGAAACTTACGACTGTGTCCAAGGAGTGACACCCCACCCCCACCCCCAGCCCGTTCTCTCCCTTGGCTAAGTCCTCAGGGCACAGTCTCCCTGAGTCCTCTGTCACTACTCCTGGCTGACTTACAATTCCCACTCACCTTGGAAGAACCAAATATGGCCCTGGGCATCCTCAAAAGCCGCATCCACAGGGCTAGGCAGTCCTCGCCAGTGCCTAGAAGCCAGAGCAGGGTACCCAGGCTGCAGCTGCCCACTGCGCAGCCTCCACACAAAGCCTGCCTTGAAGAAGAAGAGCTCGCCTCGGATGGTGGAAGCTGCATCAAAGGAAGTTTCACAGGCATCTGGTGGGGTTTCCGGCTGGGGTGGGACGGAGGAGCCAGAAGAGAGCACATGCTGGAGTCTTAAGGCCAGCAGGGGCGGGCGCGAAGGGCACAGGGAAGGGGCTCACCTCTGTCTTCCCACCCATCCCATCCTTACCTCCAGCAGTGCAATCTCGTTGGTATCTATCCCAGCCTCGGAGCCCAAGGCTGGGGCTTGGGAGGTTGGGGCCGGCCGGGGCTGGCCATACAGGTGCTGGATGCCCCTCCGGTCGTCTGGGCTGAGGCTCAGAGGGTAGCGGAAGGTATAGAAAGGGGACATAAGCGCTTTAGCTGCTGTGGTGTGTTGCAGCCCCAGAACATGGCCGAATTCATGAGCTGCCACTTGCAGCAGGTCTGTGCCTGGAAAAGGGTCACGGGGGTGAGGGGGTAAGTGAGCAACGTCCACCTCCGCCACCAGTGACCCAATTCATCTCCAGACCCCAGTTTGAGCGCCCCCTAGTGGCCTCCTCTGGAAATGGGTCTCCAACACATACCCTGGTTGTCGCCAACAGTCCAGGTTTCATCATAGTCAAAGTGCACATCCCCTTCTCGGTGAGTCTTAGGGAAGAAGGCGTGGGCCAGGATGCCCCCGGGCCCATCAAATGGCAAGTTGTCTCCATGCCAGTACCTGGGGGTGGGGGTGGGGAAGAACACAGTTAGAAGCTGCTGACAACGGGCTGTGTTCCCAGAAAGGTCCCAAGGCCTCCGGTTTCACCTGGTGAAGTCAATCATGATGTCAGCGCGTCCTTCGTGCACCTCGGTGAAAGTGAGCGGTGTCACCTCACTCCATACCTGGAGGGCCTCTGCCACCGTCTGCCGCACCTGCTCCCTTACAAGCTGCCACGGGAACCGGAGGATCCTGGGGGGAGGGGGAGGGGCCTGGGCATGGGGCAGGAAACCCCACCCCCACCCCCAGAGGACCGAAGATTCAAGCTCCCCTTGGAGCTGAGTGCGGTGACTCATGCCTCTCTTCCCAGCACCAGAGAAGCTGAGGCAGGAGTATTTCTTTGAGTTTGAGCCCATCCTGTTTCCTAGACACTTGGGTTGGCCTGCTTTTGGGGTTGTGTACGTTTAGATAGACACGTGGAGTGGGAAGGATACAAGGAGCCCCAAGACCTGAAGGTACAACCCACTGTGAGGAGCCTTGTTACGGTTCCAAGTCCTCCAATCAGGAAATTCTATATCCCTGTCTCAGCTCCAATGCCATGTGACCCTTGGCCATTCTCTCTCAGACTAAGTCTCAGCGTCCTCACCACCTGCGGAGGGACCACCTATATTACCAGCAAGTACTTCACCATTACTTGTGTCTACCTATGAAAGGCCCAAGTTGTAACGGTAGATTTCAACAAATCTTCTAGGGCTGTGGCTCTGTCCCATTCACCGCAGGTCCCAGGCCTGGGCCTTACAGGTCTCTGTGAAAGCCTGTCTGAGTGCCTGGAACCATCCCTCACCCCCCAGGCATGCACCGAGGCTCTTCTAGGCTGTAAGGGGGTATATTCTATGTGTGTGTCTAGGCCAAGGTTCCAGGTTACTGGTCCATAAATGCCTGGAGAGGAGGGTCAGTGGGCATGCAGGTCTGTGTGCTGTGCGAACGTGGCCTTGGGCATCTCAGGATGAAGGTGTGAGGGTAACACACACAGCCCTGCTCCCCCGCCCTCTGGTCCCTACCTATAGGTGAGGTCTGTCTTCTCCCAGCGCCCTCCCGACAGTACGAAGCGTTTCTGTCGGTTTCGGGCACTCAGCACTTCGGGTGGGTCAGGCACGCCACATCGCGGAGGTCTGGAGCTACTGGCAGGACTGGGGGCCCCATGGGAGGCGGGGAAAGATGTCAGGCTATTAGGGAGAGCTGCATGCAGGAGCTTCGGCCCCCTCTTCGCAGGGTGGTGATGGTGGCTATCCTGGGCAAGAAAAATGGATGCAAGAAGCAAGTCAGACTTCAGGTCCTCTGGGACTAAGGTGTGAGATGCGGTTCTTTAACACAGCATAGCCCAGGCCCACTGAATTGCTGGGCAAATGGAGTAGCTGGAAGGTAGTCCATTGGCCCTAGATTTAGTGATCCTTGATCCAAGGTATCAAGCTTTCTCTTCCTCCTCCTGGGCCCCGGGCTGTCTGTTACCAGTTCCGGTTGATCAGGCTAAGGTCTAAATGGGAACCACATTGGAGACTTGGGGAACATGAGCCTATGAAGCCCTGACAGCATTCTCCATGCCCAGGAAACTTCTGAAGATTCTCCCATGGCCGCCCCCAGCACGGAGGGGCTGCAGCCTGCAGCATGGCCTTTGGCTTGCTTACCTAACCAACGAGGATGAGCAATGCTTACTGGGAGTAAGGCAATGCAAGTAGAGCACTTAGCACAGGTCTTGGGCACCGGGTAACTGACGTCAGATTTCCCTTTTGAATGGTGTGTGTGTGTGGGGGGGGGGACTGATGTCAGATTTCCTTTTTGAATGGTGTGTGGGGGGTGCTGGTAACTGAATCCAGGTCTGACTGCACTTGTGCTCTACCACTGAGAAGCACCCCATCCATCTGAGGTCCCAGTTCTGGTAGAGACACTTTTGCTCACACCCTGCCAGATCTGTGATCTCCTGCCCCTTTGATGTAGGGAGGGTAAGGGCAACCAGTTCCCACCCTGTCGGGGTCTCAGGACCACAACTGGCAACTGTGACCAGAACTGGTTCCTCCCACATTCTTTTCATATTCTCCCCCAAGGGGAGATTTCCCAGTTCTCCTGGGAAAGTTACAAAGCCCCTATTGCCTCCCACGGAATTTGCAAAGGCCATCACTGAAACGCCACCCGGGGACCCCAAAGTGTCCCCAAAGAAGTGGAGCTGATTCTATTATGACCAACCTCATATGTCCAACCTGGCCAGCAAGAGAGACAGATTTCTCTTTCCAGCTCCTATCAGGGAGAGCCTAGTGACCCTCTCAAAGAACAGCAGGGTCTGTCACCCCCGGGGAACCCCTCCGAGCTCAAAGTCTAGCCTGTTAGTGCGGTCTCTCTTCTCGGCCATCCAGTGAAGCTGAGCCATGCCATGGAGAAAGGTAATGGAGATGCACAACCCTCCCCATCTCCACCGTGGTCCCTTCAACACCCCTCCCACCCCCTCCCTATGAGGCACGGAGGTCATGGCCAGAAGCCGAATTCTATGCACTGGTGACCTAGTCAGTCTCTTCCTTTGTTTGCTTTGACTTCTCCATCTATGGAGAAAGGTGCCTGAAGAAGGAGCTGTCGGTTCTGCAGCAGCATCTGACCCAGAGCGTGGGCTGCCCTTCCCAGACTCTACCCCCTGAGGCCCTGTACTCCTGCCCTTGGGAATCTCTTCTTCCCAAATTTTCAGTCCTCCCAGAACTGCTGGGACCCAGCAGTGAGCTAGCCCGGCGAGCTCAGGGGACCCCTGGCCTCGTTTATAACTGTGGAGAGTTTGGGGAACAGCCATTACCCTAGTTTTAGCTTAAATACCCAACATCCCAGAACATGAAAGAGAATCCAGAGAGGTTAAAGACTTTGCCCAGGATCACACAGCAAGCCAGACAAGAGCTGGGCTGGCCCCGGGGCTCATGCCTCTCCCCAGAACTCTCACTCCCGACCAGCTTGGCTAGTCTCCAAGACCCACTTTCCTGAGAAACTTTTTTTTTTTTCTTGTTTCTAGTGCATTCCCTCTTTCTCAGCCAGCAGCCTTCCTTATCCTGCCCTGTGGAGGGGCCTGACTCACTCTGCCTCACCCTCCTCCAGCCAGGCAGCTGCCAATCCACAGCCTCAGACACCCTCAAGGGACTCTTGGCTGACCCAGTCTCCTGGCATAGCTCAGACACTCAAGGTCAGTCTTAGGAGTAACTTCCAATCCAGACCACGGGGAAGATTCTAGTGGAAGGTAGATAAGAAAGGGTCTCCAGACCAGGAAACCGCTGGGAAAGACCAGGCTGGTGGTGTCTCTTCCTGAACCTCAGTTTGCTTTTGGTTGAATGGGGATGATACCTGGGTCTGTAGTAAGGCAACCCTGAGAGGAAGTCACTTGGTTAGGCTGCGATGAGGCAGGAGAGCGTCACAGAAGTCAAGAAACCAGCAAAAGCCATACACACTCAGCTGGTACACAGACCCCATCCCCGTGCTTCCGCCTGATCACCCCCTTGCTGGCTCCCTGCTGGCTCCAGAAGGGAAGGCAGCATCCCCAGCCACTGAGATGCACTGAGATGCGGAGCTCCCGCCAACTCTGAAAGCTGGGGGCTGGGATGAACAAATATTTACAGAGCTCTTTCGGCCCCGCTGATGGCAGCCTAGAGATAAAAACATTAGGGGTGACCCTCTCTGCGCACCTGTAAAGTGACAGATCCCCAGCTCTGATCCCACCCCAGGCTTGCCCCCCCCAACCCCTGTACAAGCATCAGAATGGCTACAGCTACAGGTGACGACTCTCTCCAGTGTGCCTGACCTTGCTTCATTTTATCTCGAATGCCCAACAGTAGGTACTGATGCACGCTCCTGCTTTGCCCCCTTATCAAGGTGTCAGAGGGAGTACATTCACCCAAGGTTTCACGGTTCAAACTCAGACCCCTCCAATTCCCAAATGCGTGAGTTCAAGCCTTGGGGGAGAGGAGGAGTTAGCGACTGTGCTCCAAGTTCTAGGGCAGAGAACTCCATACACTGCCCTAGGAGCTCCTGAGCCACCATACCCACCACCCTCTTCCCAAACCCTTTTGCTCCCAAGGCCAGTGTGAGGCAAAGCTTCCAGATGGACCCGTGTGCCTAGACAGAGCATACCTTCCTCCCATCATCCCTCGAGCTGGCAGCTGAGGACAGGGTACCCAGAGGGTATTGTAGGTCTGTAATGGTCCCTGCTCCAGCCTCAGCCTGGCTTAGTTGCCACTGAGACATCGGGACACAGGCTGTGAGCGCCTCAACCCCTCCTCTTTCTTTCTCATTGCCTCTTTCTTTGCACCTCACCGTGCTTTTGTTCCCCCGAGGGTCTACAGCACCCAGTTTCCGTGCCCCCCCTTTTGTTCTGAATGCCACCTGATGCTCATGCACACCGCCTGTCTCCGGCGTATTCTCTCTAGGTTCCAAGTCTCCCAAACTTGCCTCCCGCGGGTGGAGACACCTCTCACAACTTGGGCCCCATTTTCTCCTTCCTGGCTCTTCTTTTATTCTCACCTTGCAGGGGTGCTCACTGGAACCACACACCCGGAGGCAGCCACCGCCCCCCCCCCACACCCCTGACACTCGCTTTGCTTCCTTCCTGTGATGAACAAGGGGGCCCGGTATCCACTCCCTCGGCCACCGCTACCAACACACATTCCAGCATCCCTAGCAGCGACTGGAGAAGCCGGCGGTCCCCAAGTCCTGCGCAGAGTCACGCCTCACCAGCGCACACTCCACTTGCACACCGCCAGCGACAGGAAGCTCATTATTAGGTCCAGAGAGAGAGAGACCCAAAGAGGCGTTTCAGGGGCCGACTGCTCTAGGGTAGCCGCGGCGCTCGGTGGGTCAAGCTCAGCCAGTGGGCCCAGCCCTCGTGCCCAGCCCTCTCCTCGGGGAGGAACGGTGGGCACTCACCGGTGGCCGTGCCCGGGCCATCAACGGCGGCGGCAGGAGCAGAAGGAGCAGCAGCGGGAGCAACAGAGGCAGCGGGAGCAGGAGGGCGCGCGAGGGCGCGCGGAGGAGACAGGCGGCCCGTGCCATCCGCCCCGGGGCTGCTGGGCCTGCTGGGCCGCGCCGGGCCGCCGCCCCTTATAGCATTCGCCCCGCCCCCCGCCGGCGCCGGGACTGCACCCCCCAACCGCCCCGCCTTCCCCTGCCTTTTGTTCTAAACTCAGCGGGCCTTTCGACGGCGGCCTGGGTTGGGGAGGAGTGTCCTGAGAGGCTGGACCCCTAATTCCTGATGAGAGCCCGGGAGAGATCGACCCTCCTGCTCTCCGACCCCACTTTGAGAAGGCTGATCCTCTGCCAGGTCTCCACAGTGGCTTGACCTCTTGACTTCTTTCGGCCTGCGACAGGTGGTCAAATCCCCCATCCTCAGAGCCCCAGCCAATCCACTAGGAGGGTGGCACAATAGCTCCGGTAGCTATTGAAATATGACCGAGGGGGAAACTAAGGCATATGGCAGAAGTTGGCCACCTTAAAACAAACCAGAGACAGGTCTGGAAAGACGGGTCAGCGGTTAAGAGCACTTGTCGCTCTTGCAGAAAACGCAGGTCCCATTCCTAACTATGGTGGCTATCCTAGGATCTGACGCCTACTGACCTCTGAGGACACTAGGCACACACTGATACACAGACGTCCAACAACATCATCAGACCAGAGACAATTACCCAGGATCTTGGAGGGAGGGATTAGACTTTTCTGTGCTAGCAGACAAATGGGAGTCTGATGGCTGGGAGGTCAGGGGCATAGGAGAATGTTTAAGGCACTGGAGGCTCAGGTTGTTCCCTAGCTCTGACCCTAGCTAACAGTCATTTTCTGACCAGCTCTGCCATTTAAGACGAAGGAGAGACTCAAAAGAGGGAACGAGGCTGGTCGGTGGTGGAGCATGCCTTTAATCCCAGCACTGGGGAGGCAGAGGCAGGTGGATCTCTGATTTCCGGGCCAGCCTGGTCTACAGAGTGAGTTCCAGAACAGTCAGAATAACAACAGAAAAATCAAGGTAGGGGGAGGGGAGTCCACAAGCGGGAAAGGTTCATCTCTGCAGGGGGTGCCAACTGTGCTGTGTACCCTGTACCCTCTACACTGTACTGGCAGACCTCCAAAGGCAAGATTCAGGTAGGCAGGGCCATGAGCTGCTTCAAGGTGGGTGCCAGAGCGCTGCGAGTTTTACTCGGCCATCTGCAAATTTTTTTTTTTGTTGTTGTTCTTGTTGTTTTGTTTTTTTGGAGACAGGGTTTCTCTATTGTAACTCCGGCTGTCCTGGAACTCACTCTGTAGACCAGGCTGGCCTTGAAACACAGAGATCCGCCTGCCTCTGCCTCTCCAGTGCTGGGAGTAAAGGCGTGCACCAACACCGTTGCCCGGTCTTGCAATCTTTTTAAAAGCCTCACCTCCTAAAGGCTGGTGTTTCTTTCAGTGTTCCCTCTTCCCTTTCTCTCTTTCTTTCATGACAGAATCTTCTCTGCATACATGTAAACCCAGGTAGGCTTCCAGTGTAAGAGTCCCCTGTCTGAGCCTATCTGGGATTACACGCACATATCATTATATCTAGAACTTCAAGTTCTGGTTCAGCCTAGTTTCAGCAACGTTGGTCAAGAAATCAAGAAATAAATGAGGCATTCCTACATTTTCAGATGTATATGAAAGCATAGCATTAAAAAAAAAAAAATCCCAGCCTGGTTGTGGTGGCACAAGCCTTTAATCCCAGCACTCGGGAGGCAGAGGCAGGCAGATCTCTGTAAATTCCAGGACAGCCACGAGTTACAGCCGAGAAAGCCTATCTCCACAAAAACAAAAAACAAAAACCAACCAAACAAAAAAACTTCCCTGATTGTGTTGGCGCACGCCTTTGATTCCAGCACTTTGGAGACAAAGGCAGGTGGATCTCTGAGTTTGAGGACAGCCGAGTCCACTGAGTGAATTCTAGGACAGCCAGACTACATCGAAAGACTCTGTCTCAACAAAACAAAACAACCCCCCCACCCTAAAACTTTCATTTGTGCAGTACATAAACAGTCTCCAGTGTTTCTCAAGAGATTCATGGCTGAATTTTGAGGAACCTGAAGCTTACCAACCAGAGCCAGAGGGATCACCACCCACAGTGCAGGATCTGGAAGGGTAGAAGGGTGTATTTATCCTGGTGAGCTAGGCACAGAAGCCCCCAGAAGTAGTTGAGCCCGGAAGGATGTTACCACTTGCTCACTGGGAACCAGGGAAACAGAGACCAAATATATAAGCCAGTGAGTCTGGAGCACGCCTGGCGTTTCTTTGAGGAGAGAGTGGCTCATCCTTCACCTTCTCACCTCACTGGGAAGTCCCACCTCACCTGGGAAGGTGGTGATGCCTCTTGAGAAGGGAACTGAAGTCCTGGTGGGTGAGGGGCGGCCACAGAGGCTGCTGAAAGAAGGGTTGGAACACAGGAACAGCCGTGGACTTCTTGTCCCGTGCGTGGTCTCGAACAGTTTTGACTTCCTGCTCCTGAGGCTTTTGCTCTTATTGAACTTTCTTTTTCTTTTTCATATTTATTTATTTACTTACTTAGATTTTTTGAGACAGAGTTTCTCTGTCGTAACTCCGGCTGTCCTGGAACTCACTCTGTAAACCAGGCTGTCCTGGAACTCACAGAGATCCTCCTGCCTCTGCCTCCTGAACGCTGGGAATAAAGACGTGCATCACCACCGCCAGCTTCTTTCTAAATTTTTGGTGTCAGAGGGTCTATGCTGTCACAGTAAACACAAAAGAAGGAAAAGAAATCAAGGTCCCTCTGTGTCCTCCCTACTCTAAGGAAAGCCCATAAAAGCCTAATTCCAGAAGACAGAAAAGCAAGCATTCTGGAACTAAGGAGCTAAAAACGACAAGGCCTGGGTTTGACTTGAATGTTTTATAAACACCATCAGTTTCTGGCGCTGCATCCTGGGAGCCGGGAGCCCAGGGGCCTGTGGTAGGGTGATCTCAGGGTTAAGGGCCCTGGGAGTACCTGGGACAGGCGTTACTCAAGGATGTGGGAGCTGTGATACCAGGATGCCTAGAGTCAAACCCTGTCTTGTGACAGGAGTCAGAGAGTAAAGCCGGGCTCCCTCCTCCTCTGGCCTCAGCCCCTATGTGTCCCTTTCCTCCCGGGCTCGTGACAAACCCCTCTCCCACTACTTGGCTTCTGCGATGCTCATAACAGCAAGTCCTCCTCAAGCCTTTGGGAGCCTTAAGCCTTACAACCCCATCTACGTTCCCAGGACCCTCGTAGCTCCGCCCACCCGGGTACTGGGACGCCTCACGGGCCCCAATCCAGGAGGTTACTGGAAGGGGGAGGCTTGCCACTTCCCACTTGTGGGGCGTGTCCCCGAGGCCCCGCCTCGGATCCCGCCCCGTTTCACCTGACTCACAGAGCGCTGCAGAGATCAGACCTCTGAACTGAGCCGCCGTTACCGTGCACCCTTCATAGTCTGCTCCTCCGTGGTCCTGCCGCTGCCATGCCTCGGGGAAGCCGCAGCTCGGCTGCCAGGCCGGTCAGGTGCGAGGGGGACAGGGACCCCGCGGGGAAGGGGTGAGGGAAGCGTGGGTGCTCTCCCAAGGGCGTCCGCAAGATGACCTTGGAGGCTGCTCCGCCATGTTGGCGGGGGGCGGGGGGTGGAGAGAGAAGATGGGGGTGCAGTGACACGTGTCTGAAACGAGGGTCGCTCCGGACCCCGGAGTAGGGGGGGCTTGTTCCCAGAGCATTAACCTCGCCCCCCATTACTTCCCGCAGCCGCCCAGCCCACCCTCCTGCGCACCCACCACCCTCAGCGGCCGCCCCGGCTCCTGCAGCTTCGGGCCAGCCTGGCCTCATGGCACAGATGGCATCCACCGCCGCAGGCGTAGCCGTGGGCTCCGCTGTAGGGCATGTCATGGGGAGCGCCCTGACCGGCGCCTTCAGTGGGGGAAGCTCGGAGCCTGCCCAGCCTGCCCAGCCTGCGGTCCAGCAGGTGAGAGAGGGAGGGCAGGATCCGCTTAAGGCCCAGAAAGGAACTGCCTAAGTGTCCAGTGAGGGGTGACCCAGGGTTCATCAGAGACCCCTCAGGCCCAGGACTGACAGAGGGTTCTAACCCTCATGGTGGTTGAGCCTGCTGTCCCTCGCCCCGCCCTCATTTCAGGCAGTGTCTGACTGCCAGAGACTGACACCACTAGACTTTAAAGATGGAGAAAACCTGAGCCCACAGGGGCTCAAAGACGTGTCCAAGGACACACAACCCTACTGACCAGGGAGAGAAGCAATATTTCCCGAGCCTGTGTTCTCACCAAAGCCCAGCCTGCCATCACGGAATGTGCTCCCCGGTGACCTGTGCCTTACTGAGTGTTCTGCCACTCCCCCACCAGTCTGGAGCCAAATCCAAATGGTATCTACCAGTGTGAGTTCTAGGTCATGAAAGTCATGTGGCTGAGGCTTCCGGAAGGTTCTGTAACTTGGGAGTAGGGTTTACACTCTGAATACATATACAGGTCTTTTTTTCTTTCTTTCTTTCATTTTTTTTCTGGTTTTTTGAGACAGGGTGTCTCTGTTGTAACTCTGGCTGTCCTGGAACTAACTCACTCTATAGACCAGGCTGGCCTTGAACTCACAGAGATCCTCCTGCCTCTGTCTCCCGGGTGCTGGGATTAAAGGCCTGTGCCACCACCTCCAGCTGTATGGGATTTTCTAGAACCTTCTCTTCCCCTTCTAACATGTCTATTTTGAGGCCAGAAGGAAACCCCTCATCTCCATCTGTTCATTGACTTTAGAGTGCTGCTGGTTCACCCTGTGCCGGGGATACAGCTGAGGCTAGACAGGAACAGTCTAGTCCCCCCTCATTCTGCCTGCCTTGAACCGTCCTTGCGGCACCGGGGCTGGGGAGTGTGGGGAGAGGCAGGAAGCTTCAAGCTTTGGTACTTCGTTTTGGGTAACCACCTTGAGCTGACAGTGTTGCTTCTTGTGCCCTCCCCAGGCCCCTGCCCGCCCCGCTTCTCACCCCCTTCAGATGGGGCCCTGCTCCTACGAGATCAAGCAGTTCCTGGACTGCTCCACCACTCAGACCGACCTAACCTTGTGCGAGGGCTTCAGCGAGGCCCTGAAGCAGTGCAAATACAACCACGGTGAGCGGTCGGACTGACCCAGGTGGGGTCGGGAGGGGCGGAGGGACCCTCTGGTACTGCAGGCTGATCGCCAGCTTGTGTGGTTCCTTCCACAGGTCTGAGCTCCCTGCCCTGAAAAAGCCATGGCCCTGTTCTAACCCTGACCCCTCACCGACAGCCGGACCGCGATGAGATTGTACCTGGGACTGGGAGTAAGGAGGGAGCTTCTCACCCCACAGATTAACTAAAGACATAAATGTTCGATTAAAGAGTTTACTTTAGACTGCAGCCTTCCTTCCGCATGCTCACTGACTGCCCTTCTGGGCGGTGGGATCCAGAGAGATAGGTGAATGGGTGACTCATTAGTGTGCTATGCTCCATCTTTGTATGTGTGGAGAGGAGAGAGAAAGCAAGCAAGCAAGAGAGATCTGTGTAACCCTGAGCTGTCCTTGAACCTGGGGAGGGGTGGGAGGAGCCTTGTTAATCTGCATTATGGGTAGTTGCTCTGGGGATTCCGAAGTGGGGAGAGGGGTGGGGCATTTGCAGGGGACCTAAGGGCATTAGACCCTGGGACCTCAAACCTCAAGAGGAGCTGGTCCCCCTCACTCTTCTTGTTTTTGTCCTTGGATCCTTTGCACTCAGATATGGGGGGGTGGCTCACATCCTGTTTGACCTTTCCCTTCTTGCTGATGCAACTTCTTAGTAATGCCAGATTCGGAAAGAGGAGTCCTGCTGGATTGCTGTCTGTTTGCGGTTGAATCGTAATGCAGAGGTCAGGGCTGGTCCTCTTGGATCCAAGTCCATCTGGGCCGCTTGGCTGTGGTGTGTCAGGGCATAGAACCTGCTGGAATGGAAGCAGGCCCTTCAGACCCCAGCACAAACTGTGTCTGTCTCCTTTCCCTGGGTTCGGTCAGCAATGACGCATTGAGTACCTACTGTGTGCCGAGCTGGAGATAACATGTACAGGCTTCCTAAACTCGCAGCATGATGGGACTTATCTTTAGGTGCAGTGTGTACTGTCCTGGGTGTGTATGCGTGTCTGTCTTTCGGGAAAGGATCTCCCTTTTGGATCTTCTTGGTTTCCATACCTCTTCTGTACCTGGCTCTGGCTCCAGCTAGCGGGCTCTAGGTGGTAAGGAGGCCATCCTTCGAGACCTTGAAGGGGGACCTTGTTCCCGAAGGCGGGGCCGAGTGCCTGTGCGTCTTCTATGGCTATTATTTGTGGTTGGAAGGCCGGAGAGCCAGCACAGCTCCTCTGGAAGGCCCAGGAAATCTGTTGTTGGGAGCTGGGCAGATGTGCCTTCCCGCCGCCGCCCCCCCCCCCCCCCCCGTCTTGATACTCACCTGCTAATTCTGGACAGTAGTCATCCAGGTTGTTCAACAGAGACTTATAGTGGGTGGGAGTACCATCTGTCCCTCCTGTGGAGTACAGAGAGGGCAAAGGACTCTAGACTGTCCTGGTTGGTCCCTTTCCTACCTTTTATTCTGTATCTACTTCCTGACCCAGGCTGGGAGTTATGACAGGCATTAGATAGGGAAGGTTGAAGACCCAGCCAAGGTTGAGGCTGAGCAGGATCTTGGTTGGTCTGTGGCCTGCTGTCCTTCCGTTTGAGTCTTGGGCCCACTTACTAAGGATCTGTACCAGGACATAGGTCCCATGCTCCTGCAGCAGGTGGCAGGCCATGGAGGGGGCCTGGGCGACTCCGTCCTCCAGCCTCACGAGGTGCCCATCCTCAGCCAGGAGGGCAATGGTTACTGGGAAGACATGGGAAGAAACTGGGCAGGCTGTTCCTCTGCTTGGGACCCTAAGCCCCTCCTCCCCAGGCCCTCCAGATCTTCTTACTTTCTGGGGGGACCTGCGCCTTCTGTTTCAGATGCATAGTGAAGGTCACTAGGCTGCACCAGGGGTTCACTAGCTCTTGGCAGCCAGCTAAAGGAGGGGTACAGATGAGTTGGTGGGATGTCGCAGTCTCTCCCAACTAAGAGAACTTCCACTCTCATCCCCAGAGATGCCTCTAGGACTGTGCGTCAGGCCTAATACCCTACGCAAATGCTCAGACTGCACTGGAGCTCCCTCTGTCCCCTCTTCCTGTGTAGAGGACTGGGAACCACAACTGGAATCCTCCCAGACTCTGGCCCTGCTCCTTGTCCTGTATTGCTCTGCCTCCTCCCCTAGTCTGTTTCTCTCCTGCCTATGTAGCTAGGGTAGAGGGAGGCACAACACCAAGTGTGGCCCCTATGTTCCGGGACAGGGGGCCTGCTTACCTCCAAACATCACAGTGATGAACATGGCTGCGGAGAAAGGCGACAGATATGGATCTTTGAGCTCCCACCTCTTCCTGTTGCTTCCTTCCACACAGCTCCCACCCGGGAAGCGTGCACGTGAAGGTTGCAGAGTTGAAGAGGGTTGCAAAGTATGTGGGCTTGGTTCCTGGCTCTGCTCTGGCTCAGCCACTTGTTCAGCTAGTCCAAGACCACTGGCCTCCTCTTTCTTCTGCTGCTTTCTGGGTGCCAGCAGCTCCTTCAGCTCCCAGTGGTCTCCATGGCAGTGGGAGCCGCCAAGACATCTAGGCAGGAAATGCTTTATCCCCAGTATCCTGGTAACTGGACCTACTGGGGCGGGCCCTCAGGTGGAGCTCCGGCCTGTAGTGGAGGCTCCAGACTGAGGTCCCTAGGATGCCCAGAGACTGCTTCTGAGACCAAGTCCCCTACCAGGGAGAGACAGTGCAGGCTGCAGGGACGTGAGTGTATCCTTCACCAGCCTCTGAGGCCCACTGACCCGGTGACATCTTCCTGTGTGGCTTTCTTTTCCTCTCTCCTAGCCTTCCGATTCTTTTCCTCTGTTCTAGTTTCATCGCCTGTTAGCCACGTTTATGGAAGTATAATTTACATTCTATAATGTTTTGCAGTTAGAAAAAAAAATCATTTACACTTATTTATTTTGCGTATGTGTTTTCTGTATGCGTGCGTGTGCCACAGTGCATGCGTGTGGAGGTCAGAGGACAGAGAGCCGGCTCTCCTCCCACCTTGTGGGTCCCGGGGATTGAACTCAGGTTGTCAGGCTAAGTGACAAGCTCCTTTACCCACTGAGCCATCTTGCTGGCCCTGGTTTCGAGTTCTGACAAATCTCTAACGGCCACAGTCAGGATACAGAACATTTCTGTCACCCTTTCCATCGCTGCCTCTTTGAAATTGTCGTGGGGATAAAAATAGAACTTGACCTCCACCCTCCTACTCCGAACAGCACTACGGCGGATGGCTGTGGCGGGGGTTTTATGCATGTGCGTCTAATGACAAGAACTAACCACAGGACACCGCCACAACCGCAACTTTGCACAAAAGCTACCACAACCTCGCCCAGAAAGGCAAGGCCGTCCACCCAGCAACTGTGTGTTTAGTCTTGGACGCGGGCCACACTTGTTACTGATCTTTGTAGCCAAGGAGGAATGTTTCAAAATACCTTATGTAATCCATTTCACCTTTACAAACCTTCTTGATGTAAGAACACCTCCAGGTTTGCTACGGCAGGCCCAGAGCCCACACATCCCTCCTGCGAGGTCATCTTGGCAAGATGTCCTTCTTTTTTTTGTTTTCAAGACAGGGTTTCTCTGTTGTAACGCTGGCTGTCCTGGAACTCACTCTGTAGACCAGGCTGGCCTCGAACTCACAGAGATCCGCCTGCCTCTGCCTCCGGAGCGCTGGGATTAAAGGCGTGCGCCACCACCGCTCCGGCCTAAAGCACCCTTCTTACTGAAGAGTGCTCTGTCCTTTGGGTATTGCATAGTTTGTTGACTCCCTCATTCACCTGCTGTTGTTTTGGGGTTTGGGGAGATTACAACTAAAGCTAGGATACACTTGTGTCTACGGCAGGCCAGAAGGACCCGCTTCTTATGTTGGACTAATCCGTGTCCCTGCTACTCTCCCTCCCCTAATTCTTTTGTATCCATCGACTCACAAAGTGGGTGTGCTAAGTGCTACACCACCAAGCTTTAATCCCAGCTCTCCCAGCCACTGTGACATCATTCACTGGTCTACAGCCCTGTCCAGTGTCTTCCTGTCTCTCTTCTGTGTTCTTCTACATTCTCACACTTAACTTTTCTTTTTCATCTTTCTTTTTCTTCCTTCCTTCCTCTCTCTCTCTCTCTCTCTTTCTTTCGCTGTTGTTTTGGCTTCCACATCTGTGGTTTCCCTTTAATTGATTTTTTTTTTTTTACTCTATTCCTTATTGTTCCTTTTTCATTCTCTCACATGGCCTCCCCTGTCTCTCTGCTTCCGTGTTCTGTTTTCTCTTTCACGAGCCTCCACTGCATACAAGCGTAGTGTCAGAAGGGTACCCCTGGGGTTAGGCTGTTTGCTCTGCCTTCTGCAGGCACAGTTCTCGTGGGTCTGGGCCTGACTCACACACATCACGATGCAGCAGGGTTGTCGTGACCGTCTGAGGACTGCTGCTTTTGTGATACTTTTTCTGTAGTTGTTATTTGAGACAGGGTTTTTTTTCTTCTGTGTGTGTGTAGCTCACACGTGGTCTTGATTCATGACGGTGCAGAATTAATATGCTTTCCCAGTGGGAAATCACTCCATCACTTAGAAATCAACGATGGGAAAACTTTAATAATAGTGCGTGATTGGTTCCGGCTAACAAAAGGGAAGCAGCCTGTCTATTTATGGCCCTGAGTGATACTTAGAGCCATTAAACATGCTTTACAGAGACTGAAATTCTAAGGTTTGGTTGTCTGGACCACAGCTGCTTTTCCTTGGCAGCTGTTAAGCAGGGTCATCCTGCCTGGCTGGCAGGATTATGCTCTTTCTGATGAGAGGTACAGGCAGGGTTTAACTGGTGGCTGTCAGCCAGGGTTTGGCAGAGGCATGCTCCTTCAGCTAAATTTTACTTTTGTGTAACAATATTCTTAAAGCAAGTTTACTGGCAAATCCTTTCTAACATCAGTTTCTTTCATCTCCTCCTTCAGTGTTCCTGGTTTCAGCCTGGTAGGTGTTTGAATTAGAGGTGGGAGCCACTGGGCCCATCTTAGATGTCATAACACTTTAACAGCCGTCTCAGTACCCGGCATGCAGCCAGTACTCAGAACAGTACTGTGGAACAAGCAGTATTTCCAAAGCTTATTCAGGTATGGGCTATTTTGTGAGGACTTACGTCCTAGGGAACACAATTTCTCAACCTGTGGGTTGTGACCCTTCCAGGGGCTGAACAACCCTTTCACAGGGGTCCCCTAAGACCATCTGCATACCAGACATTATGTTATGATTCGTAACAGTAGCAAAATTACAATTATGAAGTAGCAAAGAAAATAATTTTATGGCTGGGGGGGGTTCACCACAACCTGAGGAACTGTGTTATAGGGTCGCAGCATTGAGGAAGGTTGAGAAGCACTGCCTTAGATGCTTCAAGTGTGAAGATGGTGCCGCCCAGAGCCAGCCTGGAAGGAAAGGCAGGTGCAGGGCTGGAGCGTCAAGCTCTGACAGTGGCCTTTTCCCTGGGCTGTTATTTGCTCTCCTCCCTGGCACAGAGCCAGGTGGCCCCTGATCGTCCTGAGACTGAGTCTCAGAAAACAAAAACCAACCAACCAAACAAACTCACTCAACATTAATAAGGATGTTTTTGAGGCATGGATGGCCGTGCACACATTTAATCCCAGCATTCTCGAGGAAGAGGGAGGCAGACTTTTTGAAGTTCACTAGTTAAAGACTAGAAAGATCCTGGGTGTTTAAATAATGGGCCAAGGGGTAATGCGATGTATGTGTAATAAATGACGCACAGCTTTGAGAATGAACGATGTATTTCTGCTCACGCATGGATCCTTCTTTTTTGGAGAAAGGGTCTCACTACGTAGCCCAGGCTATCCTGAAACTTGCTATGCACACCGGGCTAACTCACAGAGATACCACAGATGGATATCTGCTTTGCCTCCCGACTACTGGGATTAAAGTCTTTTTCCACCATGCCCTGTCCACATGGATGACTCTTAATGTTAGACCACAGAAGCAATGACACACGTATATATCTTTATCCCACGAATAATAGAATTTCTGCGGCAAACAAAATTAATCTAATGTGATAGAAATCAGAACGACGGTTCCTCTGGAGGTTGTATTGGTCAGCTTTCCATCACTATAACAACTACCTGAGATGATCAGCTTACGAAGAGGAAAGGTTAGTTTTAGCTTGTAGGTTTGGAGTTTCCGTCCATGGCACCATTGCTTCTGGGCCTGTGGCAAGGCAGCCCATCATGGCAGCATCTTGGCAGAGAGTATGAGGTAGAGCAAAGCCATGGCAGGCCAGGTAGCAAGAGAGAAGTATCTGTGGTCCCTCTCCACCCTTTAAGGACATAGTCTTATTGATCTGAAGACACCCCACCAGGCCTTTATCCTCAGCAGTGTCAGGCTAGAGGACCAAACTGCAGCAGGAGTAGATACTGTAGGGTGTTCTGCTTTGGGTTGGTTTCTCTGTGTAACCTTGGCTCTCCTGGAACTCCCATCTGTAGACCAGGCTGGCCTCGGACTCACAGGGATCCACCTGCCTCTGCCTCTGGAGTGCTGGGACTAAAGGTGTGTACCACCACCACCTGGCTAGGTATTCTCTAGGGAATTCTGACTTCTTGTAACTGGATGTGAACTTCTGATTTCCCACCAGTTGTGTTGTCAGGACATTTGGAAGACAGGGCCTGACACTGGTCCCAGACACAGCCTTCTCTCTTCAGTCAGGGGCTGATTTGCATGCTCTATTGTGGTCCAGAAACTTCCCCATCCCCATACCACAAACACCCAGAGCACAGCACAGCACAGCAGAACGACTCTAGGACAGCCTTCCTGCTTCTGGCCATGGCCCGCCCTGGTTGCCTGCCTCTCCTTCTGATGGGAGCCTTCTTGGCAGGTAAGGTTCATCTGGGAGTGAGGTGGGGGTTGGCGCTAGCTTAGGAAAACCCATGCCAAGAAGCACATTGATAGGATCAGTAGCATGGATGCCTAGGAGAGGCATGAAGGTAGAGCTCCAGTGGCTCTGGCCAGGACCAGGGACAGGACAGTTTCCTATGTGGACCTTGGTTTCCCCATGGTGTTCTCTGTAGACTCTGACCCTTCGGAGTCTCTGAGGACAACTGGCCATCTTTGTTCATCCCAGAGGAGGTTAATGTGGGCAGTCCCCTACTCCACAGGTGCTCTGTGGCCAGCAGCTATGCATCCTGGGAAGGTTCCTGGGGGCTGTCATCCCATAGCCAGGGTTTGGAAGAGCTATTGGATTGATGGGCAAGGGTCCACAGAGAAGGGGTACCAGAGTAGGTACCAGGGACCTAGAAGGTTCCAGTTTCACGTATGATTACTCGGCTCCCATCCCAACTGAACATGGATTCTTGGAGACTTGACCGTAATGCTGACATTGGGGGTCACTTACTTTAAAGCCTTCACTCACAGAGGAAAATGGAGTTGTAGAGAGAGAGCGCATACTAAGTCTCATGGGACCAGACCCTCCATGCTCCCCGCTCAGGGCCAATCCCATGGCGCTGGGCTATAAAACCTTGGGGTCTGACTTACAGCAGGGAAGGAAGGAAGGGGCCCGGGCGAGGTCTCAGTGGGTCTGTATCATTCAGTCTTTCAGCCAGCTCTGACCAAGCCCGATGCACTGCTGGTCTTCCCAGGCCAAGTGGCTCAACTGGGCTGCACAGTCAACTCCCAGCAGGCCACCATCGGAGACCTTGGGGTGTCTTGGTATCAGCAGCGGCCAGGCAGCTCTCCCCATCTTCTCTACTACCTCTCAGAAGAGGGGCACTATCGGCCCGACGACGTTCCCGACAGATTCTCAGCCGCCGCGGACGTGGCCCACAACGTCTGTGTGCTGACCATCAGCCCCGTGCAGCCCGAGGACGACGCAGATTACTTCTGTTCCATCGCCCATACCGCTGATCCCTAGGGCTGGAGGGTGGGATGAATGTCTTCTGTCTGTCTCCCGCTTCCGCCCTTGACCTCGGTCCCCTCTTTTTCTCTAAGTCTTGCTTTCCTTCCTTTGCAAAAATGAGTTAATAATATTCAACATGTCAACCCCAGTCATGGTGACCGTGAGATCCTGGGTGAAACTGAGACAAATCCGAGTGTGTGGGGGTTGGGAGTCTGGCAACTACTGTCAAGAGAGGAGACATCTGAGACACTTAGAGAACACGGCCCAGCCTTGTCCCTGTCCCCCCAAGGGGTTTAGCTTGGTGCCTGGCCTTTCTGTGACCCCCAAGCACCGAAGGGAGAGAAAAAGGAACTAACCTTTGCCACCCCCGGCCTCCAGCTCCGCATGGCCGATTGTGGTCCAACGTTCTTGGGTGGCTGGTCCCTGTGGAGTCCATGCTGATGGCTCGGGGAGGGGCACCCCTGCTTCTCCCCTGAAGTCTCTGATCCTAGATGGCCAGAGGCAGGTGTTCTCTGAAGGGCTCTGAGGGCCAGGAAGGAGGATTTCAAAAGCAGGTGGCAGACTATGCAGCATCCTTCCCTGGCAGAGGCAGCGTGTTCTACTGGTTTCCCGGGGGGGTGGGGGAAGCTTTCCCATGGCTGAGCAGTCATGGGCCAAGGGTTAGCACAATGGACCATGGGACAAGTTTTGCCATTAAAAGCGGAATTGAGTATCTGGGAATGAAGTCTTCAAAAACATTTCCGAGCCAGTGTTGAGGCACATGCCTTTCTTCCCAATACTCAGAGAGACAGAGGCAGGTGGATCTCTGTGAATTTAAGGCCAGTCTGATATACATAAAGAGTTCTAGCCCATCAGGGACAGATAAATAATGAGACTTTGTCTCGAAGCAAAACAAAATTCCTGGGCTGGTGAGGGGGGGGGGTAGTATCCAGATCAGCGATAGAGCATAAAACACACATAAAACCCCCAGATATATCTAGCTTCTTTCCTGGTTTCCCTAAAAAGTGCCTCATTTCTGGAGGTAAACACCCAGATTCTGGGATCCAGAGTCCTAAGAAAGTCCAGCTTACCTGACACTACCAGGCTCAGCTACTGGTGCACAGAGATTCTGAGAGCCCTGTGAGAGTCCAAAGCTGGAATGGGGCTGGAAGGGTTGGATGGGGTTGGGGGTGGGGATGAGGTTGGGGAGACTTGGTTGGGGGCGGGGTCCAGGCCTCAGGCAGCCTCATGTGGCTCCACCCACCGATCAGCTGGTGGCCCCACCGCAGCCTGGGTGCTCTGGCCTTCTCCAGTCCACCAGATCCACCTGTCGTTCAGCGGGCCCAGGGTGCGGGTGTCCGAATTGACACGGGGTCTGTTCCTGGTTTGTGGATCTGAGGCCATTCGCCAGCCTCCAGCTGGGCGTCTGTGCTGTGCCCAGGCCTCCTTGGGCTGTGCGTTCCTGAAAGAGGTGGAGAGTTTTGGGTTCCAGATCTTGGGATTTTCACTCTGGAAACATTTAGCACATTGTTGGGGACGGATAAAGGACCCTTTGATCTCCTCAGCTCTCCCTAACGCTCCAGCAGCTTACATCTCCAAACTCATAACTCCAAGCTCACTGCCAGGCCTCACTTTCTCAATCAGTTTTCTCAGCGGTCAGGTCATTTTGACCAGTGGTGCACCGGTATGTGTAGCAGCTAACTCAGAGCGTCTGCAGAGTACCGGGAGCCCTAAGCGCTTGGGAATCAGGAGGATTGCCAACAGGCCTCAAAAGACAATTTTGGGCACGGGTTTTAAATCCCAACAATAGGTAGGCAGAGGCAGGCAGGTCATTGTGAGTTAGAGACCATTCTGGTCTAAATAGCAAGCTCCATGCCAGCCGAGGCTACACTGTGAGATCCTATCTCAAAATCCGAATAAATAAATTAATTAAAAAATAAAAAGGTGATCTTGGTCTTTTTGTGCTTATTTCTGAGTAGACAGCGCCACCTGGTGGGCCTCAAGGGTGTTTCTCTCTGCCCATCCTTCGCAGGGAAGACTCAATGCCGCATGTGTAACTGAATTCTTTTTTTTTTAAATTATCTCTTCCTTCCTTCCTGTCTGTCCTGGAGCTCACTCTGTAGACCAGGCTGGCCTCGAACTCACAAGAGATCCGCCTGCCTCTGTCTCCCCAGTGCTGGGATTAAAAGCGAGCGCCACCACTGCCAGGAGGTAACTGAATTATTAAACTGTAACTGTTTTTGGATGTTGTAGCGGCCTCTAAAGCCTTCTTTGTTTGGGGGCCAATTGTAACTGTTAAATTTTCACTAGTGAAGGAACTTCCCCCCTTCTTTTCTTGTCCCAGCTGTTACTGAGACAAGATTTTTAACTTGGAGCTTTTAAAACCCCTAGCTTTAAAAGGTTAGAAAGGAAGATTCTTCAAAGCCCCTTATCTGTTTGAAGCCTGGAGAACTGGACTAACATCTAACAGCTTTATCCCATTAACTGTCCCGTAACACGCTTTCCCGTCGTCCTCGTCCTCTGGAATTAACTCCTCTGTCCTTGCCTAACTCACGATTCCAACTGCCACTGCCTCTTTTATCCTTAAGCTGTTCCCAGAAGTTCAAGCAGCATCCAGTCATAAGGAAGGGTGCACAGGACACTTCAAAGTGCCCTGCTTCACACAGGTCTCCCTCTGTGTTAGTATGGAGTGGCTTGGCTCCTGGGGTTAGAGTAGAAGTTAGACAATTTTCTCTTCTTTCCTTCCGTCCTTCCTTCCTTCTTTCCTTCCTTTCTCTTTGAGGGCATGGGGGAAGGAGAGTGAAGCAGGGAGGAATGGGAAGAGGATGTTATCGAGATACATTGTTTGAAACTCAAGTTATTAATAAAAGTATAAAAAAAGAAAAATAAAGAAATGATCTCCTGTAACAGTAATTCCTTCTCTCTCTCTCTCTCTCTCTCTCTCTCTCTCTCTCTCTCTCTCACACACACACACACCCAGCGTGTGAATTTCCACGGGGAGGCTTGATCTGAAGCAGTCTGCAGCATCTCTCAGCAGACTTACACAGAAACATTTGTTCCATTTGCTCCTGGCCAGTGCTTCTGGGTTCTTGGAAGTTGCTCTTCCATACTTCAGGGCCTTTCTTTGGAAGGAGGCTTCTCTCTGAGTTTAGACAGAACCTTGGCTTTCTGTATCACAGCATCTACTCTCCCAAACTACCACAGGGTAGCTGAGGACCCCGTTAGAGCAAGACCATTACGCTCAGTCTTTGGGTACCAGAATTTCTTCTGGTACAAACAGACTCTGGCGACCGAGCATCCTCCCTGTGTAGGTGTTCACAGAGAACTCATCTTCCTGGCCTGGGACTCCATTTCTCAGACCCCTAGGAGGCAGACATGGAAGAAGGTTAGCTGTTGCTTCTCCAGTGCCACTGAATCCCCACAATCTCCTCACACCACAAACTGCTCTGAGAGACCTGCACCAGGCACCCCACCTGTCAGTCATGAAAGGCCACTCTCTGGACCCACTGTGGGCCCACTTTCTGGCAATAACCAGTTAGTCCTATGGACTAGTTCCTTGTCCCCATCAGCCTGCATGACCCAACAGAGCCATATTCTCTTGGTAGAGGTCTGGATCTCAGCTTTGAGGAGTATCCCTCAAGGGGATTGGTCCTTCACTGACCAATCTTTCCTCGCCATAGGCTGTAACTTCTTTTTCAGTTGGCCACTAGTGAGCATCTTAGAATCCTCTTTAGGCTTCCCACGAGTTAATAACTCTTAAAAGTTTCCATCCAAGTTGCTGATGTGATTTGTGTCCTGACTGGACAATGGTTAATGTAACAGGGCATCAACATGACCTAGAATAAAAGAGGGGACCGGAGCAACTCCACACTGCTGCTATGACTGAGCTAAAGCCCAAACCAAAACGAGAATACCTTCTTTCAGGAATGTATGGGACAGAGGGAATTGGAGGTACCTTCAGGAGGTGTGTCCATATAGGGCACTCAGCTCTGGCCCTGTGTAGCCAGATGAAACTTCAAGAGAATGGAGGAAAGCAGGGAGGGAGTACAAATACAAGCACATGCCCCTGGCACAAGTAGGAATCACTTACCATTAGCTAAAGAGAGATTGTTCCACTAAAGTGTCCCACTAAGTAAGTTCCATACTGCTAGGACTTCTGGGAACAGCTTGGAGGGAGGTATATGAGAGAGAGCGTGACAGTTGGAACAGCAGTTGGGAAAGAGACAGGGGAAGGTTGAGCACCAGAGTTAGCTGGGTGGTGTCAGGAAAAGTGAACTCCAGAAGCTGATGATGGGGAAAGCAGGCAGAAGCAAGGCTTAGATACAGACCGATAATTCTAGAGAATAAGAAAGAAGAATGAAATTACTGAAATAACTGGAGGAAAAACATTATTGGAAAAAAAGGAGCTTAGAGGTAGTTCAGTTCCCCAAGCGTAGATTCCTTTCCATTCATTTCCTTTCTAACCCTGAGGTTTAAAAAGTTCCAAGTTAGAAATCCTTCAGCTGGGAACAGAGGGGCGGAATGAAGTTACCAGTGAAAAAGTAACAATTAGCAGCCTCAAAAGAAAAAGAGGGTCACAGTTATTGGCCTTCACAATTGGAGTGTCTCTGTGGCTCACAAACACCCCAAGAACAAGACACGTCACTGGAGAGAAGGGGAGGTTCACGCAGGTTACACCCACACCCAAGCTATCGACATGAAGCAGAAAGGTCACAGCATTTGCAGGCAGTGGTTTTGCTCTAAGCTGGCATACCAGTCCTCTGGATATTCACACAGTCATTTATATCTGATCCAGACAGCAAAATAACCACAAGAATGCATCAGGTATCCATTTTAACAGACGATTGAAAAGACTTATTGAGGAAATGATATTTGCCTTTTTGCCTTTTTTTTTTTTTTTTTTCCCCGAGACAGGGTTTCTCTGTAGTAACTCTGGCTGTCCTGGAACTCACTCTGTAGACCAGGATTACCTTGAACTCTCGAAGATCTGCCTGCCTCTGCCTCCAGAGCACTGGGATTAAAGGTGTGTGCTACCACCACTCAGTGAAACAAAGATTTTAAATTTAGCATCTGTGTTGGTTAGTTTTGTCAACTCCATACACAAGATAACAAGAGTTATCTGGAAATCTCCACCTCTCTGGGTAGGCAAGGATGACCTTGATTTCTGATCCATCTGCCTCCATGTCTGGGGTGCTGGGATTATACACATATGCCATCAGTCAAGTTTATGTGGTGTTGGGGACTGAACCCTGGGCTCTGTTCATGCTAAGCGAGCCCTCTATCAATTGAGCCACAGCCTAGTCCTGCTTTTCAGATTACTTTTATTAGGGAATTCTGAACTAACTGGGACAATGGAATTCTGCTCAGGTTCTAAAATAACAGGTTTCTGATTGACTTTTAAAAAAAAGGGCCTCCTTTACCTGTGTCACAGACCCAGACTATTTTATTATTTTGAGAACCAGTGGATTAATATATGTGAAAGGCATAGAAAGGGCCCAGTACCCAACAATAGCTATGTGCTTGACATTCTTAGAATCATTATTATTATTACTGATAAAGATTTACTAAAATGTTTTTCCCCATTTTTATTAGTTCTTTGAGTTTTGTTCAATCTATTTTGATCATATTCACTCTTCCCTCAGCTCCTCCCGGATCTACCCTCCTTCCCTACCAGTCTTTCACCCTTCACCCATCATGGCTAAAATACAATTGAACAAAGGATGCACCAAAGAAAATGAAGCTGGGCATATCAGCTTGGGATATAATCAGTAGGAGAGTCCTTGCTTAGCATGCGCCAGTTCCTGGGTTCCATCCCAGTACCCACACCCCCACACACAGAAAGAAAAAAGAAAGGGAAAGAAATGCACATCACTATTAAAAGTTGATTTAAAGGGGTCTGTAGAGATAGCTCACTGGTTAAGAGTATTGGCTGCTCTTCCAGAGGACACAGCTTCAATTCCTAGCACTCATATGGTAGCTCACAACCACCTGTAATTCCAGCTCCAGGGGACCTGGCACCATCTCCTGGCCTCCAAGGACACTAGACATGCATGGGGTACACAGACATAAATGTAGGCAAAATATCCATGCAGAAAAAAATAAATTTAAAAAGTTGAATTGCGGGAAACGGAAAAGCTCCTGTGATCAGTTCTGCCATCCTGAGCTGTGACTGTGTTAAAGCGAGCTGAAGAATCGCCTTGGCACACAGTTGAAGGGAGTGCCAGAAAAGAAAAGAAAAGCTCCAAAATTAAGGTAACTGCCATTTTGATACACCTTTTTAATTAAAGTTTATGCAAAATCCACTGCGATCAAAATCTGAACATTGTAAATGAAGCTAGGAGTGATGTGGCTGGTTTCAGTCTCTGCCCCAGGATCCAATGTAGCTGTAAAGACGCCATAATGACCCTGCTCAGTTGTCCTGTTAGTCCTCCCTGCGCCCAAATTTAGCGGAGGATGACCGCCTGTGGTTAGTGGAGAAGATACATTGGGACTGATCTGGCAACCAAAAAGGGTATCCTCTCTCTCGCTCTCTAGCTCTCTCTCCCTCCCTCCCACTCTCTTCCTCCTCCCCCCTCTTCTTCCACCTGCTCCTCCACTTCCTCCCCCTCCCCTTTTTTTTTGATGGTTAATTGGAACAATAATATAAGAAAGAGAAGAAGCCTTTAGTACGTGGGAAGAATTAGACCGCGGAGCCTACTGGGAACCACTCAAGTCTACGGAGGCTCTTCCCAGGATGCCTTGCGAACCCAGCGATGGAACCGGGTCCAGAACCGTTGCAGTGTTCTGGCAGCAAGTAGTTACCTGGCTCAGAAACGCTGCCATGGACATCCCGGAGAACTATGACAGCTTCATCGGGAATCAGAGCGCCTTGGGCTTACATATCCACAGGACCATGGACACGCTGGTGATGACTTTGTACTTCTTAGTGATTCTGTGCTTCGGGCTGTGGGTATGAGCTGACCTCTGGGCTGGGGTGTACCACTTCCCGCAGAGACATGGTCTCCACCTAGCATCTTAGAGCTTGAGAGTGGGGGTGGCCCTGACCACCCTTTGCCTAGACGCTCCCCACCCTTGCAACCACGCATCAGCCGCTTCATCAACAAAGCCATTCTCAGCCATTACCCCTTCCTTCATAGGCCCTATAACCAAACCGGTCCTCCACTGAAATAATAGTCAAGCAGCTCAAAAAAATAGCCAAGTAACAGGACAACTCAAAGGAGCGGGCAAGTGCCCGCGCCTGTTTCCCAGAACCCCAAACCGGAGTGGTGTTTTGAAAGTCCTTGTGAGACTCACAGTGATGACAGCATCTGACCCAGGCTGTAAGGCTCTGATCTCTATCCAGGAGCTCCCCGTCTGCAGATACAGCCAGTCATGCTGAAAGTATTTGAGACTTTCTTTCATTTGGACCGACTCTTAGGATTCTTTACAGCGCTTCAGTATTACAATGCTTACATTATAATCTAGAGGCAATTTAAAGCACACGGAAGGATGTACTGAAGGTTATACCCTAATATTAAGTGATTTAGATAAAAGAGACTTGAGCTAAAAGAGTCTAGGAACCAATTATCCAGGAACACCAAGGCAGGACTCGCCTGTGACCTGGGCCGAGATTCGGAAAGGTTGAGTGGGGGATGATGGAGCCCAGATGTAAACCTGCAGCTGTCTGACTGTGCAGTGGACTCGAGCATCCTCAGATTTTAATAATCACGAGGGCTCCCGGAACCAATCCCCCGACACCACGAAGGGATGCCTGCACGCGGTCTATTCCAAACAGGAAGGGAAATCCGGAGAGCGCATCCATAGCGCTCCAACAGTATCTTTTTGGCTTTGGTCACAGGAAGTACGTAATCCTGAGGTCCTTCCTCATTATTGGGAATCCCCTCTGCATCCTAGGATACTCTTGGTCCTCCTGGGGGCCAAGGTTTGAGAACCAGTAAACCTGTGGCTTCTGCTTTTCTTCTGGGAGGCATAAAACACGTATGAATACCCGGCCACCTTTTGAGACCTTCTTAACATCATTTTCTGAGACAAGGTCTCCCTGTGTAACCCTGGCTGTCCCGGAACTCACTCCGTAGACCGGGCTGGCCTCGAACTCACAGAGATCTGCCTGCCTCTGCCTCCTGAGTGCTGGGGTTAAAGGTGTGCGCCACCACACCGAGCTTTTTGTTTTGTTTTGAATTGCAAATAATCATACACTGTTGTCAATCACCAAATGCTTTAACATTCATTGTAATAAGTGAGATGTACATAAGACTTAATAAGTTCTTATTCTTCCTTCATTGTAGTAGTAAACTGTTTTTACCCTCAATTTCGGGAAAGAGAGAGGAAGGATAAGAAAGAAAATTTCACCGTTTTTGCATACGGCCTTGATAAGAAAGAGAGAAAGGTAGAAATCTTCACAGCCTTTTTAGGCTGTCCTAAGCTTGGAGAGGACTAGCTGACAGCGAGTCAGACTAGCGTCTCAGCTTACTACCTGCAAACTCAGTCTCTCCTACGAAGTTCTTCTATGCAAGAATCAACACACTAACGACGGACGAACCAACCAAGGAACTACCAGCCTACACACACCCTGGCTCTCGGGGGCTTCAAACCTTTTTTAATCTAAGTAAAAGTTCCCATAAACCCAAGCGGCACACAATCCCAAAAGCAAGCTACACATGCCAAAACAACTGCACCTAACCAAATTACAAGCCACCAGCATCGAGCAATCCAAATCAAACTCATACTCATCCACCACACCTGGGATGGGAACATAAACATAAAAAGTCCAAACGCCATTTTGCAGTTTTAAAGAAACCAAAATAACAAAAACTTCTCCCAAGGTGTTCCACGACACCAGATCTTCTCGCCTCTTTGAGGTAACCAGGGATTGTATCTTCTCTTCATGTTCTCAGCGCTTGGGCAAACACACAGACACATGTGTATATCCTGTATGTTCTTTTCACAAAACAAGACCACATTATACATTAGTCTGCGGTGTGCTCTTTCCCTGCTAGTGGAGAGACCCACACACCAACGCATGGAGATCTAGCTTGTATTTAATTAGCTGCAGAACAGTAAGACCAACACACACCATCCAGCTCTTTGAATTGTATCCCACCAGCGCATTTTTGTTTCAGACTGTACTGTCACATAGTCGGGGGACGATAAAAGACTTCTTCCTGGCGGGCCAAAACCTAACATGGTGGTTGGTGAGTAAGCTTGTATATGGTTGTCTCCTTGGGCCACTTCCTGTGTTGGCTTGTTTATTACCTTCATTTAGATGTCTTAAATCCAAAATAATTGGAAGTTGCTAAATCGGAACTTTCTTTTCTTCTTCCCTCCCTCCCTTCCTTCTTTCATTCCTTCCTTCCTTCCTTTTCTCTCTCTGTTTTCTTCCTTCCTTTCTCTCTCTCTGTCTGTCTCTCTTTCTTTCTTTCCTTTGCACAGTCTTACTATGTAGCCCAGACTGGCCTTGAACTCACAACCTTCCTGCTTTAGCTTCCTGAGTGCTAGGGTTATAAGTATGTGCCACCACATTAAGTGGTTTTTTAACTTCTAAGTATTTTTTTTCTTAACTCTGCCACATGAAAGGGCAAAATTTGGAAGTAGGATTCATCTTAAAAGTTATAACTGTATGTGCATATGTGTGTGCAGGTGTGTGTATGTGTACCTGTGTCTGTGTGTGTGTGTGTGCATGTACCTCTGTGTGTGCAGGTGTGTGTGTGTGCAGGTGTGCATGTACCTCTGGGTGTGTGTGTGTGTGTGTGTGCAGGCGTGCATGTACCTGTTCGTGGGTGTAAGTATTGAGATAAATGTAGACAATAGTGACCTGGTTTCCAGAGGGAAGTTTGAGAGTCCCTCAAGGATGCTATTAGGCAATTTGTGTGACATTTGGAACGGAGAGTCTGTGGTATCCGGTTGACTGGGACTGAAGGGTCAGTCAGCCATTACAATGACCGATGCTGGATAGCCGAAGCTGAAAAGTCAGTTGTGCTCAACGAGACCAGCATTACAGTAGGTTTGGAGACATCCTGGGATATACGAGAACTTGTCTCAAAATACATAAATAAGTAATGCTCAAAAAAGTGCAAATCCACTGACTTTCGCATTGTCTCCAGAAGGGTTAACCCTTGGGCAGAATTTCTATGCCCACTATGCAGCTGAAGATGAGCTTCAACTTCTGACCCTCTTGCTTCCACTTCCCAAGCTTCCCACATTCCAAAAGCTGGAGTCACAGCTTTTCTGGAATGGTAGGGACGGAACCTGGGCTTTGCACAGGCTAAAGGAGTGCTCTGAAGCTGAACCGAACTCTCCGCCTGGGAGCCTGATTTCTTGGAGTATGACAAGGGCTCTGATACCCAGTTGTCTTCTGCTTTTCAGATGGGCACGTCCGTTTATTCGGCAAACATCGGCAGCGGCCACCATATGAGCATGGCTGGGCTGGGTGCGGCTTCAGGAGTCGCTGTCGGGGCCCTCGAGTGGAACGTGAGTAATGCCTTCCGAAGCAACTGAGTTCCACTTCATCGTTGTCCAAATAAGACTCGTGAACACAAAAACGTGCTCTCAACCCTGAGTGACTTCGAAAGATGTCTTGGAAGGCACAGATGAAAGGAGTTAGTGAAGTCTTTGGTTTACAAAAAGATTATGCTATTTTTCATTCTCCTAAGTTAGTTAAGAGACAGGGTGCGTCTATGCCGTGGACCAGAGTGGCACAGCAGATCAGCCGCTGTCAGATCAGTCAGGCGGGGGACTATCGCATCAGCATTTAAATGTGTGTGTCTCTCTCTGTTGGTATACATGAGCACAGGTGTGTGTGTGTGTGCAGAGGGAGGGAGGGAGAGGGGAGGGAAAGAAAGAGGGAGAGGGGAGGGAGAGAGAGAGAGGGAGAGGGGAGGGAGATGGAGAGGGGAGGGAGATGGAGAGGGGAGGGAGAGAGAGAGGGGAGAGGGGAGGGAGACGGAGAGGGAGGCTTATTTGCATATTGAGAAAGGGTTCAACTAAGCTCTCGGAAATGGTCAACTAGTTACTACAAACTTCCTACTTTGAAACACCAGTTTAAACTATGAACCGTATAAAATATTGGATCATGGGACTGGAGAGATGGCTCAGTGGCTTTTCCAGAGGATCCAGGTTCAACTCCCTGCGCCCATATGGTAGCTCCCAACTATCTGTAATTCCTGTCCCAGGGGATCTGATACCGTCACACAGCCATACATGCAGGCAAAACACCAATGCACATAAAAGTCAAATAAATAGATAGATAGATAGATAAATAAATAAATAAAATACTAATATATTGGATTATTTAATTTAGTTCTTGGAATTTGTTGTAGGAAATAGAATTTATTCAACCAAATGTATAAATTAATTTATTGATCTTGCATTATTCACCTATTTATACACATCATTTGTCTCTTTTGATCAATGAGAAGGTTACCCTGCTTTACCTCCTTCTTATAAACTATAAAAAATAAAGAATACTTCTACAGAGTCCAAACTTAATAACATGTCTTTTCCTTTACCCACCTCATCTCTCTCTCCTTTACTTTTCTTCCCTTCCTTTCATTTTTCCCTTCCCCTCTCCTCCTCCGCCCTCTTCTTCCCTCTTCCTTTTCCTCTCCCCTCCTCCCTTCCCCCTCCCTTGACTCTCCTTTCCATTCCCTTTCTTCTGTTTCTTTGAGAGGGAGAGAGCCTCACTCCGCAGTCATGACTGGCCTAGAACTCATCACATAGACCAGCAGTAAATGATATTTTATTAATGACTCCCTACTCAACCTGTGGCTATCCCTCTGCCTGTGTCTAATGAGTGTGGAATTACATGTGTCCCACCATGTCTAACTTCTTTTCTTTGTCTGAACTATCTTTTAAGTTGATTTATAATACATCTTAATCCTTATCTAGGAACAAGCAATCTGTTAAAAATGAGAGTTTGAAAATGAACTTCCTAAGTCAATACACTTTCTAGACAAAGATCATGTGCCTGAAAGCTAAGCTTTTGGTGTTGAAAGGTCTGTGTTTGGGCCTTGATTTGTAAGTGCCCAGCAGTGATACATCACCAGGTCTAAAGTGACTGGCCCTGCATCTTTTTAAAGAGCATGACTTGATTGGGCCCCTGACTTAATTCTTCTGCTTTTTCTTGGTTTTAGATGATATTTATGTTCTTTGTTCTGGGTTGGATATTTGTTCCTATCTACAGCAAGGCTGAGGTAAGTGTCCATTATCAGTTACTCTATGGTCTATGGTATTTTTTTTTTTTAAACATTCCAAACATTCCACATCTGGCAGTGACCTCCCTAAATCTGCAGGTACCTAAACTATACCACTCTGTCCTGGATAGACAGACACCAGTAACTATCTGCTTACTCGGGAATTCATCTTTTAAGGCTTTTAGAGAAAATATTTCAAAAAATTATAAAAAATAGGATGTAGAGAAACGAAGAGAACAAACATGTTAATGGCTAAGAAGCTGTAGTAACCTACGATGCCGTTTCTTCCTGGCCGGCCTCTTCGTGGGATGAAATTCCACTCCAGAGCCAAGCAGGGCTCTGTGAGAAACTAGACAAACTTACTCTGAAGTCAAAAATGTAAAAATTATGATGGCATTGTCAAAGAAAAGCAGAACTCTCTGGCTAAATATTGACATTTCTTAGAAAGTATTAGCAATACTATATACGATAGATTCAGGGATAAACACAGTTAAGTGTCCCCCAGAGGCCCATTAAAAGTTTAATCTCCATAACAGGGTGCTGTAGGAAAGCTAGTCATTGACCTTGGCTGGACTCTTAGGACCCCAGTGGGTTCTTCCTTTTGCTTCTGCCCATGAGGTGATTGGCTTCCTCCACCACGCTCTCTTGCTATGAGATGTAGCAGTACGCTACAATCTTTAACCTTCCGTTTAGAGAAGAAGAAAGGAAAGATAGAAATCTTCACCGCTTTTACAAGCGGCCTTAATACAGAAAGAGAGAAAGGTAGAAATCTTCACAGGCTCTTTTTAGGCTGCTCTAAGCTCAAATCTCTCCAACCTTTGTTCTCACACTAACTAACAACAGCAACCCAACCAACGAACTACTAACCAACACCTACCCCGACTCTCAGGGCTTCAGACATTTTACACCCTAAGCTAAAAGTTCCCATAAACCCATTCGGCACGCAATCCCAAAGACAAGCTACAGGTGCCAGAACGACTGCGCCCAACGAAATTATAGCTACCTGCGTCAAGCATTCCAGTTCCAACTCGTAAACAGCTCTACCGCAGCTGGGGTGGGAACGCGGACCTCTAGAGACTAGTCAGTTAAACCAAAAAGCTTTTCTTAACATAAAGATTCCAAGTGTTCCTCTACAATGATACTGTCACTGGGCCAAAGCAATGAACCCCATTGGCTATGGGCTGTGAGCCAAAATAAATACACGAGGTGTTTGTTGCAGCAATAGAAGGCGACTGCCATGCTCACACAGGCGGGAGAGGAGAAACTTCCAGATCCAGTCATGTTTATGGACACGTGACCCATGACGTTGGTGGCACTGGAGATCACTGGGGACATGTGGGCAAGATGACCATCACATGAAAACAGAAAATTTAGAAAAATATCTACAGCAGGGAGGTGGTGGCGAACACCTTTGATCCCAGCACTCGGGAGGCAGAGGCAGGCGGATCTCTGTGAGTTCAAGGCCAGCCCGGCCTACAGAGTGAGTTCCAGGGCAGCCAGGGTTACAACAGAGAAGCCCGGTCTCAGAAAAACAACAACAATAAAACCCCAAAACAACCACAACAACAAATATAACTAGGACAGCTAAGAGGCCAATAGACGTTCATGCTGTAACATACCCCTGTAGTAACACTAGCTTACTGCGGCTCCAGACAGTGTGTCTTTGACAAGTCCGGGAGTGTGACCTGGACATATGCTCCCCTCACAGCCCTGGAAAGGAGACAGATCTGCTGAATCCTTGAACTTGTAGCCTCCACAACCGAAAGACAGTAGTTACCCGTTGTTCAAGCCACCTAAGCCACCTAAGCCTGTTATGGGAGCCAGAACAATCAACTTAGAAACACCTTGGGAAGTGTAGAACCCCGCTGGGAGAACGGCTCACCTGTGGCGGAGTGTGACTCAGAGCCCAGATGAAGGCTGAGAGCGTGAAGCCTGTGGTCTCTGAGAAGACCTGAGCTCTGTCTGTGAGGCAGGCGGAGTTTGAGTCAGAGCTCACAGTAGACAGATGTAGGGAGGTAGGCGAGTACACAGAAATTAGCCAGGACAAGGTGAGGCTCTATTCTCTTGATGACTTACTTCCCTTTGGCCAAGGACTGTTGGGCTCAAAGGGGCATCGTGAGCACTGAGGTCCCTGTGCTCATGGTATACTGCCCAAGATGATGTAGAAAACAGGATCCTTTGGGACACCACCATCTGACCGGAGTGCTCCCACAGAGGCGGGTAAGAACCGCATCTTCAGGTTCTACCTCCCACCAGCCATGGCTGGCTTCACCATGCTTGACAAAGCGCTCCCCCTCCTTTGTTCCGAAATGAGTAATTTCTCATCATCGCTCGTTTTCAATTAGCTGGGTTTCCTTCTGCTTTCCCAAGGTTGTGCAGGGCCTGGAATCTAAGCTGCTGCAAGACAGCTGAGCTGTCTCCCCTTCCCAGTTGTTCCCACCCTGACTGATGCCAAAGGCATTGACCCCAGACCTTGTGCTCCTGGGCTATTTCCACCACCGCCGACCCGCCTTAACGCTCACTGTCTGACGGTGATTTGCTCTGTCGCCTGTGCAGGTGGTGACGTTGCCAGAATATCTGAGGAAGAGGTTCGGCAGCGTCCGGATCCAGCTGTTCCTCTCTGTCTTCTTCATCATCATCTATATCTTCAGCCAGATCTCAGTGAGTTGTCGCGCGTGGAGTAGAGGCGGCTCACGCGCGCGTCCTTGGAGTGCCTCTCCAAAGAGAGAGCATCCTCCTCCAAGGAATGATGGGAAGGGAGTGTCATCTAAGCAAAGCCCGGGGCTGGGAGGGGGGGGGGGATCCCCAGGATGTGCCCAGCTATCTCTCTACTACTCCTCGTCTCTTCCTTATTTTCTTCGTGATGTGTAGCACCGTATGAAAGCATTATATTGGCGAACTTGCTTATTGTGTGTCTTCCCCACTCCCCGAGACCGTGGGTCTTTTTCTGGTGTGTTTACTGCACACCCTCTGAGCCTAGGACGCTGCATAGATGGCCTCCACTAGCCGGATTGAGTGGCATTTACCACAGAGTATGAGAAATGCCCTGACGGTGCTCCCTACTCAACGTAAGCTCAGTGGGGACAGAAGCCGAGCCTCCGCAGTCCTTGAAAGAGGTTGGACCTCCGGGCAGCACCCTGTCACCACTGGGCACCGAGAGAGGGCTGCCCTAGGCTCTCCTGACTGCTGCCATGAAGTCACGCGTCAGAGAACTTCATTTTTTTTAAAAATTTTGAGTGCTCTATCTGCATGTGCACCCACATGCCAGAAGAGGGCATCCGATCCCATGGTTGTGAGCCACCATGTGGTTGCTGGGAATTGAACTCAGGACCCCTGGAAGAGCTTCCAAGACCCATTTCTCTCTGGGGTTAGCTAGTGTTGATTCTGCCATCAGTAGAGGCGCAGCTGCTAACCTTGTGCCCATTTCAGATGGAGATCAGCTTTGGCGCCATGTTCTTGAAAACGGTTTGGAACATAGACATTTACCAGACAATACTGATCCTGCTGGCCATTACTGGGGTTTATACCATCACAGGTGAGGCTGCTCTCTAACCACACGAGAATTTATGCTGACATTTAGTCGAGTCCTAGGAGCTACTGGATTTTCCCCAAGTCTTTAGATCTGAGGGAGTATAATGGAGACGAAGGCACCTCTAGGAATGATTTTGCGTCGGGAAGATCTCTTCCAAGAGTCTGGTTGATGGGTCAGCAGTGATCATGTTTGTGGCAGAATGGGGCTGGCACTGCCGGTTACCAGGTAACAATGGGAGGGCACACAAAGTGAATGAGGTGGGGGGGGCGACCCTCAGGCCACCCGGCCAAGCCTTCAGATGGGTCTTTCAGGAAGGCTATTCTCACACAGGCAGCCGCTGCCTAGGGCGGGTGCTCTCCTCCCTCACTTTCCTCCGCTCACAGTGCGGCTGTGGTGTGGGTTCCCCAGAGGCCAGGCAGAGATAAGCAGTGGGGGATGGAAGGTATTCAATAAGCTGCTCACAGTGGGGAGCAGTCCAAATTGGACTTTGCTTCCCGGTGATATTTGGCGATGGTTGGAGACAGTTTTGATTGTTAGGACCAGGCAGGCACGGAAGAAAGATGCTATTTAGCTGGCAGGGATCAAGGATGATGCTAATGGCTGCTTCCAAATGGAGTTTCTGTGATGAAAGATGTACGAATTTGCTTAGGAAAATGGCCAGATTTTAATTCATTTGGAAAGGCAGGGCTAACAAAGGGGCATAGAAACTCAAAACCCTTGCTAGGTGGTGGCGCACGCCTTTAATCCCAGCACTCTGGAGGCAGAGGCAAGTCGATCTCTGTGAGTTCGAGGCCAGCCTGGTCTACAGAGTGAGTTCCAGGACAGCCAGAGCTACAACAGAGAAACCCTGTCTCGAAAAAAAAAAAAAAAGCCCATGAAGAACAATCAAAAGAGAAGACAGGATGTGTTAAAGCTAAGCAGATGTGAATAGATGAAGAGTCCAAAAGAGGCACAGAGCTGGGGGAGGGCAGTTAGGGCAGGTGGCTGGGAGGTTGCTGCGATCAGGAGTACACACGCCTTCCATTGCTTTTCTTCCTTCAGGAGGCCTGGTAACTGTGACTTACGTCGAGACCCTGCAAGCTGCTATTATGATTTTCGGCTCAGCCTTGCTAACGAGTTATGGTGAGTAAGCGGTAGAATCTCCGAGTCTGGGGTTACATGGAGCCGCCAGTTGCTTTATCTTGCAGTGGTGAGCTCATTGCAGGAGCAAGAGGGAGGGTCAAACACAGACGGCAGACCCCAGTGCTGTGGTCCGGCATGCTCCCCCCCTCCCCAAGCCCAATTGGGAGCCCCTTATCTTTGCGCACTCCGCACCCATCTGCTCCGTCAAGGTCAGCAGAAGAACCACTCCCAGCGGTGTGGTTCTACGTACTCAAATCACCACCACACGAGCATCATGTTGTAACAGAGATCCCAAGGATCGCTTCACAGATAAATCACACTCACCCCCATCCAAAAGTTCTGGCCCTCACATGAGTCATTGGCTGGGGCTAAAGTCCTGAGGAAGCCTCCTTGCGTAGGCAGAGGTCTCCCAGGGGCCAGAGGAGGAGACCGTATAAGGTCATGTAGAGAGAGGCGAGGTCTAGCCCAGGGCCCTCCGGCCGCAGTGGTCAGAGGAGCAGCAACCAGACCGGATTCCCTGGAGAGGCGGGATCTTATCAGGTGCTTTGCTAGCTTTAACGCTAGCTGGGGTCTTGTTGGTGCCAGAGCAAGAAGGAGGAACAGGCAAGCTCCTTCCGCTCTCAGGGTGAGAGTTCTGGGGTTCAAAGCATGCCTCAACCCCCCTCTTAGCTCTAGGCCAGCTCCGCAAAGCAGGGTTAGGAAATAATCTCATTTCCCACATCCGCATGGGCGTGTCGGCTGGTGTTGTCATTTTGCAGGCCTTGCGCAGGTGACCACGCCATTGAGATTTCACGGGAGCAGCTTCCTTACCAGTACAGAAGACACTATCTCACAGAAAATGTTTTATCCCCTTCTTACCTCTTTTTCTGAGATGTTCCTTGAGCCTTAGGTTTAGGGGTTGCTCATAGATGGATCAGCTGGGACTAGGCACCCTACATACTGAAAAGAGCTATGAAAGCTGCCAAGGGGGAAAAGTAACCAATAATAAAAGTAACCAATAATCCTACCCGGCTGAAATGCATATGGACCACAACAATGTCAAGAATACCGCAAAAAGTGTAATAGTGGTGCCTACGTCTTGGGGGTAACCAACAGACAGGAAGTTGGCCTTAGGTCCACGTAATAGGAGGGAATTCATGCCAGTACTGTAAACCTAGCCCACTGTCTGTGGCCGGAGAGCCATGGACCCTGGAGAAGAAGTTATCACTGCTACTGCCTCAAACCAGTATAATTTCTAACTACATTCTGGTTTGGTTTGGTTTGGTTTGGTTTTTCAAGAGAGGTTTTCTCTGTGTAGCCCTGGCTTCCCTGGAACTCACTCTGTAGACCAGGGTAGCCTTGAACTCAGAGACCCGCCTGCCTCTTCCTCTTCAGTGGTGGGATTAAAGGCGTGTGTCAGCATCACCCAGCTCTAAACTATGTCCTAAATACTTAGCCTTATACTCACAGACAAGTGTAGCTCTCACCTCTCATCAAAGAAGCTTTTTTTTTTGAGGCAGATGGAAACCATTACAGAAAGCTACAACTGGTCAAAATGCAGAGAACCACATATCTACCTCTTACGTGGGCAACAGAATCTACACTCAGGTCCTTACGCATGCACAAGAAGCACTGAGCCATCTCCCTGGCCCTCAGTCTAAGAAAGTTTAATGTCTGTATCATAGATTTCAAATTTTTCAGTTCAAATTTATTGCTTTGTACTTCTTCTCAGATCTGTTAAGAATGTATTTAAGTTATTCAGTGTTCATAAAGATACTCTCCTGTTACAGTTTTGCATTTTATATTTTGTTATTGAACATGAATTTGTGTTTTGTAAATACTGTGATATACCTTTTAAATTTTATACTCTTTCATTGACTAATCTTATTTCCACATAGACCCGAGTTCATATAAAAACTGAGTATTCCAAGAGAACATGATTTTACATGCCAAGATAGAATGAAACATAGTTAAAAGTAGGTGTTTTAGTAGATTTTATGCCACCTAGGCCATTAGGGGAGAATGCCATAGATTCTGAAGGAAAGTTGAGCTAGGTTGTATATTTTTATTAGCATCTAAGGAAAAAGAATGTTAACTTATTTTTAAATAAAGATTCTTTAGCTAATTTGTGATGGAACTATAGTTAAAGCCTGTTGTGAAATAGATACTTTTTAGCTTCCATGGATAAAAATTCCAGGAGCATACTACCTTCAGGCATGGCTGAAGGTTATGAATGGACCAGGTAGGCAAAAGACTTGCAAGATACTGTGCTAAGGAGAACCCAGCGGAAGGAAGCAACACTTCCAAAACCTTCAGCAAAATTCTAGAGAGTATTCTGTGTAGTGCAGCAGGGGGCTCGTGTGTAGCCCTCGTCTACTGGTTGTTGACCAGGGGACTGTCAGCTAAGCCAGGCTCCTATGGCAGACTGGAAAATGCAAGTTTGACTCATTCTAGCTAAAGTACACATACCGTGGAAAGAGGGGTTCTGAAACCCAGATAGATAAAAGACAACCCAGTATCCCCTGGATTTCTTTTCCCTAGAAGTGCGCTAGGCTTTTCTTGAGCACATGAGAACGTGCGTGTCACTATGTTGTATTTTATATCGAGAGCCAGCTGGTCACACTGGGTCTTCTTTCCAGTCTTGGTTCTTTCGTGGTAGTTGTTTACTGTACTCTTCAGGGAACTGATGAATATGTTTGTCTTGTTTTAAAGCCTTTCAAAAAGTGGGAGGATATCAGGGCATGGTGGATAAGTACTTCCAAGCCATCCCGAGTGTGACCCAGGAGGGAAACTGGACTGCCAAGCCGCAGTGCTTCCTGCCTCGTCCCGATTCTTTCCACATCTTCCGCAGCTGCGTCTCTGGAGACATCCCCTGGCCTGGACTCATGCTAGGTTCCACCACTGTCTCTTTGTTCTACGGGTGTGCTGACCAGGTAATCAAATGCGCGGTCACCGAAGTGACTGACCTTTGTGTCCCTGAACACACAGGCCACCGTGGCCGTCTGCTTGTTCGTGGTTTGCCTCCCAATTTGTATTTGCTACCTCAGTGATGCTGTAAGAAATGCTTTCTGTTTCCAGGTGGCGTAAACAGTGAAATATATTCCTGTTTAAGTATTTACAATAATTTAGCCCTGAGAATAACTTTTTGAACTATTCTCTAAGCTTTGTGTGATTTGGCTACCTTGGCTTTACGTGAAGTTTCCATGTGTTTTACGGGTTGGGGAATTTCCTTTTTATAAATTACCGGTATCTTTCATGCTTTTTAAATTTAAACTTTTTGAGAATTTTATACATGCATATTGTGTTTACATCAGCTCTACCGCTCCCCTCCCCTTCCCACTCTGCCTATGTGCCCCCAGCTCCCTCTCTTCTCAGTTCATGACCTTTTCTTTAAACACACACGCGTGCGCGCACATACACACACACACACACACACACACACACACACACACACGTATATATAAGGCGGCATGGGACTGAAGAAGAATGATTCTCCTTCTCTCAGTAGACTGATTGCTTGCAGCCCTTCATCTAGGGGTGGGCACTGTGAGATTTCCCCCACCTACAGTGGTGTGTCAGCTGGTGGTCTCATCTTACAGGCTCTGCTTAAGCAACTATACTGTAGAGATTTTTGTGGGTGCAGCTTTCTGGCCATATAACATAAGACCCTATCTCAAAGCAGATGTGCTAATCCTCTGGCTCTTACAGTATTTCTACCCTCTCTTCTCCAGTGTTCTCTGAGCCTTGGTGTAAGAGTTGCATTGCAGATGTATGGGTTGGGGTTGGGTGCCTGTAGTGGCTTGAATAAGAATGACTCCCATAGGCTCATATATTTGAATGCTTAGTCATCAGGGAGTGGCACTACTTGAGAAGGATTAGGAGGTGTGGCCTTGTTGGAGTAGGTGTGGCCTCGGAGTAGGTGTGGCCTTGTTGGAGGAAGTGTCCATTAGGTGTAGGCTTTGAGGTTTCAAAAGTCCAAACCAGGCCCAGTGTTCTCTCTTCCTGCTGCCTTTGGATCTAGATGTAGAACTCTCAGCTCCCTCTCCAGCACCATGTCTGTCTGCTGCCGCCATGCCTCCCACCATGAGGACAATGGACTAAACCTCTGAACTGTAAGCCAGCTCCAATTGAATGCTTTCTCTTACAAGAGTTGCCGTGGTCATGGTGTCTCTTCATGGCAATAGACCAAGACAGTATCTGTCGTGGTCTTTATCTGCTTCAAAAAGAAGCTTCTCTGACTAGGGGTGGAAACTTGAAACCACCAAAAGTAAAAACAGATCCAGCAGGCTGTACTTACATACATTCATGCATACACATAGCACACATATGTATTTAACAATAACAAAGAAAAAGAGGCTGTCAGCTTGAGAGTGGAAGATAGCATGGGAGGGGCTGGAGAGAGGGCGGCTGGGGAGGGGGAAGTGATGGAATCCTGTAGCAGGCACAGCTTAGAGGAGCCAGAACTGCTAAACGCATAGGCCTTTCTCTTCAGGGGAAGAAAACCACTGATGCCTGGTCAAAGGCTGGAGTGGATGTTGCCTAGCAACCTGGTGATCTTCCTTTATTCTATGGAGCCAGCCTTCTTGAATTCCCCCAAATCCTGATCATTGTTTAGGCCCTGATCCTGAGCTTTGTCTCTCAGTGAATAGAGCCCATCTTTATGAAAGGGGTCCCATGTCCTCTGCATCCTCAATCAATAGAATCACCCTCTGCTCCTGGGAGAGCCAGTCCTCAGGGAGGAGGCTTCCCGGCTAATTCCAGCTTGATTCCTCTACAAACTGTGTCTGAAGTGTAAGGTGTCTTCAGCCACAGTTTCGTACGAGGGAACCAGGGACGAATGGCCGTAGCCTGTATTGTTTTGGGAACCTCTCGGATTCCCCCGATGAATAACTTGAAGGGAGGTTTCTCACACCTCACGCTGAAGATTCTATTAGTTAGTTCTGTCGCTATTACCGTCGCCGTGAAAAACACCAGGACCAAAAGAAAGAAAGAAAGAAAAAAGAGAGTATAGTTCCAGAGTGACAGTAGTCTATCCCGGCAGGGAGGGGGCATGGCAGCAGAGCTGAGAGCTCACACCTTCAAACCCAAGCGCAAAGCAGAGAGCGCAAACCAGAAATGCCAACGGAGTTAAGCTCTCCGCACTTGCCCCCCACTGACATAACTTCCTTGGGCAAGGCCACACATCCTGAACCTTCTCAAAGAGTGCCACCAACTAGGGAGCTGCGCTTATGGGGCCATCCTCATTCAAACCACTGCATCCCAGGTCTCCTGGGGCTCACGGCCGTATTATAACTCAGAACGCCATCAGTCCAAGTTCCCAGGGCCTTTAACGTTCCGACAGTTTCAAAGTCCAAAGTCTCTTTTGAGACTCCAGGCCCCCCTTAGTCGTAAACCCCTGTGAAATAAAAAAGCAAATCACACGCTCCAAACATAAAATGGGACAGAATATACATTTCTGTTTAGAAAGGAAGCCATGGGCATAGCCGGGAAACACTGGACCAAATCAAGACCAGAACCTGGCAGAGCAAACACGGAATCCTGTAACTTTCTATCTGGTGTCGAAGGGCCTGGATATTTGCTCCTCACCAGCTTTGCAGCCTGCAATATACTTCTTTCTCTGGGAGGGTTCAATCCTGCATGAAGCTCTCTTTGGCAGATATCCCATGGCTCTGGCACCTTTAACATCTTGGGGGTGGGTGTCTTCAATGAAACCCAGAGCTCACCGGATCTCAGCCCCTTTGAGAATTACGTTGGTAGCAGCTTTTTAAAAATTCACTTGTTTTCTGGGAGCAGAAAATGCCTTAGGTCGTGTTTCAGGAGTTGGAAGCTTAGCTGGGCGAGTCTTGCTTTGTTCTAGCTGGGGCCAGGCCTCCCCTCACTGATGCCAATCTCCTTAACAATCACGCCCTCTCTTCTAGCATGCCCTTTGGCTGTCATATTAAGCTTCCCAGTGCTCTTCCCCTCTCCAAACTGTACCGTTTTGTATTTATTTCTGTCTAACTTGCTCTTTGTCATTTTAAACCTTCATATGCGTTACTAATAACAACCACGCTATGATTTGCTGTCTTGCAATTTCCTCCAAAGAAACTAGTCCGTTACTTTTTTAAATTCTTACTTACTTAGTTTTGTGTGTGTGTGTGTGTATACCTGCATGTACATCTGTGTATTACATGCATGCAGGAGCATGCATAGGTCAGAAGAGATATCAGATCCTCTAGATCTGGAGTTACAGTTATGAACCACCATGTGGGTGCTGGGAATTGAACCCAGGTCCTCTGGAAGAGCAGCCAGTGCTGTTAACTACTGAGACACTTCTTCAGGCGCGCCAACATGGCTGGATCGCGAGTGGACCGCCTCGATCTACATGCACGGAGTGGGTGAGAACTCCCCTCTTAACACACACACACACACACACACACACACACACACACACACACACACACACGCAAGCACGGGTCCAGAGGGGTAACGCATGTAGCTCCAGCTACAGGAGCCGTCGCCTGCGATCTCCATCAGGGATCAGGCAACTTTCTTAAGTCTTTCCAAACTTTTTTCTTCGGCTCATCTGTGGCGTGGGACTCGTAAAGTGGAGAAGCAACTGATCTCGGCCCGGCCAGGGCTACCCTCTGGTGGTCCAGTGAAGGCTTCCACACTCACTACGTAGACCCCGACTGCCCATTCTCGGGTGACAGAAAGCCTTCTATCTAGAAATCTCTCTCATCAAAGCAAAAACTGGACACATGACCGACCAAGTAAAAACTCTTAGAATGGTCGCCAGATCTGAATGTTGTGGCAAGGCTTCTGGCTTTGAGCGTGGGAGAATCCCTTAAGCCCACTCACGTGGGATTAAGAACGTTGTCCCTCGTTCGAGTCAGTTCTATTCTTTTTTCTATCAATGGGGAACAGCAAATCAGCCCAGAAAGAATCTCGTATCAAGCTTAAGGTGGCACCGTGGTAGGAAAGGGAGACTTTAAAAATGGAGCCACGTGGCTCAGACTCCAGTCTGAGACAAAGACTATGCAACAGCTCAGGCTGTAGCCACAGCTTTTACCACGTGGGGAAACAGTTACATTGGAAAACTGACTGCCCACAAAAAGAAGCAGATTTAAACGTGGTGGATCAGACCGTTTGCTTCTTAGTGCAGATTTTTTCCCCCAGCCTCCTGCTGTGAATTCACAAAAGGCTTTACCATCACAGTCTTACAGAGAATTAGCACAGCCGCTGAGGCTAACAGGGAGCCAGCAGACTAGGAATCTCTCCTTCAAGGGTCATATTTACAGCTTAAACGCTCAGCAGGACTGAAGAGAGACATGTTTTTTACTTTTTTCTTTATGTTCTATCCCTTAAATTCTTTTTCCAATGTGCAGAGGCGTTCGGACAGCTTCTAGCACAGCAGCGGTAAAAACGGTAGCCCTGCAGGACAGGGAGCCAGGGTGCCAGGGTGCGCCATAGCGAGGCAATCTCTAATCAAAAATTTAAAAAATTTTCGCACCTTATGCTAATGCCCTATGAGGGAGGAAGAGGCTTCAAGCCAGGACCGGATGGCCTGCCCATCCTAAAAACCAATTGGACGGTCGCAGGTCGCCTCCAATCTCTATCACAGATGGGCGACTATGCCCACCACCCTCAAATGGTGGTTGGTCAAACCGTTTGCGCCCATGACTTCCACCTGAGGGATGAGGCAAGAGACAGGTCCAGACCAGTGGCAGCACCACTGGACACTCCGTTATTGGAGTCAATAAAAACAAAAAAATTGGGGAATACCCTCCCCAGAGGAAAGGGTTTTCTATCTCCCTACAGAGGTCTGCAATCCTGATATCACAACAAATCCACGTAGATCCAAGAGAGCAGATGACTCTCTTCAGAAGAAAGAAGAACCAGACTTCACTTCAAGGCCAGTAATAACTTAAAAAATATTTCTCTACAGGAATCTTATACCCAAAGAGAAACTTCAGCCATGCAGGCTTGATCAGCAAAACTTCAGTCATGCCCACCTGGCTGACTCAAACCCTTAATAATCACTTCATTTCCACAGGTTCCACTTTGTGAAAAATTCCTACAGGACCACCCAAAAAATTATATTTGGGTCCCAGCAAAAAATGCTAACTGAGGAAGAGGAAAAGACGCCCTTTAAAGGAACAACACCCAAGAATTAGTATCCACAAACCCTTCCCCCTTCCTATTCTCACAGGAGTGACTGGAACATCACTCCAGCCTGGCATCTAACTTTTTGCTCTCTATCAGAGAAGCCAAGACAAACATGGTGAAAACAGCCTGACATCTAACTTTTCGCTCTCTATCAGAGAAGCCAAGACTGGAAAACAATTCTCCAATATTAACAAACTTAAACTTCTTTACAGGCAATCACAAGAAGATGATCCCCTAAGATCTCCACTCAGAGACACCTGTCTCTCTGAGTCTCACTCGATTCTCAAAACCCTAATGCCTATATGAAATCTTCTGATGCTATACCTTGCATCTCAACTTATTTCCTGTATCTATGCCTAATCAAGGCTTGCTCTTCTCTGGTACCAAAGACCTATCAATCCCGGTACCAACTTTCTTCTCCTGGATTTCAAATCCCTTTAAAGATTATCCACAGGTTTATACAGCCCAAGCCAAGATCCTGAAACAAGAACTACAGACAGCCCTTCCCCCGACCCACGGAGTCCGGTTAAAGTGCCATCCAGAGACCAGCTGAAGACAGTGCCATCCAGAGATCAGCTGAAGGCAGTGCCATCCAGAGATCAGCTGAAGACAACGCCATCCAGAGACCAACGGCAGACCAATGGAGCTGCAGATCTGCAGTTCCACACCTGGACAGAACTTGTGGGGTGGGGTGGGTGAATAAAGCGACCCTGGGCTGGGAATTATAAGTTACCTACCCAACTCCAAGAATCCCATTACACCATTCCCACAGAGGCAGACAGAATGCCCCAAAAGGTTTTCAAATGAGCTACAATAAACCTTCCTTTTTAAACAAAAACAAAAGGAGGAGATGTAGGGCTCCAGGCCACAGAGTTAAGTTGAAGCACGATTGTTCCTTGTCCCCGCCCCCCCCCCCCCCGCGTCCCCCCCTCCCCACGGGGCTAGCAGGATGCAGGGAAACTCCTTTTCTTTGAAGCCCTGGAAGCCACTATTTAGTAAACAGATTGGCAAAATGGCTGCCTGCCCTGTGGTGAATTATACACCTTTGTCTCTGCAAAAGGCCATGAATATTGTGGAGGTTGGTCAGGTAGGCCCCTCCCCTGCCATGCTAATTAAGGCTTCCCCTCGAGGGGAGAAGCCACGCCCTTATGGGGAAAGAGACTATTTATTGGGGTGAGCCCCTTGAATAAACGAGTTCGGGTTCATCAGATGCCGTCTCCTTCTCGTGTCCTGTTCGTTCTCAGCAAGCGGGGGTCAGGCAGCGTCATGTGGTCCAAGGAACCCACGTCCCTCGCAGCTCCCCGGTGCTTTCCCATGGCTTTCTGCTTGAGCCTCTCGCCCCTGGCCAGGGCGGGGAACCAAGCGGTTTCCCAGCCAGCTCCTGGCTGGGAAAGGGCTGTGGCGGAAAGTGCCGGGGAAGACCAAAATCATAACAAGTCTATTACTTTTAAATTTAAAGCCTCAGTTAAATTCTTAGAATACTGTCAGAAGGCAGCTGGATTCTCTAATGGCCTCTTGCCCAGGGCAGAAGGCAGCTGGATTCTCTAATGGCCTCTTGCCCAGGGCTAAAATCCCTCCAGTCTGAAACATCTTGTCCTGGGCTTCCAAAATCCACATACCACTATCTTTCAGGCTCCAACTAGAATGGTCCTTTAAACTCTGCTTACAGTTGGGTGTGGGAGCACACACCTTTAATCCCAGCACTTAGGAGGCAGAGACAGGAAGATCTCTGAGTTCCAGGACAGCCAGGGCTACAGAGAGGGAACCCTGTCTTGGAAAACCTAAACAACAATAGCACCAACCACAAAACTCTACTTAGAGCAGTCAACTGGTTGTCTAGTCCAAGATTCTAACATCTTCCGCATTCCTCCAAAAACAACACAGGTTCTTCACAGGTCGCTCTCTGGTACCAGTTTCTGCATCAGTGACTTTTATATTGCTGTAATCAAACCCCATGACCAAAAGCAACTTATAGAACAAAGATGTTATTTTAGCTTATGGCTTCAAACTCGGAAGGTGGATATCTTGGAGGTGACCCAGAGGAACTTGGAGGGTGGCAGTGTGGAATGGATATGATCATATTCATGGTGTAAAATTCATGTGTGAAATTCTCAAATATTAAAAAAAAAAAGATCTTATCTAGCAAAGCCAAGGGCTAGGGATGTAATTTAGCAATTATGCAGAATCCAAGATCCTGAATTTGATCCCAAGTAGTGTAATCATCACCATCATCACTATCATCACCATCATCACCATCACCACCATCATCATCACCATCACCACCATCATCATCACCACCATCATCACCATCATCACCATCATCATCACCACCCACCATCATCACCACCATCATCATCATCATCACCATCACCACCACCATCATCATCATCATCATCACCGTCACCACCACCATCATCATCACCACCATCACCATCATCATCACCATCGTCATCACCACCATCATCACAATCATCACCACCACCATCATCATCACCACCATCATCACCATCACCATCATCACCACCACCATCATCACCATCATCATCACCAGCATCACCATCAGCATTATCACCATTATCATCACCACTACTGCTCCATCATTAATAAAAACAAAATAAAACTGAAATAAGCTTGACACCACAGATCGTTAGTTAATCTGCCTAAAGACATCGGATTATTCAGAAGATGGAGGGCATAGTAGTTTACTTTAGACTTTATGTTGTTAAAAGCACAGAAGTAGAATACATAACTCCTAAATAATGAAGGAAATTGTGTTGTGGGATATTTGACTATTGTGTGCTGTCTTGGTTTGTAAAAGGGCTTTGATGCCTTGTAGCTGGGAAGCCAGATGCCTTGCAGCAGTGCAGGCCTTGCTTCCTACCTAGTCACACCCTTGTGCTAGCCTTGAGATCTGAACAGATAGACAATTGAAGGTGACCAGTCACAGCAGGTCACGAGCAGATCAGAGCAAAGATTCTGATCACCCCGAGCCTAGGATCATTGTGTTGTAATGAAGGCCTGGAAGTATAGAGGAGGGTGGGGGGAGGGAGTTAAAAGGGCTAAGGCAAGAGAGTTTGGAAAGGAAGGAAGGAAGGAAGGAAGGAAGGAGGATTTGGGGAAGAAAGATGAAGACTCTGCCTAGCCGCGTGGGTATAGAATTCCCTGAGATTTGACATGGTTTATGATTAATAAAGAGCCTTGGAAAATTCAACACTGGACTCTCATTAAGCGCTCGAAAGATACATTAACAAAATTGTCTAAGAGAAAACAAAATGGTGGTGCTGGGGTTGGAACCCAGGATCTTAAGGACGGTAGGCAAATGTTCTGTCACTAAGTTATACCCCAAGCTCTAATAAAAAAAAATTATTTGAAAAACAGAATGGCAGGAAACTGTCAACAGTTTGGTTCGGCAGCATCTTACAATGCTCCTTCCCTTGGTTACGGCTGACGACGTGCTGCATGCTTGGCACTCTGTGCGGATGGATTTACGTTGTCACCCTCGGCACAGAGCTCGGGTCCTCAGGAGATCCGCTGTCCTGTATCCGGTTCTGTGATCCCTAGAACTGATGGTCCCTCCTGTTTCGATAATTACGAAAACTCTCGGTTCTTTTTATTTTGGCACGTTACCCTCCATCCTTCCGTAAACTCCAGAAGATGGGTTTTAATTTCAATTACGGTTTCCATGACAGCGTTTCTTCTACACGATTTCAATTTCGGTGCTCTCTGTGGGAGACCAGCTGCCGGGAACTGTAGCCCGTGTTCCTTCCACGTGCCCGGCATTGGCACCCAGAGGCCAGGAGCAGCTGCCAGCAGACCTCCCGAGAGTCAGTATCTGCCGCAAGGGCACCATCACGATTGCATTCTTCCCCAATGTACTTTGAAAATAAAGAAAATGTAAAGAAAAAAAAATCCTGTCTGCTAATCCTCTTACTGCTAAATCACATTATGACATTGATTTATTCTTGTGAGTCTCTTCCCCCGAGACTCAATATCACAGTGTTACATACCATTTTGCATCCTGTGCCTTTAAGTCACTGCGTGCGGGAACACTTTGCCGCTATTTGAATGCTCTTTAAAAACATAACGTTTAGTACATTCTCTAGATGATCTGATCACTCCACCCCTATTCTCTTTCTTGCCACTCCCTTCTAAGTGATCATCCACCCCAGGGAGGTACTGTTCCCTTTGGCCTGACGTCATGATGCCTCTTGTACTACAAAATGTGTCCCCAAACAATGGCAGAGTTTAGTATTATTTCCCCCTTGAAACAGGGTTTTACCATGTAGTCCTGGCCGGCTCAGGACTCTACACAGACCAGTATGTCCTCAAGCTCACAGAGATCCGTTTTTCCTCTGCCCACTGAGTGCTGGGATTAAGGGCCTATTCCACCACACCCAGCAAGAAAGTCTATGTGTTAAAGCTCATTTTAATTCTGATGAGTGAAGCTCATCTTACTCTGGAACGCTTGGTTATTTCCATAGCTTTACCTTCATTCTGATCAGCCCTAAGGGCCTATTCCACCTGTGTGACAGAAATGATAAGTTGCCATCCTGAGGAAGTCTTATCCACGCTGTGAGCCTTACACTGTCACGGCTGGTATGCGGCTGGAACCGTATGTGCTGATCCTGTCCTATCTGTTAGCTGTGCTCGAGGCAAGGTGTGCTCATTGGTTACCTATGACTCTCTAACCCCGGATGGTCCAAAGATGTATAGATGAAGGTTGAGCATCTTTTCTTTTTGTTTACAGTTTTCTCAGACAGGGTTTCTCTGTTGTAACCCTGGCTGTCCTGGAACTCATTCTGTAGACCAGGCTGGTCTCGAACTCACAGAGATCCGCCTGCCTCTGCCTCCCAAACTCTGGGATTAAAGGCCTGCGCCACCTGGCTAAAGTTGAGCATCTTAACAAAACCCACCAGAGTGCACGTCCTGCTCTTGCAGCAGATACAAGTATCTTATCTGTGCAACCGCTGACTTCATCCGTTTGTCTCTTCCTCGGCAGGTTTCTGTCCAGAGGTTTCTGGCAGGAAAGAGCAGGCTCCATATGAGAGGTGGCTGCCTCCTGTGTGGCTACCTGAAGCTGCTGCCCATGTTCTTCATGGTGATGCCAGGGATGATCAGCCGCATCCTGTACACAGGTAGATTGGTGATTCTGCCACGCTCTTGTAGAGATCTGGAGACTATTTGAAGCACTGGGTCTTCCGTGGTGTACCAGTTATCGGAAGTGCCTAGATTGCTTCTTTAGGGTGCGTTTGGGTAGAAGCCCTTGGGATGAACAATGATCCAGAAATTCCAAGGCAGTAAGAAAGGGAAGAGCAGATCAAAGCATTTCCCCCATGAGGAACGGTGACGTTCCTCCCCACCAGGGGCCCAGCTGCAACTTTGGGACACAGTCTTCAGGAGTTTGGGCTGCTCTGTACAGCACAGACCTCACGCTGTGCCGTGGGTACTGGGCTGGGATGTCTTTGATGTAGTCAGTGTTCCTCAGAGCCCTAGACTGAGCATTGAGCACCCAAGGCACTCACTGAACGCAGACATTTGGAAGGGGCTGATGTGGGAGGAAAGACTCTTGAGAAAGGCATGCATTCTTTCTACTAAATGCTGTTAACAAACCGCCTGCTCCTCCTGACGAGTGGTCAGAATTCATACCTGATTTCATCCCCATGTCACTGAGTTCTGCTAGCTTGGCCTGTCTCTCTCGGGCAATGCTTCTGCGTATTTATTAGGTAAGGGAACAGCTATTCTTGTGGGTGTAGCTACAGGAGTAGTGTCCTATTAAGTTTCTATTGCTGGATAAAACGCCATGACTAAAAGCAACTTGAGGGAAAAAAATAGGGTTTATCTCATCTTATACTTCCAGATAATAATCTGTAACCAAGGGACATCAAGGCAGAGACTCAAAACAGGAACCTGGAGGCAGGAGCTGATGCAGAGGCCATGGAGGAGTGCTGCTTACTGCCTTGCTCCTGATAGCTTGTTCAGCCTGCTTTCTTATACAACCCAGAATCCCCTGCCCAGGGGTAGCACCACTCACAGTGGGCTGGGTCCTCCCACATGATCATTAATTAAGAAAATGCCTGATAGCTTTGCCTCCGGACCAGTGTGATGGGGACATTTTCTCAACCGAAGGTCTCTCTTCCCCAATGACCCTAGCTTGTGTTGAGTTCGCAAACAACCAGCCAGCACAGGTAGAGTGTATTCTAGGATTGTATCTTGCTAAGTGCTTCTGACAAGGCCAGAGAAAGAGAACAATTTTCAGTACTAAGTAACACAGGCGGGTAGCCTTCTCTCACTCTGCTCCACCCCCACACAGGCTTCTTTTCTGGGCTAAATGTTCCCCCAGCTTTAACAGAGAGGACTCTCAATTTCTCTATTTGATCTTCAGTCACCAAGCAGTGTTGTTAGATCTCATGGATGTTCCTTTTTGATAAGTTAGAAAATTGACCCCTCTGCTCTCCAGGACTCAGAGTTCCAATTTATTATGCTGGATTACACCCATCTTGGGGGAAAGGTAGTGAGTTTCTGAGTAGCTCCAATGTTAGTATGTGGTGGATGGTTCACAGACTCTCTTAGCACTTCATTGGGATCTTTGAAGTCTTTGAAATCCTTGTAGAGGTCCCACGACTTGCCCTTGGGTCAGCAGAAGGACCAGGTTATTTGACTTCTAGGATCCTGAGTCCTGGCTCTTTGTTCCAATAGAAGGGTCATGAATTGGATAAGTCTCCAGTGGACCAGGAATCCAGCGCCTACCTGCTTCCCTCCCCACCGAGTTCAGATTCGAGAGCTCTACAGTCAGGATGCTGATCTGACCATCGCTTCTCTCTGCAGATCAAGTGGCGTGCGCTGTACCTTCAGAATGTCAGAAGTTCTGTGGCAGACAAACTGGCTGTAGCTTCCTGGCTTACCCGATGCTGGTGTTAGGACTGATGCCTTCTGGTAAGAAGTGGGCCTTTCAACTAAGGGCCACACATGACTCCCATTGAAGGGATAGGCCGGTGTGAGAACACAGGAGCGGCTTCCTTCCCAGCCAGCCCCTCCACTGTTCCGCACGCAGAGGCGAGCTACGTACTGGGAGTTGCTAGCACTGGAACGAGCTTTGCTTACTTTGCGAGGAGCAAGGTCTTGGCCCTCTCTTCCCTTCCCACCCTGGAAGTGCACTTCCTCATGGAGGCACAACCTGCACACACTGGATGTATTATTTATGTCACCTGCTCATTCATTGAGAAAATTGACCCCATACACTGTAGGGCGTTGTTATAATCCCCTACGACTCCAGCAAGAACAGTGTTGTCCTCAAACTGCTGATTGTGTAGTGGAGTTTAAGAGCGAGATGGGTACCCAGCAGTCAGGTAAAGCTCAGGTGGCCATGAGCCTTTGCGTTTATCTCTTCTTCTTCTCCAGATTCCAATGAAACAGCCATAAAGAAAAAAAAAAAAGTCTCCGTGTGTGTCAGCACTGGAGATCCACATTCCCATAAACTCCAGTATAGACTGAGGGAACTGACCGTGCTTCTGTCTAGGAAGGGAGTTGTCTGACTCTGATTCCGAGCCTCGGGAAGTACCCTAGAGCATCCAGGGCCGAGGCTGGGAGCAGTGCTTGAAAGGAGAGCAGGTTCTAGAATCCTGGCCTGTGTCTTCCAGCCCCGAAGGACCCACTAAAGTCAGCGGGGACACTGCCGTGGAGGGCGTCCACGTGAGGTCCTGGTTATCTTCAGACTCTCCAGATAGCACAAAGAAATTACCAAGCAGAGCAGTCCCCGTCTCCACCCCCACCCCTCAGTCTTAATCAGGGTGTCTTATTGCTGCGACAAAACACCATGACCACAAGCAAGTTGGGGAGGAAAGGGCTTATTTGCCTAACACTTCCACATCATAGTCCACCACTGAAGGAAGTCAGGGCGGGATTTCAAACAGGGCAGCAACCTGGAGGCAGAAGCTGATGCAGAGGACACAGAGGGATGCTGCTTACTGGCTTGCTCAGCCTGCCCTCTTGTAGAACCCAGGACCACCACCAGCCTAGGGATAGAAACGCCCACTATGGGCTGCCTCCCCAACAATTACTAATTAAGAAAATGACTTACAGCTGGATCTTATGGAGGCATTGTCTCAGTTAAGGTTCCCTCCTTTCAGATGACTCCAGTTTGTGTCTCAGGCTGACAAAAGAGCAGCCAGCACACTTCCCACCGGGCAGTCTTCCAGGTAGTGGTACCAGGCCGTTAGTTTCTATAGCGTTGGGTGAACGCCTCCTCTATTTGGGCTTTGTGTAAACTCACATACTTACTTTGTCTAACTCTTAACAGCCTCATGGAAAGTACTGTCTGCCCACTTCACAGACGAGGAGTCAGAATCTTGCCTATAGCAAGGCCTTCTCTAAGCCAGGGCACAAGCAGTGGCGTCCATCTCACAAGGCCGTAGTAAGGGTGGTATAGCACAGGCCAAACCTCCAAGAAACAGTAGCTCCCATTACGCTGTAAAACACACAGCAGGAAACTACTGTCCCGTCACAAACCAAGAGCAAACGTAACACCCCGTCCTAGATGGAATTCCACTCCAGATAAAAGCTGCATGCCTCGAGGGAGACGCTGGGTGTCTGGAAATGTTCCTTAGGAGGTCGGGGCCTTCTCTGGCCCCGTCAGAGAGCTGGCAGTCCAGGAAATGCTTCCTCTTTCTTCCAGGCCTACAGGGCTTTCTGCTGTTCACAGTATGTGCCGCCCTCATGTCATCCCTGACGGCCATCTACAACAGCTCCAGTGCCCTGTTCACCCTGAACATTTACACCTGGATGCGGCCCTCAGCCACCGAGAAGGAGCTCATGGTAGCTGGAAGGTGAAGTGTCCCAGTCACATTGGTCAGTGCGCTAGTGACCGCACGAATAAGCTTGACACTCGACATAGAATCAGAGCTTTTTTTTTCCTGGCAGTCTGTGTGGCTGGGGGGTTATTGTTATGCAACTTTGCAGTGGTAATGCAATGCTTTGATTATCGCAAAGAGTACTGTTCCCACGTGACACAAAAGAAAGTAATAGTCATATTGATAATGAAAGCGAGCGTAGTTTGACGTGCCAACCGCTCCTAAATATCCCACCAAGGGGTATTTACACAAGCTGACCAATACCTCACTGAGTCCTCACGAAAACTGCTAAAGGCAACTTTCACTTTTTTTCTTTTTTAATTGGAAAAAAGTTTTTCTCACGCAATATATTCTGATCACACTTTTCTCCTCCCCGACTCCTCCCACACCCTCCCCATCTCCCTACCCAACCAGCCTGTGGCATTTCTTTCTCTCTTTAAGAAACAAACAAGCAAACAACAATAACAAGAAACCAAACCAAAAAAACAGGAAACACACACACACACATACACACACACACAAATGCACAGAAACACAGAAAAGGAAAACAAAATATACAAGCAAAGGAAAAATAAGACAATTAAAAACCTTCTGAGCACTCACTCACCTGGAGCAGCACTGAGATGTTATTTTAAAAAAGACCCCTTATAAGTTTGTGGCTCGACAGTCCTGGACTCTTTAAGAACCACACTCCCTAGGAAACCAAGAACAAGTCTCATAACAACGAAATGTTACAACGTGTCCAGGAGAATTCCTCTAGACTGTGAGGACGAAGTGTTGAGTCAACTGAGAAGTTCCCTATCCAGAGAGGTGAAAACCTGGCCAGCACCAGCGTCTGGAGGGAACGTAGACTCAGGTTCCAAGTAGTGCCGACGCTCAGAGTTGTGACCAGTCTATGGCGTGACCCACGAAGCACCATCTACTTACGGGACTAGCATCTCTCCAGCCTGAGGTCTCAGTCTCATGTTCTAGAGACTGTGAGAAAATGAGAAGAGGCCAAACGAAACCTAAATACCCTAAGGTCTAGACGGAGGTGTCAGACATATGACAGGCATTTCTGAGAGCCCAAGAAGGGATGCCAAGAGGCGTGAGACTGGCACCAGCGAGCACTATCTACCCTCAGTGGGACACTGAGAGTTCAGTCTCGTGCCCCCAGTAGTGGTCTACCAGAGGATAGTGACACCCCAACTGTACTATAATCTAGTCCTTCCCAAAACTGCAGTAGACGCTTCTCTTGAAAGAATAAATGTTGCCGGGTGGTGGTGGTGGTGGCAGAGGCTGTGCGCACCTTTAGTCCCAGCACTCGGGAAGCAGAGGCAGGCAGATCACTGTAAGTTTGAGGCCAGCCTGGTCTACAGAGTTAGTTCAAGAACAGCCAGAGTTACAACCCAGTCTCAAAAAGACAGAAGAAGAAGAGGAGGATGAGGAGTATGAGGAGGGGGAGAGGAGGGGGAGGAGGAGAGGGAGGAGGGGAAGGAGGGGGAGGAGGGGGAGAAAAGGAAGGGAGAAAGAAAGAAAAAAGAAAGAAAAAGAAAGGGACAGAAATGTGATTTAACTTTGTGATAACCCCAGATGCACAAGGATTGCCACAGAAACACAGGAAACATGAAAAGGCAAGGCACTATGATCCCTCCAGAAAAATTACTAAGCCTCTAATGAGCATGAGTCAGCTGAAATTCCAAACAAAGAATTCAAAAGAACGATTATAATTATGTTCGAGGAACTCAAAGAGGACACAGACTCCTGAATGACATTTAGAAGAACACAAACAGCTGAATGAAATAAGAAAGACACCGCTCCCCGTGCTACAGTCAAAACACTAACTATATAGGGCCTAGAGCGTATACCAGAAGTGGCAGGACAGAACACCGGGTTGCGTAAGAGGCAGACCCGTCCGGATAGCGGCATACTTCTCAACAGAAGCTTTAAAGACAAGGAGGCTTAGGATGATGTATCGCAAGCTCTGGACTACCAACTGCCAATCCAGACCACACTATCCAGCTATAATTGGAGGAGAAAGAAAAAAAGACCCCCATGGTAAAAACAAGCTACAGGAATCTATGACGACTAGCTCTACGGGACTCGGTAGCCGGTGTTGGTTCAAACTTCTTCTTGAGTCTGACGCCAGGCGGTTTATTTTAGGCACATTTAAGTACGGCACAATTTTGGAAGAAAGTTTCCTGGTAACCACTCCATTCCGTGCACACAATAAAGTTTAAGGCATGACCACGTCAAGACTTTTTGTATACTACATACGACCTCTTCCGTAAATCTTTGCTTTCTACAGATTGACTGCGTGTGACTTCCTAAGGGTCTGGGGGAGCATCTGGCATGGTCTTGGCCATACAGATAGCAGCACAGAGGTCACCAGGCTTACTAACCTCCACTGCTATTTGTACGGTACGCGTGACTATCTCCCGTAAAGATAGGCTCGGTTGACTGAGGAACAGTGCTCAAGATAAGGGTCTAGGGAGGATGACTGAGATAGCCTTGAGAGTCTGGAGGAGCCAGGTGTGCCCTGGCCCCACAGACAGTACAGAGGTCACCAGGATACGAACCATATCCGTTGCCAGCCTCCATGGTGGAAAACAGGCTCTATGTCTCTTCTTTTGAAGAGACCATTCTCTGTATTTAATATGCCTGGTTTCCCTAGAGCTCATCTGTGAGCACCAGGACCTCGTGCCCTCAACAGCTTAGGTTAAAAATCTCTCTACAGGACCCATCTCTTTGTTGCCTCAAAAAAACGTATTTTACCGCCAACATATCGATCCTATGTTGAGTGAAAGGGTGGGAGAAGGCATTCCAAGCAATTGGAACTAGAAGATGAGGTATCACTGCTCAAGCAAAGTAAACTTCAAACCAAAACTAATCTGGAAGGCCCAGAAGGGTCATTTCATAATCATCGAGAAAGAAATCCCGGCGAGCTCAGCTTCATAAAGCTGACCCGACCTAGTAGTTGCGGGTAACTTCAGTATTCCAGTCTCTCCAACAGACGGTTCATTCTAACAAAAAAGTAAACGAACAGACCAGGAAACGTCTGATTTAAGTGACATCACAGACCAAACAGATCCAGCGGACTTCTATAGCCCACTTCTTCCAAACGCCGAAGAACACATATTCTCGGCAGGCCGAGAAACTTTCCTTAAAACAGATCATAATTACAGCAACAACAGTAATAACAATAAACATGGGCAACTAAGAGAAACCTACTAGTTAGGACTTGTGGGACTTTTTGTTTGCTTGTTTGTCTGTCTGTTTCCAGGAGAAAAGTCTTCAAATTCTCACCGACTGCTGGTTTGATTCACAGGTTCTTTATTATCCTGTTACTCGCTATCACCATTGTCTTGGTCCCCGTTATAGAACTGGCTCCCAGTGAGATGCTGTTTGAATACATTCAGGTTCTTAAGAGCTGCCTGACGCCAAGTGTGACCGCTGTCTTCGTGCTGGCTGTATTCTGTAAGAGAGTCAACGAGCAGGTGGGCATCGCGCGGAAGGGCACGAGGCGCCGCCGTCTTCGATGCCTTTAGCAGAGCTGCCTCGTGTGTGTGTGTGTGTGTGTGTGTGTGTGTGTGGGGTGGGGGTGGGGGTGTGTCCTACATATCGAAAGCTCACTTGGGGACATCATTTGCTTTCTGAGAGACGATATCATCCCCAGCGGTGTTGGTCTAAGCTTTCCACTGTGCATGGAGGGAAAGGAATTTATCCCATTTGGTTAATTCCCTCTGTAAAGCAATCCTCTTTGAGCAGGCACAGCCGCCCACCTTAAGCTTGTGGAAGGAATGCGAAACCGAGTGAACCTGTCTCCTGCGCAGCTGGCTCTAAGAAACTGCTGCTCTATCGCCTCTCTTCACGGAGAGAGCCCACACTCCCTGTTGAGCCACAGTGGTAGATGCGGCCACCTTCTCTGTGCTGAGCAGATGCTTACTTGAACTGTCTCCTCAGTCACGCTTAAGACCAAAGAGAAAGAAAGGGAAAGAGAGAGAGAGAAAGATAGAAAGCAAGCAAGCAGACAGGACCCCCTCCTCCCAAAAAAAAAGGTACAAATTAATGGCCTATTTATCAACAATACCTTGTGCGTAAACTGAGAACATGACCGCTCCATGGTATGGTTAAAGGAAAGGTAGATATGAGAGAGAACAGCCAGAGGTATCTGGAAGAGTCTAGAACAGAGAGAGAAAGAAGTAGACTGGACATGACCAGGGCTATCTGAGAGACAAAGATGAGACAAGGAGAAGAAACATAGCAAGAATAACATGGTTATAAGGAGAATGAGTAGGAGGGGGTTGGAGGGAGCATGAGCTGGAGGGAGTTTAGGGTAGGGGAGGAGGTGGGAAGGGCTGGGAGACTAGCATGAACTTCAAATCTGTAATAGGTGTAGAGGAATAGCCCTGTGCGAAAGCTAGAGTCTATATTCCAGAGATCCACATTCAGAGGCCTGGATGGAATGCAGATACACCTTTAATCCCAGCATTCAGAAGGCAGTGGTGGTCCATGCCTTTAATCCCTAAGACAGAAACAGAATGTGGAGGCAGGCACTGGAAGCAGAGTTCAGAAAGAGTCAGTGTCACACAGGAAGTGATGAGTCAGCGAAGGACAGGCAAAGTGCCTAGTCAAAGGAAAAATTAGCAGAGTGAGTCAGAGTAAGGACACACCCAACTCTCAGGAGAGGGAAGCGTTAGAGTCAGTCAGTTAGAGCAGGCAGAATGGGGCAGTGAGAGCTCACAGAGACACGGAAGCAGTCTGAAGAGTCTGAGTTCAGAGGGAGCTGGTCGGGATGGCTCAGTCAGCAGAGGAAGCTTTAGCGTTCTAGATTGTATGGAGGCTGAAGTCTTCCAGTTCTGGGCCTCAGAGTTGATTGTAAAATGGGCTCCAAATGCTCCTGGGCTCCAGGACTAGAACCAGCAACTGAATCAGAAAACAATAAATGGCCTTTGCCCGGAATCAACACCTACATCTAGTGAATCTACATCTTCAAATAGGTACGTGTGATACCCAGGGAGGCTGGAGTCAGTGTGAGCTCTGATATGCTAAGAGGCACCACAGATAGCCATAGGTCCCTGGGCCAGTGATAGGGAAATGACTCCTTTTGGAAGGGGAGAACCGGCTTCACAAGTTCCTGAGGAATGCTGGCTTTTATCTAACTGCCAGAAATCCTTGCGTAGTCCAGGCTCTCATTTCTGGATATCTGGACTGCCTGCTTGGGGTTTGGGGAATTGGAGTTTCCTTTGGATGTGACACTTTGAAGGCATAATTAGCCTGAGTTATAATGTTTTTTATTATCTTAGATTTTTTTTTTTTTTTTAAATCATGTCTCCAACTCTCTTGTGACCCTGGACAGAAATGAGCAGTCTGGACTTACACAGTTTCCCAGGCACACGCCCAAGGCCATCTGCGATGTGGCCCCACCCACCTGTCAGACCCTGCCCTCTCCATGCACGGCCCACGGTCCAGGCTGCTTCAGACTGGTGATTGCTGAACTATCTTCTACCCCCTTGACCCTTCCTTCACCACATGGCAGCTTGCCTCGCCAGGAACATATTTTGGCTGCTCTACCTGGCCGAGGCTTTCTCCAAGGCTCAACTCAGGCGCTCAGGCCCCAGTCCACCTAGCTCACAAAGACTTAACTTAGCAGCAACAATGTCAGGGGAGAAACCTGGGCCCCAGAGTTGCTTTGCTTTCTTTGGCACGGGATGGGCAGGAAGGGAAGTCTGCCTCTTTCTGATGACAACAAACTTGGGATATTAGGGTACTCGCAAAGCTCTCCTGCTGTCCCTGGCTCAAGGCTGCAGGCATATTGCCTGCACTTCCAATAACTCTATTAACCTAAAGCACTTTTCTAGACCCTCTCTCCCACCCAGTTTTGGATGGTGTAATCACCTGCTTTCTGCCAGACGTATCTAGAAGAGTCCAGGGCAGAGATTTCTGTGTGTCTCCTTCAGGAAGTGATTGCTGTGGGTTCTCTTCCTGGCCTAAGGTTGAGCTTTTCTCTGTGAGCTTCCCTGCATTCAGATCCTGTCTTACATAAATCCCAGTCTCTAGATTCAGCTCCTGATCCAAGATCTAGTCCTTACTCTTCAAAGTGGACAGTCTAATTGAGGGAGACAGACGACACCAAATGAGCAGATAAATATTTGTGATAGTAACTCAGAGGTATTTAAAAGAAAGGATGGGGTGGCATGGGAGAGACACTTGTTAAGAGCATTTGCTGGTTTTGCACAGGACCTGCGTTCAGCTCCCAGAACCCATACCAGGCATCTCCCAACTGTCTGTAACTCTGGCTTTAGGAGAAATCTCTGGCCTCTGTGGGTGCCCACATGTATGTGTGCATACCTCTACATAGGCACTGTCCTGGCTAGTGTTATGTCAACTTGCCACAAGCTAGAGTCATCAGAGTAGAGGAAGCCTCAACTGAGAAAGCACCTCCATAAGATCGGGCTGTACACAAGCCTGTAGGACATTTTCTAAGTTATTGATGGGGGAGGGCCCAGCCCACAGTGAGTGGTGCCATCCCTGGGCTGGTGGTCCTGGGTTCTATAAGCAGGCTGAGCAAACCATGGGGAGCAAGCCAGTAAACAGCACCCCTCCATGGCCTCTGCATCAGCCCGTGCCTCCAGGTTCCTGCCCTGTCTGAGTTCCTGTCCTGACTTCCTTCCAAGATAGCTAAATAAACCCTTTCCTCCCCAATTTGCTTTTGGTCATGGTGTTACAGCATAGCAACAGTAACCCTACCTAAGACAGGCGCATACACATAGTTAAAAGTAATAAAAATAAGTATTTAAGAAAGAACATTAAGGATCACAGAGGTTGCAGGGTAGACTACGAGGGTGGGACAGACAAGGACACAGCTCAGCAGAAGACCTCTCCTAAGGAAGCGACCTGGAGTCAAAGCCAGAGATACCAAGATGTGGGGAGAACTCTTAGCACAAACGCAAGAACTCAAGCGAGGGACCCACACCGAGGGACCAAGTGGGCAGGGGCTGGGTGAGGTCAGCCGTGGTGCAGGGATGAGGCCCGACCCGGACAGCCGGGGCTGAGAAGTCACCGGAGGGTCCAGGAAGGGGGGCGGCATTCTCTAGCAGAAGCGCCTGCAGAACCAGCTGACCGCTAGGAACAAGGCGGGGCCACCCGAGAAAAGACCGGGGTGAGGCGAGGTCAAGGGAAGGGACTGGATTCTGGACACATTTTGGAGGCAGAGGCCGGCAGGATCTGCCGAGGGATCATGGTAGAACAGCACGGAAAGGAGAGAGCCTGAGGCGGCTTACGGGTCTCACTTGAGCAACTTGGGAGTCGGGGTCCCACTTAGGGAGACAGGGGAGACAAAGCTCTGTGCCCGCGCCTGGCATCCCCTCCCCGGTCCACGCTCTCGTTCTCAAGGTCCCCACACCCCCCTCACAACAGATCCAGCTTCAGGACCCAGCTCATCAACCAGGGGAGAAAGAAGCCACTTTGCCTTGTCGATAGCCTGTCTTCTGGTTTCCTTGGCAGGGCGCGTTCTGGGGGCTGGTTTCGGGAACCGCAGTCGGCCTCGCTCGGCTGCTGGCTGACTTCTTCTACAGACCCTTGACCTGCGAGGGAAGGCAGGAGTGCCCCATCCTCATCTGCGGCCTCCATCACCTCTATTTTGGCTTTCTCCTATTCCTAGTCACTCTTCTCGCCACACTGGTCATCTCCTCAGCCACGAAGCCAATTCCGGACGAACACGTGAGTACTGCCAGCAGGGCGCCCCAAGGAGAAGAGGGGGGCCTTGAAAAGGTGGGAGGCCGGGGTCGGGTGCGTGCCTACAATCCCCGACACCACCACAAGCACAATAAAAAACAAAATCTGTTCCATTACAAACTGTCCAGCCGGGGAGTTAGACTCACAAAGGGCTTGTTTTCCTTGAGGCCGTTGGGCTCCACTAATCTCAGTATAGATCGATGCTGTGGCGGGGGGGGGGGGGGGGGGGGGGGGGGGGGGGGGGGGGGGGGGGGGGGGGGGGGACGACGACGACGACACAGGCGACAGGATTACGGGCCCCATAAATACCTCTCAACCTTCTCTTTACAAGCCATTTTCTACTCCTCGGGAGGCAAGTGTCAGTCACCCATCTTACATATTTATCAGAAAGCAATCAGGGCTTAAAAAGAAAAAAAGCTTTGGGCTCAGAGAAGGTAATCTGTCCAAGGTAACGAAACTACTAAGTGCCCTAATTAGGCTCCAAAGCCTGGACCCGCTCCACTCTGTCACCCACTCTGTTTGGTACAGGAGTGAGGGCCCCCGGGGCACCCACCCAACAATCAAGAGGGAGGGTCACCGACAGAGATGGTGTGTGTGTGTGTGTGTGTGTGTGTGTGTAATGCAAGGCCAAGTGCCTTGCTAGCAGCTTTACCTGCTCTGGACAAGAGGGTAGACTCTCTTATCGAAAGCTGGGTTAGGGATGGTGGAGGCGGAGGTACTGCAAGTTTAGGTCAGCTCGCTGGGTAGTAAATTCCTAGGCAGCCTAGATCACCTAGGGAAAAACTATTTAAATCCTTGTTTTGTTTTGTTTTTCCAAGGCAGGGTTTCTCTGTTGTAACTCTGGCTGTCCTGGAACTCACTCTGCAGACCAGGCTGGCCTCACAGAGATCCTCCTTCCTCTGCCTCCGAGTGTGGGATCAAAGGCATGGGCCGCCACCACCCGGTCAGGAAAACATATTTAAAAAGAAAAATAAGCTGAGCCGATTTGGAAGCCTGCAAGCCTCAGGCATCCCCCGTCTATCCCGACACGACACTCTCTCTGCTCAGTGTCGTCCATTTTACTCACTTCTACACAGGGCCCACTTGGAAGAGGGACAAGGTCAGGGCGCTCACACCCTCCCATAGGCCGTCCCTGCCACAGGCCATCTGTGACACAGCATGGGAGAGGCCCGGCTCCCAGTGCCTCGGGGCGGGTGGCTGCTCCTATGGCCCACGTTCTTTATTCTTGTTTGCATTTGGGTGCTTGCGCGTGTGTGCGTCTGTCTGTCTGTCTGGTCCTCAGACTGTCAGCTCAGTACGTTCCCAGCGTCTCCTATCGGCTTCACGGGGTCGCTGGCCTCCGTTAAGTACACAGGAGCTAGCTCTCCAGCGGGGAGGGAGCCGAGAGGGCGGGCAACCGCGGTTGCACTGGCCTGAGCCCTCCTGACTCTGCGCCCCTGATCATACAACCTGGCGAGCTGACACTATGCCCCCAACTCAGACAAGTTCAGGGGCCCAAAGATACTGCACAGCGTTGACCAGGCCCCTCTGCACATCCACCACCTCACTCGGGAGAGGAAGTAGTGTCGCTGGGAAGGTAAAACGTGTGCACACACAGTGACATCGGGTCACCACGCCCAATCTCACACAGGGACCGCAGGGCTTCACGCACACATGCTGAGCAAGCACTCTGAACAACTGAGCCGCACCCCCCAGCCCACCGAAACATGTTCTTCGGAAGAAAGCAGATTGTTAGGAAAGGGAAAGGAGTGCCCCTTGGGCATGTGAAGATACTCTATTGAGCTTGACGTGAGAGCTCTTCCCCCCCCCCAGCCAGTCCGGGGGGTACCCCCCTCCCCTAGGTAGCCTTAATGCTCTCTAATGTCCCACAGAGAGGCTTCCTGAATGGCAGCAGCTCTGATCTTTCAGGATGCCCTGCTGCCCTGAGATGGCAGCACTCCTCCACACTGTTAGAAGTAGACCAGAGGTGGTGGGTGGCTTCCCCTATCCTGAGGGGGTGTGAGGAACATGAGGAATTCCTGGCCCCTCCAAACAGGAAGAGACCAGAACTCATGGCCTCCAGTCTTTCTCTTTAGGCTGAAGAACACTCACAGGCTGTGCTCTGGTGCTAAGGTCACGCAGTCACATGTGACCTGAGCCAAAGTAAAAACCCAGGGTTCCCGACCTAACTCCCACAAGTCATCTCCCTCTTCAGTCTACTGGGGCGTGGCTCCTCCCTGCAGGCCATGGTGACATGCCAAGGTCCCACAACAACACCCTCCTATCCTGCTCTCTCCATACCTAGCTCCATGGCATCTGCTGGAGTTTACGTCACAGCCGACAGAGGAGGGTGACTTTAGACAAAGACCTGAGGTGGAAGATACTCCCTAGCTTCTCGGTGCAGCCAGGTAATGAAGACCATCCCCGGCCGGCCGTGGGAAGCAGTCCTGTGTGGATCCCGAGGCCGGAGCAGCTGCTCGGAGCACACACCCCTCCCCCATTCTTACACCGGGAACACTCTCTCAGACAGAAGCACTCGCTTTCTGTCCCCTAAAACACATGAGGCATCTGTGAGGCCAAGCGGACCCTGGAGAAGGAAGGAGAGACTGGGCCAAAGTGATGGAGAGGCCAGGTGAAGAGGAAGAAGGAACTCAGGAATAGTGTTCTAGAAACATTTCCCAGCAAGAGGTGATGGGTGAAGGGCGAACCTCAAGAACCAGCCCTCGGGTTTAACCCCACAGACACATAGTGTACCCCCGACAGAGTGGACCATGAGCCTGGCGCCAGGAAGAGAATAATTGTGTGGAAAAAGAGGGGCAATAGTGCAGAACTCCAAACCAGAGGCTCCCCAAAAAGGAGCAGGGGTGAGGAGGGAGGAAGCACTTCTCCCACCTGGAAGCAGATCTCGAGAACTAAGTTTCAGTCCAAGAAAGAAGGGAGAAAGTGGCTCTACGGGTTGTTAAGGCCTGGGAGACTTTCAGCAAATAGCACCAGAAAAAAGGAGTATGCGCAAGGTCCAGAGAGTGAGTCTGATGATTTGAACTTCCTCCCCTCCTCCTCCTCCTCCTCTTCCTCCTCCTCCTCCTCCTCCTCCTGTCCTGGAACTCCAGGCTGGCCTCGAACTCACAGAGATCCACCTGCCCCTCCCTCCCGAGCGTTGGCATTTGAACATCTTGACACCCCTGTCATAAATAGGGGTAAAGATGTGATAAGCTTAGTCTTGAGATTGGGGCAGAGAGCAGTTACAGGCTATGAGCTCGGGGCAGTCAAGAAGAGAGTAGGCCTGGCTGGGAGAAGACAGAGTTCTGGGGTCCCCTGTACATCCAGCTGGGGGAAGTGCACGTTCCTGAGAGGCCTGGCAAGTCCTCCCAATACTTGCAAGATGAGCCCCTGGTAGGGATGGCCTGTCAACTTCTGTGGGCACAGGGCCCCGTGCTCCAAGACCCTCCACTCTAAGAGGCGGAAACTTGCCTCTGTGGCAGATTTTGTCAGAATACCCTTCTACGGGGCAGATACACTTACCGGCCCAATCAGCCCCAGCTATTAACCTAATGCAAGCCAGAGAATTTCCTGGGCCAGGCTGGCCCCCATGCACGTCTCTGGGGGCAGTTTTTGATTACTGATGGATACGGGAGGGCCCGGGTCTCTGCTGGGCGGTACCGCTCCTGGGCAGGTGGTCCTGGGTTGTGTAAGGTAGCTGGATGTGAGCCTGGGAAAAGTAAGCACCATTCCTCCAGGGTCCCAGTTGCTGCCCCTGCCTTGCCTGGTGTCCCTCGATAATGAGCTGCAACCTATAAGCTGGAGTAAACCCTTCCCCCCCCCCCCAGATTTGTTTTATCAGAGCAATGGGGAAAACGAACCAGAATAAGCCTCGTTTTAGAGTGGGGGAGCACTTAGCAGTCAGGTGACCAATCAGTGAGAGAGCCGGGACGAACACTGCCTCAAAATGCAGGCTCCCAACCCCTGACACAGCCAGACGCCTGCTCCTCATACAGCCTTAGCTGTTAGGTGCCTTTGGGCTGTGGCTCAGTCACCAGCTGACTTTTCCACACATCTCCAGCGCCTCTCCCCGCAGCCTGTGTTCTCCTGGACACTGGGTGATGGAGCAGAAGCCTCAGCACAGCCGGTGATCAGGACTCTCGGCCACACTATGACATAACTATGTCACCGACTGGTCCTCCCTGGCCACAGGTGCCCTTCACCCTGTAACGGAGGCCATTCCATCTCTGGCTGATGGTTCCGCTGCCCCCCCCCCCCCAGGCCTCTCCAGCCTCAGCTGCAGGGACGGGGCAGGAAACGCGGGCTCAGAGGCTATCCAGTGGGTGAGACAGCAGATGTCACAGCACGCATTTCTGGGAAGCAGCTCTGACTGAAATGGGGTTGTCTTGTCATCCACAGGGCCCTAGTCCCAGCAGTGGCTGGGAGGTCACATTCTAGGCAGTGGCTGGGCCCAGAGTACTGAGATAGAGCTTAACATGGTGCTGATCCTGGCCAGCACAGGTTCGGAGGGGCCAGCCAGCTCTAGCAGCACAGACACACGCTGGGGGTAACGTGCAGCTCCAGTCAGGAGTCCTAGATAAAGGAATGGCAGACTCTGAAGTCACTAGGCTTTCGTTCTGGGCAGCCAAAGGACCAAAGGATGTTCCTCCAGGGCCCTGGTATCTGCAGATGCCCCTGCTGGCCAGGCAGAGGACTAGAGCTTCCTGGAGAAGACATGCCCCACAAGTTACTGAAGAGAACAAAGTCTGTTTCCGGGACTCCCAGGGTTTCCCTTCCTCTGTCCTCTAAAGCATAATGACCTCGGGGAGGGTGTGCACAGAGGAGCGGCCACCACTCGCCCTAGACGCAGGTCTAGAGCGGTGGACAATGGCACTGTAACAGCATACTGGCCCACGGAACAAAGTGAGCTACATCTCTATAATGCTTGCTTGCCTTGCGTGGTCACAACTCTTGAGCTTTCGGTTCCCCTACACACACACACCCAAACCCCTTTCTCACCCTCTGCCTCAGGTGTTTCCTCTAAGAACTTCCCTTGTCTATGCAGACAGTGGGCTTCCACATAAGGAGCCTAAGGGTCTTCATGCCACGGAGGTGGGCCTCCCTCTCAAGTCCTACCTTCTGAATCAAAGCTTGCTTGCCTCCTGACCTTCCGTTCCCGCCTCCCTTCCAGGTATGTTTGGGGAGGCCCATACCTGCCTCTGGAAGTTCTGGGACTTGTACTGTGGTCTCGACACACAGCCGTACTCCAAGACTGGCCCCGACAACACCACAGAGGAGAAGACAGAGGCGATCCGGGAGCAGCTGGGGTCCAGTGGCAGGTCAGTAGGCCTAGAGATGCTGGCCAGGAGAATGGCAGCCATAAAGGCAGAGGAAAACAGGGCGATGGCAAGGGACTGGAGCGACATGCCCGAGAGCCCCTTCTGGAAGAGAGTTCTGAACGCTAGCGCGATCCTCTTGACCATACTCGTGATCTTTGCTCACGTCTATTACGCCTGACGACCCGGGAGTCGCTGCCTTTCCCTCATCACGAAGGGATGAAGCGTTTCCTTTAGAGAGACCCAGCAATCTGGGGCCGAAGACCCACACCAACGAAAACACCCTCTCAGGGTCTGCATCAAGCGCTAACGGTGGCGGCGGTGCGTGCACGTACAAGAGATGGAGGACATCCCTGTGTTTACAAACCATGCCAGTGAGAGCATCTGTTCCTCTCCTAGGCGAGGTGTTTTCTTCAAACGCCTGCACTGCAGAAGCATTGTCTTTTGTTTTAAACTTAAGGTTGGCTTTTTGTCTCTGATATTTTGGGATTTTAAAACACACACACACACACACACACACACACACACACACACACACACACACGCTTGTGTCCACCAAAGTGTCAGCGTCTCTTTCCTATTCCCATTCATTATGGCTTTACGGTCTATTCATCTTGAAGGCGTGGCCCTGCTGACGCCAGCGGTGTAAACCCAGCCCCACCCTTGCTGCGGGCTCTCGCCCACAGGTGTTGGGCCAGCGGCTGCCCCTTCATTGGAAACTTCAGCTGGCCAAGGGCTGCCCTAAATGAACTGGCCTCATACAGCTTACCACCAACTGACTTCCGCACTGATGAACCCTAGAGGGCAGAAGGAGAGCACAACTCTTTTCCTATGGTTCCCCCTAGCCACACCCCAATCTGACAATAAGAGGGAGGCTTACGGGTAAGATTCTTTTAGCCAACAGGTCCAGGCACTCCTGGGCTATATCTCTACAGAATTTCCCGACTCTTTCTCTCTCTTTCCTCTTCCTTCTCCTTGTACCATAATAAATGATTTGTGTCTTTAAGCAAAACTTTCAGGTGTCTTGAAGTCCCTCATCCCTTCCTGATTCTCTATCCCTCATCCCTTCCTGATTCTCTAGCCGACAGTTCTGAGTGTCATTTGTACCCTTTGGTCTGTTGTGCCCTGTTAGAACTGGGTCTAGGGTCTCAAGAAAATGACCACACAATCTGAAGTATTTCCACAGGGCAAAAAGCTTTAGTTCTGCAGAAGGATGCATGGATGTACCCCAATAAGCAAGTAAGCCAGCAGCGGCCCTGTGCCCTACGCTGAGTTGTTAGAACCTGGCCTCACATTCCCGTGACTGACTAATTCAGAACAACTGAGCCTATCAGCAAAGTGCAACTTCTGAGAATATGATTCACCCCCGAGCACATGCTTTGATTTAAAAAAAAAAATGCAAAAAAAATGTAAACAAAAGGAAACAAATGCAGACTAAGGGAGGGATTCTTGCTGGGTGGTGTCTTTACAAACTTCTTTAGAGAGGGATCTTCTTTCGTCTACATTAAACCCTTTGATAGAAAAGATACTACGTTCCAATAACATTTCCCACAAACCTTGTCCTTTACAACTCAAGGTACTTTTAAGATTTATTTTGTGTTTTTAGAGACGTTCCTTTGCTTATTAGTTCCTTGAGAATTTTATGATGCATTTTGACCGTATCCGACCATCCTCTGACTCCTTCCAGATTCTCTACGTCTTCTCTACCCACCCAACTTGGTGTCTTCATTTTAATTTTTAAAACACGTCAAGTCCAGTCTGTACTGTGTAACTGCTGGTGGGCACCACTGCCCTTGCCTCTCTGCTTACTGTCAAGTACTCACTTTCCCAGAAGCCCCTTGCTCCTCCCGAGACATGACAGCCAGTCCAGTATTCAGATCCTGAATCAGAAGGATCCCCTAGGCACCGCCTGTTTGGTTTAAAGAGGCACTGATGGCCAGCTTTTGAGGAGGCCACCACCGTGTTCTTTTAACCGGACAGCCCCGACGTCAGTATGTAACCCTCGGAAAATAAACCGCTTTGTGCAGCCACACGCGTATCTCTCAGCGTCTATTCAAGCTACGAGCGCGAGCCCAAACGGATAGTTCCTGTTCTCTCGCCCCGCGTTGGAATGCTGCTTGCTCCTGAATTCTGAAACCTGTTCTCCTGCCCCAACGTCCACTGGGAAAGATTCCTACTTGTAACAGATTCCCACTGTGCCTCTAGCTCTAATGAGAGAGAGAGGAAAGAGAGAGATTTTCACCACTCTCCCAGGTGGCCTGTAAAGAGAGAAGGAGAGAAAGATTCACTGACCCTTTTGACTGACCTTATCTGTCTGAAGCTTGGCGAACAGGAGCTCATAAACCATCCCATCCACTGGCACTGCCAGTGGCCTCTGCCTCCTTTATAGCTGAAGTCCAAGCGGTGTGTAACCATACGGAGAGCTGCACAGGACAGAAAACTTCTTGGCAAAGAAGTCCTGCTACAGTACTGCCTCTGTGGTCTCGGATGTGTGGCCTCCTGCTTCCCAGGAGAGACACTCTTAAGGAAAACTGACTCCCCCAGCAGCTGTCAGTTGCTAGGGGTGGGGCTCTGTGTCCATTTCCTCCTTCCATGCTGGGACTTTAACTGGTTTGGGGTCTCGTGCCGGTCTTGTGCGTGCTGCCTCAACTTCCACGAGTTTATATGTTTAACCGTCCTGAAGACACTGTTGTTTTGCTGTATCACGTGCTGCCTCTGGCTCTTACAATCCTTCCACTTCCCTCTTCTGTAATCGTCCACGAGCCTTGGAAGGAGAAACTATGATACAGATGTCCCGCGTGGGGCTGAGCATCCTGTCGTCTCTTATGGGTCTTTGCTAATCAACATCTATTGCAAAGGGAAGCTTGCTTCTCTGGTGAGGCGTGAGAGGCGCAATAATCTTCGGGTATAATGACAAACCGTTAGGAGTCGGTCCTAATACCATGTCCATTGGGCAGCGTAATAGCGGTAGGTTCTCCCTTAGGGTCAATGTTTCATGCCTAGCCATCAACGATGCCAGAAAAGTGAGTTATAGAAGAGTCAGAGTTCAGAAGGAGCTAGTCCTCTGGCTAAGTCAGCAGCCAGTCGTGGATGCACTTAAATGTTTGAGCTTGTACGGAGGCTGAGGCTGAAGCCTCCCACTTCTAGACTTAAAAGCAGACTGTGTGGAGCTGAAACACCCAGGCTAGGACCATGATTGCATTAGCCAAAGACTAAACGGCTCTATCCCAGAATCCACAGCTACCCCTGGTGAATCAACGGCTCCAGGGATGAAGTCTCCAGATCAACGTAAGGTGATTTCTCCGTGTTCTCCATATGTAAGTGTGTGGTATCTTTAGCAATAGGGTCTTACTGTCAAGTTCTGGAAGAGAACCAAAAGCATCGGCCACAGCCTGAAATGTCGGGGGTCTATTGGACCTCGCTGGGCAACAGCTCCAAAAGAGGGTAACCCATCCCTGGCCATGGTGTCTGGTAGGAGACTCGTAGGTAGGGCAACTCCTTTTGAACTCCTTTTATACGCACATGTATGCATTTTAGGAAGCTTCTGCAGGGTGGATTTCCACGACTTTTCCTCAGAGTCTTTACTGTTACTCATCTGTCTCCTACAATTTCAGTCCTTTTATTTTTTTATTTTTTACTTAACATTGTTTGAGTTTCCTGTCCTGGGTCCTTATCAGTAATATATTATAATAAAGTGTAGGAGTTTTGCCAGTTACAGTTTCAATCAACTGCGGCCATAACTCTTAGGAGAACTATAGCAAGGGCGTTGACTCTTGCCATTTTCCCACACGGTCATTTAGGAAGATTAGGAAAAGGGCCGTTTATTCATGAATCTATGCCTAACTCACCGGATAAGGCAGTTCCCGAGGAGCCTATGTAATCATTCCGTCAGGAGCTGTATTATTGGGAATAAAAATGCAATACCTTCAATTAAATATGATGCAAATGCCTCCACTTGCTGCTAGCATTGTATCAAGTGTAATTTTGTTCTCCGAGGCTGTTCGGCTGGTACCATTCATCTGTATGGATACCCTTAAGGGTATTCCTGGAATAGTTGACAGTTTTTTGGGGTTTTTTTTTTTTTGCTGATTATTTTACATTATTGTTCATTGTTGACCACCAGAACGTGGTTGATTTAAACCCTGCAGCTATTTGGTTGATAAGGCCTTAAATTCAGGTGAAAATATCCTGGGGACACCTATAAGGCCACCGTAGACACTGTTAATGTTCACAGCTCAGATGGGGACGGAAAGGTACCCTGGCAGGCAGGAGCCAGGGGACCATACAGCTCTGAAGGTGGGAAGGTGACCCCTATGGAAAGGTATCTTGGCAGTCAGGAGCCCAGGAATGAAACAGCTCCGAGGGAAGAATATCCCCAGCCGAGCTGAGGTGTTGCAACTCCACTCCCCTGTGAAGGAAGGAGTTTCACCTGAGGTGTTCGGTTCCACTCCATTTCTCTTCGGGATGATGAGAAAGTCTCAGCGAGCAGCAAATCTCACAAAAGAGATTTATTTGGAGGGAAGCATCCAGGAGAGCGGCTACCTCTGCTCTGAAGAGAAGGAGTGAAGAACCGAGGAGAACGTAGCCCTTTATATACGGTCTGGTGGGGGGAGGGGGAGAAGCTGTCCAAGGTGGCCTGCAATTGGTGGGTTTCAAGCTCAGTGACTGGTGGGATTTTGAGCTCAAGGATTAGTGGGTTTCTGGTTCAGTGACTACTCAGCAATTGGTGGGTTTAATTCTGGACTTTTCACCCTGAAATATTCACTTTTCTGTTTTGGGGGCTGGAAAGGGTCCTAGCTCAGGGATTGGTGGGGTTTTTTTTCTACTTTATTTGAATAATCTGGGGGAGAGGAGCCCAGCCACCAATGCCTTGAGGGCCTTACATTAACTTTAAGTTTTGCTGCATATACTCTAATTCTGAGGTTAAAATGAACAACTTTCTTTGAGTAAACTTTGAATTTTACTGAGTTTAGTTTCTGCTACATTCTAATTATGAGGTAAAACAAACAATTTGTTCAAATAAATTTTGTACTTTCATAAAATGGGTGAATGTGTATCAAGGGGCCAGGAGCTTATTTTTTCTAAAGGAAAATGGGGTTGGGGTCTTCAGGGCCCCAGAGATAAGCTGTGCAGTTGTCCCAGGTAGCCTGCCAAGGCAGTGGGCCACCACTGAGGGAGCGGGCAGGGCCTACAGATATCAGAAGACCATGACATTGCTTTCTTAGTCCTGGGATTAGCTTTGCTAAGAGGAGAACTGAAGGTCTGGGTTAAGAGTATGGCAAATTGAACCACCACACAGGTCCCATATTAGTTACACAGGCTTGAGTAAAACTTCCCTCATTTATAAATCTACCACATGCCACCTCGAGAGACACCGAGTGAAGAGTAATTGCTACTTGCCTCTATTTGCTTGAGACCTTCATGACACAGTTACAGTTTCAAGAGCCTTCACTGGCTGAGAGAATCCATTCCTTTGTTATGTGAGATACGAGGAGCAAGTCACCTTTCTACTGATGAGGTTTTGCTGGTCTGGTCTATACAGCTGGAAACAAGAGCAACTGTTGGTAAACTAAGTCACGTGGGAATGGTCGAAGAATCAAGAGTCACTCCAAGATGCAAAGCTCTGAATGAAGAGCCGGGGGCTACAGTTTCAGTGAACTATGCTGAGTTGCTCTGCAGAAGTGTTTTTACTGGCTGTCACACAAAGACATTAAACTTTACATATCAGAACTGTTGACATCATTTTTGTTAACTGGAGAAAAAAAAAAAAACCGATCACCTCTGCAGTTCTCAACAATCCAAGACTTCCTGGTGTGCCGGGAACATCTTGTGACTGTGGTCTGCGAAGTCCAGAAAAATTCCTCCATTTAAAATACAAAGAGTCCTTCCCTGGCCAAAGGTACTTTTAACAACAAAGACTTCAGCCAGGTGTTGACACCAGATGTTCAATGACTCCACCAAACTTAAACCAACGTTGGGAAAACACTCGCAAAAACAACCATAAAATATTTACAGAGATCGCCTCAAAGCCGATGGGTGGCGACTCATCATTTCCAGGTACAAAGACTTAATTAAGTTTCTTGCTACAAGCATCAGACTCTGTCAAGCCTCACTTCCGCGTGTGTTCTTACCCTAATAAATAAAAACCTCTTAGAAGCTATGAATTTAGCAACATTAGCATCCACCAATCCAAGAGGCGAGAATGTCATCAGATAGCAATTTTGGTCTATAAAATAGCTCCCCCATCTCATTGTATCCGCCCCTCTGGTGTACCCACCAATGTATTTTAAACTGTCCTGATTTATGACTTCCTCTGTTCTGTAAAACCATAAAAACATCATGAAACTGCTTCCATGTTGCAACATGGACTTTGGGGTAACCTAAATCTATGTTCCCAGGCCATGGTCTCCCTTAACGGTTCCAAAATAAACTATCTCTTATTCTCTTTAAGACGAGAGCTGTGGTATTTACACGAACAGTTATGGCTGCCCAATGTGGGGGGGCCCCGGGAATCAACTGCATTGGCACCAGCACAGGCTTCACTTGCTGCCTACCGTCAAGCCTGCCTACCGTCAAGCATTGCCTCCTTCAGCGGAAACTGGTGAGTTCTTCCTGGGGCCCGGGACCTCTCTTCAGTTTTGTTTATTCAGAGCTGGGGAGCAGGTTAAGAAGGATTCTACTTTGAGAGATTCCCCCCACCCCTTTTTTCCCCCTGCTTTCAAAGTACTTGGTTTAAGGTGTCTGGTTTGTTTGCTTTGAAAGCATTTTGGTCTAGACATTTGGTTTTGTTTATTTGCTTGCTTGCTCTTGGGTCTTTAAAGACAGTTTAGATTCTGTCTGCTTAGCCCGTGTTATCAGTGTTTCCTTTGCTTTTGGAACCTTGAAGGCATTTTGTGTTTTTTGTTTTGTCTTGGTTTTCGCTGCCTTTGAAATGTTTTGATTTATTATCATTCGATCTTTGTCTCCTGAAATTTCTTCTCAGATGCTTAATTCTGTGCTTTCCCAGTGATCTCGCCAAGCCTTTAGCTTTTATGAGCGCCCGGTGATAAAGACGCTGAGGGCAAGAGGCAGCTGCTCCCCTTCACTCACAAGGATAGAGGCGTCAGCGGGACACCCCGCGATGTGCAACAGCTTCATAGGAGAGTACAACAAATATACCCTGTTCCTAGGTCACAAGGAACTGTATTGGCTCCTCTGGGAAGACACAGATGAGGGATTGCTTCACTAGTGTCTCGAACCCCCGCATGTTTTCATAAACATGCAGGATAACTAGAGACCCAGTGGGAGAAGTCTTCTCAGGGCGACCCCAAAACAGCCCTTAAACCTGATCCAAAACACACACTTCCTAGCTAGCACAGACAGACAACTTTTCAGGAGAAAAGAAAAAAAATATATATATATGGGAAACAGTTTCCAAAAGGAGGAACTATTTAGAGATAAACAGCCATGGCTACTCCAGCCAGCTCTGGTGTGACAATCATTAACTTGAACTCCAGCTGGCTTTAGGTATGATAATCATTAACTTGCAAGCGTTTGGGGAAAACCAGAGAGATCTAGACATAGCCACCTCCAAACTTGTTTATCTTGCATTCTTAACAAAGCCCTACGCAATAAAGTTGTTTTTTTTTTTTTTTTTTTTAAAATTCACGGACAGCTTGCTTTAATTAAAATGTAAAATATCTGTGAACAACAACAAACTGATAAAATTGGTAATGCATAACGGAAAGCTCTTCAAAAAACTACGTGTGAGTTAAATTAGACGCTAAACTGGAAACTTTAGAGTTTATCAACTACACGTGAAGTCTAAAGTAGCTTCCAACTCTTCTCTTTCTCTGACTTTGATTCTTTATTGTTGCTTCTTAGTTTTCCTTGAGCAGGAGGATTTTTCCTTTTGACTGTGCTTAAGGTAAAGTGTCTTTGTTATACAGGTCATAAAATTCCTTTCAACCTTAAAGCTAAAAAAAACCCAAACCAAACCCTTAGCTTGGCCTACATTTAGATTCCTGCGGTTTTAAAGATAATCAAAGGAAGCTTAAGTCTGTGTCCTGACTCCCAACATTCCTGGGATTTTTGCTGAGACCTATCTTCAAGGAGTTAAGTTTCCCCAGTTATTTGACTGGTTCTGTTCCTTTGTTTTTGTTTGTTTGTTTTCCTAACAAGAAACCCACTAAATGTTGTAGAACCACAAATGTCAATAAAAAAATAGTTATTTTCCCAAACCCATCCATAGTCTGCTCCCTGGGTCATATATTCCCATTATTATGGGAAGCTCACCAGGATGACTGCTCAGACACAGTGTATAGCCCACTGAAAGTCTTTATTCCAGCCAGCTAGGACTACACTCAGGTTGAGTCCTACCTATATAGACCTACCTATAGCACTGAGTGTCCACAGCACAGGGATTTTGAAGGCAGAAACCATGTCCTGACATCTTGCTTATAAGCTACATGGGGCAGGCTTTGCAAGCAAGCAGTTTGACAGAAGTTAAGATAAGCAGTTAGCCAGAGGGGGTTCTGTGCAAGTAGGCAATTTAACAGAAGCTAAGTTAGCCAAGGCATCTTGTCCTTGGGTTTCTAGAATAGAGCTGGGTAATTTTTCCATGAGATTCGTCGTTAAAGAAAGCTAAATTAATTAACTAATTAAGTTAAACCTGAAATGGCCTTGAATGAAAATGAGGAGACTATGTAGGCCCCAAGGTGTGGGTGGGTGGGTAGGTGGGTGGGGATTTTATTGTAGACGCCAGGGAGAGTACAGCCAGAGGCATCTGAAAGAGTCCAGACTGAACCTGGCCATGAAAGGAGGGGGTGGGGGGCAGCGAGAGAGGAAGAGAAGAAAGAGAGAAGAGCCAAGAAGGCAAAGAGGCCAAGAGAGCGTGAGCCAAAAGATAGGAAAGAGAAGCAAGGGGAAGAGAAGCAAAGGGGAGAGGTTTAGAGTAGGGGGCGGGGTGGGAAGTTCCAAAAGGGGCCAGAGCTACTGAGTGAGCCTAGGGGGCAAGCATGCACTTTGGTATGCTAATAGACACCACAATAAGCCACTTGTCCCATGCTTTCTTTGGGATCTGACTGGCCTCAGCAAGAATAGGAGATGAGGAACCTCTTGCATTATCTCACCTGGTCACAGTGGCAAGAAGATTGCTCACCTTTTGCCGGCTTGGCCTTCCCTGTCTCCGCAGTTGATTTACCCTGTTGCTGCCGCTACTGCCCGCCAACGCCGCCTCCGCCGCTGATACCTTTGGTAATAGAAGAACCAGGATTTTCAGGCTTCCATCATTGACTAAGGGCCAGCAACTCTCAAGAATACCCCAGGTTTTCAGTGCCATATTAGGACTGCTTAGTCATCCAGCCTCATGGATGGAGCAACTACTGGCTCTCAGCCAGTATATATTATGTTTATATATATGTATATATAATATTGTTTATATGTGCATATATATATGCATGTATGTGTGTGTGTGTGTGTACACATTCCATTCATTGTTCAACTCTGGGTTTGACCTAACTGTCATCCTTATGGCTATTAATAACACTTTCGGAATGTGCACACAAACCCCTATCTTCCACTAGCCTAAAGGCTAAGCATGCCACCAAATAACATCTGAAGCCTATAAAAGAGACTTCTCTTTTTGAACTCACTCTGTAGACCAGGCTGGCCTCAAACTCAGAGATCACCTGCCTCTGCCTCCTGAGTGCTGGGATTAAAGGTGTGTGCCGCCACTGCCCCACGTTTTCCTCCCAAACTTCATTTATGTATTTATGTATTTGTTTAACGTGCATTGGTGTTTTGCCTGCGTATATGTCCGTGTGAGGGTGTTGGATCCCTCGGAACTGGAATTACAGACAGTTTGAACTGCCATGTGGGTGCTGGGAATTGAGCCTGGGTCCTTATGAGGGGCGTGCTCTTAACCACAGAGCCATCTCTCCAGCCTGGAGACTTCTCATTTTGCTCTAGTGCTTTCATCATTTTAATTTCAAAACACTTATGACTTTCTTTGCTCTGTTACTATAAAAATTCAATAAACTTAGCATATTAAAACATGATCTTGGGGGTGGCTTAAATCTGTGTCTCAGGTGATGTTCACTCATATTTGGCTCCAGAATACAGCATTGCTTACTACCTTTGAGATCTGGGTTTTTGCATTAAGACTTCGGAGTTTCGTGAGGGAAATCGTGTTTGCATTTTCAAATTGTGATCAGAAAAATAAAACTTGATTCGTGTGTCGACAGCATCTCCGATCGGTCTCTGTGCCCAAGTCACACAAGAATGAGAAGGGGCTTGTGTTGCTTCTTATGTGATCGCTGTTCTTATTTGTTTCTTGATATGTAGTTCAGGCTGGCCTGGAACTGAAAATCCACTTGCCTTCCGAGTGCTGGGAGTCCAAGCCTATGCTTCTACACTGGATAGCATCAGCTCCAAATATCTATCTACTCGGGAAAGGGATTTTGGAAGCCACAGCTGTGCTAAGGCCCTTGGACATTTCCCCAGCCTTGTTACAGCCTCTCTCCATGTAGTGACTTTACTCATTACTTGTAACCTGCTTCTTGGATGCCTGGATCACTTGTTTTTCTATATGACTTGTTCTTTTTTCCTGTAGTCATGGTTGAAAGTCCACCTGTTTCTCCATTATGAACTCACAGAGTGCTGGCTCTTACACTATGAAAGTTTTCTAGTAATCAGTAAACCAAGACAAAAGAATGGGGTATGTAGCAGTGCGCTACAATCTTTTACCCTCACTTTAGGGGAGGAGAAAGGAAGGATAGAAAGAAATCTTCACCATTTCTGCAAGCAGCCTTGATATAGAAGGAGAGAAAGGTAGACATCTTCACAGCCTCTTGTAGGCTGTCCTAAGCTCGGAGAGGACTAGCTGACAGCGAGTCAGACTAGCGTCTCAGCTCACGGTCTGTAAACTCAATCTCTGCAACCTTTGTTCTTTTAGGAATTATCACACTAACGACAGCAACCCAGTCAACGAATCAACAACCAATGCCCACTTCCTCTTTCGGGGCTTCAGACCTTTTATAACCCAAGCCGAAAGTTCCCATAAACCCATGCGGCACCCAATCCCCCCAAAAAAGCTACAGGTGCCAGAACGACTGCACCTAACCAAATCATAGCCACCTGCACCAAGCATTCCAAACCCAACCTGTAAACAACTACACCACAGCTGGGGTGGGCACACAGACCTAATCCAAACGCCATTTTGCGTTTTTAAAGAAATTACAAAAACTTCATCCAAGTGTTCCTCCGCAGTTTAGCGGGAATGATGTTGCATAGCTGCTAGTCCAAGGTCCAAGTGTCAGCGCTCAGAGGACAGCGGGAAGGAGGTGACATCTGAAGCCACTGCTGAATTAACTGCGCCCCACCTAGATCCCTGACTCTGCCAAAAATGCTAATTTTAAGTTTTATGTCTTTGCTAACTGCATCCTGATTGGCTTTTGTAACCCGCTCCCTCCCTCTGCTTGTCCAGCAACAAGGTTCATATAAAAGAGAACAGAAATGCCTGGCAGCGCCCACTCTCTCCCAAGCAGAGTGAGGACCAGCTGCTGTAATTACGTATCTTGCAACCTCGGGGTGTGTTGGGTTTTGTGATTTGGACACCATTTCAAGCCTGATCTCTTGCTTATGAACTACGTGGCTCTCTGGACATGAAGAGGATACCCACCCTGTGGTGGTTTGAATGAGAACGACCCCCATACGCTTATATATTTGAATGTTTGGTCCCCAGTCAATGGAACTGTTTGAGAAGGGGTAGGAGGTGTGGCTTTATCGGACAAGGTATATCACAGGGGTGGGACTTTGATATTTCAAAAGCCCATGCCATTCTTAGTGTCTACCTACTTCTCTGCCTTGCAAGGATCATAGTTAAGCTCTCAGCTACTGCTCTAGCGCCACGTCTGCCTGCTGCCATGCAATCTGCCATGATGGTCATGGACTCACCCTCTGAATCTGTAAGCCCCAATAGACTCTTCTCTAAGTTGCCTAGATCATGGTGTCTAACCAGTAATAGAGAAGTAACTAAGACACACCCTTAAACAGAAGGCTGTCTGGTACTGTCTGGATGGCAAAGATTCACGCATTCAGCCTCTGTGAAGTTATCTCCCTTGTTTAAAAATGCCAACGATACCATAACTGTCATCTCTCAGACGTCACGTGGCTGAGCCTATCAAAGTTGTCCGACTTTAGATGATTTAACTTGACAGACCTCCCCTGCCCAATCCTACTCTTAGCTGTGGCCAACACAGTTGTAATTCTAACTCATCTTGGAAGCCTTGATCTTCGACTTCTAGAAGGTGGACCACCCCTTATTTGGACTTCTCTCCCTAAATTAGTAGATATGAATAACTTTCTTGGTTAGGAAACATAAATCGTAAATCACAATGAGATACTTTGGGACTTTCCTTTGTTTTCTCCCCGATTTATGATAACAGGACTGAGGCAGGATTAGGAGGTGGATGGCCGTATAGGGTATTTAGTGAGACCTTCCACCTGAACCCCATCAAGCTCACCATATGATTGTCTAAACACTTTATCGGATATAATGACTTCTATGTACAAGTAGGCTACCAAGGGTACCGTGTATTAGGGGTGTGGGACCGTCTTGCCAACCCTGTCTCAACCTAGGCACTACTGACATTTTTGGCCGGGTGATTTCTTGTGGGAAGAAACCGTCCTGTGCTTTTTGGGGTGTTTGACAGACTCTCTTGCCTTCTGCCCATCTGTGCAACATCTGTGTGACAAATGGCAAGATAATCAAAATTGCTTCCAGGCATTTCCAATATCCCGGGGGAGGGGCAACAAAATTGAGAATAACTAACGAGACAAAGTTCATCTTCAATTCCATTCATGATTTCGTTAGTTCTGAACGAAAATGCTGAGAAACATGGAGGTCCGTGGGTACAGAGCGTGTTGCTATAATAGTGTCGCTCCCTCTGAGACGGACGCCAAAAATAACCACGATTATTATTCAGCCACGTGAGGTACGTTCCTGGTCTCTCTGCTCTTTCTTTTGTCCCACTGTTTAGTGGCCCTGGAAGGTGGTACACCTTGGGCCACGCACTGTACAAAGAGTCTGAAAGGGACAAAAGGCAAGACTTTCTGCTGTCAGAGGAAGTGGGTAGAGAAACTGTTGCCTTAACCACTAGCCCTTTCTCAGGTCATTTAGAATCTGGCTAATGAGCAGTGGGCTACACTGACCTCAGCTCTCTGCTTTCTAGTAAAATCCTCCATTTCTCAGAAGCCCCTTGCTTCCTCCCGAGATACGACAGCCAATCCAGTATTCAGGTCCTGACCAATCAGAAGGATTCCCTAGGCGCCTCCTGTTTGGTTTAAATGGCCCTTGTGGCCAGCTTTTGAGGTGGATGTGTTTTTCTAATGGGTGTGCCCTAGCATGCTAGTGTATGTTCCTCAGACATAAACTGCTTTGTACGGCCATACACTTCTCCCGGCATCCACTTGAGCTATTAGCCCAACAGCTACTGGTATCTCTAAAATCCCAGGGCAATTCTAAAGTATAGCAAGATGAGAGCCATGGTCTAAAATCTGTTACATTAGAGGTTTTCCAGTTATATTTTACAAAAATCATGCACAGTTATCTATCTTAGTACTACAGAGAATCGGCTTCAGGTATTCCTTGAGGACACCAGAATCCATTAATACAAAATTATCTTTCATAAAGTTACATGGTATTTGAATTCTATTCAACCCACACAATTCGTTTATATGTCTCAGATCCCTCTAGACTACTTATACCTAATTTGTATTTCTTTCAAAAGATGTCTTTTTATTTTTATGCGTATGAATGTCTGCTTGCATATGTACCATATGCATGCCTGGTGCCCAAGGAAGCCAGAAGAGGTTGTCAGACACCCTGGAACTAGAGTTACAGGTGACTTGTAAGCCTTCATGTGGGTGAAGAGAACAGAACTTGGGTTCTCTGCAAGACAGGCAAGTACTCTTAACCAATGAGACGTCTCTCCGGTACCCTCGTTTATATTTCTAGTTGCATATGCCTGTTTTGAACATTCAGAGGTGTCTTCTTTATTGCCTTCACTCTCCAGACAACGCAGCAAGACCACTAGAGCATGTACATTGCGCTGGGCCCCGTAAGACAGAAGAATCCTGGTAGCTCACCGATTGGCTAGTTAGCCTAACTGGTTGCTGAGTTCCAGGTTCAGTGACAGGCCTTGTCTCAAAAAGTAAGGTTGAGGAATTGGTTCTTCAACAACCCTGACAGTACATGTAGAATTAACATTTATATAGACTGAGCAGGTTCCATTTAGGAATATATGTGCACACACACACAGACACACACACACACACACACATATATATATAAAGCAACAATTAATGTAAAAAATCATGAATTTGAAAGAGAGCAAGAAGGTATATGGGAGGGTTTAGAGGGAGGAAAGGGAAGGGGAGGGAAATGATTTAACTGTATTACAATCTCAAAAATAAAAAAACATACAATAATAAAGAAGAAAAATTTTAAAAAGCTATAGAATGACTTGAAGACACTGACCTCTGGTCTTTACATGCACGCATACGTGCACACACTTACAAACATATACGCACATATACCATACACACATACATCAAAAGCTGCGAATGAACTGGGAGTAGGCAGACTTTTCGTTTTTTTAAAAAAAAAAAAAACATCTGTAGCTGTCGATGATGTAGATTCACCAGATGTAGGTGTCGATGGAGGGCAGTTTATTCTTTTGTCTAATTAGATCACCGTTTCTAGCCTTGAGCCCTGGAGCCCGAGAGAGCGTTTCATCCTCTTTACCATCTACACTTAAAGTCTTGAGCTGGAGGGCTTCAGGCTCCGTACAATCTAGCACATTTAACCTGCTAGCGCGTGTTAGAGTGTCATTCAGTAATAAGACGTCGACATATTAATAAGGAGCCGTGACAACTCTCAGGGATGCAATACCCGCAGCGGCTTAGGCAGAGAGCTCCCGCCATCACCGCTCTCCTCCTGGTTCTGCTCTGCTCATCTCCATCATCCTCCCTCCTCTCTCCACACAGGCCTTCATCACACAAATGAACAGAACCCAGCTTCTCAAGGTCTGCCAGCAGAATTGTGGCCTATCCGGGCGGGTGTCTAAGTTGGGGTGAGTCAGAGTGAATTGCCTATCCAAGGTGAGCTGCCTGTCTAAGCTGGGGGTGAGTCTGAGTCTTCTCTGATCACCAGGCTGCAGACCATTGGCGGCGATAGGGAACCTTCATCTGCATTAAGGTAAAACAAACGGCCTGTTCCTATGGAGATCTGGAGGTCTACTCTGTTGTTTTTACCACTGCTTTCTGAATACTGCATTAAAGGTGTGTCTACATTCCATCCAGACCACACAGGCCTCTGAATGTAGCCCCTGGAGGGTAGGTCTTAGTTTTCACGTAGGGCTATTTCCTCTACAAATATTTTACTTATTATGGCACGCGTCTGATGTGTGCACGTGAGTGTGTATGAGTATGTGCACGTGTGTGTGTGTGTGTGTGTGTGTGTGCATGAATGCCATAGTGCATATGTGGAGGTCAGAGAAAAACTTTTTTTCTTTAATTTTATTATTATTATTATTATTGTTGTTATTATTATTATTATTATTATTATTATTATTATTATTATTATTTGCCAGGAAGTGGCGACATGCCTTTGATCCCATCAGTCCAGAGGTAGAGTGAACCAGGCGGATCTCTGTGAGTTCGAGGCCAGCCTGGTCTACAAAGTGAGTTCCAGGACAGCCAGAGCTATTACACAGAGAAACCCCTGTCTCAAAAAAGAACAAAACGATTTTTTTTTTGAGACAATGTCTCACTGTGTAGCCTTGGCTGGCCTGAACTCTCTATGTTGACCAGGCTGCCTTGAACTCAAAGATCTGCCAGCTTTAGCCTCCTGAATGATGGGATTAAAGATCTGTACCTCCACACTTGGCAGAGGACACCTCTTGAGATCAAGGGAGAGAACTCAGGTTGTCAGGTCTATGTAAGTATTTTTATGTAGTGAGACATCTTGTTGGCCCAAAAACTTTAAAAAATTTTTTAAAACTTATTTTTATGTACATTGTTATTTTGCCTGCGTGTATGTCTTTGTGAAGGTGTCACATCTCCCGGAACTGGAGTTACAGACAGTCGGGAGCTGCCATAAGGGTGCTGGGAATCAAACCTGAGTCCTCTGGAAGAGTAGCCAGTGCTCTTAACCACTGAGCCATCTCTCTAGCCCCTGGCCCAAATTCTTAAAGGGCCAGACGGTTAAAAGGTCACTGGACATTTAGAAATGTTTCTGTTGTGGTAATTTAGAAAACAAGTATCGGCAATAAGGAGAAAAAAATGAGCCTGTTGTGTCCCACAATTCTACTCATGAATACTGAAATTTGAATTTCACATAATTTTTGCATGCTACAAAAGGATATTCATCTTTTGATTTTTTTTTTTCAGATCAGTTTTAAAAAAATGGGAGAGGGGAGGCAGACATCTGTTCCGAGTTTGTATTAAAACAGTGGCAGGCTGCTCTGGATCGGTCCCAAGGGAGGCTTCCAGGGGATGGTGGGCTTCCGACTCAGAAGCTTGGCTGTTTAAGAGTGAGAGTCAGCTAGTGTGTTTATTCGAACGGTATAGTTGCATATTTCCAAATGGACTGGGGACCATCTCGGGCCCTAGGCCCTGGCCTAGCTGTCGTTATATTTTTTCCTTATCTCTTTATTTCTTACCTACACCACCCGCCCTTTCATCTTTTTTTTTATACAAGTTCTCATTACGCAGCCTCTAATTCGCCGTCCTCCTGCCTCAGCCCCCGGAGAGCCGGAAAGAAAAAGGCCTGGCTTTGGCTTTCCATATCTCAGCAGGTTTAAGATCTCAGGGGTTTGTCCATCTCAGCTTGGCCCCCTCGCCCTCGGCGGCCACTAGGGGTGCCAGAGCTGGGGGAGAGAACGTTCCCAGGGGCCTCGGGACCAATCAGATCGGCGCTACGCCCGGAGCCGAGCGACTGACCTCGCGTCCAACCTTGGCAGCCAATCACAGGTCGCCGTGGGCGAGTGTGCGGCGGCCTGGGCCCGGCGGCTGGTGCAGCGGCTCCAGGAAGCCGTGGTGCGGGGTTCCCCGCGCGGCGCCTCGCGGGCCGAGGCGTTACCGGAGGCTCGGGTACGCCGTGGGAGGCGGCGGCAGGGGCGTGGCGCTGTTGACCTCTGCGGGGGGCGATCGGGAGGGGCGGCCGGCGGGAGCGGGAGAGCGGATGCCCGGGGAGGGCCTGGGCTTGCTCGGCCGGGAGGAGGCGAGGGTAGGCCGGGGAGGGAGGGGGATCCCTTCTGGCAGCCCCCGGGCACACACGTGCGCTCCCCGGGGGCTGGGACTGCGTCCCCAAACGCCTTCCCCATCGCTCCTAAAGCCCCGATGGCTCCCTGCCCCAGGAAGGCGGGATGGGGGTGGGGGGCAGGACCGCAGGGTGGGACCCAGCTTCAAAAAACTAGGCAGCTAAGTACGTAAATATGAACTGCAAGCCCCACGTCCAGTTTGTAGATCCGCAGGACCTTTGAGGCCCCCCCCCCCCCCACCTCGTCTCGAGACAGGGTTTCTCTCTCTTGTAACTCTAGCTGTCCTGGAACTCAACTCTGTAGACCAGGCTAGCCTCGAACTCACACAGCGATCCGCCTGCCTCTGCCTCCCCAGTGCTGGGATTAAAGGCTGCACCACCATGCCCAGCTCCTTTGAGGCTTTTGAAGCAATTTACAATTCATCGATTGGCTTCTCCCATACAGCTGCACCTTGTTTGTGTCTTTCGTCGACTCTGTCGCCTTGCTTCCATCGCAGGTCTCTGGGGCCCTGGTATGTTCTCCTAGGTAGCTAGGTTTGATCTGGGCAGTGCGCAGGTGAATGATTTTGTTGGCTGAGGCATGGTACGTTGGGTGGTGGCGGCGTGTAAGGTGCTTGTGGGTAGCTATCCAAATGACAGGGCCGAGGCTGTAGAGGGCGCAAAAAGGAAAGTGTCTGAATACCTGGTAGGTAGCGAAGGAGAGTAAAATCTCTAACTAAATCTTAGGGTTTTTTTTTTTTTTTAATTACCTCAGGGATGTGACCGTCACCTCTTGGACTCTCAGAAGTATCAAAAGTTACAGCGTATATCCGAGGTAAGACAGAAGAGGTCTCTTCTCCTTCATTTTCTGTCTCTTGTTTGCTCCTGTGGTGAAATAAAAACATTACCGTTTAGCATTTCCTGAGGGAATCTGAGTGGGTTTGATAAATTCAGGCCAAGTATTGATGTAAGTATATTCTGGAACATTCTAAGTTGCTTCCTCGAACAGGAAAAGGTGGTGGATGCTTTTTTTTTTCTTTTTCCACCTGAAATCTTGAAAAAGGAAAAGAAAGTAATTACTGTGGGTGCTGACTTTTTGTTTTATGTTAGTAGGAGGTATTGTGGGGTATTCACCCTAGAAGACTGCTCAGACATGGGTTTAAGCCAATAGAAAGTCTTTATTAGCCTTAGTTTATGTAGCTGAGAGTGACCTTGAACTCCTGACCTGTCACCTCTCCTTCCAAAAAGAGCACACAAGCCTGACTTCTGGCTTCTTTTTCATTTTTGACCCCAAGAATTCTAAGGCTTTCATGCTGTGTTTTTCTTCTGAGGCAAGGGCGTCTTGGCAGCCAAAGTTGTAAATGTTACAGCTCTGAGGGGAGACCTTTCTCTGGTTAGAAGTGTTGCCGCTAAGTTGTAAGTGTTACAGCTCTGAGGGGAGACCTTTCTCTGGTTAGAAGTGTTGCTGCTAAGTTGTAAGTGTTACAGCTCTGAGGGGAGACGTTTCTCTGGTTAGAAGTGTTGCCGCTCTGGAAGGAAAGGTATGGTGGAGGAATACCACATAGTCACACCTACAAAAAAATCTCCCACAAGGGATCTATTGGGAAAAGACACAGGAAGGTGGGCCTGAGTTGTATCAGAACCAGGCTTCTACTTAGCCACTTAGCTTTCTTATACAAAATAAAACCACCTGCCTGAGAGCAGCACCAGCCACAGAGAAATTGGTCCTCCCTTTTGTCAGGTACCTCTTCGTTGTGTTGATTGTAACTAACCAGGACAATACGGGAGTTCTGTATTTTTTTTTTCTTAAATTTCTTTTTGAGAAACCTTTGCGTTGATTTCCACAACGGCTGCACCAGTGGACACTCCCACGAACAGCGGATAAGAGCTCCTCTCTCCCTGCATTCTTGCCAGCATTTGTTGTAATTTGTCTTTTTATGACTAGGATGAAATGGAATCTCAAAGTAGTTTTAATTTATACTTACTTCACTAATGGGTAATGATGTTAAACATTAAAAAAAAAATATTTATTAGCCATTTGTATTTCTTTTTTGGTGAACTCTCTGTTCAGGTCCATAGTCTAATTTTCTGACTATTGTTTGTTGACGTTTAGTTTCTTGAGTACTTGTATGTTTTAGATACCAGGCCTGTCGAATGTAGAGCTAGCAGAGATTTTCTTCCATTCTGGGAGCTGCATCGCCACTTGATTGAGTTTCCTTTGCTGCACGGAAGCTTTTTTAGCGCCTTAAGATCCCATTTGTCAGTTAATTGATCTTATTTCCTATGTGATCGGAGTCTCACCCGGAAAGTTCTTAACATCTATATCTTGAAACCAACTCTGCGTTTTCCTCCTAGCAGTTTCAGATCTGTGTCGACGAAGTCCTTGGTCCGTTTGGAATCGGTTATTGTGCATGGTGATTCTTCCACTTATAAATACCCACTTTTCTCAGAACCAGCTTACTGAAGATGCTGTCTCCAGTGTGTATTTTTGGCATCTTAGTCAAAAATCAGGTGGTTGAAGTTGTGTGGCCTTGTACCTGTGTCCTTTATTTTATCCATTGATCTGTGGCTGGTTTTGTGCCAGTGCCATGCTGTTTTTATCGCTAGGGCTCTGTAGTATAATCAGGTGTGTTACGTTACGCTTCCAGAAGTACCAATTTGGCTCCAGGGTTACTCGGGTCTCTCCAGCTCTTATGATACTTCAGATTGTTTTTCTGTGTCTGTGAAGAATTCCTGGGGTTTTGATGGGGGTCGCGTTGAATCTGTAGCGTGCTTTTGGTAGGGTGGACATTTTCACGATGGAGATTTTTCTGATCTGTGGTCATGAAAGGTCCTTCTGTTTTCTAGTGTCTCCCTCAACTTTCTTCTTTAGTGTTTTAAAATTTCCATTGTAGAGGTCCTGAGAGTTCTTGCACGTCCTTCGTTAGGTTTATTTCCAGGGTCTTTGTTAGTTTGGGGGCTGTTGTGAACGGACTTGTTTCCTTGGTTTCTTTTTCAGTGTGTTTACCATTGGTATGTAGCAAGCGTATGGATTTTTTTTTTGTTTGTTTTAATGTTAATTTACAATCCTTTCCCTTTTGCTAAAAGTGCTTATCGGTTCTAAAAGTCTTTTGGTGGAGTCATTAGAACCTCTTATGTGGTGGAATCATATCATGTAAGCTAGAATTCATTATCAGGTTTTTTTAGGGTTCTGTATCTTCTCATACATTACATTAGAAAGAATGTCAGTCATTCTGATTTAAATATTTTTGTTGTTATTGTTTAGAGGAGATGATTGGGCATAGATATAAAATTATCTAGAACGTCATTAGAAATGCAGAAGATTCTGGGGAGAAAGTTGGGTTTGGGCTGCAGTTCTCACACTGAACCCTTTGGTAATGCCCAGAGCTATTTTTGGTTGCTACAGCCTTGGAACTCACAGAGATCTGCCTGCCTGTGCCTCCCAAGTGCTGAGATTAAAGGTATATATCACTAAGCCTGGCTTTAAAAAAATTAATTTAAAAAAAATTTATTTTATTGTGACAGGATCTTGGGTCTTGCTGGCCGGGAACTCACTGGATATTCCAACCTCTTAGCCTCATGATTCTCGAGTGCTGGAATACAAGGTATTTACCCGTACTCAATCATTATTGAGTACGTATCAGATAACACGTATTTGGCTGAAAATATAAAACTCCAGCTGCTGCAAATCTTTCATTAGCCTCCAGTTAAGTCTGTAGAAAATGAAGAATTACTGGAACACATCCGTTTTACAAATTAGAGGCGTTACTAGTGAGAGTTACTGCTTGTTGGCTTGTTTAACGTGCTCTGTATTTCCGAGCATCGAGAGGACCGGGGTGACTCCACTTTATCCCAGGCTCCATTGCCACGCTAGCTCCTCAGAAATCCCCGATGATTCTTGGAAAATCCTAAAGCCAGCTGCTGGCCAATCAGAATGGGGCTAGGCCACAAGGAGACTGAATTCTGGGAAAAATTGCTTAATCACGGCTCTCATGTCCCAATCCGGTGGCACCGTGTCCAGGTCCTGACCAATCGGATTAGAGATCCCCCATTGGTCGCAGCCATTTTCCCTGGTGGTGACCCCAGCTTGTGGGTCTGCCTTCCGCAGTAGTAAGCTGTTCATGTTGGGCGGTTCCCTGCTCTCGGTGTCCTCTTGAGCGATTTCTGCTCACGTATCTGCGGCAGGCCCTGGCCTCTGCTGGGGATACCACAGTCATGGGAAGACACCGTCCCTGACTCTTGGGGTTTATCTTTCATTGGATAGTCAAGAGGAAGGACTGAAGATAAAAAAGTAAAGTTTACAGCATGTTAAATGGTGGTAGAAACGGAAGGTGAGAGAGGAATGAGATGGGGTTGGGAATGTGAGTTAGGATGGTTGACACGGTTGAGGACCTCACCGAGAAAGGTGCTCAGGATCCAGAACGCAGGCACCCGGACGAAGAGGGTTCAGATGTAAGGGAAGAGCAAGTATAAGGATCCCGAGCAAGATCAAGTGTTGATCGTGTTCAAGGAGAGGGCCAGTATCCTAGTCTGTCTGTAACCTCTGTGCTTGAGAGGAAGACACAAGATGATTCTACTGAGGCCAGGCTAGCCTGAGCTACACAGTGAGTCCCCATCTTAAAAAACAACCCCCCCACACAAACATACATACGTGCACACATATCTACATACATGTAGTTTCTATTTTCTCTGTTCGTTTTATCTTTTTGAGACTTCTAATTTTAAAATTATCTGTGTGTGTGCGTGTGTGTGTGAGGAAGTTAGTATCATTTGGGTGACATGGTAGGTAGGTGGGGAGGAAGAGTAGGAGGTCAACTGTAGGGTGATTCATGGGGCTGGAATTCTGTCTTGTAGGCACCGGAAGGACCTGACCTTTATCCGAGTAAGTCGGAAAGTGTGTGTGGGGGGGGGTTGCTGTTTTTTTGTTTTTCCCTGAGACGGGGTTCCTCTGTTGTAGCCCTGGCTGTCCTGGAACTCACTCTGTAGGCCAGGCTGGCCTCAGACTCACAGATCCGCCTGCTTCTGCCTCCCGTATTAAAGGTGTGCGCCGCCACTGCCTAGCTGAGCGGAGGGGTTTGATCTGAGCACTGACAGAACCTGGTTTGGGTTCACAGGATCACTCTGCCTGCCAGACGAAAAAGACACGGTGGGTTGAATGACAGCATCCCTCCGTGGCTCTGCTTCAGTTCCTGCGTCGAGCCCCTGTCTTGGATTCCCTCAGTGAGAGCTCGTGACCTGGGAGTCGTGAGTTGAAGTAAGTCCTTTCCTTCTCCGGGTTGGTGTTGGTCGTGGTGTCCGTCGCAGCAATGGAAAGCAAAGTAGGGTACCACCATGCGCTGGGAACCAGGACTTGCAGAAGTTGAGCTGGAACCTTCTGGAAGCCCCTCTGCCTCTGTCCTCCTCTTTATGTTCATCGAGAAGTGTTTGCCTGCAGCTCTTTGAATTCCTTGGATTCCGTGATTTTTTTACAATTGTTCTTTTAGGTTGTGTTCTGGGTTTACTCTCAGTTCCTTTTGGAGAACATTTCTATAGGACTGGTGGTCTTTAAGGGACAACATTGTCTTGGTCTTCCAAACTGTTTTCTAGAGAGACTTAACATGTGGGTTTATTTCTTTGGTTATGAATCTATATTGAATAGAAGTTCGATTCTGCTTTTGATCTTGTCTGAGCTTGGTTGATCTCGAGATAGGTGGGACTGTGAGCAGGCTAGTCCTTGAGATACTCTGTGTTGACTGGAGAAACCAGAGGAACTCCATTTCACTGTTAACCAGTGTGATATAGGGATCTTAAAGATAGGTCGAGATTGCTTAGGTGAGGTCCAAGACGGTTGTCTAGCGTGGCTCCTGGCTGGAGCTGTGCCTCGAGGGCAGCACAGGTTCAGGAACTTGATCAGACTCAAGAGAGCTCATGGTGACCTGGGCTAAGATAGCTTGCAGATGAGTCCCCATGTGGACCTAGGTGGATGGCATGTGCTAAAGGTCCCGTGTCAGCCTCAGGGGGAAGGCAAATTTGGCGCTTAGCCAGGCCTGGGCCTGGAGTATGGGGACTGTGAGAGGAGACAACTGGTGGTGAGGACTCCTCCGAGAGAGCTTGCAGAGGGGCCTCTTGCCTGGGTCAGCCAGTGCCTTAGATAGGAGGTGCTGGGTTAAAATCCTCGGTCGGACTAGGCAAGAGAGCCCACGAATGTACTTCCCGCCCAGGTGGAATGGTGGTGGCACTGGACAAGTGTCCTTGATGTGTATAACCACTTCAAAGTCTTTGATGAGAAAAGTAAGTCCTGTTTCTGTGCTCAGCGATGTGTGATGTGTTTGTACTCAGGTGGCAGTGTGTAGAGGGAGCACTGGGACTTGTGGCCACACCTGTCAGGAATCAAGACATTGGAAATGGAGCAGCCATTCATACTATCTGACGAGGAACAAGATCCAGAACCACAGGAGGCTCTGCGAGAAGCCAGTCAGGTCCACAATGAAGATGCCGAGCTGATCTTCGTAGGGGTCGAGCACGTGAATGAAGATGCCGAACTGATCTTTGTTGGAATGACTTCAAATTCAAAGCCAGCCAATTCGAACATTTTGAACCGAGTCACCCCAGGTTCACGCTTAAAAAGAAAGCGTGGCCACCTTAGAAAAACTACTACTCAAAGGCAGCAGCCCTCAAGTCCTGCAGCCCCTGTGTCAGAGACAGTGATCGTCTTGCCGGGGTCCCCAGCCGAGTCAAGGTCGACAGACAGCCCTATTATTATCGAGCCTTTGTCTGAACCTGACTATATAAGTCATTCGCCACAAGTTGTGCCTGGTAGCTCTTCAAAGTGCTCCTCACCTTCAGTTACACTGTCAAGTTCGAAGCATGGTCCAGTAAGAGCAGCACTTGCAGGAGGAGATTTGAACGAAAGTTCTTATGTATCGAAGTGCCATTCTCCCGCAGTAAACACAGGCGCGCGGCGGCCTGAACCCAGTGTCGACCTCGTAGAGGAACGTTCTTCAGCTTTGTCCCCTTCAGGTACTTTCCATACCTCAGATCCGCAACAGGGTACCCCCAGTGACGTTGCCAGCTCAGTAAACCATGTAGTGAATGGAACGCCTCCTTCAGAGGATGCTGTCCGCGTCAGTCCTACAAAGGTACACCCTCGCCAGGAAAACGGATTGGCAGGAGCCCACTTTTCAAGTCTAGCAAGTCAAGGGACCTATGATCCCAAGAGAGGAAGTTTGACCCTGTTACTTAGTGACTTTTATTATGGGCACCATAAAGGAGATGGGCAGCCAGAAAAGAAGACTCACACAACCTTCAAATGCCCCAGCTGTTTGAAAGCTCTAAAAAACGTGAAATTTATGAACCACACAAAGCATCACTTGGAGCTCGAGAAGCAAGGCAGTGATGGCTGGGAGAACCACACCACCTGCCAGCACTGCCACCGGAAGTTCACCTCTCCCTTCCAGCTGGAGTGTCACGTCGACCGTGTACACACCACTCCGGACCCATCCACGGTCTGCAGAATCTGTGAATTGTCGTTTGAAACAGACCAAGTTCTTCTACAGCACATGAAGGACAATCATAAGCCCGGGGAGATGCCCTACGTGTGCCAGATCTGTAAGTACAGGTCATCCACCTTCGCGGACGTGGAGATGCATTTCAGAAAGTGCCATGTAAACACTAAGAATCTGCTCTGTCCCTTTTGTCTTAAAATTTTTAAAACCGGAATGCCGTACATGTGCCATTACAGGGGGCACTGGGAGAGGAACGGTCACCATTGCTCCAAGTGTCGGCTGCAGTTTTTGACCTTCAAGGAAAAAATGGAGCATAAGACCCTGTGTCACCAAATGTTTAAGAAGCCTAAACAGCTAGAAGGGTTGCCGCCTGAGACGAAGGTTGTGATTCAGGTGTCAGCGGGGCCTATCGAGTCAGAGTCTGTGAAAGTAGCATCGATCACTGTGAGCACAACTGACTGGGAGCTGGTTTCCCCCAGCTGTCAAGGTAGACCTTCGAAAAAGTCTCATTAACTCTAGTTCCGGTAAACCCAGTGTTTTAAGTCAAAACCCAAAGCCCTCCATAAAGACAAAAGTACAAACTATACATTCATTATTCATTATACCCACGGTGACAGATTGATGAATAATCTGATGCGGTTTTTGTTTGTTTTTATTTCGTGAGGGTTTGTATTCTGTTTAGTCCCGGGGCTCTCTCCAAGGCCTCACAAATAAGTACTCTACCACCCCATTTCAAAATATGTAGTATTTTCTGGATGAACAGTGAAGTTCATTTAAAATACATCTGGTTTTCATATTAAGTGTTTGGTTCAACACAGGAAGGTGCTTGTGTGTGTCCTTGAGCGAATGGGAAAAAGTCAAACCTGTTTGTTAGTATTTCATGTAGTTCCTAAGCTTGACAGCTCCTACATAAAAGCTTGGAGTTTGGTGGGGCTCACAAGGCTGAACCTCTCCCTGAAGATCTGTGGGCAGTCGATGCTTGCTGTAGACGGGGAGGGAGAGAGACATCTTAAGTGCTCTTAAGTGGACAGGGTAAGTGGGTAAGTGGACAGGCACACATTCATTTCAGTCTTGGAGCCAAAGAAAGAGTACTGCCTGAGTTCCTTTACCTGAAAGAGGACGATCCACGGAGTCCAAGCCATCCTTGTAAGATGCCTGTGTCCTGTGACGGCCCCACAGACCCCAGAGCACCACTGTGTATCCTAGCGTCCCATGAAGCAACAGTGGCGATTGGCAGAATGGGAACTGGTGTCCACACACTTCTTTTGCAGGGTGCGTGGGGTAGTTGGATTCATTCATTCTCCTTCATGCTTTGGCTAGCTGTGTTTGACGAATAAAATGGCATCATATCCTTAAGAGCCACAGCAGAAAAGCACCTTGTCCTTTCCTGGGAAAGAAGCCTTGGCATTTGTAGTTTGAAGTGTATTGAGCTGTAATTAAAACAATTAGTTTTAACTGAAAAGGTTTGGAAAAATGACATCTGTCCAGTTTATGGATGGCCTGGGCTGAACTTAGTTCTACTCTTCAGCTGGAATATAGGGACATGCCCCATAATATTAGACTTAGCACAAAAAAATAACCCAGGGCGACTAGAATTTAAGCCCACTATGGAGCCTTTTCAGTACATTTATGTGTATCTTATGGTCATTGACTATGTGAAGCTTGCAATTTGGTGTGGTGGTGCTCTTGACACACACCCCCTAGTCCCCAACCCAGGGCCTTCCGTGTACCAGGCAAGGGCTCTGCCACTGAACTATATCCCTAGTCACAATTTGTATCTGGCCTCATAGTTAAGCGATTATAATGAGTAGCTTTTCCTTTGTTGTATGTATAATTTCCCAGTTGATCACACTAATATCGCTTGGGTTTTACTTGAAGCACTTGAGTGTGCCAGATATGTCCTAAATATCTATCCCCTATATCACACTATCCTGTGGAGGAACAACTCTTCGCAGACCTGTAGCGGGCCCTCTGACTTGACCCTAGACAGCTTCAGTAGCTGTAGCTGTCTCTGTAGGTTTCCAGGGCAGTCTCTTTTCCTCCATCTCCAGCCCAGTACCCAGCAGCCTCTGTTTATCTGTGCAGAGTCTGAGTGCATGCTGGTTATAGACATGGGTCTGGAAAAATCTCTAGTCTCCTGTTCCTTCTTTCAAGGTACCTTACCTTGCTGGATGTGGTAGCACACACTGGTAAATAACAGCTCTTGGGAGGCTGGGGTTCAAGGCCAGCCTAGGCTGGCTAGTGATGTCCTGGCCAGATCCACAGCAGGGCCTTGTTCTTAAAGGGGCAATGGGCATGGGTTCCTTAATGTCCCTATTCCATGTTTTTCCTTCCTCAGTCTAGTGAAGTTTCCTTAGATTTCACGAAAAATTGGAAAGAAGTAATCACCAGGCCTTAGCATCTCTGTTAAGACTGAGGGAGATAAGAGGTTGCAAGTGTCTTTTGTTGCACATATTTGCTGTGTGCTTGATCCACGGATTGTGATCTGCATCTATACTGAGTGTTCGTGGGCAAAGGCACATTAACTTTTTACCCTGTACCTCTCTGCTTTAGGTGTGGAAAGCGTGTTTGTCCCTCTTGTTCTTCTGAAAGCCCTACTGTGTGAAATGAATCTCCTGCCTTGTGTGCTGCCTATGGTAGAAATAAGAACCATTTTAGACTAGACCCACGTTTAGTGACTGCTCCGTGTCACCAGCATCATTGCTGTAGTTTGCTGTTTGACTAAAGCATGCTCCTAGGGAGTACTGTTGTTTACTGCTAATGGGAGGCCCCAGGGCCCCGGCTCCTGCCAGCTCCCATCAGCTGCCATGCTTCCCTACTTTTCCCCGTTGCTGCACTATTCTAAGCTATTGGCCTTGTTCCTCGAGTAAATCCCTGTTTCCTCCTGATGGAAAGGCCGCACAGGCTGCCCCCTTCGTCACCGTGCTTTCCCCCAAGCCTGCATGGCTCGCTACCTCACACGTGGTTTATTGAGCTTCAAGATGTTTAGAGTGACTAGAAATGTCTCCTGCTTTTGAAGTCCTATTTATTCCTTCTCTTTGAAGGCAGTTTACCTCTCCTCCTTTCTCCCTGCAGTCTAGCGAAGTTCCCTATCCCAGAACTTCAGGAAGGAGGCATTATCAAGAGCTTTGGTTCTTAGAAGCTAGCTAGCTTGAGTCCATTCCTGTGCCTATCACACAAAGAAATAGAGTGAGCCGAGTCTTTCGGAAGCTTTCTGTTTTATATTGATAGCTATCTATTTTTAAAGCAATGTCACTTTGTTTTGTTTACACATGTATCAGATATCTGTCAAGATTGCTATTTTGTTACTCTGTGATGTTCGTCGCTTGTTTTTTCAAATAAAAGTTATTATTTTATTAATGTTGCCAAAGTTATTTATAAGTAAAATAGCAGTTAGAGAAATAAAACGTTTTGTGAAAACCTTTTGCTTTACTGACTCTTCACTAACACTGCGTCTTTTGGCTTAGTTTTTGTTTTATATCTTAACCATCTCATTAGTTAGAACTTCTAAATGATATGGTAATAGGGTTAATAGGCTTCTTGATTTTTAGATGTCACGGTTTGCTGGATGTAGTGGCGGACATTGTTAATCCCAGCTTTTGGGAAGCTGGAGTGGAAGGATCTCTGAGTTCCAGCCCAGCCAGGGCTACAAGTGAGATCCCACCTAATAAACAGCAAACAATAAAACAGAAAACCGTCTATTGCAAGGTTTGGCTTGACTGTGTTCACAATTGACTGCCTTGACTGTTTAATTTTACAAACCTTCAGGAGGGGACGTGATGCTTACCCATAATAGCACTCTGGAGGCTGATGCAGGATTGTGATTTCTAGGCCAGCCTGGGCTACTTAATTAGACTCAGCTTCAAAACCTGAAGACACTGTCTCATTTTAAATACAGTGTCACAGTTTTATCAGGGTTTCTGGTTTACTCTCCTAGGCAGCGACCTTTGATTTGTTTCATTCCCCAAGAAGTATGTTTTTTGTTACACTCCTACTTACTTTGGGCTCATCCCCTCCCCTCCCCTCCCCTATACTCCATCCCACCCCACCCCACCCTGGCAGCCCCCAACTCACTCTATAGACCAGGCTGGCTTCGAACTCACCTGCCTCTGCCTCCTGAGTGTTGAGATCAAAGGTGTGCGCCACCACCGCCCAGCAGGGATCATTCTTTTTCTGTGCTGTGTTCAAAACTTTTTTCTTTAACAAGGACAGAATTTGAGGTGGTGGGAGCTGGGAGAATGGAGGCGATCAATGAGGCAGACAAAGTCGAATGCAATGGCCAGCTTTATTCAGAGCTGCAGACAGTTTATACTCTGACACAAGTAAAGCGTACAATCAAAAGGACAAGCCGCACGTGGCAGAAACGTTTTTCCGTACACATGGTATATATGACATATATATTGATGTGATAGTTTGAACGTTTAATTGAGTAACAGCAGCAGGCACTAATGAGTGACCTGAAGTAAACTCAACTCCTATCCACTGCACCTGGGAGGAGCCACAAACATTCCTCGAACAAGTCTGTTTTGAAGAAACTTGAGGCCACAAGACTCTTACTTTCTTGGAGTGTTCTCACAAGCCCTCAGGCTTCTCCTCTCGTGACTTCATTCCTGGACTGTTCTGACAAGAATTTAAAGATTTTTCCTACCTCCATCTATAGCTCTGCTGGAATCCCAAGTGTTTTGATGCGCAGCTTTCTTATTTCTTACATACTAGGCAAGTGCTTTTACCACTGAGCTAGGATTTACAGTTTTATCAAGATTGAGTTATTCATTGTTCTTCAAGGCCGTGTGTGTTTGCTATGCTGCCATGTCTATTTATATAAATTCCCCCAGTAGTAAATTTTAAGGTTCTTTTTTCCAAACATCCTCACCAACATTTGTTGTCTGTTTTCTATCCCTCCCTTCCTCCCTCCCTTCGTTGAGACAGGGTTTCTCTGTTGTAGCTCTGGCTGTCCTGGAACTCCGTAGACCGAACTAGCCTCTTAATCACAGAGATCCACCTGCCTCTGTCTCCTGAGTGCTAGGATTAAAGGCGTGCGCCACCGCTGCCACCGCCACTGGGTTTTATTTCTTAATCCGTTCAGCCAGCCTGTGTCTTTTGCTTGGAGAATAGAGGCCATTAATATTTAAAGTTATTATTGAAAAGTATGTGTTGATTGCGGTCCTTTTGTTATTGCTTGTTATTTGTTCTCTGTGTCCTTCGTTGTACTTTGTTTCAGTAATTTGTTTTCTTCACTTACTTTCTTTCTACAGTCTCTTGGGCATGTTTGTTTCTTCACTCTGGAGTATTGTTTTCTGTATCCTGTTTAGTCTGCTGGATATGAAAGTTCTTTTTCCTTCAACTATGACAGATTCGCTATCTACAGTAGTCTAGGTTGGCACTTATGGTTCTCGGAGTGCATTGCCTAAAGCTACTCTGACTTTGTATTGAGAAATCAGCTGTTATCCTAGTGGGTTTCCATTATACATGAGTTGTATTTTGTTGTTATTGTTAGTTTTCAATACTTGGTGTAGTTGTTAGCTGCTGTGTAGGCAGCAAGAGAGACATAGAGCCATTTTCATAGGTGGAAGCCCTGCCAGACCTCAGCAGAGGGAACCACCCCTGTCCTGGCCAGTGCCACAGACAGCGGAACCCTGAGCATCTGAGCTCAGGTGTTTTTATTGATTCAGAACTCCTCAGGTATTCTCCTGATACCAAGTGCAGATCATTAACAATCTAACATCCCCCACAGAAATCCAACACCTACAAACAACACAAAATGCCAAGGCCTATGCATTCCTTTTTCCAATACTGCACAAAACAATTACTTTACATACAACTAAAGATAAACTTCCACAACAACTCAGTGTTTTAACTATAGTGGGCTGGCTGAGTTTCTTTTCTGGTCCTGTGTATTTGGTGGTGTTCTGTGGGATTCTGTAGGAGTATGTTCTTCATTCGTTTGGGGGAAATTTTTTCCTATGAACTTTGTCTTCATGAGGTTTTCTGTTGCTGTGATTAAAGGGCTGGAGAGATGGCTCAGTGGTTAAGAGCACTGGCTGCTCTTCCAGAGGACCTGGGTTCAGTTATCCACACAGCAGCTCACAACTGTCTGTAACTCCAGCTCCAGGTAAATCCTACACCCTCATACAGACATACATACAGGTTGTAGATGAAGCTTTGCCAGGGAAAAGTCCCTCCCCGATGTGGTTACACGCCGCTTGGACTTCTGGGAACAGCTTGGAGGGAGGTATAAAAGAGGGGCTGTTGAAGACAGTTTCAACAGTTGGAAATTAAGAATTAGAGCCAAGAATTACAGCAGAGTTGCTGCAGGATAAGGAAAGAGAGAGCACAAAAGCTGATGATAGGGAAGCAGGCAGAAATAAGGCTCAGATAAATTGAGCTAACTGGGATTTTAGGAAAGTTACAATTTGGATCTTCTCAGTAACTGCCGTGCTGGGAGAAGCTGAGTCAGAGTGGAATAGTTAGTTCAGTTCCCCAGACACAGGCAGATTAAGACAGCCAGAAAAGGGCTGTAAAGGTCTCTCTTTCCTTCCTATCCTTTCCTGCCTAACTCTATGAGCTAACTGAGGTTTTAAAAGTTACAAGTTAGAAATCTAGCAGCCAGGAACAGAGGGGCAGAGTCAAATTGCCAGTGAGAGAAAAGCAGCTTTTGAGAGCACAGATCCAAATGGCAAAGCAGCCAAACCCACATCCTCTTAAAAAAATACTATCTACATTTTAGCAGCATTTACAAAACCTTTTTTTACATAGTGATATCTCATTTATATTCCTTTTTCAAGGGGTAGGATATACACAAGACAAATGTACAAATGCATTACAAATATCTGCAAATACGGATGCTTAAGGACGCTTGCCCCACAGAGACAATTGATGAGAATTTGTCCTGGAACGTGGGTATAGAAGAAGACAAGCTTGTTTATGAAATCACATGATACTGATTCATGGGGACTTTGTGTAATATCCAATGCATACTGGGTTCTCCTAAGAAAACTCTTGAAATAGATGTGTTGATCAAAGGCCGTAACTTTTGAATAAAAAAAAATTCTGGGAATCTATGTAAACCATGGTGACTATATTAAAAAAAATGTTGCTGTATAAACTAAAACTGATTAGAGTACATTGTAAATGTCACCATAAATGCACAAAAGGTTACCGAATCCAATTATGGATATATTAATTTGATCACAATAACCATTTCAGAGTGTGTACAAATAGCAAATCGCCATTTTGCTATATCTTAAATATATACATTTTCATTTACATCTAATAGAGCTGGAAAAAAATAATCTTTTAAGTAATTAACACAAAGACATGATAAAAGCAAGAAGTCGTGTATAGTAATCTAATTGTGCAACATTTCCGATTGGCCGTCTAGTTTTGTCATACCTTATAAAAGGAAACTCAGTGCAGTTATTCCTTGCTTCACTCAGGGTTCAGGCAAAATAGGCGTGGACAAAGACGTTCACAGCCAGGAGGAGAATGGCGTTGATGTTCACTACATTTCTCCACAAGGGTTTCTCAGATGTGTCTGAGAATTTTTTCCTCAGGGCTTCTTCTTCCTCTGCGGTCAGCTTAGGCCCTGTATTCTGCAAGCCGCAGAATAAGCTACACGCTCTCCTAAGACATCCTTGAGATTTCTCAGAATCATCTGAAACAGGAAAAAGCCTGAATAGAACTTATCACCAAAGACAGGAAGTAGAAGTCACTGTTGGTGCTGTGCCTATGGCTTTGAGGAATGTCACCGCCATTTACAAGCATCCGGCGTCAGGGGACTCTACGGGGAAATAAGGTTAAACTTGTCTGTATAAAATAGAAAATTCTGCATGGTAAGAATCCAGTGAACAAAATTGAAAGAAGTGAGCCTAGCGGTGGTGGTGCATGCGGTTTCTGTGAGTTCGAGGCCAGCCTGGTCTACAGCGTGAGTTCCATTACAGCCGGAGTTACAACAGAGAAAGCCTGTCTCGAAAACAAAGAGAAGTGAAAACTTGGGGGCAGACATTGGCGTATCACAAACGAGTTTTAAAAAATAGCAGAAAAGACCACCACTGATCTCACACAAACACGCTAGAGGGAGGGAACGACTGTAAGGACAGTGACGGCGGTTCATAGCGCCGCTCAGGAAAGAAGGGCTTGAATTAGAATATTTAGAAATCGCAGTTCACATCTATCACCAGTAAACATTTAAAATCATACAGTATTTGTGTTAGAACGTCTGTGGGAAAACAACTGCTACATGCTGTTGAGGAAGTTTCACTCCCAAGTAGAGGGAGATGGAGAACGTCTTCGCCCTCCAGCCCAACGGTCAAACTTTATAAAATACGTGCCAGTGGTCCAGTGTGTCACATACAAAAAAAAAAAAAAGTTTTGTGCAATGCTCTTCATCGTAGCCTTGGAAAAATTAAAGCATACTTCTAAACAATAATCTATGCAAAAGAATTAGAGACAAAGCAGAAACAAATGATGATGTAAACAATACAAAGTAAGCCTGTGAATTGCAACAAAAGTATTTTTTTGGTCGGGGGAAGGGTGTATGGCTTCTGTTTCTAAAAGAGGCTGAAAACCGATAAAACACCCAACTGTCAGCCAACCTAACATAAAAATTATATTCAATAGAGTAGCCCCAAATTCGAGATGCAAGGGTATACAAATGGGGAAAGGTGAGGAAACAAGACAGTAACATAATAGCTAAGAGAAACAAATCTGAAAGTTAGTTCATTGATAAAAATGAAATAGATCAGTCCATATCAGGACTTACGAAGGGGCCGGCCTGCCTGGGGTAGAGGATGTAATGGGGAGAACGGTGAGGAGTACGAGTGGAGAGGAGATCGTGTCAGATGCTCAGGCATGATCAATCAAGCCTGATGTGTTGAACACAAGATGTGATTAGAAACGGGCAGTCTGGAATTAATTGTTATGTTGGCAGCTGGCACGCGGCTTCATGGGTAGGTGACGGATGGGTAGGCAGGTGGACCGCAGATGAATGAATGAATCTCATACTTAATGATCTGTAGCCTTGGATGTTGAGAATTTATAATTGAAGTTTTTAGTTTTATACACGAATACATATAAATCTCAGAAGCTGAATTTAATAGGATTAAAAACAAACATAACCCATAAAAAGCCCACAGAGCCAAACATATGCAGTTCTCTCACATTAAAACAAATGTAAGCCAGATATTACCTTCTTCAAGAGCAGCACCGACTTCTTCTTGAGTTTCCTCTTCTGCATCCAAGTCAATCCGTTCTTCTGTGTTGTTCCAAAGACTCCAGCACAGGCGGTACAGCTAACCAGAGACAGCGAGCAGGTCCATTAGTGATGGGGGATGTTTACAACGATCCAGTGAGACCTTGTTTGACGTGTGGTTTTAAAAACATAACTGTGCCAGGACAGTGTATGTCACAAGGGAAAGGTCTGCCACAAACTCACACACCAAAACACACAGAGCACTCTGGAATGTTTCTGTTTTTAACTCCTCTAGCATTTGTTCACAGTTCCAAGTAGTATTGTTAGATCCTGCTTCTGGATTTGTGATGTCGGGACAGACAAAGAGTTAGCTCTCCTACCCAGGACCTCGGCTGTGTCCACTGTCCTGACATGTTGTTAGTGCTACATCACGATTACTTTCACAGGATCTAATAGCTACTTCTATTCTTTAAAATGTTTGTATTGGGTTCTCTTTCTGGGCCCATCATGCTTAGTGTCTGTGAGATGTTCTTGAATTTCACCTTTCCAGGGTCTTCCCTACCTCACCTGCAGACGTCCACCGACTGTTATTTTAACTAAGTTTGGGTTTTTGTTTTTTGTTCGTTTCTCTGCTGTAACTCTGGCTGTCCTGGAACTCACTCTGTAGACTTGGCTGGCCTCGAACACAGAGAGATCAGCCTGCCTCTGCCTCCTGTGTGCTAGGATTAAAGGCATGTGCTATCACCACCTGGCTGGAGACAGTTTCTTAAAAATTAGTAGTAAATTATGATTATTTCTATTGTAAAATGATTTAATATTTACGTTTTCCTTTTGTAAGTATGTGCTTTTTTTATGTTTTTATGGCTTTTTTTTTTTTGTGCGATTCCCACTTTCAAATGTATGTTTTTAGTGATGAATTCTGGTAACATGTCTTTGACATAGTGATTTTAGCTGTCACGTGTTTCAAGTTCCCAAACTAGACATCTTATACTGGCTTCTCCTCAAGTGTATATGCAAATGAGTACCATCTTAAAGATCGTGAATGGTAAACACAAGATACATGGACGTAAAGATGCTAGTGATAAGCTGAAACAATGTCATTAAATAATTAGTATGTGTATTTTCAAAAGATTAGTATTTTCTGGACCTTCACAGTGTTCTCCTGCCCCCATCACAGTTAATCCTATTGAAAAATTGCAGGTTCATGCTTTTATTTACTTGTTTATCCACCCATCTATTTATTTATTTATTTATTTATTTATTTAATTTATTTATTTTGAGACAGGGCTTCACTATGTGGCTTTCGATGTTCTGGAACTCACTATGTAGACCAGGCTAGCCTCCAGCCTGCCTCTACCTCCTGAGTGCTGGGAGCAAAGGTGTGTGTCACACACCCAGCTCAGATTCAAATGTTTTAAGGTTTTTTTCCCTATGGGTACACAAATTCATTTATTTCTAAATGTATTCTATTCCAAAAATGATAGTACAGGGGGATGTAATATTCCGCATGTCTTTTTCCTGGTGCAACCATGCTTTGAACATTTATACAGGTACCAGTGCTTCCTCACTGCATTCTTTCTCCCTCAGTGATAAAAATCTGTATTGTTCCTTTTTTTCCATTAGAAACTTTTGCATAGAAAATACTTACATTTCTCCTACTTGTGCATATACTTTTACTTGTAAATATATTTAAAAGTATAATTTTTTTTATTTGTAGGTATAAGAATTTAAAATTTGGCAACTGCAAATTGTCCCCTTAAAGATCATAATGTTCACATATTCACCAACAACTGTGGACTGTGGGAGTGTTCCCGCTTTCTCACCGACACTGGACATTATTCGTATTTCTTTGGCCATTTCAAATGACGGAAAGGAATATCATATTTTCCGTGTTCCGATTGGTCCTGTTACTGCGTGCACGTCTGTCTCTCGCCCAGCCCAGGTGCCTCTCCTGCCCTCAGGTGTTTCCTAGTCTCCTCCCAGCACCAGACGCTGTCATCTCTAACTCTGACCCTGTAACAGTGTCGTAGAGCTACCTCCCAGCTGCACTATGAAGATTTTGACGTCCTAGTTCACTTCCTAAGGTACGAAGCTGTCATTTAGTTGGATAAGTATATAATGCTATCTTCAGGTGTTTCTAGCTCTCGTGTTAACAATGATTCCCTCACCTAAGCCTGTATAGTAGCCAGCAGTGTCGGGAAGAAAATTTTAAACAAACATGGAGTCATCACATTACTCACGTGTACGTCGGGAATGGGTTTCGTTAGGAAGGAGACTCCCAGGATTACTAATATGGACACGAAAAACAGAATGATGGCAAAGTACATGTAGTGTACTCCACAGATAATCTTTGGACAGTCACTGGGAGCCAAGCAACTCCCTGTCCCATATGCAAACTCCGTGATCATACGAATAAGTCCCATCACGAGTCCGACCATTAGTCCCCAGAACGCTCCCTGAAAAGTAAAAAGAAGCGTGAAATCAATGCGTAGAAAACACAAGATCATCGGAGTAAGCACGGTTAGCGCCCTGCCCACCCGTCCGTCGAGGAAAAGTAAGGCAAACCACGGGGACAGATTTCCACGGCAAAGAAAGTCGCAGATGTGCCTTTACTAGTGGGGTGTCGCTGCCCTTGTTTCTCAGACACCAGAGAACTGTAACCTATTCATTTGGATTTGTGTGTGTGCACGTGTGCCTGGTTATCTGTGTGCGCACCACGTGCGTGAAGTACCCGCAGAGGCCAGAAGAGGGAGCTAGGTCCCCTGAACCGACAGTGACAGGCAGTTAGTTGAGAGCTGCCAAGTGTGGGGGCCGGAAACCAGACCCAGGTCCTCTGCAAGAGCAGCAAGTGCTCTTACCTGCTGAGCCAGCTCTCCGGCTCTCCGTGGGCACGGCTTTCTATTTGACAAGATACTGGTATACACTTACAGGCTTATATTATGATGTGCGTATTACAGAATGATCATAATTACTTGATTACATGATTACTTGATATCTTTGACATAACATTTTGATTTTTTGAACCCCAGAACACTGCTGTCTGCTCTAACCAAAGCCGAGGTTTTCTTCACTTCTGTTTTTTAATCTATAGATTTAAACACTTGCTGCTTATTTTATTGAATAAGCAGATCTGTGACTTACATAATTTTCAGGGCGGATAATAGGCATGTTTGCAGATTCTACTAAACTCTTGGCAGGTCGAAGCTTTTTTTCCTCTCAGAGATTGATGGTGTTGGAAACACGTGCTCCCAGAAACTAGCGTTGCGTGAGGTTTGGGAATATGAGCTTTAGACTGCGGGAGACTGCTTCTGAATCCCAAACCCTACTCAAGTAAGACAAGGCAGGCAAAACAGACCCTGTTCCTTACCTGAAGATTGTATTACAGGACTACCACTCGGGAACAGTTAGTGGATTAAGATAATGGCCTACAAGGATCTATTATTTATAGAATCATAGAATTTAACATATTTGGGTTAGTGCTAGTGTGGTAGATTTTTCTTGTAAACACTTTAGATATCTTGTGTTTCTACTCTGTCAGCACTCACAGAAGGCAGGTAGTATACCTGTTTTTGTATTACAGAATTGTGTGGTTTATTCGATGTCAATACTATTATATGGTAGAACTATGACTAGACCTTGAAGCCTGTCTTGAAAGTGTGTGTGTGTGTGTGTGTGTGTGTGTGTGTGTTTTAGTACTTTACAACAGATGTATGTAATTTGCAAACAGTGCTAAGAGTTTAATACGCGTGTGCACTGCGTGGTCACATAGTTTTGTGAGGATTGTAAATCACGGCTTATCACCACTGAGGTTGAAATGGACCTTAAGCAATAGACACAGGTTGGAAAGAATGTGTTATTTTTGAGATGGGGTGTCCCTATGTTGCCCAGGTTGGTCTTGAACTTCTGGATTCAAGAAGCCTTCCTGACGCAAGATCCTAAGTATCTGGGGAACTAACTATAGGTGCGGGCCACCATGCTTGAGTCAGAGGATGTCTTTTCCTGTCCCAGCAGAAGTTCTGATTTTTGCCTCATTCTTGCCAAAGAATTTTCACTTACCTGCTCATTGATCCTTTTACAGAGGACGGCAAGTAGGAAGAGGGCCCCAATCGGAGGCCCGATGTAGCTGGCAAATGATCCCACGTAGTGGAATAGCTGTCCGTTCTGTGAGGCCTGCATCACTGGCACCCACAGGATGCTGATGACGATTAGAACAACGGCAAATAGCCTGCCAGGAAAACACGGTGACTTAAAGATTAAACCAAAGCATTGTGTCTGCCTCCACTGCCCTGAAGTTATTCTTTTGTTCTTTTATTGGCTACCCAAACAAAGGAAGGCTGCTTCACCTTGCATGGAACTACGCCATGCCTAAGGATTTTACCTGGCAGTAAAATGTCAGTGAATAAACGTCTTCTCAATAATAAGCCGCACTAGTGTTATTTGGGAGATTAGCTAACTGCTGTGGGATATTTGACTATGCTGTGCTGTCTTGGTTTGTAAAAGGGCTTCGATGCCTTGCAGCTGGGAAGCCAGATGCCTTGCAGCAGTGCAGGCCTTGCTTCCTACCTAGTCACACCCTTGTGCTAGCCTTGAGATCCCAACAGATAGACAATTGAAAGTGACCGGTCACAGCAGGTCAGGAGCAGGTCAGAGCAAAGACTCTGATCACCCCCAGCCTAGGATCATTGTGTTGTAATGAAGGCCTGGAAGTATAGAGGGGGTGGGGGGAGTTAAAAGGGCTAAGGCAAAAGAGGTTTTTTGAAAGAGAGGATTTGGGAAGAAAGATGAAGTCTCTGCCGAGCCGCCGGGTATTGAATTCCCTGAGATAAGACATGGCTTGTGATTAATAAAGAACATTGGAAAATTCAACGATGGACTCTTATCAAGCGATCGAAAGATACTTTAACACTAAAAGATAGTTTAACAGCTAACTATTCATGAGATCAACTCTGAAAATTGCAGCGACTAGTACTTTTCAATCTGTACACCCGTCCGAAATAAGCACTAGACTATTTCTCTCCATCACTAGTAATTCATATGATAAACAAAGCAGATTCATCTTTTTCCTAGACTGAGGTAAGCTGAGTCAATTTACATAGATTAGAATTAAAATATCAAACATTTGCTGGCCGGTAGTGGTGCACGCCAGCACTCGGGAGGCAGAGGCAGGTGGATCTCTGTGAGTTCGAGGCCAGCTTGGTCTACGGAGTTCCAGGACAGCCAGGGTTGCAACAAGGAAACCTTGTCTCGAAAAAAACAAAATAAATAAATAAGTAAATGAATAAACAAACAAATAAATACATAAAAATATCAAACATCTCAGGATGCTGTTTATGGCATGGCAAGAAATGATAACATTACTTTTCTTTTTTTTCCCCTTCCTTTCTTTCTTGCTTGTTTTGGGTTTTTTGAGACAGGGTTTCTCTGTGTAGCTCCGGCTGTCCTGGAGCTCACTCTGTAGACCAGGCTGGTATTGAACTCACAGAGCTCGGCCTGCCTCTGCCTCCCTAGTGCTGGGATTAAAGGCGTACACCACCATCTCTGGGTTGGTATCATGCACTTTCTAACTTGAGTATTTCAACAAGTAAAACGAATTTTTGAAAACACCGGTAAGAGGTAAAAAGTTATCAGAAGTAGCTGGTCCACGGGCGATGACTGGCTGTTTGAAACCCTAGTGTCTGAAGTCATCGTGAACAAGCAATTTACTAGACGGTGTGTTCTCCTGAGCAAATGTGCGGTTGGGGTGGACGGGACCCCGAGAGCTCGGCGGGGGGCGGGGGGCGAGGGGCGGGGAGCGAGCGTTTCACCTAAGCTTCACAAACTGCTCTCATCTCACCAATACCGGAGAGACAAGTAACACGAAGTCTAGTGACTCCTACGGCACCGAAGTTTCAACCAGCTCTCCGCACCACGGTCCTTGCTGTTGTCGGGAAACAAATCAGGTGACCCTGCAGCTCCCCCAGCTCCAGCGTTTTCTACCACGTGTTGGGTGGCTGCTCTGGGTACGTGAGCCCGCTTCGTTCCTCTTGGCTACCTCGCTAAGCTTGAGTTTCGTCCCTCTCCCATGCTCCTCCCTGCTGATACGACTACATTGTTGACCAAAGTTGTAACCTGTCTGTCGACAGATGTAAGTGATCTCGGGGGTGGGGTGGGGGGGTGTAGCTGATCCCCCCCGGATCCATCTACAACACAACTCCTGCACCTAAGGCTCAGTAGAAAGATGATGAGAGCCAGAGGACCAGAAAAGCCTCTGTGAGATCGTGTCTCCTAGGCATGACGGGGAAGCCATACCATGACTGCTGCCCTAAACGAATGAACAGTGACGACACCAATGGATGTGCCGATGTAGAAGGGGCGCGGGGATCACGGGTGCCCACACCCGAGAGCTGTAAGCAACTAAGGCTGGGAGGGGAACTTAGTCTTCCCCAGGAATGAGTGCCCTAATTGGCTGTCTAATACCAAGTGGTCAGACCTAAAATTATATAAATAAATATGTCACGAAATAGGCTCAGGAGGCTGGGAGGCTGAATCTCTCTCTTCCTCTCTCTTCCTCTCTCTCCCTCCCTCCTTCTTTCCCTCTCTCCATCCTTCTCTCCCTCTCTCCCTCCTCCTCCTTCCTCTCTTTCTCTCTCTCTTCCCTAACACTCTCCTTCTTTCTCTTCTCCTCCTCCTTCTCTCTCTCCCTCTATCTCTCTAATAATCTGAAAGAGGCCATGAATTTGAAAAGATGTGTGGGAGGACTTAAAAGGGATTGGAAGGGGAGATATGGGAAGGGTTGTGTGAGAAAAAGGAGGGGTAATTGTGTTTTTATATTTTATTTAAAATAAATATTAATTTAAAAATATGTCTCAATATTGAATCTGCTTGAAAGCTAAAAGAAGAAAAGGTGCCCTATCAGCTATGGTTTCTCCTCCTCTCCTTCCACCTCACTGTCTTCAGGGCCCCCAGCCCGCTCAGGGTCCCCTGGGGTAACACAACTCTCCAAACAGCCTCTTGGACTTTATCTCTTTTTGGGGGTCTGTCTCTGTTGAACATGGCTCAGCCTTTAGTGAGTGCAGGCGGTAAACTTCTCTGTGTACGTGTGTGGATGAGGTGATTGCTCGTTTCCGTGTGGTGCGCCTACTAACTGTTAAAGGAAGCACATTCAGCTGCCACATCAGACTTACAGTGTGGAAGTCTGAAAAAGGAATCTACTTCATTCAGAAGCATGGCTATCATTCTGTGTCTATAAAGAGAAAGGTGGAGTCAAACATTCCCCAATGCTTCTGCCCCGCGGGAGAACTCCAGTTTTAGTTTCACTGAATCCGAAGACCAGGGGTCTGTAGCTCCTGGCTACACCCAACCTCCCCAGAGGAGTCCTATGCAGACACCAGGTTCCCTCACCGTCCGGCTATCATGAGCTCTCTCTCTGACGCCTTCTTCCGCATCTTGGTGTAGAGGTCCATGGTGAAGAGGGTGCTGGCGCTGTTGAAGATGGAGGTCAGGGAGCTCATGAGAGAGGCCAACATGGCTGACAGCATCAGGCCTCGCAGTCCTGGGGACAGAAGAGGGGGCAAGCTCTGGTTAGATGCGATGTCATGGTTTGTGAGTGGTTTGCTCCATCAAAGAGCCATTCAAAGATAAAACTGTCACAGAGTTATTAGCTAATCTAATTACCTATTACATCATCATTGAATTTTTAAAGGTTCTTTGAAATTTAACCAGTTGGAGCACACAAAAGGTTTAGAAAGTTATTGAAACACAGTAAAGCTTCAAAACATGTTGGATACTGTGGTTATTAACATAAAGTGGATGCATTGTTACAGATTATTTATAACAAGGTTTAATCAATTAGCCGTGGTAGTAAAAGTGGTAGTAAAACCCTTGACTTTTAATCTGAGATTTAATTTAAAAAATATAAAGCTATCAGCTGGGTGGTGGTGGGGCACGCCTGTAATCCCAGCACTCGGGAGGCAGAGGCAGGTGGATCTCTGAGTTCGAGGCCAGTTTGGCTTGCAGAGTGAGTTCCAGGACAGCCAGCATTACAACAGGGAAACCCTGTCGTGAAAAAGCAAACAAAAACTATATATATATACCACATGGCTGATTAGTGACCATGGTTTAAAATTAGCTTATGAAATGTTACTATCTAGATTTAGAATACCAACATTTTTTTCTGGGCTTCATTGCTCAGGTTTACTTAGTATTAGTTTAGTGCTAGATGTTTACTTAAAGGACATGTGTTGGACCCTATTATGGAAGACGGGACATAATCCAGGACCATCTTTTTTGGATGAGAAACTCTTGGCTTCTGGAAGACTTTGAGAATTGGAGAAGGAGAGTCCTGATAGGTGATGTTGCTGCAAAGCTTTTGTGGGCAAAGCTGATGGTTTTGAGTCATTCTGGGAGTTGCACACTTCAGTCCATAACACCCGTTAGTAGTGGCTCCGGGCCTCCCAGTGCAGGGTAGGAGGGCATGCACGCTGCTTTGAGTTTTGAGGTAATATTTCCTTTATTTACAGTAAGCCTATGTATGTCGGGGAGGAGAAATGTCACAAAGGTGTCAGCCGAGACCCAGACCGCTTGGTGATTTGTCAGCGCGGTACCTGCTCTATTTATGCTCCCATAGCTATGGTCAGTTTCTGAAATTCTAACAACCAGAACCTCACAGGTGCAGTCTCTTCTCTATACTGCAGAACTACCACAAAGTTCAAAAGTGTAAGGCAGTTGTGCTCACGTCATTTATGTATATTATGAGATCCAAAGCCATGCCTGGAAAATGGTATTCACGTAGGTATGAAGCATGTAGACGGAGAGATATCGTTCTAAAGATGCCATGGTAAAAGTTAACTCTGGCCTTCTGAGTTTGCACATTTGCAGCATGACAACCTTGGCTAACAAACCGCTTACATGTTAGTGAGTTGGCAGAGTATTCACCCTAAACAGTACTCTTCTGACAGAAATCAGCTCCCCGCTGACATCTCCAGACCCAGCCAGCGTGTGGCTGGTAGACTGGAACTGATTCTCAAGTATCTGATGAATAGCACCGAATTAACGGAAGGGTTACTAGGGCCCCCCCCCAGCAGTCCTTCCTCATGGCCCATGTCCCTCTGAGACATGGTATGGGTGTTTACTAACCATCAGGCATCAGCTCCAGCACTAGCGTAGGGTAGGCATAGTTGGTGCAGCCAACTTCAATGCCGCACTGTTTCACGCACTCAGAGGGTACCACGCAGGCCACCTTATCTGAGGAGAGACAGTTCAGTGAGCAGGACTCAACTAAGTACAACCTGCAAGTGCAGGACAGAGATGAGACGCAAGACGGCGGACGGGAGAAGATGTATTTGCCTAGAAACTGGACACCGGACCCTGGATTTGGTATAGTTATGCCTCCTTGAGAAGACGTGGATGCTGTGTGGTGGCCATAGAGATGTGTCTTCCATTCATCAGGAAGGATTGGCTGTATTTCTTTAACTTCTCATAATGAATGAAAAGGAAGTTTTTAAAAGAAAAAACTTCACCAGTGGTTTTTCTCATTTGACTTGGGAATTCTCACCCAACTCAGAAATCAATCTCCCCAAAACATTGTAAAGGGATTCAGTGTTGAAGATCTCTCAGGGACCAAGATGTGAGCGGGCATCTCCAAGACCTTCTTGCGCAAAGGCATTGCCGCACCCAATCACGACGGCTCCCCTAACTCATCCGTGCTCAGTTACACCTCGCCACCCAATCCACTTCTGGGCTGTCTTACTTTACACCCACCCGAGGGGCCCGGATCCGCGGTTGCAGACATCTGCAGGGGGACAGGCAGCACGCAGGAGAGTGACACAGAAGGAGTGCCCGATTTGCCAGTGTTCCTGCCCCTGCGCAATTTCTCAGAAGTGCCCCCTCCGACTACAATTCTAATCTGTCAGGGATTTCCTTAACCTGAAAACCCCAGACACCGAGCACAGGAGGAGAGCACGCATGCGCTCACGGCTTGCCTGTGTACAGGATGCGGCTGATCATGCCGGGCATCACTATGAGGAACATGGGCAGCAGCTTCAGGTAGCCACAGAGGATGCAGGCGGCCTTCACGTGGGACATGTTCTTGCCACATAAGCAGCGCTGTACGATCACCTGCCAGGAAAACGCAACACAGCAGTGCGGCAATCCGGTGACGACTTCAGGGAGGCTGAGGATGTATTTTCAAGTTTAGTTTCAAAATAAGAAATCACAGTGTTGGCTCCGTGACGAAGAACATTCATTGCTCTTGCAGAGGACACGGGTTCAGTTCCCAGCAGCCACGCGGTGGCTCACAACCATCTAGAGCGCCAGTTCCGGGAGAAATAGCACTGTCTTCTAACCTGCATGCACATATTGCACACACACACATGCAGGCAAACATATACCCGCATAATTAACATAAAGCTAAAGGCATTTAGAAAGTGTGTGGTTAGCGGGACTCAGGAGGCTCCGTAGCCGCCTCAAGATTTGAATCGCTACTTAGTTTGCTGTGTTTGACCTTTGTGAGTCTCCTGTTTCTCTTCTCTAAAGCAGGAATGTCTCTCAAAGGACGTTCTGAACATTCCATACGATGCTCACATGACCCCTTGCACACGGACAGTAGTGCAAAGCTGGTGCTTGGACAAGTGTCTCCTGTTGCCTGCAGCTGCGGCTGCTTCCCGGCGCGTCTCCCTTGCCCGCCGGCGCCCCCTGCTGGCCACACCTAGCTCTGCAGTCTGTGGGCCGCGCAGGCTCGCCTCTGAGGTCCCTCCCCACAGTTGCCTTCTGACTTCATGTCATCTGTCTGTAGGACATCCACTCAAACCTAGAGTCTTCACCCAAGAGAAGACATGTTTTCCGTGCTGAGTCCTGGTTATTTTGCTCGATATCACAATTTAGAAACCCATCCATTTTCCTGCAGATCATGTGATTTCATTCTTTATGGCTGAGTAAAACTCCCTTGCGTGTGAACAGGGCGTTTTCTCCATATATTCCCACGCGGGTGCGTGTCCAAGGAGCGTCTGTAACTCGGATATTGAATAAGTCTAAACACGCAAACACTCTTGCTCCCCCGGCTTTGGGTCTGCACACACCTGGTGGTCCTTTCGGTATGTGTAGCTTTCTGAGAAGCCTGTATGTGGATTTCCTTGCTGGCTTCACTAATTTACCCTCTCAACAACAGTGTGTAAGGGCCTCGTCCCTTACCCAACCAGGGTCACCACCAGGACTTATGGTTTTCCTGATGGCAGCCATTCTGGTTGGGATGTGATTGAAAATTCCTTTCCCCAGTGTTAAGGACAGTGAACGTTTTTCCTGTATTTATTGTCAATGCGCATCTCTTATTTTGAGGACTGAGCGTTCAGTTCATTTGCCTATTTGTGATTTTATGACTTTGGGAGTTTGTCTGTTTGCTTTAATGTGTTTATATATTCTACGGGTTGCTGCCGTCTCAGAAGGACAGCTGGCCAATATTTTCTCCTGTTATCTAAATTGTCTCTTCACTCTGGTAATTACTTGTCTGCAATGCGTCTGCAATGCGATGCAGGAGATTTTAAATTTCATGCAGTCTAAGTCATCAATTTTTTTTGTTATTTTTAGACAGGGTCCAATTGGGTAGCCTTGGAGCGCACACACACACACAAATCAGGATATTGGGTTGAGAGAACTGAAGAAGGAAAGCTGAATTCTCAACAGAAAAATCCTAAAATTAGAAAGCCTAAAGAGAGAAATATAAGCATTTGGATCTCTTTCGGGAAAGTTACGGATAAAATTCTGATTCAGTGTATCACAGTACACTCGGGGAGTATTTGCTTCTTCAAAAATGACATCGATTCCGATGTGTCACAGAACATACTGAATACAGTGCTGTAGAGAATGGAAATACACACCGAAACATTTAAGTTCTTCTCTCGGGGGGAAAAACAAAAACAAAAAGACAACAAAACCTAGCATCTTGAGGAGAGGGCAGAACACCTATTTGCTACAAGACACACGAAGGTGTTTGCCACTTTCAATATCATTTGCGTGTACAAGACAGAAACTGGATGCTCTTCATGAGACAGGAACAACAAACATAAACACAGTCCCCCATGCAAACGTTCGTACTCACCTGATCTGCGCACCAGTACCATATAGCTAAAATGGTCATTCCGAATATCAGTCCCGGCCACGGAATGTCTCCGGTGATAGGATCTCTGAAGATGTGGAAGGCGTCGGGCGAAGGGGTGTAGCACTTGGGGCTGATGGTCATGTTGTCCCCCTCGACGACAGATGGGATAGCCTTCATGTACTTCTCTGTGAAGCTCTCATAGCCTCCGACTTCAGCGAATGCTGAAAGGCATCAGATAAAACGCGGTGTGAGAACTGCAAACACCTCACGGTCCGAGAACGTCTTTGCAGTGGAGGAATTGGAGCACTTCCTGTTACCATGGTCACGTCGTCAGGAGTTCCCCAGTGACCCGAGCACGCCTTCACTGTGTCTCGACTGGGATTGTCTGTGGTGGAATATTGACTCAGAGTACTCAAAGCAAAGGATTCTTTAGCATTGTTTTTTTTTTTAACTTAGTGAAATCCCTTTAATATAGTGAATCCACAAGTAAAAATAAATGAGACGGCTCGATCCAGGTAGCAGCTTAGTAACATTTGCCCAGTACCAAATTCTATATATGTTTCAGTGAACTTTCTATATAGTTATGGTGGCCGTTCTGAAGTGACGGGGCTTTGCTTGTTGTTTCGCATTTTCGCTATCAATTACATTTTATTCACTTACCCACCGTGTGCATGTACGTGTGTGCCAATCTATGCCAGTTGAAACTGGAACATACTTAGCTTTGTATCCTCTTTCACGACTCATGTGTCCTGTGGTCTGCGTTCTGTCCTTCCTCACGACCCTTTCTTCGTCACCCTCCTAAATGTTATACTGTACCCACACGTGCACCTGTTTACATATATACAGCATGTATATTGTATGTGGTCACATGAGCTAGCCCATACGTTAAGGGTTAGTAAGGATCTTCCTATCAGAGAGAACCACATTTTGTTTGCTTCTAAGTTTAGGAGACTTTTCTTAATATTAAGCGTTTTAAGTCCATCCTATTTCCTGAAAATTTCATGCTGAACTATGATAAATTTCTCTAGATTCTTCTAAAATTCTTCTAACTATAAAATTCTTCTAATTCTCCTAAAAGCAATTGGAAGAAATGACTATATTAGTCATGGTTGTCTAGAGGAACAGAACTGATAAATGCGTGTGTGCAGTGTGTGTGTGTGTGGTGTGTATGTATGTGTGTGTGTATGTGTGTGGTATGTGTATGTGGTGTGTGTATGTGTGTGTGTATGTGTGTGGTATGTGTATGTGGTGTGTGTATGTGTGTGTGTATGTGTGTGGTATGTGTATGTGGTGTGTGTATGTGTGTGTGTATGTGTGTATATATGTGTGTATGTGTGTGGTGTGTGAATGTGTGTGCATGTGGTGTGTGAATGTGTGTGGTGTGTGTGGTGTGTGTGGTGTGTTTATGTGTGTGTGTGGTGTGTGTGTGTGGTGTGTGTATGTGTGTGTGTGGTGTGTGTGGTGTGTATGTGTGTATGTGTGTGTGGTGTGTATGTGTGTATGTGTGTGTGGTATGTGTGTGTGTGGTGTGTATGTGTGTGGTGTGTGAATGTGTATGTGGTGTGTGTGGTGTGTGTGGTGTGTATGTGTGTGTCTCTCTGTGTGTGTGTGTGGTGTGTATGTGTGTGGTGTGTGAATGTGTATGTGTATGTGTGTAGTGTGTGAATGTGTATATGGTGTGTGTGTGTGTGTGTGTGGTGTGTATGTGTGTATGTGTGTGTGGTGTGTATGTGTGTATGTGTGTGTGTGGTATGTGTGTGTGTTTATGTGTGGTATGTGTGTGTGGTGTGTGTGTATGTGTATGTGTGTGGTGTGTGAATGTGTATGTGGTGTGTGTGTGGTGTGTATGTGTGTGTGTGTCTGTGTGTGTGTATGTGGTGTGTGTGTGTGTGTGTGTGTGTATGTGTGTGGTGTGTGTGTATGTGTATGTGTGTGGTGTGTGAATGTGTATGTGGTGTGTGTGTGTGTGTGTGTGGTGTGTATGTGTGTGTGTCTGTGTGTGTGTGTGGTGCGTGTGTATGTGTATGTGTGTGGTGTGTGAATGTGTGTGTTTATGTGTGGTGTGTATGTGTGTGTGTGTCTGTGTGTGTGTGTGTGTCTGTGTATATGTGTGCATATGTGTGTGTGTGGTGTATGTGTGTGTATGTGTGTATGTATGTATGTGTGGTGTGTGTGTGTATGTGTGTGTGTCTCTGTGTGTGTGTGCGGTGTGTGTATGTGTGTGTGTGGTGTGTGTGGTGTGTATGTGTGTATGTGTGTGTGGTATGTGTGTGTGTGTGTGTGGTGTGTATGTGTGTGTGGTGTATATGTGTGTGTGTGTCTGTGTGTGTGTGTGTATGTGTGCATATGTGTGTGTGTGTGTGGTGTGTGTGTGTGGTGTGTATGTGTGTATGTGTGTGTGGTGTATATGTGTGTGTGTGGTATGTGTGTGTGTTTATGTGTGTATGTGTGTGGTGTGTGTGTGTGTGTATGTGTGTGGTGTGTGAATGTGTATGTGGTGTGTGTGTGGTGTATGTGTGTGTGTGTCTGTGTGTGTGTGTGGTGTGTGTGTGTTAAAGGGGGATTCATTAGGGTGGCCTATAGGTTGTGGTCTGACAAGCACATGTCCCCCAATGGAAAAGCCAGGAACCTGGTAGTTGTTCAGTTTGCAAGCCTGGATGTCTCATCTGGTCTTCAGTCTAAATTGAAATTCTGAAGAAGTAAATTCTAACACCAGTGAGAACGCCTCAGCAGCAGGGTGGATGAGCTTGCTGGTGAGAGTGAAAGCAAGCAGGCAAAGAGCAAAAGCTTCCTCTGTGTCCTTTTCTGTGGGCTGCCTCCAGGAGGTGTGGCCAAATTTAGGGTTGTTCTTATCACCTCAAATGATCCAACGACCCCCCCTCCAATCCTTCACAAATGTGCCCGGCTGCTTGGTTTTAGTCGATTCCAGGTGTAATCAAGTTGGCAAGCACAAACACTATATAATTCGAAGGGTGGCGATACCCTTGAGGAACGCGTGGTCTTTCAGCGTCCACTAACTTAAATGTGGCAGTGACCACTGGTTTTATGTCAATCAATGTTACACCACGTGATGAAGAAATAAAGAAAGCACAAGCCTTGCTTAATATATGTGCATATGTGCAAAAACGTGATTTTTAACAAATAGGACAGAAGCACTCATGCCAATTATAATGCACATTCCTACAGCTGGTCACATGGCCTTAGCTGGCATTCATCACTACCTTCTTCTACTACCTTTCCGGATTTCCTTCAGCCTCCTTGAGATCAGCAGGTCCTGGTCCTTTTCCTAGAGAGGGACCCATGCCTTCACTCCTGAAGGCTCCGGGCTCTTTGCTCTCTTGCTTGGATTTTCATTGTTACTGTTTCTTATTGGCTTCAATCACAGGGTCTGGTAACACCAAGAGGCTCCCGAAAGTATCTCCTGCACCCCAGATATAATGTTCCTTTTCTCCAGTGTGGAGACACAATCCAATTTCTCCCTGGTAGTCTGGATCAAACACCTCCTTTAACACTGGTACTCCTTTCTTAACCTGTTGGCTTATGGACAACAGAAATCCAAAGTTTCTGCCAGGGAGAAGTCTGAGCTTCCGGGCCCATGTTTGCTGTGTCTCCCGGAATTGGTACTCCCCGTCTGGAACCAACATTTCTAGGCCAGCCGAACTTAAGGTCATGGGAACAGGAAACAAACATTTTCTTAGTGGGTTGCCAGGGTGATAACAGGTAGAACCGTTCTACCTCTTGACTCCTGGACCATGAATTGAATGCTGATGAAAAGCATACACTGCCTCCCGGAGAGCCCTGCTCCAGCCCTCCAGGCTACTGTCTTCAAAAGGTCATTCCACTTTCCCATCAATCTCGCTGCTTCAGGTCATTGGGGAACATGGTAAACCAGTGGTTTCCATGAGCGTGGACTCACTATTGTGTCCTCTAGAGCGGTTGTGGCATCTCATGGTCAGAAGCGACGCAGCATGGCATACCAGGAAGGTGGGTACGGATTTTCTAGGTCCCTGGATGGCAGCTTTGGCAGAAACACGACATGCAGGAAAGACAGTATCTATTCCAGGAAGGACAACTTGCCACCCTTTCTATGAAGGAACTGGTTCAATGTGGTCAACCTGTCATCAAGACACTAGCTGGTCACCTGGGGAATGGGGCCATGTTGGGGTCTCCATGTGGGTCTCTGCCGGCAGATCTGGCACCTGGGAGCAGCTATAGCCAGATTAGCTTTGGTGAGGGGAAGTCCATGTTGTTGAGCCCATGCATAACCTTTATCTCTGCCCCCACAGGCCCACGGGGCAGTGACAAACACGGCTGGAGAAAGAGGCTAGCTGTCCACAGAATGGGTCATGCTGTCTGCTACGTTAGCGCTGTAGTCACCTTTTAGTGAACATTTGCAGGAGACATGAGTATTTTCAAACCCTTTGCCAGTTTGGGGAGATCTAGCCACATACTTCCTGCCTGGATATCTTTCTCATCATTTATCCAATCATGCTCTTTCCATATACCTGACCATCCAGCCAATCCATTGGCTACAGCCCATGAGCCAGTAAACAACTGCACATCTGGCCATTTTTCCTTCCAAGCAAAAATGTATGGTCATGTGTACCGCCCAGAGTTCTGCCCGGTGTGAAGATCTCCCTTCACGGGTATCATTCAGGGTTGTCCCAGTAAAGGTTTGTACTAATGCAGCAGTCCACTTCGGATGGCGCCTGTACAATGGGCGGAACCATCAGTAAACCAGGCCTTGGTCTTCTTTTCCTCAATCAGCCCATTATACAGAGTACTTCATGAGGCTGTCAGCGCATGCTTGGGAGCAGAAGGCATTGTGACAGAGGTACAAACCATAGGCATTTGGGTAACCTCTTCGTGTAACTTGCTTGAGCCTCCGGGACCTGCTGGGCCTGATCACGTATACGCTGCTTCCATTTGATAATGGGTTGGTGTTGTGCACATCCTACTTTATAGCTTTATGGGTCAGACAAGACCCAGCTCACGATGGCCAGCTCAGGTAGTGTGGTTAACTTGGTGGCCCACTGTCAAATGTTCACTTTCCACTAAGGCCAAAGGCAGGCCAAAAGCTGTCTCTCAATCACAGAGTAGTTTGTCTGCAGATGATGGTATAGCCTTGCTCCGAAATTCCAATGGTGTCCTCTATGATTTGTCTACAGGGGTCTGCCACAGCCTCCAGATAGCTTCCCCGTCTGCCACTGATTCCTCAGGTAGCATCAGGTTCTCTGGATCATACAGGTCCAAATGGTAGTGAAGCCTTCACAGCAGCCTAGACCTGCTGAAAAGCCTTCCCTGTTCCAGGCCCCACTCAAAGCTAACAGCTCTCTGAGACACTTGGTATTTGGGCTGGAGTAACAAACCCAGGCGAGGAATGTGCTGTCTCTAGACTACAAATAGGCTCGCTACACGTATCACTTCTTTCTTGCTTGTGGGAGGGGCCGGCACAGTAACTTACCCTTCACTTTAGAAGGAAGATCTCTGCGTGCCCACATCACTAGACTCGAAGCACTCCCCTGAGGCAGAAGGCTCTTGAACTTTGGCTGGATTTATTTTACATCCTCTAATGCACATGTATCTTATCAAGTCCAAAGTGGTTGCAACCTCCTGCTCAGTTAGGCTGTCATAATGTGGTGTGACATTATGACCAGTGTGACATTTTGTGGGAGAGACTGACAAGCAAGATCCCTTTGAACAGAGTTCTGTCACATGGCTGGAGAGTTAAGGCAGCCTTGAGGTAAAACTGTAAAGATACACTGCTGACTTTGGCAGCTGAAAACAAATTGTTCCCGGTGGTCCTCGCGGCCAGGTGCTTAGAAAAGGGCCTCTGCTAGATCAGTAGCTGCATACCACAGACCAGGAGATGTGTTAACCTGTTCGAGTAAGGACACCTCATCTGCTACAGCAGCTGCAATTGGAGTCACTACTTGAGTCTTTGATGATGGAGTTTTTGATGGTCAATGGTCATTCTCCACGATGCATCTGTCTCCTGCACTGGCCAGATTGGAAAGTTAACGGGGGCTGTGCCTCAAAGGATGGAGGCACTGATTTCTGCACTTCCTCCTGGGATGATATACTGCTTTTGATTCACTATTTTCCCTGGAGGAGACAGCTCTAAAGTCTTCCACTTAGCCTTTCCAACTGTAATAGCCCTCACTCCACAGACCAGGGAACCAATGTGTGAATTCTTTCAACTTCTAAGTATATCTATCCCAACTATACACTTTGGGACTGGGTAAATATGATGGGGACTCATTGGACCTACTGTGAGTCAGACTTAAGCCAGAACCCCATCAATCACCTGACCTCCATAAGCTCCTACTTTAGCCGGAGGGCCACAGTGTTTCTTGGGAACCAATGTCAATTTAAACCAGTGTCCAATAGACCCTGGGAAGTCTGACAGCTTCCCTTTCCCCAGTGTACAGGGTGAGGGTACATGTTACCCTCATGACAGGCCGCAGGTCCCTCTGGGGAGGGACTGGAGAAAGGCTAATAGTAAAACCTTTAGATATGTTATCAAGGTCCTTCCTCAGGGGAACTGGCCATTCACGGAGTTCTGGCTCTGCAAACTGGTTCAGGTCTGGACATTTTCCCACAGGCCGAGATTTCCTTTTGCTATGATCCAATGGAGACTTTCTTTTGTTTGAGAATTTTTCTGCTTATACAGATGAAACAAAAATGCAATTGGCTTCTTATCCATTTCATGCCTGGACTCACCACGATCGATTAGCCAGCGCCAAAGGTTCACACGAGTCATGCCACAATGTTATTAGGACTAGGTTTTCCACAGCAGACCCATTCGACCGTTGCAGTTTCTCCGGGCCCTAAAATCCCTTCATCAACGCTGAGCTAAGGGATATCAGCCATCCCAGCTCCTTTTCAGTAGGCCACCTTTTGGACAAATGCTTCAGTCAATCAATCAAACAAACCTTTGACACCTTTCTTAACTGTATGAGCTTCCATATTAACCCTAAAATCTCCACTCACTTGCGAAAAGCTCATTCTGATCAAATTTTATGTTCCTTTCACAATTATCCCACACCCTGAAAATCCATTCCCACAAATATTTCCCAGACTTTTACTTGAATGAATTATCACATTTACTAAGCTTTTTAGTGGTGTGGTGTACCTCCTCATGGATTACACCGTCTGTATTTCCTCTAGGAGATTCAGAGTACGTCTTCTGACATCAAATATTTGGGATGGGTCTTCCCACATCAAGTGATTAAATCAAGAAGACCTTCCAGTCTTGCTCAGTTGCTTGGGTTTTAGTTGATCCCAGATGCAGCTCCAAATACCTAGAAACACATTCTACCTGCCCACACCTGACAGGATCTCAGAAGCATTCCCTTCCAGGCAACTCACAGACGCTAACCACATTCTCCTAAGAGCAATAGATCTCTCTGGAGACAGACACCAGACAATAGACACCAAGCAAGAGAACGTCCAACTCAAAAAGACAAGACCAGATATCAGCACCTAGAATTGCAATTATGCCAACCTCAGAGGCCTAGATGCCAGAGCAAAAGCACAATCAACACAACCAGAGCAATGTGTTGCTGTCAGAGCCCAGCAACCCTACTGCAGTAGGCCCAAGTAATGCAATACAGCTGAAACACAGGACAAGGACTTCAAAATAGTCTTTATGAGTATGCTAGAGGTCCTTAGAGAGGAAATGAAAACATTCCTCAAAGAAATTGGGGAAAAGACAAACGGAAGAAAGCCAAGAAAAAACAAGAACACAGTTGAAGGAAAGGAATAAAACACCTGTATATCCATGCTTATCGTGACACTATTCACAATTTATCACATCAGCCTCGGTGCCTGTTGTAGAGCTCTGCTCTCTGGTATGACGTAAGCATTTCCATCTTGAAGTCAGAACAGCTGTGAAATCACACACCGTATACTAACAAGGCTGATCCCGCCAGGATTCTCCAGTGGGGAGCAAGGAGGGCTCACAAGGCAGCGCACTACATACAGGAAGCTCCTCCCATCCCGGAGAAAATGGGCAGGTGGTGGTTGCTGGGTGAAGGGATAATTTTCTTCAGTAGCGTAGCTACTGGTAAATCATTCTTGTTACTGTAGGTAACTCCTGGCCTTTGCTCCTATAAGTAACCAACATAAACTCATTGGTTCATTAAGTTAGACTTGGGTGGAAACATTTTTTTAGGGGTGGCTACTTAGTGCTCCATTTGGGGTGAAGGGATATTTGTTCACATCAGCTCAGGCAAAGCTCATGCAACAGTTCCTGCAACAGGTGAGTGGGCCTGGCACTGCCAGGACCAAAGAGATTTTCTTCGTTTACCCATATTTTCTATCCACTAGAGCTGAAAAGTCCAGCCAACTGACTGGTAACATTCTCATGAAGGGAACTATATGGTATGGAAATATGACCCAGTAAAACCGGGAGGCAACAGAGCAAACAGAAACATATCCCATAATTTCTCAGTCCAGTGTACAGCACACTGTCCTCACTTACCAAACCCCATGAGAATGAAAGAGCCAACTAGCATGATGAAAGCCTGGATAGTGTCTGTGTAAATCACTGAGGCCAAGCCCCCTGTGGAGAGAACATAATAGACCAGAACATTTTATCCATGAGTACTGATTTCTCCATGTTAACTTCTGGGCTCTCTCTCCTCTATCCGGAACTTAGAACTGAGTCAATCATAGTTCCTGTGTGAGCCACAAGCTTGTCATAACATTGGTTTCTCCTAAGTGCCCTATTTATGTCTCTAGTTCATCTCCTCTCTCTCTTGTTTTATTGAGTCCCAAAGTTCTTCAAATTGTGGTGAGTTTTTGAAGATTACACAAGGGAAGTGAAGATTTTATGCTATGAAGGTTTATCATAATAATCTCAATTACCACCATTTAGGTTGGTATGTCTTGTCTCATGCGCAGCAAACCTTTTTTTTTTTCGGGGGGGGGGTTGTCAAATCATTGTTTGATTAGTTGGAGACCAGAAATAGTCACTGACGTGTGCTTTGTAACAATGCTGTGTGTGAAAAAAAAAAAAAAAAAAAAAAAAAAAATCCTCTTTAAGTTCCAGACTCATTAGATTTTCCAACTAGAGGTGTTTCCTTCTGGGGAGTATGATGATGGGAACAAGGATGACCTGGAAGGTCAGAGGTCAGAGGTCAGGCCCCCGTCACTCATGAATCTGAAACTCTCACTTCAGATTATCTGAATTGTTCCCACTTCTTATTTCTTCCAATTCAGATGGTTGAAACTATACCAGCTGATTTAAAATGTCTGAAAATGAGTTTAATTTCACATGCACGAGACACTTGACCAACATCTAAGGCTCACGAGAGCCTGTCTGGACGATTGCCACACACTTCCCATAACCATCCTAGCTGACTCCATTTCGGTTGTGACTGCCGTGGCTCACCTCTGTGATCTGACATTTACATTTGTTTTAGCCTCACATTGTATTTCCAAGTCTTATGTTGGAACTGCTCCTTAGTCCAGGCCTCCTGAGTATTCCATCAGCATAATTTTAAATGGTTATTTAGGTTCCAAACACGCAGCCGAGCGAAACCGTAAGTTCCCCAATCCATCGTTTCTTGATCAATCCCCTTGAATCTGATTATGGGCATCCTGTTGTGTTTACTGTAGTTGTAGTCCTGGCCCTGAGCTTTACTATCATGTCGGCAACAGGATGGTCTCCCAAGTTTGGCAATCGCAAGACTGACGCTGAGGCTCCTGACCGCAGATTGGGGTAGGACAGTCAGAACACAACATGAATGAGTAGAGCAAGAAGCACACTCACCAGCAACTGTGTAAACGGCAGTGATAGCCAAGAGAACGAAGATCGCCAGGTAGAGGTTCAGTCCCAAGGCCAGCTGAATGAACATGGCTCCGGAAAATATACAGGACTGAAAAAGCAACGGTCAGGATGAGAAGGGAAACTTACTTCAGAAATCTGATTTTTATGCTCCAACATCTACTGTCCCTTTCCTGGTGGACTTCTGTTAGTCCATTGAGACACCACATCAGCATCCCCACAAACCATCAAATGATTTCCGCTCTCTCTCCTGTACACTGATAGCAGGTACTCAATCAAGATACAACATTAAGTGGAATGTTCTGTGTTTTGAGGCTTACAAAGGCTCAGTAGTTGCTTACAGAAAGTTCCTTGAGCAGAGAGTTCTTCAAAGAACACATTATTAACATTAGCAGTCTACGAATGAAAGCTTTATAATTGCTAGATTTTCTTTCTCACTTAGAGGGTTGGATCTGCACCCCAGAAAATGGCTGGGGTGACAATTGTTTCTCTATTCTGGAATCTTTTAACTTCTAGGATGTATTTCAACTCAGAATTCTTGAAAGAATTCACAACGACACTTTCTTACTGTTCCAGAACTATGCATGAGGCAGGTGTTGCTCTTATGATCACGTTGAGGCCAAGGAGACTGACACTCAGAATCTTTGGACTGTGTCACCCAGACAGACAGCTGTAAGCTGCAGTTTTGAACTTGTATGATGTTCCTCCAAATCTCAGACTATTCAACAGTTTACTACAGTGCTGTTATGATATTTTACTTAATGAAATACAGGCCTTATTTTTGGAAGCTGTGCTTAAGACAGTGTTGTTTTGGAACTTCATGAATCACTACCTTGGACAGAATAATTTTATAGTCCAACCAACAGGAAAAAGATTAATTATATGAATCAAAAGTGTAAGACATGGGAATAAGCTGACTTCAGCCCTAATAATAACAGAAAGATCTAGAAAGGAAAGAGAGTTGATGACCTTCAGGAAGGATGTGGGAATAAACATATGTTAACTAGGAAGCGCTGAATCAAATTTAAAAGTGTAAATAATGCTAGTCAAATTTTTCTCTACCGTAGGTGATTGCAAAGATACCACCTTCAGTTCTGAACAGAGTCAGCATAGCCTAGGTAAAGTTTTCAAATCAAATCACCAAATTCACTTTGACAATAAGGTTCTCACTGAGGAAAACTTCCAGAATAAATTGTAATAAAACAATCAACACTACATTTGACTATGTCTTATATAGATAGTGAAGACCTACAATAAATCATGAGTTGGTGCTTAGTATCTATTGTGACATTGTTGAGGTAATTATAAAAACATTTTGATGTATTATAAAAACCACCAAACAAATAATGGCTTGCATTGCCAGGTTTCTCAGTTATGAAAGGAAGGAATAAACACACACGTTGAAGCTGGTGAAAGCAAAACACTCTTCAGAAGTTGAGCTGTCATTGAAGAAATTAGTGTGACTCCTGGGTAAGAATGTAGGGAAGACATTTCCTCGACAGGGTATGTTTGAAAAGAAGAGTCAGGATAAAAAAGAACAGACTATTCCCAAAGCAAGACAGGAAAAGGGAAAAACCAAAGAGGGAGGGAGTGACAGGGAGCAGGAAACACGGAGAAACAAGCAGCACAGGGCTAACCTCTCCCCAGGAGGGGAAGAACGAGCTATCCAAAAGACAAGCCAGGCAGTCCTGGAGAGAAGAGACCGGCCTGCTGTCCATCCACGGGACAAGTTCCCGTGCTCACAGTGGGTCCTGTGGGTGTGGGGAAGAATTTTACTGTCATTTCCCATGACAAACAGGAGTGTGGTCACGTGCCATCTGCAGAGGGAGATTATTGCTTAATATTAAGGCCTGAGAACATGGAGGAGTCACCAATCAAGAAGCCCAAATTCAACCTGCCTCAACCAGAAATTCTGAGGTGACCACGGGATGCAGCTGAGTAGTGGGTAGTCCTGCTTCTGACAGACAGACTCAGCTCAGGCAGTATTGTGTACCAGGGGAGGAAGCCTACTCTTCCATAGACCTACAGCCATAGGGTACCCAATGAGAATATATGTTGCCATGCAAGGGGGACAAAGGAGCTAAAAATATTACAAGGCAAAGTCTTTCTGTGTTCTGGGCTCAGCCTTTGGATGTGAATCCACTGAACCAGTGGCACAAATAAAAGTTATTCATTGGCAGAAGGCCTCCATGTCCTGTTTCTCTGTCTGAGGATCCCAGTACACTACCTCCATGAGGTCAACTAAAGTTTCACTCAGAACAGATCATCATTAGGTACACAGAAAGATTCAGATGGAAAATTCAGATGACCTAAAGCTAGCAGCTGGCTTATTTGTAATAGTGACCCAACCCAGCAGGAAAGCAGCAGTGAGGGTCAGCCTTTCTCCTGCCTGCTCTCTAGACTTGGTACGATTATATCTTTAGACACAAATGCACGTGGAGCAAATGACTTTTTCCATATTTTCTATCCTTGACGCTGAAACTTCAAACTCTTTTCTTCCTTTTTTCCAGTTCTTTCCATGGCATACCACTTTAAAAAAAAAATCTTTTAACTTATTTCAACATTTAATTATTATGCTATCTATTTTTTAAGGAGGTAGGATTTAAAGAAAATAAAAGGTAAAATTTAAAAAGTCATCATCATAGTATAAAGTATTTCCCTTCTGGTTCATATGGATGATAGTCAAGCTGAAATGAAAATTATTAGCCTGGACTGGCTCTGAGAAAGGATGACTTTGGTGACTGTTGGGGGAGAAACACACACACACACACACACACACACACACACACAAAATGGAGAGCAAATGGCTGCAGAATGGCCAAGGAGAATGCAGAAGATTGTGTGTATGCCTTAGTACCTTATTCACAAGTCACACAGGGACAATTTTCAATACTTTATAAATATTAAACAGGTCTGGGAACATTCCAGAATGAGCAGTCTTTCCCTGGCAGACATTTCAATGGATCTGCAGACTTCGTGACCACTCTGAGTCCTGCCGGTTTTCCACAACCCACACTCAGTGTTTGCTCTCCTCCGACAAATGATGAACCATGCACTCCCCCCTCTCAGTCTTCCGGTTAGCCAGCACGTTCGCCTCCGCGGAGCGTTGGTTCAGTTCCAAGCCAAATTCATTTACACTGATTTAAAATAGATTTGGTGCCTAATAAGGTTGTCATTGCCTCTCATCTGTGTTGTAAGTTTCGGTTCACATTGTATGGGTAAAAAGGAGAACGTGAGGTGAGCCCTCTCTATTGCTGAGTAGCTATTACCTAGGCGCTTTCTTATATAGCATATTCCAGATTTTATATCCTTAACGAGAGAGCAGATTTATACTCTGAAGGCTTGTAGAATTTGACGGTCTACATGTCTATGGATACAGCATCTCTGAAGATCTCCTTTATCTCACTGATGCTTTGTAGAAAAGCCTCAAGGAAGTCAGGGCTCCAGACTGTTGAGGAAGCTCACATCTGTCGTGTGGGCTCAGCAAGAGAGACAAGGAGGCACTTTCATACATGCAAACTCTGCCAGAACTCACAGAGGGAACCACCATCCTGGCCAGTGCCAGACTCCATAGTGGAGCCCTGAGCTCTGAGGTCAGGGGCTTTTATTCTTTCAGAACTCCTCAGGTGTTCTACTGATAGCACATGCAGATCATTAGCAATCAAACATCCCCCACAGAAATCCAACACCTGAAAACAATCTGAGACGTCACCCGACAGGGCATAAAACAATTATTTTATATATAACTAAAAATAAACTTCCTCAACACACACCTCATCTTGTGACCTTATCACCCCAGTTCTATAGAGCAGTGTCTGACAGCTAAAGCCTCAGGAGGCACCGAACTCACGGAGGTTTGGATGGCCACCATGATGAAGAGGGAAAGGACAGAAAAGTAGATCTGCAGTCTCTTCCCACCAAACCGCTTCCTGAGATACTCCGGCATGGTCATCACCTGCAGAGACAGATGGCAACAGGAATTCACCCCAGAGCTTGCATTTGCTAAACAACTATGGACAGTTAGGTACCACGCATGACATCCTGGGAATAAGCAAGGGAGTTGGGTGTGATCTACATCACGGTAGTGTTACAGGCTGTAGTTGTCATGCGGACTTAAGACAGACCATTTTAAGGTTTCTTCCCGACACTTACTAGGTGTTGTGACCATTGGCAGATTAAATCTTTTTATTATCTGTGAATCTCTCTCTCTCCCCTCCTCTTCTTCTCTCCTCTCTCAGTAGCCCAGGATGGTCGTGAACTCACAATTTTATGACCTCCATTTTCTGAAACCTGGGGTTTTGGGAATACATCCCCATGCTCATTTGCAGTGTGGGTTTAAACACATGTAGATATTAAGTAACTACAACACCAAATGCCTTATGGATACACAATGAACAACTTGTGTTATTTTCACTGGTGCTGTTGTATATTTAAAAGCAATACTTCTTGTAAGCAATGAACCACCATTATAGGTAACCACATTGTTAACTGACTAAGCTACAAATATTTACCTCTGTAACTATTCACATGATTATCTTTTTAAAAAGACGAAATTGCATGAAACGCCTACTTGAACCCTACCCGACCCTACCTACCTATAACCCTAACCCTAACCTACCCTAACCCTAATCTATGGTTTTTATTGTGAAGTATGAGATTGAATATAATCACCTTGAGTCACAACAATGGCATGAGATAAAGATAAAATCTATCACTAAAAGGAAAACAGAAGAGAAAAATTAGCAGGCTTTGCAAGCCCAACATGGAAAGAACAAGGGAAAGATCTTTGTAGTGGTCTCACAACTGCTCGCTGTAGAGATTTGCGTGGGTAAGACACAGCAATGTGCGGTGCGTGCGAATGAAGGGAAGACGCGATATTACTGCAGAGATCTTTGAAACCGGCTCTCCTGTCAGGTCAGAGGCCTGTAAGGACACGGTGTTTTCAGGGAGTGGACATGGGATGCACTCTGTAGGACGGATGCCCAAGGCCACTTTCAGCCTCTGGTCCACACAGTGCAGTGCTGTGCTTGACAGTCAGGAAGTGGCTCAAGTGGAACTGTGCTGGTTTGAATGAAAATGGCCCCCATTGGCTCCTGGGGGTGGCACTAGGAGGAGGTGTGGCCTTGTTGGAGGGAGTGTGTCAGTGGGGGGCTGACTTTGAAGTCTCAGAAACTCAAGCCAGACCCAGTAGCTCACTCACTCTTCCTGCTGCCTGCTGATGTACAACTCTTGGCTCCCTCTCCAGCGCCATGTCTGCCTGCGTGTCACCGTGCTACCCCGCCATGCTGATGGTGGACTAAACCTCTGAACTGTATGTAAGCCAGCCCCAATGAAATGCTTTCCTTTATGAGAGTTGCATGGCCGTGGTGTCTCTTCACAGCAATAGAAACCCTAACTAGGACAGGAACCAGACACAGCTCATGTGTCACTCTAAAGAAAGCAAGTGGTGTACCTTGCTGACATCCACCCGCCCCTAATTCTGAAGGCATAAAGAAGAAAAGGATGATGGGATCATGAAAACATCCACCACAATTTCAAATGAAAGACAGGGCAGGCAGAGGCCTGCCACAAGGTCGAAGGTGTCACAGAGCCAACCCTGGAACCATGTATGTTGGAGCCTTCGGAGTGCAACTCCATCCAGCATCCTAGAAAGGCTGAGGAATTGGTGCTATGTGACATTGACCTTGGGAAGCTGTGGGGACTTGACTTCAACCCCTAAGAGCTACTTGAGGGCCAAGCCCAGAAAAGCCACAGGGTGGGCTTCCCAAGGTCCGTGTGCCACCAACCCCAGGATGCTGAACATGGAACGTTAAGACTTAATGCTGTGCCTTCCTTTATGACGCACCAACCACAGACCTGCGTCTTCCACAGGCACCGCACTCATTGGGGACTCAGGTAGACTACGCGTGTCCTCCCATTCCTCCTCCATTGCTCTTCCTAAGATACTCCTGGACAGCCTCTCCCCTTCTCATTCTCATCCTTCAGGACTCTGCCACACATGGAATGAACCCAGGGCGCTCACAGTTCTTCCTCTGCTGCCCTCTTCAACCGTTCCTCCCAGACCATCTCTGTTCCTCTGTGACTCTCTCTTTTATCCCAAGAAACCCACAGTCACTGCACTTGGCAGAGACCCAGGTAGCTGGCTACCTGTGTATATAGGTTGCTTTCTGTTTCTAAGTTTACAGTCTCACAGCGAAAAGATTTCCCGTGACTCTCAGATAACACTTTAGACCTTTGAGCTGCCTCCAATGGCCTCAGCCTTTGGAACCATTGCCGTTGAGTGCATTTTTTTATCACGAGAGAGAGACATGGTCATCGGAGACCGGGGACGAAAATGCTGATTTGCATACAATTTGCCTCCCAGAGCTTTCATGGGGTTCAAATTTGGTGCCTCTCGTGATGGTGTTGGGCTTGGGCAATCTGTACCTGGCGGGGCTTAGTGGGAAGGCAGTTGGGTGAAGGGGGCTCCACTGCCACAGGGGGGTCGTGTCATAAGCATAGGAGTGACTGCTGGTTATAAAGCCAGGGCACCGCACACGCGTGACTCCTCCTCCAGCTAACCATTTCCTTTCCGGTTTCATCACTGTATTTTGGTGCAGCCGTGGCCAAAAGTATTCCGGGCATCATATGGTTTGACCTCCAAGACCATGAGTTAAATTAACTTGTTTTCTTCATAAAGTTCTCTGCTTCCGGCCTTTTAATACATGCAAGAAACTAACTGAAACTTACTCCCAAAGGCACCAGATACCCATTCCCAAAGGGGTCGTTTCTTCCTGTTGACCCCTCATCACCTCTCCGTAATATCTGGTCCACTAATGGAGGTCTCTCACCTCTGGGACAGGAAGTCTCCAGTCTCCAGGCTGCTCCTAATGCTGCCCTCAAGTTCTCGTTTGCCATGGTGCCAAGTGTCTCTATCCCAGAAAGATCTTCCCTTCCAATCTATTTCCTTCCTATGAAATTGTGATTTATTTTGGAAGGTCTTTGTTAAATTGTCTCCCACAGGCCACTTATTCAAGTTAATTCTCCTCCCAACTGATTGAGTAGGGCTTCCTAAAACATGAATCTGGAACCCCGAGTTCCTGAAATCCTAAGCTACTCCTTCCCAGAGGGTGAGAGGATGCACGTCTTTCACAATTGAACCCCCACACACATGCAAACCCACCGCCGTCTCCTACCACCCCCCCCACAGACTCACCTCCGTCTCCTACCACACCCACCCCCCAACACACAAACTCACCTCCATCTCCTACCACACTTCCTAAATATGCTCTCTCTATTTTCCAACTGACCTCGAAATAATGCGGATCTTTCATGGTGTTTAGCCTCTGAATGCTTTCTCTAGTGCTCTTGGATCTGACTTCTCTGCCCACACAGGGGGCACCCCTCAGGGTACTGCCTGGTCATTTCTGATTCCTTCTGATAAGCTTCCCTTAAAGCACATGGGTGGTCCTGGATTCAGGTTTCCGTACCAGGTACCACAGTGGTCATTACCCTGGGCCTTACCGACTTCTCACCAGTCTCTGGTCACACTCTGCACCGAGCCCTCCCACGAAGGATGGGTTTTGTCACCGCATGTTCTGTAGCAGTAGACCCGGAGAAGGCTGAGCACTAAGTTGCACTACAACCATACACTACTGAAGAAAAGAATGCTGGAGATTCCTCCTGGAAGGCTCACTTACAGGTTTGTGATACTCACCCCTGCCTTGATGTAGATGGGGACAAACACCCACCCAAGAATCAGCACCATCACCAGGGCCTGTAAGAAGCCGAGGAGAGAATGTGAAGTTAGAGAGACATGCTTTGTGACACGTAGACCGCTAAGTAGAAAAACAGCAAAAACACCACTTTATTAAATATCGTCCCCCTGAAACAGGGACAACTGTCGCTTCCTCTCCTCTGTGTTTATGGTTCAGAAGCCAACTCTTTCTGAGACATAGGACATGAGGGGAAAGACGGTCAGAAAGCATGGCGGGGCAGGACCTAGTTGGGCCACTGAAAGAGTGTAAAATCCATCACAGCGTGTTGTCCTCCAGCGCGGGCAGCATGATATCGTGAATGGATAAAGCAAACAGAAGGAAATTTGGAGCTAGACGAAGACCCTTGGTGCTACTCAGACCTCCCCAGACAAAACAACAGCCAAACATGACTAGTGGTTAGCCAATAGCGTTTGTGGGTCTTGGCAGGGGTCACTGTGTTGCTTTAACAATCAAGCGAGGCAGTAATTTAAGAGTTATCCTTGCCCTATAGAGGCGCAAACCGTACCTCAAAGAGGACAGGCATGAGCCATGTCACGGGCTAAAGGGGAACGACTGAGTCATTTGCAGCCAAAGAGTCACACCCAAGAGGGCCATCTGAACCTGACTCTAGGGGCAAAGTTCATGGCACTATCGATCAAACTCTGGCCAAAGGGTGTATCTGGAGGCTGGGTACAACATGGAGGCCTCGTGGTACTAACTTAAAATTGGGGGAAATATATAACAGGGAAGGACAAAGTATGCCATTCCTGAGTCCATCCAGAATGGTCCGTCTAAACTCTGACCGTGATCTGATTTTCTTCCACGCTAGCGTCTTCCTCTCGCCAGTGTGCACATACTAAGTGAAGACGTCGTGGGGACAGATAAGATTGGGTTCCTTAGCGTGTGCCAAGTCCTCTCCATCACCTATGAGGGATGGCGAATCCCTGAGGACGCTGTGCACGATTCTCTCCTGATGTTTTCTACACTACTGAGTTCATTTGTTTCTTCTACCAGAAGTAAGTAAACTTCTCAAAATGGCGAACCATTGTCTTTTCATTTTATATAGTTGATTCCTAGAGATATAGGGTCCAGGAAGGAGAGAGAAAATCGAGAGTTCATTTGATCCATGGGGAAGTGAAAGCAGATGCGGAGTCGTGGAAACGACGTTTTTGGCAAGGGTAACTACAGAACGGTCACAGGGGTCGATAATGATATGGTCAATGGTCCAGAGATGCTCAAGGGCAAAAAGGGAAGTACCATAAAGAACAGCAGAGAGGAAACCAGAGAGGAGTACATCCTGATGTAGACCTCCAGGAATATCTGGAATATGAGTTTGATGAAAACAACCGTATATGGCTTTGGTTTAAAGGAAAAGCCTTTGACATGACTCACATTCCACTCCACCGCTGCAGTAGCAATTCCTGAAGCTGCTCCTGTCCCAGCCAGGCCCACAAACTGGTTACTGCCAATGTTGCTGGCAAAGAGAGAGGCGCCCATCTGAAATGCAAGAGAAGAGTGTGGCTAACAGATCCAAAGAGGAGTCACTGAAAACAGACCGGTGATGTCGTATTTCAATCACTCCTTCTTAGAACAGGATTCCACCAACCGCACTCCATGGTCTGAAGAGTGCGTGTGCGTGTGCGTGTGTGTGCGTGTGTGTGTGTGTGTGTGTGTCTGTGATTTTGGAGGAGTCCTGTTTATGAACAAAAGAAAAATATCTGAGGTAGAAGAAAATCAAAAGATTACCCAGGGTGTATCATTGAATTTCAATGAAAAATACAACCCAATGGATTTCTTTAAAAATCGCTTTTCAGGAACTGGAGAGATGGTTCAGTGGATAAAGTACTTTTGATACAAGGGTGAGGACCATAATTCAGAGCTCAGAACCCAGGTAAATGCAGACGACTGTGTCAGCCACCTGTAATCCCAGAACCTCAGGTGGAGGCTGGAGCTCTCTGGGTCAAGCTGGGTCTAGCTGGGACTGGTGAGCTCCAGGTTCAGAGAGAGACCCTTCTTTACTCAGTGAAGTGGAGGCTGACTCAGGAAGCTACCCAGTGTCAACTTCAAGCCTCTACACAAGGCTACACACATGCAATTGCACAACTAAACACAGAGAGAGTGACACAGACACAGGCCTACACACATGTACCCCACACCACACACATACACATGGAAAACCGATTGCCTTGCCTGCTGAATGCGTGCAGGGATGCAAACTTGATGGTTGGGAGGCTGAGATAAAAGGATCACAGGTTCATGGCTAGCCTGGGCTATACACTGAGACCCTGTTTCATCAACACAAAAGCAAGTTGTGGTGGCTTTTTCTTGTTTAGCGATTGATGTGGGATGTGTGGTGTCACCCCTTGGGCTGGTGTCCTTGGAGTCTATAAGAAAGTGAGACAAGCAAGCAATGAGGAGCAAGCCAGTAAGAAGTTTTCCTCCATGGCTTTTGCTTCCGTTTCCTCCGCCAGGTTCCTTTAATGCACTGCTCTGCCCTCCCCCAATGGATTGTAACTTGGGATGTTTAAGCCAAAGAAACTCTTTCCTCCCCAAGTTGCTTTTGTTCGTTGTGTTTAAGTCGCAGCAATAGAAACCCTCGTTAACAGAGATAGGGCCCAGGTTTTGGAGATATTGCTCTGAAATACCCGGCCATGTTGTTTCGGGGAGAATTGTGGGAGGTGTTTGGAGCTTTGTGTTGGACAAAGTGTTCAGAGATTGATGGGCTGTTTGTGGGACCTTGGAAGATACAAATGCTGAGAGCAATACAGATGACGGAGTTCAAGCTTGTAAAGTTACAATGGGTTATAAAGACTCCCGTGGTGCCATATATGCAATATTTTAAATTAAGAATCTGGTTCCGGCCTGCTGGTGCTGCAGAATTGGCTTGTGGTCAACAAGGGACCACAAACACTTAAGTGAAACCTTTGCTTTGCTGAGACAAGTTATATAGGTCAGTTGGGGCTGAAGAATCAGCTGTGATTAAGAAGAGACCTGCATCATTGAAGCAAAAAAGTATCTGAGAATTGTTTCCTCAGGATCAGAAGACGTCCGCCGTGGTCTAGAGGGGGCCAAAGTTGTTTCTTGTGCTCACTAACAAACCCGGCAATGTCTAAGTTTCCTAGGTTGCACTGGTTTTAAAGGCGTGAAGGAGTCGTGGAGAACCCCTGAATCTTGGCACTGTGAGAGGCCAGAAAAGGACACTGGTGAAGGTTTCAGTTGCAGTAGAAGCCCCAAGACTGAAATGGTCATGAAGAAAAGTTGAGGCTTAGCAACATGTGGTAAAGTCAGGAGTCCCTAAAGAAAGCCTAGGAGACAATTGTTGACAATGCAGCTCAGTTGCAAAGGAGAACCCAGAATTTTGAAAATACAAATATAATGGGAAGATTGCCAAGGACAACAGCAGCTGTGGAGTGGAACCAGCCTGAGCCCAGAAGACTGTTGGCTGTGGAGGGAAGATTCAGAGAAGTAGAATTGCTAAAGACCTTAGGAGCCCAGCAGATTCTGAGTCCCAGTTGTCTAACACCAAACTTACAGTGCTGCATGTTGGCTTTGCTTTGACTATGCCCTTGTTCTTTCCTCTATGGAATAAGAAAGTATTTAACTTTAATTTTCTCTATTTTCAGGAACCCATGCTTTAGAGGTTTTGACTATTTTAGAGAGAGTATGAATTCTGAAAGAGACATTTGATATTTTAAAAGAGCCAGAGCTTTTAAAGTGTCTAAAAATTTAAAACCTGTGGGACTTTTAAAGTTATTTATGTTTTATATTGTGATGTTAGTATTCACATGACATCTTGGGGATAGACAAGGAAAGGTTATTGTTTAATAGTAATGTACTGGTATGTCAAGTTGTTATGGTTTTTTCTTTTTTTCAACCTGACCCAAGATAGCATTATTAGGAAAAAAGGAACCTCAGCTGAGAAAATGTCTTCATCATATCGTCTGTAAACAAATCCTTGGGATATTTTCTTCATTAATGGTTTATATGGGAGGCCCCAGCTCACCTCTGGGAAGGTGACTGTGCATGGTATAAGGTCTGGCAAATGAGTAAGGACTGTAACTTCATGGCTTCTGCTTTAAGTTCCTGCCTGCAGATTCCTGCCTTGGCTTCCCTTAATAGACAGTAACTTGGGATATATAAACCAAAAGAACCTGTGCTGTCCCTAGTAGCAATTTATTACACCAATAAAAACCCTAACTAAGGCACTTGCTTTGTATCCTAATATGTGATCTGTTTTGGAGAAAGTCCTATGTGCTACTTAGAAGAATGTGCATTCTCTATCGTTTGGGTGGAGTGTTCTGTAGATAGCTATTACATCTAATGAAGTATGACACCATTTAACTGCAGTTTCTCTATTTAGTTTTTCCACATGACTGCTCTATTGGTGAGAGTGCATTCTTGGATAATATAGAACAAGTCTAATCCCTCTTCAAAACATTGGACTGAAGAATGTTACTTAAGGCTTTTGAATGGTTAAATTGTTTTAATACCCCAAGAGTGGTAATATTTTGGAAGACAATCATGTTTACTGGTTTTACATATTAACTGTGCTGCAATGGCAGGGTTGTGCCATTGAAGATTATACAACCTTTAAAGTCGAATGTGCTTACAATGTTACCTACCTGACGAGCTCATTGAACACTACCTCATGGGTACATTGATGTTTCAGTCGGCAGACTCCGAAATGAGCCAGGCTGAAACTGCTAGTCCCCTTATCAGATTTGGCAACTTGAGTCAGTCTTAAGGATCTCATCCTCCAGAATGAGGAATTTCTCCAACCTCTTGGCCAGAAGACATTCTTCCTTTCCGTTCTGTGTCTGCGGTTGTTAAGACTCAAAGGCCAAGAGAGGTCTTATCCATTACAGAAAAGCGCAACTGAACAAAATACAGAATTGTGGAGCCTAATCCCATCTGGTAACACCCTACAGCACATCTCCTGCACCTGAGGCTCAGGGATCCTTGCTGAAGAGGAGTTGGAAAGATTGTAAGAGCCAGAGGAACAACAAGTTTTCTAAGAGTTTATGTCCCTTAGAAATGTCAGAGGACCTAACTTATGAGGTATCGATGTATGGTTGCCTAAACATGACTTGAACATCAACGGACATCCTAACATAGAAGAAGAAAATCTCATGAGGCCTCAACCTTAGACGAAGTTCTTCAAGCAACTAAGAAATGCTGAGATTTGGAGAAATAGTCTTCTCTAAGGAAGACCACACCAACCAGTCATCCACTTGCAAACAGTCAAACTTGAAAGCATACATACAAGTAACATTATATAGACTGAGAGGTTTTATTAAAATATTTAAGATCACACACACACACACACACTCACACACACCATTTATCTACAGAAGTCTCTGGCCCACTTACCGGCCACCAGGCCATATCTCGACCAGCCAGGAAGAAGCCTCCAGTGGTGCTTCTGTTGCTTTTCAGCATTGCCTGAGCAGGAAGGAAGACAAGAGAGGGTTAGACACCAGCAGATGCATGGCGGTGCTCCAGTCACTGGACCGGGTGCTGCAGTAGTTTTCAGCGCTCTTCCAGAGACTGTTGCATGGCACCGATTCTCAGTGGAACTCGAGGACTAGAAGGATTCTCAGGAATCATCCTCTCTGAAAAGCAACCGTTCCCTGTCAGTTGTGAAAACAGTATGAAGTGCTGTGCAGCTGTGCTGGGTGAAAATTTGCAGCCGAGAAACTCAATGCCGAAGACGGATGAAGAGAACACAAGCACTTTAAGTGGCTGGCCCTCAACCAGTCAGAATTCAAACAAGAGAGGAAAATAAAGAAAAATGAGATAATATTTTTCCCCTTTCTGCCAGGTGCTGGAGATGCAAACAGAGTAAGTCTGTAGTTCTCGGTTCTCTGAGAGTGCGTGTGTGTGTGCGCGCGCGTGCGCGTGCAGTATGCACACACACACATCTATGTCTGTGATATCTTAAAAATGATCCCAGTCACACTGATACATACCAGAACGTGATTCAGATAGAAAGACAATGACATTAGTAACAACCCACTGTTGTCTCAGTTGATCATAACACACCCCTTCCGCCCTAAGACGCTGTCCCCCAAGCCTGGTGCCCGCCCAAAAGCCAGTGTGGTTTCCACATACCCATAGCCCCACAGCCAGCACGACTAAGAAGTAGATGACAATGACAGAGATGTCCGCAGCATTTTGGATGCGGTCTGACACCAGAGGAGGCTCCTGGGTCAGAGTCGTGGTCCTAGGACCCAATGTGCTAGCCATGGCTTCCAGTGGTTCTGCCTCTTCCTAGGGACCACTTCTGTATTTATGTTGGCACTGGATTAATGATCAATCCTCAGGCAAATGGAGCAAGATATCAGGGTCATCTTGAACATATGGACCTTAAACCTCTCCTGTGTGTCCACGTTTTGGGACCTTGGCCCTTTCAGCAGTCAATGTTCTTGGTAGTGGGTAAGAGTAAGTGATGTAAGTCAGAAAAAAGCTACAAGCCAAGGCTGTGGAAGTCCAGGGCTCTGACACCACAGGAGGTTGCTTGGTTCAAGTCATGGTCCTAGGACCCAATGTGCTAGCCATGGCTTCCAGTGGTTCTGCCTCTTCCTAGGGACCACTTCTTTATTTATGTTGGCACTGGATTAATGATCAATCCTCAGGCAAATGGAGCAAGATATCAGGGTCATCTTGGGACACATGGACCTTAAACCTCTCCTGTGTCCAAGTTTTGGGGACCTTGGCCCTTTAGCAGTCAATGCTCCTGGTAGTGGGTAAGTGTAAGCGATGCAAGTCAGAAATGGGTACAAATTGGAAGCGATAAGGAGAGCATTCATTGACGAGAAAGACACACGTGCAAGGCCGGACAAGTTAGCAGAGATGCAAAGAGGTGACTGAGCAGAGCAGAGGAGGGCTTAGAAAAGGCTCCTTATAAAACATGCAATGCGTGTACAGCAGGTTACATGCACGGGGTCACAACCACTGTGAGTTCCCATGTGCAGCTGCCCTCTGTGTCCAGGTGTCCCCGTGGTCATCCACTGCCTCTCATTCTTCCGTTCTTTCTGCCCCCTCTTCTGCATTGATCCCTGTGCCTTGGAGGCGGTTAGGGGTAGTATACATGTTCTTATCAAAAGGCTGATTCTGCAGTTTTTTAATTTGGCCAGTGTTTTTTTTTTTTCCTGTGTTAATCAACATGTACTGGAATTCTGAGCTTCTCGGATGAAAGTTGAGAGACGCATTGATTTATGAGAATAAAATAAGCCATTAGGAGTGAGTTTAATATTAAGGCTGGTTAACAGCATGATAGTATTAGGCTCTCCTGGAGGGCCAACGTCTTGTCTAGCTACAGGTTCTTAGCATGACAATGGTGCCAGGGATGAGCTTCACGTGGTGGTTATATATCTGTGTGCCTGGTGCCTGCAGACGTCTGAGGAGGGTTTCATACCCCCCCAGGGAGTGGGAGTCATAGATGGTCGCTATCCACCGTGTGGGTGGAAGAGCGGCGAATGTTTTTAACCACCGAATCATCTCTCCAGCTCCTCTCTCTTGGACTTTTATTATGAATAGATATTGGGTTTTGTCAGAGGCCTTTTCTGATTCTAATGAGGTGAACACGTGGCTGCTGTCATTTCGGTCTATTTATTTGGGGGATTGCATTTATTGATTTACACATCAAAAACGTTACCTATCTTGATAAAAATCAGCTTCGTCCCAGAGATGCAAGGATGTGTTCTTGAATTTGGCTGGAAAGTATTTTATTGAGATTTTTTTTTTTGCATCTGTGTTCTTTAGAGATATTGTCCAATAATTTTTGTTTTGTTTTTTTTTTTTGGTTCCTTGTATGGTTTTGGTATCAGGGTAATTACTAGTGTAATAAAAAAGAATCTGTATATAGTTCTTCCTTTTCTATTTTGTGAATATTTTGAGGTGTATTGGTAACAGTTTTTCTTTTGAAGGCTGGTAGAATTCTGCACTGGCTCCATTTGGCCCTTGCCTCTTACTTGGGAGAGTTTACCCTTTGCTTCTATTCCACTGGATATCATGAGAGTATTTAAATAGTTTTTTCGTCTTGGTTTAATTTTGGTAGGTTGTAAGTATGTGGAAATGTATTCATTATTCTTCCAGATTGTTTAGTTTGGTGGAATACAGAGCTTAGTACTAAGAACAAATACAGCGGGTGTTAACACAGAGTTCCGAGGATCTGGAATGCCGATCTCACATGATGAGAGAAACAGCTCGCACACAAGGACAGCCACTTAAATTTGGAGAGCTGACTCTTGTTTCTGATGCACAGGGACCCACAGAGGAATTGAAAAAAATGTAGAAACTGGAAAAGATGTTTCAACTGACGGTGAGAAAATATCCATAAACTTTTCATATTGAGATGGAGATGTGCGGTTCATAGAACATGGGATTCAAAGGATGCTAACAAAGAGGACCAAGGAGGTGAGGGGAAGCAATCCATGAACAGATTGAGAACTTCACAAGAGACAGGAAGTATTAAAAGAAGTCATTGAAGGGAAGGATATAAAAATTAGGCTAGAAACCCAATAGAGGAAATAACCACAGATATAAAGTGCAGAGAAAAGTGATTAACAAACAAGGAAAATCACTGGAAATCATTCTACATTGACTAAATGGGAAAGGCAATTAGATTATTAGTCACGAATGGAATAACACTTAATTGTGCCAAAATGAGGAGAAAGAGCAAGTCACAGAAAACTACACTCAAAGACATAATGGCAGACAACTTCCCAAGTCTGGGAAAGGAAATAGAAATGCAAAGCCAGGAAACCCATTGAACAGCTAGCAGGATGGATGATTCAGAAGATGTTCACCCCAAGACACGGTACAGTCAGATGTCAAAACTTAAATACAAAGACAAAGCATTGGAAGCTGCAAAGGAAAAGCAACTACATGAGGGAGACTCTCTGAGGCTGAGTTAATTTTTTAAAAAATATTTTATGGAACTCCTGAAAACCAGAAGAAAATAAAATGTGTGTGTGTGTGTGTGTGTGTGTGTGTGTGTGTGTGTGTGTGTTCAAAATGCTAAAAGGAAAAAAATGTGTCAATCAAGAATACTACTATATCCTCATCAATAGACGTGCTAATGTGGAAGGTGCAAAGTATTGTGGGATTCCAACCTAAACAGAAGGACAGGCAACTGAGGACAGCTGAGAGCTTAGCTTCTCGGGGAACACACCCTCTAACTGGTTCTCCAATAACAAGCGGTCAGCTCCAAGATGATCACACACAAACAATAAAAACATACACAGTAGGTTGTATCTACGTTTCTGCAAATATATGAGTCTATGTTTACAAAACAATGATAATCAAAGAAAAAGAGGCCATCAATTTGAGAGGGATGGGGTAGAAAGAAACAAAAGGAAATGGGGAGTATAATTATATTTTAATTAAAGTATGTTAAATGAAAACAAAATAAATGTAAATCAATTTTAACAGAATATTATACCCAGAAATACCATCCTTCATAAACCAAAGGAGTGAGAACTATTAGACTCAGAGATAAATATAGTGTGGGGGAAATTTTTCAATATACAAGCATAGAGAAGAACTCATGATAACAGAGGCCAGGAAATACTATCAAGAATTTAATTAACAAGGCCTGGTGTGAGGGAGCACGCCATTAACCTCAGCTTTCCAGAGGCAGAAGCAGGTGGATCTCTTAGTTTGAGGTCAGTCAGGTCTGCATAGCGAATTACAGGCCAGCCAAGGCTACATAGTTAAACCCTGTCTAAAAATAACAATAAAGAATTGATGACTTAGACTGCATGGAATAAAAAAATCTCCTGCATCGCAGACAAGAAATTACCAGAGTGAAGAGACAATTTAGATTACGGGAGAAAATATTGGCCAGCTGTCCTTCTGAGACGGCATCAACACCTACAATATATAAAGACATTAAAGCAAACAGACAAACTCCCAAAGTCATAAAATCACAAATAGGCAAATGAACTGAACGCTCAGTCCTCAAAATAAGAGATGCACATTGACAATAAATACAGGAAAAACACTGGGGAAAGGAATTTTCAGTCACATCCCAACCAGAATGGCTGTCATCAGGAAAACCTAAGTCCTGGTGGTGACCCTGGTTGGGTAAGGGACGAGGCCCTTACACACTGTTGTTGAGAGGGTAAATTAGTGAAGCCAGCAAGGAAATCCACATACAGGCGCCTCAGAAAGCTACACATACCGAAAGGACCACCAGGTGTGTGCAGACCCAAAGCCGGGGGAGCAAGAGTGTTTGCGTATTTAGACTTATTCAATATCCGAGTTACAGACGCTCCCTGGACACGCACCCGCGTGGGAATATATGGAGAAAACGCCCTGTTCACACGCAAGGGAGTTTTACTCAGCCATAAAGAATGAAATCACATGATCTGCAGGAAAATGGATGGGTTTCTAAATTGTGATATCGAGCAAAATAACCAGGACTCAGCACGGAAAACATGTCTTCTCTTGGGTGAAGACTCTAGGTTTGAGTGGATGTCCTACAGACAGATGACATGAAGTCAGAAGGCAACTGTGGGGAGGGACCTCAGAGGCGAGCCTGCGCGGCCCACAGACTGCAGAGCTAGGTGTGGCCAGCAGGGGGCGCCGGCGGGCAAGGGAGACGCGCCGGGAAGCAGCCGCAGCTGCAGGCAACAGGAGACACTTGTCCATGTGCAAGGGGTCATGTGAGCATCGTATGGAATGTTCAGAACGTCCTTTGAGAGACATTCCTGCTTTAGAGAAGAGAAACAGGAGACTCACAAAGGTCAAACACAGCAAACTAAGTAGCGATTCAAATCTTGAGGCGGCTACGGAGCCTCCTGAGTCCCGCTAACCACACACTTTCTAAATGCCTTTAGCTTTATGTTAATTATACGGGCATATGTTTGCCTGCATGTGTGTGTGTGCAATATGTGCATGCAGGTTAGAAGAGAGTGCTGTTTCCCCCGGAACTGGCGCTCTAGATGGTTGTGAGCCACCGCGTGGCTGCTGGGAACTGAACCCGTGTCCTCTGCAAGAGCAATGAATGTTCTTCGTCACGGAGCCAACACTGTGATTTCTTATTTTGAAACTAAACTTGAAAATACATCCTCAGCCTCCCTGAAGTCGTCACCGGATTGCCGCACTGCTGTGTTGCGTTTTCCTGGCAGGTGATCGTACAGCGCTGCTTATGTGGCAAGAACATGTCCCACGTGAAGGCCGCCTGCATCCTCTGTGGCTACCTGAAGCTGCTGCCCATGTTCCTCATAGTGATGCCCGGCATGATCAGCCGCATCCTGTACACAGGCAAGCCGTGAGCGCATGCGTGCTCTCCTCCTGTGCTCGGTGTCTGGGGTTTTCAGGTTAAGGAAATCCCTGACAGATTAGAATTGGAGACGGAGGGGGCAGTTCTGAGAAATTGCGCAGGGGCAGGAACACTGGCAAATCGGGCACTCCTTCTGTGTCACTCTCCTGCGTGCTGCCTGTCCCCCTGCAGATGTCTGCAACCGCGGATCCGGGCCCCTCGGGTGGGTGTAAAGTAAGACAGCCCAGAAGTGGATTGGGTGGCGAGGTGTAACTGAGCACGGATGAGTTAGGGGAGCCGTCATGATTGGGTGCGGCAATGCCTTTGCGCAAGAAGGTCTTGGTTCCTCTGAGAGAATTTCCTTTCAATGTGTGGAGTCACATTGTTGGATGGAAATTAATTTCCAAGTTAGAGGTGAATAACTACTGTTGACACTTTTCCTTTTTTTTTCTTCTACTATAGAAAGTAAAGGAACTATAACAAATCTTTTTTTGAGGAATGGAAGACACATTTCTATCGGTGGAATTATCAGATCAGGACGTGTTCGCTGTGTTTTCCCCTCTAGGCATATGTGCAGTTCACTTACATTCCAAGATGACTTTCAGTGCCCGGTATCCCATCCTTTGCAGCACTGTGATAGTGTTCATAACGGTGAACAATAAAGAATAACTAAGAGGTAAGGAATAGCTAAATACTGACTGAATCCCTCCCGCATTATGAAACGTTGCGCATAAGATCCCGAAGGCTGTGTTGGAGCTTTGGGAAATGTTGAGGCTATCATGATAAACGTAGAAATAAAGCCTTAAAATATAATCTGCGTAGTGGGCAAATGAGACATTTCTTCAGGGTGAGCAAGGTAAATCCGTCTTTAAAATGTCTGCCATGAAATCCAATAACCTTATAAGGCCAGATGCAGTAGTGTTGCATCTGTAACCCCAGTGCTAGAGAGGCAGAGACAGGCAGCTTCCTAGAGCTCACTGGCCACTGGCATATCTGAAATAGAAGACTCCGAACTCAGCGAGAGACCATAAAGTGTTTGCTGTGTAAGCATGAAGATCTGATTACGGCATTCAACACTCAGGAAAAATCTGGGCAGGTAGCGACTACAGAACTATGAGCCAGAGACAAGAGGAGCCTGTGTCTTGCTGTCCTGTTAGTTCAGTTCAAATGAGGACTCCATTCCGCAAGAGATCCTGATCAAAAGATAAGGTGGAAGGCTATAGAGAAAGATGCTTGATATGGACCTCTGGCCTACACACGTGTGTACACACAAACACATCCACCCTCGCTAGAGCCATGGTATCAAATCCAAAGTCCAGTGTCCAATTACCAGGCAGATATATCTTCTCCCGTCTATGATCTTACATCTTATCTCTGTCCTGTGCTTGCAGGTTGTACTTAGTTGCCTCTGGTGTAATCTTTAAGTCACCGTGTTTTCCTGGCAGGCTATTTGCCGTTGTTCTAATCGTCATCAGCATCCTGTGGGTGCCATTGGTGCAGGCCTCACAGAACGGACAGCTATTCCACTCCATGGGGTCATTTGCCAGCTACATCGGGCCTCCGATTGGAGCCGTCTTCCTGCTTGCCGTTGTCCTTAAAAGGGTCAATGAGCATGTAAGTGAAAATTGGGGCATATTGTTGTGAGAATGAGGCAGAGGCTGTAATTTCTGCTGGGATAGGAAAGGATAATCTTTTACTCAGGTGTGGTGGCCCGCACCCCATAGTTCCAGGATCTTACGTCAGGAAGACATCTTGAATCCAGAAGTTCAAGACCAATCTCAAAAATAACGTATTCTATCCAACCTACGTGTATTGCTTAAGGTCCAGCTTCAGTCGTGGAAAGCCGCCATTCACAATCCTCACAAAAATACGTGACCATGCGGTACACACACGTATTGAAGTCTTTACATTTCTCATCAGTTATGTACATTCACGGTGAAGGGTTGACACAACCAAAATGTGGAGAGACTTCCGGGGTCTGGTCATGGCTCTACAATTTTAGTATATTGACCTCAAATTAATCATGCGGATCTGTAATACAAAAGCAGCAGGGCACATCCCTTTTTTGAGTACTGAGAAGGCAGAAAAGAAGATATGTAAAATGTTTACAAGAAAAACCCACCACGCTAGCAGTAACCCAAATATGTTAAAGGCTAGTTAGTATTCTATAAGTGATTGCTTCTGATAGGAATTGCTTCCTGTATGTCCACTAACTGTTCCCGAGTGGTAGTCCTGTAATATAATCTTCAGGTAAGGAACAGGGTCTGTTTTGCCTGCCTTGTCTTACTTAATGAGTAGGGTGCGGGATTTCAGAAGCAGTCTCCCGCAGTCTAAAGCTCATATTCCCAAACCTCACGCAACGCTAGTTTCTGGGAGCAGAACTGAGAACACATGTTTCCAACACCATCAATCTTCAAGAGGAAAGCTTTGACTTGCCAAGAGCTTAGTAGAATTTGCAAACATGCCTATTATCCACCCTGAAAATTATGTAAGTCACAGATCTGCTTATTCAATAAAATAAGTAGCAAGTGTTTAAATCTATAGATTAAAAAACAAAAGTGAAGAAAACCTTGGCTTTGGTGAGAGAAGACAGCAGTGTTCTGGAGTTCAAAAAATCAAAATGTTATGTCAAAGATACAGAAATCAAGTAATTTTGATCATTCTGTAATATGCACATCATAATATAAGCCTGTAAGTGTATACCAGTATCTTGTCAAATAGAAAGCCGTGCCCACGGAGAGCCGGAGAGCTGGCTCAGCAGGTAAGAGCACTTGCTGCTCTTGCAGAGGACCCGGGTCTGGTTTCCGGCCCCCACACTTGGCAGCTCTCAACTAACTGCCTGTAACTGTCGGTTCAGGGGACCTAGCTCCCTCTTCTGGCCTCTGCGGGTACTTCACGCACGTGGTGCGCACACAGATAACCAGGCACACATGCATACACATAAATCCAAATAAATAGGTTTTACAGTTCTCTGGTGTCTGAGGAACAAGGACAGCGACACCCCACTAGTAAAGGCATATCTGCGACTTTCTTTGCCGTGGAAATCTGTCCCCGTGGTTTGCCTTACTTTTCCTTGACGGACGGGTGGGCAGGGCGCTAACCGTGCTTACTCCGATGATCTCGTGTTTTCTACACATTGATTTCACGATTCTTTTTACTTTTCAGGGAGCGTTCTGGGGACTAATGGTTGGACTTGTGATGGGCCTTATTCGTATGATCACGGAGTTTGCATATGGGACAGGGAGTTGCTTGGCTCCCAGTGACTGTCCAAAGATTATCTGTGGAGTACACTACATGTACTTCGCCATCATTCTGTTTTTCGTGTCCATATTAGTAATCCTGGGAGTCTCCTTCCTAACGAAACCCATTCCCGACGTACACGTGAGTGATGTGATGACTCCATGTTTGTTTAAAATTTTCTTCCCGACACTGCTGGCTACTATACAGGCTTAGGTGAGGGAATCATTTTGCTTTGAGACAGGGTCTCACATGCAGACCTTAAACTCACAGAAATCCATCTGCCTCTGCCTTCCGATTGCTGTGATTAAAGGCATGAACTGCTATGCCTGACCTATAAAATTTTTTAAGGAATAGAAGTAGCTGTTAGATCCTGTGAAAGTAATCGTGATGTAGCACTAACAACATGTCAGGACAGTGGACACAGCGAGGTCCTGGGTAGGAGAGCTAACTCTTTGTCTGTCCCGACATCACAAATCCAGAAGCAGGATCTAACAATACTACTTGGAACTGTGAACAAATGCTAGAGGAGTTAAAAACAGAAACATTCCAGAGTGCTCGGTGTGTTTTGGTGCGTGAGTTTGTGGCAGACCTTTCCCTTGTGACATACACTGTCCTGGCACAGTTATGTTTTTAAAACCATACATCAAACAAGGTCTCACTGGATCGCTGTAAACATCCCCCATCACTAATGGACCTGCGCGCTGTCTCTGGTTAGCTGTACCGCCTGTGCTGGAGTCTTTGGAACAACATAGAAGAACGGATTGACTTGGATGCAGAAGAGGAAACTCAAGAAGAAGTCAGTGCTGCTCTTGAAGAAGGTAATATCTGGCTTACATTTGTTTTAATGTGAGAGAACTGCATATGTTTGGCTCTGTGGGCTATGGGTTATTTTTGTCTTTTATTCTCTCTACATTCAGCTTCTGAGATTTAAATGTACATGTGTATAAAACTAAACAAATTAAAAACATGTTCTCGACATCAAAGACCATTAAATATGAGATCCATTTACACACCTTCCTGCCCGTCTGCCCACCCATCCATTACCCATCTAGATAACTGCATGTCAGTTGCCAAAGACAGTTACAGACTGCCCCCTCTCTAAATACATCTTGTGCTCAACACATCAGGCTTGATTGATCGTGCCTGAGCATCTGATGCAATCTGCCCTCCACCCGTATTCCTCACAGTTCTCCCTAATACATCCTCTACTCCAGGCAGGCTGGTCCCCTTCGTAAGTCCTGATAAGGACTGATCTATCCCATTTTTATCAGTGAACTTAACTTTTGGTTTTATTTCTCTTCATCATTCTTCTTCTTACTTCATGACCTTGTATCATTTTATTTCCTTCCACCTGTAGTATTTAGATTTCCTCTGTCTGATGTAGTTTCTGACGTAGGCTGGATAGTGACTGGGAATACGTTTTTAGCCTCTTTCAAAACCGAAGCCATGTGCTTCCCACATCCAACTCCAGACACTTGCATTGCGTCTCACAGGTTTGCTCTGTTTCGATTTCATTATCGTTTATTTCTGCTCTGAAGTACGTTTCAATTTTTCCAATTCTGCAATGAAGAACTTTTTGCTCAAAACTTTTTTGTATGTGACCCACTGTACCATTTGAAGGTTTGAAGAGTTTGACCCTTGCATTGAAGGGCGAGTGCCTATAGAATTTTGCTGTAGTCTCCAAATCCCCACAACTGGGAGTTAAATTTCTTTGCAACAGCATATAGTAGTTTCTGTTTCCGCACAGACTTTCTAACACAATATTATAAATTCTTACGTGTTTATTGATGATGGGTGAGAACCGGTATTTTGAAAATTTAATTGAAATACTCCTTTGCTGAGTGATTTTACGAACCAGCACCTGCCACTGCTCTTTCCGTGGTTTCTTCATCTCTCTAGCATATTTACATGAGGTCGTTAATAGTCTTTCTGTTTTTAAAAACTCATTACCATTATTATGTATTTACACATATATGTATGTGTGTGTATTCACAAATATATATAAATACAACCTACTGACTCTGCTTTTGTGTACACAGTTTCAGGGATGACCACTTTGTATTGGACAACCAACTATCAGGTCATCATGGGAGAAAATAATTCTCTTTCTCCCAGCCATCGATAGTTGCCTATAGTTCTTTATCTAGAGCTAGGAGCCCTAAAACATTCCCCCGTCTCATGTTCAAACATCCATCAATGCTGCCATTTTCCCCAGTCTTGTTAATGCAGCCATTTCTGGGAGAGACTTTTCACAGCAGGCTTCCTGGTGCTCTGGCTCTCATAATCCTTCTTCCCTCTTCCATGACGTTAGCTGGGCACGGATGCAGGAGCTGGGACGGCAGGTATCCATTGGGGCTGAGCTCTTCATAGTCTGTCTTGTTTCGTAATCTCTTCTTTGCGTCCGACTGTGGTCTTCTGTGTTAGTCTCCGCTAGCCTGGGAGAGAAGCTTCTTTGATAAGGGGTGGTAGCTGCACTTATCTGAGGCCATAAAGATAAGATTTAGGATGTAGTAAGGAATTAGTTTCTCAACGTGGTGGTAGTAAATTGTTTTCTAAGGTCCGATGACCTCGCCGTCACCAGGAGCCTGGCTAGGTTTACAGTACGAGGCATGATTTCCTTCCTGTGGCTGGGCCTTAAGTTCCGTTAGTTATAAACTTCAGAATGGGGGTGGGGAGGAGGGGCTCAAGGGAGGCTAGGTGGGGCTGGAGGGAGGGAAAGTGATGTAACTATATTTCAATAAAAAGTATCTTTAAGAAGAAAGAAATAATCCGACGCACAATTGCCAGGTGTGTAAAAATGCTTGCAAATTCTCTTTTAAATAAACATGTTCTATTATTGAGTTAAAAAAAAACAAAACAAAAACTTTGTCGTGACCCGTCCGTGCCGCCACCACCTCAATTTTCATTTCTTTTTATCTTGTTTCTTAGATTCTTATCACGCAGGATTTTCTGTTTTATACAGTCAAACTTAGCCATATTTTCTCATAGATTTCCATGATACTTGTAAGTAGTTGTGGCATTTGTACCCACAAATCGCAATCATTGGTACCGCATCAACAGTGATTCCTATTTCCTGTCTTTGGTGACAATTTGTTCATGCTTCTCCCGTGTTAGATGATTCTGAGCAATCCCGGGAATGCCTCAAACGGGCATGTAGCTTATTCTGTGGTTTGCAGAATACAGGGCCTAAGCTGATCAAAGAAGAGGAAGAAGCCCTGAGGGGGAAAATAATCACTGACACGTCTGAGAAACCCTTGTGAAGAGTGGAGAACATCAATGCCGTCGTCCTCCTGGCTGTGGCTGTCTTTGTCCACGCCCATTTCGCCTGAACTCTGAATGAAGTAAAGAATAACCGTATTGAGTTTCCTTTTATAAAAGTTTACTCTGTGACAAAGGTAGATGACCAATTGGAAATGTTAGATAATTAGGTTACTCTACAAATTTCTTATTTTTTTTAAGCATGCCTTTGTGTAAATTATGTAAAAAAAATTTTCTTCTATTTAGAATTAACTTAAAATGAAAATTGTATATATTTAAGGTATACAAAATGATGATTTGAAATACGCACACATGATCAGACTACTTAATATACCCATCACTCCACCCGGTCATTGGTATGTTCATGGTGACAATACTTAAGATCTGCTCATCTGGTAAATTTCATACACTAGACTGTTTTTATGTATAGTCACTATAATTTACTTATAATTGCCAGAATTCTTTTTGTATCTGGAAGCTTACGCCCTTTGATCACATCTCTGTAGTAAGACGCTGCTGCTGGGTCTCACCCGAGACAAGGAGGCATTTTCACACATGGAAGCCCTGCCAGACCTCAGCAGAAGGAACCACTGTCATCACCAGTCCCATACTTGACAATGGAACCCTGAGAGTCTCAGCTCAGGTGTTTTTAATTCATTCAGAACTCCTCAGGTGCAGATCATGAGCAATCAAACATCCCCCCCCCGACCCCAGAAATCCAACACCTGCAGACAGTACAAACCGCCAAGGCCTATGCATCCCTTTTTCCAGCAGTGCACAAAAACAATCATTTTAAACACAACTAAAAATAAAATTCCACACCACATCTCCCTACCTCAAAAGTTTACAACTCATAAAAACTTGGACAGTCAATATTTGCGGTGGTTTGAATGAGACTCACCCCCATCAGCTCATACGTTTGAGTGTTGAGTCACCAGGGATTGGAACTGTTTGAGAAAGGTTAGAAGAATCAGGAAGTGTGACCTTGTTGGAGTAGTGTGGCTTTGTTGGAGAAAATGTGTCACCGGTGGTGGTGGGCTTTGAGGGTTCAAAAGCCCACTCGAGGCCCAGTATCTAGCTTGCTGCCTGAGGCCTGCTGATCAGGATGTAAAGCTCTCAGCTCCAGTACCGTGCCTGTCTGCTCCCCAATATGATGGTCATGGACTGACCCTCTAGAAAACAAGCAAACCCCAGTTAAATGCTTTCTTTTATAAGAGTTGCTTGGTCATGGTGTCTCTTCACAACAATAGAACAGTAACTAAGACAGTGCTCATTGGATATTATGTAAAATGTCAAATTAGTGTCTGTGGCTACATAAGCAAGCTTGCCTTCCCCCACGCACATGGTTCAAGACTGTCTCCTCACAGTTGTTTCTAAGGAGCAAGCTTCCATAAGCATTGCATTTGTGTTTACAAATATTTGTAATATATAGTGTGTACATTTGCCTTGTGTGAATACCACCTCCTGAGAAAAATATGAACAAGATAATGAGGAACTAGAAGTCTTAGTGCTGTGTTTAACGGAAACCTCTATCCATATATATATATATATATATATTATATATATATATATATATATATATATACACACACGTATACGCCCTCCTTCTCCTCTCTCTCTCCTAGGGAGGTCATGGGCCTTATTTATATACACACAATCTGATAGTGGCTAGTGCTTGTTCACAAGTCAACATTTCCAAGTTTCCACATAGATGCCTTTATACAAAAGCTCATGGTCATCCTTAATTACACAGGCTCTGGTATTTAATTCTAACAAAGAGAAATAGACTGAAGTATTTATATTGTGCTCCAGTAAAGAGAGTCTCTGAAATTTCTATGTAATTGACCTACACTAGGACTTGATATTTTTCTTAGAGAGAGAGAGAGAGAGAGAGAGAGTGAGAGAGAGAGAGAGACTAAATTTTTTTCATCCTTTTATGCTTACGATTTTCCTCCTGAATGAAATCTACATGCTCTAAGAGACTACAGATGCCAGCCCAGACTACAATACCCAGAAAAACTATCAATCACAATTGATGGAGAAAAAAGAGCATTTCATGATAATAGTAAACTTAATCAGTTTCTGTCCTCCAAACCAGCTCTACAGAAGACACTAGAGAGAAAACTTCAGA